>CM062818.1:1193893605-1194555163 GCA_031772625.1 Pinus tabuliformis
CCACCCATGGCTTAAGGGAGATTCAGTATGGAGGAAACCTGGGGTGGAATCCAGTGGAAAGATGAGAGTTTGGCTCGGTTGAGGAAGGTGTCAGACCAGATCCATCCTTGTCCTTACAGAAGAGCCACTAGAGGTGCACAAGTCGTGGGAGTACAATCATCTACACTATGTGGGGAAAAGCCCATAGTATTAGGGCACTAGATCTCCTGTAAAGGAGCAAGCAGGCCAAAGACAGTTAGAGGATGAGTCAAGGAGACAATTTTGCTGGTGGAGACTTGGTTTTAGATATTAGAGGCTTGAGGAGTATCTTGAGCATGAGGCAGAGCGAATGCAGGAGTGTGAGGAGCACATTGGTATACCCAGTGTGGCATAGGAGTCACCATTGTTGGAGACCTCTTTGATAGCACCAATTGACACCTTGGGGAGAGAGAAGAGCATACACCCATAGGGTCATCCATTGATGAGGTGTAGGAGACACAAACATGTCACTATTGAGAAGGTGACATCCCTTGTTGAGGTAATAGGTTTGTGACCGAGTTTTCTGGTGATAGCAGTGCATGATGAGATGATGAGGTGATAAGAGACATAACCACCCTTGATGAAGATCTGATAGGTACAAAGGAACCTAGATCTACAATAGAGTTTTGAGATGAAAACCACCTACAACAACATGGAAAGAACATAGAGGGGCGTGAGCTAGTCATGGAGAGGTAGTTCGTGACTCATGTTGAGCCCATGGCGGAGGAGGACGAGCAGTCTTCTTTGGGACCAACCATTGAATTAGAGCTGATAGATGCACAGATCGTCAACAGAGTTGTAGTAATTCTAGATAATAGCTCTCTTTGGCATTATATAGATGGGGCTTGCAACATTTCTAGGCTACCTTTGCTCCATGGAGAGAGAGATGCAGAGACTCCCCAAATTTTTTTATGTGTTGACTAGGATGGTGAGTTGAGGCGACATGAGCTACGCAGGGTGAAACACTCTATGGATGGAGGGCTTGTTCTATGTGAGAGAGTTTTTGAATTCGATCCCTCTCTTTTGGGTTAGATGGCGAGAGATTTTGAGTTGGTACCCAGTGGAGCGAGCTATACTCATGGAGATGGTCATACTCCTCAGTAAATCTCAATGGGAGCTCTCAGACATCAAGGGTGCTGGAGGCCCAGGTTGGCATTGGGATCCAGGCGGGGCTTCCTATCTGATATCATATATGAGGGATGGCTATGGCATTGATGAGGTAGTCAACCTCATGCCTGAGTGTATGTATTCCTTAGGGGAGTCCCAGTTGACAATAGTGGCCAGTTGGTTTGTGAACAGACTCCATTGGTTGTTTTGGCATGTTGGTTGCATATGGGGCAGCAGGATGATTAGCATTCTTTGGCAGGAGTTGGTTGGAGGAGGTGGCATGGGTAGGCAACCATATCATATATTGTATGGAGACAATGTTCTCCCATTGAGGTTTAAGACTCAAGGGTCACAGAGGATCGACAGAACAGAGATATCCCCTCAAGCAAGAGTGGAGTTAAGGTGCTCAGGTCTACCAGGATGGATGAGGGGACATGATGCGTGTCATGGTGGGGTCACTATTAGGGTGGCAGACACTTTGGAACATGTGGGATACCATATGTTACAAGGTGGTATGATAGTAGGCAGTGGTACACAAGACTTCATAGAGTCAGTTCGGAGTGTCGAGTGTTATATAGAGGGATGTGGCCTGATGCATACAGACCCAATTATAGACCATAACATCCAGTGGTGTGTAGGGCTATGTAGCAAGGAGAAGTGGCTTGCAAAGAAGCCTGGAGATACATGGTGCTATACCACAACATGCTGATTTACACTTTGGCATAGGAGGATTGACTCGCATCACATTGAGGATGTGCAGGGAGTGACAGGTGCAGTGACACAAGTAGTACATGGAATGGTACAAGATGGTATAGACATAGCCAGGGGTATCTAGTGGTGTATAGGGACATGTTGCGATATATAGTGGAATGCCGAGGAGTACAGTGGTATTTGGTGGTATGGAGTGACACAATGATCTCTTGGAGCGTTGCCTCCAGGGAGACTTATGGATAGGGACAGTAGGTGTACCATTGGACACAACTCACTTAGGATCGATGAGGACATTGTCAAGCATTTTGGGACACCATGTTTAGTGGAGGCAGGGCCTCGAGGGATTTATCAGCATATCCAAGACAGAGAAGGGGTCATTTGTAAGATTACTCTTGAGAATTCTAGTAGAATTTTGATCATACTCTTTTGGACATACCCACCCATCATCCTCCAGTGTTTGTTATAGTCACAAAGGGTTTGGTTGTTGCCCTTTGACACTCTCCATTCAGTTAGTAGGGAATGGGAGGCTCACCCTTGGTAGTTGGATGAAACATCATGTGTCATGGGCTGAAAGGAGACTCTCCAGTTGAGAAACTTTGTAGGTGCATGAGTTGACGATTATAGGATTAGGGATGGAATGGTTGATTGTCGAGGTAGAATATGTTCCACCACTAGGCTCACACCGGGGAGGTGACTGATAGAGAGTTACGTGGTGATTTTCCAGTTGGAAAGCTCAAGGTGTTAGGTGAGCATGAGGTGTAGAGGATGGTAGTCCTTGTTCGCAGGATGATGTCTTGGCTTCCAGCAACACCCAGACACATCATCAGGAGCTGGGAAAGTATATATCATTTTGTGATTTGGCAGGCACAGAGTAGCTGGATATTTATGGCACAGGAAATCAGATCTCATTGTGTGATTTGGCTGGCATAGAGTAGTTGGATATTCATGGCACAAGATCTTGATTCTCAGTGCCTACCTATTAGATACCTACATGAGGTAGAGACGGGCCACAGAGGGGTCCTAATAGCTAGCAGCATATCACAACGGAAGGAAGAGGGGATTGGGGGTTATGGACCTCCAGTATGGTTATGGGATCCAAGGGATCAAGTGGATTGGCTGGATGCTCCACTCCTCAGTGAGCATGGTTAGGATGATAGGCGGAATGATTCATTCATAGGTAGACACATGGGGGATCACTAAATCCCTCACCATAGGACTAGGAAGATTATTGCTCAGGATTGGTGCTAGCCATGGAGTGATAGTCGCTAACATTGTTGAGTCACTTTGGAAATATTGGCCTAGCCTCCATCATCACATAGATTATGGCCGAGGGTTATGGGAGAGCAGGATCTAGTATGAGCATGCTAGGAAGTTAGTCATTACCAAAGTATCAAGATGTTAGCAGGATAGGTTCCTTCTACGATGGGCAGGGGATTCTAGCATAACAGGGTTGAGTAGTTTAGCTACCCGTAGAGGTGAGTTGGTTTCTACAGGAGAGGGTCATCCAAATTTTCCACAGGGTTTCTGTGATTCACTGATGGCATGGGAGACTTCATCAGCATGGCAGGATGACCAATAAGAGGATTTTAGGAGGAGCTCATGGATGAGAGGCATCATTCACATGGGAATTGAGTCGTATCTTCAAGGGCCCATAGTTAGAGTGCATGGGGTGGAATATTCAGTAGGGAAGCTTCATGAGGATTTGGATGAAGTTTTACATCATCAGGATGTTCTACTTATTGGCAGTAGGCAAAGGGGTTGTAACACCCCTATCTAGCAGGATAGTGAGTGGAGCAAGGGGTGCTCCATGTTGATCAGGTTGGCTTTGGATCCTGGCATCGAGGAACTACTTCACTATATGATAGTGCAATGAACAGAGATGATCCAATAGCATATTCGGGACCCTGGTGAAGTTTGCAACAATAGTGGGGATCCACAGTCAGAGCGGGTTGTTGTTTACATGCTACTTGAGGATAAAAAAAAATTGGTGCATTGGATGAGCTTGCCAAATGCTAATGCTACTTAGGAGGGTGAGCACATACTTGAGCATCCTACACTAAAGTTGTTTGGGGACAAGCTACATTTGGGAGGGGAGGACTATAATGTCCCTTCCTAAATTAATTTGGAACAAGACTAATTATTACATTTTGTGGCCAATTTTGGAGATAGTGGGGCCCATTCGGTTTTTATTAGGAGATTAGACTTAGGATAAGTTATTTTTTTGTGGTTAAATTACACATGGGGGCCACCCACACTAGGGAAATACACACTCCCTAGTTCAGTTTGCATGGAGGTGGTTAAGTGAGGGCCCAATATGGAGGTAAAATTGGATAGAAGAATGCTCCACAAAATCTATAAGGAAGAAAACTCTCCTCATTTCATTCGTCTTTGGCAGATCAATTTTCTCTTTGGTTGCTTGAGCTACTTAGCTGAGTCACTTGTTGTTTAGCAAGAGTTCTTCAAGTGAAGAGATAACCCTTTCTTCGGGGGACTTCGAGTGCCACCCTAGGTAGGTTTTTCTTCATTTATTCAGGAGGAGGATCTGATTTTGATTTCCAGTGATTGCATTCATCTCTGGGTGGTGTGTATTACTAAAGGGCACAGTGAAGAGGAGGTTGATTTTTCTTATGGTGTCCTGTACTGGATTTTGGGTGAGAGATTTTTCAGAGAGGAGGCATTAGAGGATTGTTTGCATTTTGGAGATTTCTGGAGGTGGAGGAGTGTGCTACCTTGCAGGGTGAATTTCGGATTTCCTGGGTCGGCGTAGAGGCATCACTGGGTGCTCACGTGGAGGGTAGAGTATCAATATTTGAGGCTGAACTTCACCGTGGAGGTTAAGGGAAATATTTGGAGAGGTGATTGCTACATTTTGGAACTTGGTGGAGGATTTCGTTGGTGTTCCGTGCAGGTCATATTCCTTGAGAAGTTTGGACGGTGTAGGGCCTATTGGAGGCCAAATTTGGAAGGTCAAAATCTGACCAAGCGATTTCTGTGTTTTTCTGTGTTTTTGACAAGGATCCTAGACATAAAGTTTTAGAATTTTCTGAGCACCAAAAGTGGGGATTCAAGCCATATCTTTGCAACAAATATTGTAGAATTACTAGGGATTACACAGTGCCTTTGGGATCAATTTTGGGAGGTCAAAATCAGGCCAAACCATTTCTGGGTTTTTGTGGGGTTTAGTCAAGGAGCTTGGGGCTGAATTTGTACATTTTTTGAGTAGCAGAAGTGGGGTTTATTGCAGTTCCTTTCCAGCCAACAATGTAGTTTTCTCGGCAGGGTAGAGCATTAGAGGAGCATACATTTTCCAATACTTGATATCATTGTCTCATCACCTAGATTTTTTCATGCTTGTCATTAAGGCAAGCCCAGGCGCATTCAGCCATACTATTGTACTGCTTCATTGATTAATAAAATGGCTTAGCTTGTTCTTGCTTTGGGAGTTTTAATAAGATTTTGCTGATTGTTTTTATTTTCTGTGTCACAAATCAATTTTGTTTTTCATATCACTTTTTATTTAATCTTGGAACATTACAAACACTGTGTAGTCTAGCTGAGAACATAGACTTCATCGGAATGAAGTGTGCAACCTTTGTCAACCTGTGCATAATGACCATGATGAAATCATGTTGTTTCACTGTCTTTGGGAACCCTATGATGAAGTCCATGAAAATGACCTCCCATTTCCATTATGGAATCATGATCGGTTCTAGAAGTCTGCATGGATGTTTACACTATGCTTTCACTCATTGACAATTAAAACATCTAGGCACAAACTCTGCTACATCCCTCTTCACGTTCGACCAATAATAAGATCTCTTTACTGTCGTCAGTGTCTTCTGGTAACTTAGGTGACCTGAATATGGTTTTTCATGAAACTCCATTAAGATCATGTTCTTGAGATCACTATCATCTAGCACATATATCCTGTCTCAGAACTTGACCATTCTGCCTGTCGTACGACAATAGCTGAAGTCCTGTGCACCTGTACTTGTACCTGTACCTGTACCTATACTTGTACCATCACATGTACCTATACTTGTACCTATATAATCACCTGTACCTGTACCTATACCTGTACCTATATTCTGCTGTAGCCTATGCACAATCTCCATATATATGACATCCTGTTGTCTTGCCTACAAGATCATGTCCTGTAAATTTGTCCCATAAGAGCTCATAGCTGCTAAGCAATTCACCTGTACCTTCCTGCTAAGAGCATCTGCCACTTTGTTCTCCTTGCCTTTGATGTATCTGATCTCAAAGTCAAACTCGTTAACCATGAGCAACCACTGAGCCTACCTACCATTCAGATTTGGTTGGTCAAATAGATACCTCAATCGATTATGATCACTCATCAATAAGAACCTCCTACCCAGAAGGTAGTGTCTCCACATCTTCAGTGTGTGTATAATTTCCGCCAACTCAAGGTCATGCGTGGGATAGTTATGTGTTGGGTTGTGTTTTATTATTTCCATGACTATCCCACATAGCTAACTGGGGGGTTAGAGGGGGGGCAGAGCCCCCCTTTGTTGCGCCGATTGTGTAGCAGGGGGGTCACAGGGGGTTTGAAGCGTCCCTGTAACCCCATGTTAGGATGGGTGGACCCACCTATGGTTTTGTGCATGATTTTCACACATGTTTTTTGGATGCGATGGTTTTTGGTCCATAGTATTGGATGCGATGGTTTTCGGTCCATGGTATTGGATGCTTCGGCATGTATAAATATGTATTATAACATTGAAAGGAACATAATGAAAAATCAAGCTGGTAGTCCCGGTTTTGGGATCCAAAGGAAAATCTCTGTGTATATGTGTTTTATGTGTTATGCTCTCGCACTGTTTATTTTCTGTGTTTTAGAATTTGTATGCAGGTAATTTCTATACAGGGTTAAAACCTACATTTGGTATCAAAGAAGTTTTGGATTCAAGGGGACGCCTTTGTTGCTAAGGGGTTTTTCTCGGGCTTGTGGTAGACCCTGTTCAGTGGGAGATCTATGAGATCGATTCTGGTGGTGAAAGAAGATGGCAAACAGTGGAAAGATAGAGATCAAGAAATTTAATGGTCAGAGTTTTGAGTTGTGGAAACTCAAGATGGAGGATCTATTAGTGGATAAAGATCAGTGGATCGCGGTAGATCCGGGTACTAAACCAACAGGAGTGTCTGATGAAGAATGGAAGAAGTTGGATCAGAAGGCAAAGAGCACAATACGATTGTGTGTCTCAAATTCAATATTGTTGAATGTATTAGGGGAAGCTACGATGAAGGCTTTGTGGGACAAGTTAGGGACTTTGTACCAATCTAAGTCTCTAGTGAATAAACTGTTCCTACAAAAAAGCTATATAGCCTGAGGATGAAAGATGGAGACTCGGTGACATAGCATCTAAATGCATTTAATACTATGGTAATTCAGCTAGAATCTGTTGATATTAAAATTTCAGATGAAGATAAGTGCATCAGTTTGTTGTGTTCTCTACCAGATTCGTGGGATAGCCTAGTTATTCCAATAGGTAGCAATGCAACTACCTTGCAGTTTGATGAAATAGTCTCATCCTTGCTGACGGAGGAGATGAGACGAAAAAATATGGAGAGCCAGAATGGTGATGCCTTGTCTTTATGAGGACGGTCCTAGAACAGAAACAAAAATAAGTCATCGAGTGGGAGATCTAAATCTAGAGGGAGATCTATATCTCCAGGAAAACCTGTAAAGGTGGTGTGTTGGAAATGCGGAAAGGAAGGGCACTACAAAAGGGACTGTAAAACTAAAGCTCCTGATAAAGGAAATGGATTTGATGATGCTCGTTCTGTAGAGGCGAAAACCACCTCAGATGAAGGTGGGGATATGTACTTGGCTTCTTCAAGTACACATGTAGATCATGAGGCATGGTTGATTGACTTAGGTGCATCCTTTCACTTCAATCCCCATAGAGAGTGGTTCTGTGAGTATGAGAAATACGATGTTGGTGATGTCTTCTTAGGGGATGATAGGAAGGCTAGAATCATTGGTCATGGAAAAGTAAAGTTGAAGTTGCAAGGTGGAAGGGTTAGTAGACTTCCGGGTGTTCTTCATATTCCTGCATTAGCTAGAAATCTGATTTCTATAAGCAAGCTGGATGATGCATGTGTAAAAATAGTGTTCGAGAAGGATACCTGCAAAATGGTTCAGGGAGCACTGATATTGATGCAGGGAGTTCAAATTGGAACTCCATACAAGCTGCAAGGTAGCACTGTTATTGATGGGTGCAACAATTCTATGGTTCCTGAAAGTGGAGTAGAAAATCTAGTGGTCTCTGGAGAGAAGACCATGTTGTGGCATCAAAGTCTTGGACATATTGGAGAGAAGGGCCTTTGAATACTTCATGGTAAATATGGTAGAAGGTATGAGTGATAGCTCTCTGGATTTTTATTTCTGCGAAAATTGTGTATATGGGAAGCAGAATCGGGTGAGTTTCCCCTCTGGTAGTAAGAGGGCGAAACAAATATTAGAACTTGTGCACAATGATGTGTTTGGACTTGTGAAGGTTCCATCACTGGGTAAGTCTATGTACTATTTATCATTTATAGATGAAATCTCAAGGAATACATGGATATATTTCCTTAAGAAGAAATCTGAAGCCTTTGACAGGTTTAAAGAATTTAAGGCTCTCATGGAAAATCAGACAGAGAAGAAGATAAAGGTGCTGAGGACAGATAATGGTGGAGATTTTTGCAGCAAGGAATTTGAAGAATTCTATAAGAAGTGTGGTATAGCACGACAAAAGACTACTCCATATACACCTCAGCAAAATGGAGTTGTAGAAAAAATGAATAAGACGTTGATGGAAAGGGTAAGAAGCATGCTCAGTGGTGTTGAGTTAGGATAGGAATTCTAGGCAGAGGCAGTGGATACTGCATGTTACCTGGTCAACAAGTCACCTTCATCAGCGTTGGAGGATAAGACTCCACAAGAGGTATGGATTGGTAAGAAACCCTCTCTTTCACATCTGAGGGTATTTGGATGTGATGCATATGTACATGTTCCAAAGGAGAAACGAGCCAAGTTGGATAGTAAATCTGAAAAGTGCATCTTTATTGGGCATAAGGATGGTTTAAAGGGGTATAAGCTTTGGAACCCAGTCACACGGAAGGTTGTGTACAACCGAGATGTGGTATTTAGAGAGGTAAAAGATGTTATTAAATATGAAGTCCAACCAAAGGAACTTGAGAAGATAGCGTTTGAGGTTAAGGAGGAAGAATCAAACTCTACAGTAGAGGAGGAATCAGAACGTGAAGAGCCACAAACTCTGGGTGTGAGAAGATCAGTTCGAGAAAGAAGGCAACCAGAAAGGTATAGTCCATCTGCTTTCTGTTCAAATTTTGCTTTATTTATTACTGACTATGATCCCAGAACTGTAAAGGAAGCAATAGATTCAGAGGATGGCAAACTCTGGAAAGCGGCCATGGTTGATGAAATGGCATCTTTGCACAAAAATGAGGCTTGGGATTTGGTGGAGTTGCCGATTGGAAGGAAACCAATTGGACGCAAATGGGTGTTCAAGAAGAGGACAAATGCAGAAGGAAATGTGGAGAAATACAAAGCTCAGTTGGTAGCAAAAGGTTATTCCCAGGTGCCAGGAATTGATTTTGGTGATATTTTTCTCTTGTTGCCAAGGTAACTTCTATTATATTACTTTTATCTATTGTTGCTACTTTTCATTTTGAGGTAGAACAGATGGATGTGAAGACAACATTTCTTCACAAGGATCTAGAAGAGGAAATATACATGAGGCAACCTGAAGGCTTTGCAGTGAAGGGTAAGAAAGAACTAGTATGCAAGTTAAAGAAGTCTTTGTATGGGTTAAAATAGTCACCAAGGATGTGGTATCAGAAATTTGATACATTTATATGGGGACTTGGCTTCACTAGAAGCCAAGCAGATCACTGTGTGTATTTTAAATTAATTGGTGACTGTGTTATTTATCTGGTCTTGTATGTGGATGATATGTTGCTGGTCGGAAATGACAAAGAAATTATCCAGGATTTGAAGACCCAATTGTCCTCCAAATTCAACATGAAAGATCTTATTGCTGCAAAATATATTTTGGGTATGGAAATTAAAAGAGATCGGGCAAATAGGAAGCTCTGGTTAAACCAGAGGAAGTATGTTGAGACAATACTGCAGAGGTTTAATATGCAGGATAGTAAACCGGTGAAGGTTCCTATTCCTGTAGGTGTGAGGTTATTTGTTGAACAGTGTCCCAAGACACAAGAAGAGGAAGAGGACATGTCATGTGTTCCATATGCAAGTGCACTCAGTAGCTTGATGTATGAAATGGTCTGTACTAGACCAAACATTGCACATGCAGTGGGAGTATTGAGCTGGTTTATGTCAAAACTAGGAAAGGAGCACTAGATAGCAGTGAAGCGAGTTTTCAGGTATTTGTGTGGCGCTAGTGATTATGGTTTGTGATACCAAGGAAGATCAGGATTGGACAAAATGTTGGATATTCATGGCTTTGTTGATGTAGACTGGGCTAGAGATCTAGATCAAAGAAGATCTACAAGTGGGTATGTGTTTAACCTATAATGGAGGTGCAGTTAGTTGGATGAGTAAGAAACAATCTGTAGTGGCACTATCAACTACAGAGGAAGAATACATGGTAGCCACTCATGCAAGCAAGGAAGCAGTTTGGTTGTAGAGATTGTGTTCAAGTATGGGGTTAGTACAGGGAGCTATAAGGATAGACTGTGACAGCCAAAGTGCAATTTTCTTAGCAGAGAACCCTGCATATCATTCAGAGAAAAAGCACATTGATGTTCAGTATCACTTTGTGAGGGATATGATAGAAGGCAGGTGTTGCTGGTAAATGTGGACATTTTGAAGAATACTGCAGATGCATTAACAAAATCTGTGAGCTCTGAGAAGTTTTCTTGGTGTAGAGAGACAATGGGCATTTCAGGGATAGAAAAATGTCTAAGCTCTCTTGTGGTCCCCTGTGGAAAGAAAACACAAAGTGGGAGAATGTTGGGTTGTGTTATATTCTTTCCACGACTAGCCCATGTAGTTAACCAAGGGGTTAGAGGCAGGGCGAAGCCCTCGTTCATTGCATCGATTGTGTAGTGGGGGGGAGGGGACACAGGGGGTTTGAGACATACCCATAACCCAACTTTATGGGGTTTGGGGCATCGCCCCAGAAAAGTTTGGTTTTGGACCCTATGTTAGGATTGCCAGACCCACCTATGGTTTTGTGCATGATTTTCGCTCATGTTTTTTGGAAGCAATGGTTTTTGGTCCATGGTATTGGATGCGATGGTTTTCGGTCCATGGTATTGGACGCGATGGTTTTCGGTCCATGGTATTGGATGCTTCGGCACGTATAAATATGTATTATAACATTGAAAGGAACATAATGAAAAATCAAGCTGGTAATCTCGGTTTTGGGATCCATGGGAAAATCTCACTGTATATGTGTTTTATGTGTTATGCTCTCGCATTGTTTATTTTCTGTGTTTTAGAATTCACATGCATGTAATTTCTGTACAGGGTTAAGACCTACATTATGCTTGTTCTCATTCAATTTCCATGACTCATAGCATATTACCTATCCATCTTGCATAAGGACTCCACCAAGTCCTATCTTGCACATATCTGTGCACAACACAAACTCTCTCTCCAGGTCTACAGTATTCAACATTGGTGCATGTGTTAACAACTGTTGGAGCTCCTCAAAACTAGCCTCACATTCCTCTCTCCATTCAAACTTCTAACCTTTCCTTTGCAAAGATGTGATAAGATAAGAAATTTGTGAGAAGTTACTGATGAACCTCTTGTAGTAGCCTACCAAACCCATGAAGGATCTCACCTCATCCACATTCTTAGGAGCTACCCACTCCATGATGGCTCTTATCTTTTATGGATCCGCTCCAATTCCTTCCTTGGAGAAGACATGCCCCAAGTAACGTCCCTTCGTCAACAAGAAACTTCATTTTCTAAGCTTAGCATACAAATGATGCTCTCTTAACAATTTCAATACTGCTTCTAGATGCTTGACATGCTCTTTTTGATTTTTTGAATATACCAGTATCTCATAAATGAACACAATAATTAACTTATCCAAATATGGAGGAAATACATTATTCATCAACCACATGAATGTAGCTAAAGAATTAGTTAAGCCAAATGGAACTACAACAAACTCATAATGTCTATACCTGGCCCTAAATGCAGTCTTGTAAATGTCTTCTTCCTTGATGTGTAACTGATGATATATGGATCTCAAGTCAATCTTCGATAACACGGCTGCCCCCTTAAGTTGATTGAACAAGTCATCAATCCTCAGTAAAGGGTACCTGTTTTTGATAGTCACTTTGTTCAACTACCTGCAATCAATGCATAATCTGAGAGTACCATCTTTCTTCTTTACAAACAAGACTGGTGCACCCCAAGATGATACACTTAGCCTAATGTATCCCTTGTCCAACATTTCCTTTAACTACAACTTCAATTTTACCAACTCATGTGTGCTCATCCTGTAAGTTGCTTTTGATGTTGAAGTTGCCCCTCACACTAACTCAATAGAAAAGTCTACCTTCCTCTTAGGTGGTAACTCTATAATATCCTCAGGAAATACACCCTTGAACAGCAGTAAAACTGGGTACTTGTTCAACACATCTACATTATCAACCTCCTTACCCTTATCAATAGAAATGTGCACTGTGAATAGCTTGCATCCTTTCCTATGGCTATGCTTTGCTTGCATTGTTGTCACCATCCTAACTGATGTGGGTTTCTTTTTACCTTGTATGACTTTTGGTTCTCCATTGTCATTAACACACTCAATAGCTTTGTCATAGCAGTCTACCTTGGTTCTATGAAGATACAACCAATCCATGCCCAATAACATATTGTATGATCCCAATGGTAACACATTTAAATGTGCTATTGTAGGCATACCATTCAAATCAAATGCATAGGCTCTTACCCAATGATGAAATTGCTTCTTCATACTTGTAGCGAACTGCACTAACCAAGATTATCTATGAAATTCCTTAATCAAACCACAATTATCCACCAAGTCAGGACTAACATAACGATAATTAGATCCAGGGCCCATCAAAATAGAAATAACTTGATCACAAAGCTTACCGTCCATCTCAATGATAGATTCTTGATGTTCTACGTGTAGGTTTTCCATGACTGCATAGATATGAGGAATACTCTGGCCTACATCTCCAACAGTCTTCACCTCCTGTGCACTGTATATTTGAGGTCTACCACCCTGATTTTGTGGAAAATCTCCCCTGCAATGATCTTTGCCACAAGTCCAACACCCTATAGGCTTCTAGTCTTTGTCCTTATTTTTTTCTTTAGATTGATGTCCTTGTCCTCTATCTGATGCATTGAACCTATTAGGTGGTGCAACATTCTCCTTGTTATTTTTACGATGTGGCCTTGCAAGCTTCTTGTACCATTTTCATTTTTTCTTTGCATTATCTCTCCAGCTTAGCTTAGTTTTAGTGTTGCGCTTTGATTGTTCATAGCAATGCTTTAGCTTTTGAATAGCCTCCTCCAAAGATCTAGGCTCATCGAACTCAATCATGTCTTTAAATGAAAATGGTAATCCACTAATGAACTTATGATTCTTAGCCTTCTTCTTTGTGAGGTAAGGCACATATCTCAATAACTCCAAGAACTTACTAGTGTACTCGTTATCTATCATGCAAGACATCTTTAGCTCATAAAATTATTTTTCCCTAGTCATCAAAGTACCTTTATGACAAGTACTTCTTCTTAAATAGTCACTCAAACTCACTCCAAGAAAAGTCTTCCTCATGAATTGACCTTACATTCTTCACATCTTCCCACAAAATGTATGCTTTACCTTTGAGACTGAAGGTAGATACTCTAGCTTTCATGTTCTGTGAATAATCATGCAACTTGAAAAACTTCCTCATGCCAAGAAATCATGTCTTTGCATCCTATGGTTTCTTCATTTCCCCACCAAAAATAGGTGGCTTCACTTTCTTAAATTCATCCAGAAAATATCCCCTATCACTCCTCCTATAAGGATGATACCAATGACAATAATAGTGCCTATCTGAATCAGAACTAGAATCACACCTGTGTTTGTCCCTTCTCCTATCCGGAGTGTTTGACAAACTGCCAGCTTGGATTGTTTCCTCTCTATCTGATCGGTGACTACCATGTGATCTACTGCCATATGCCCCATTAACTTTTTTCTCCTACTCATGATTGATCTGAAGCATCCCCTGTTGCTTTAAATTTGACAGCTCTAAAGTATGACTACATTTCAAATTTGACAACTCTGAAGTATGACTACATTTACCTCTACTAACTTTTCCAGTGATTGTATGATTCTGCCATTATCTGCCTTACAAATCTGTATCTCTTCCTTTAAGCTTCTTAATGTTACTGCCAAATCAGAATATCCCAACACCATAATTCTCTTCAGATTCATAGGGAGATTCTTTGTAGTCAACCATCTTTCTAGCCATTTGATGTTTCTTCCTGCAAGGTATATCATGTCAGCTAAACCAAATCACAATAAACCAACGTACCTTAGTCTAGCTTGGAGAGGATACCATGTGTTCAAGATCAACAGATCAAAATGATACATGTATAACATAATCATAACAATATATAAAAATAGTACATAAGCATATAACCATGCAACTGTCATTCTAGCTAAGGTCCAATCATCAATGCACAACCTTAACACAACACGCACTACAACCTCATGCATGAAAACATCCACTACATCACGATACACTTGACCACATGAAAACATGAAAATACATAAGCATTACATAACCATACTTACCATGACCTTATGTATGATGAAAAAAATTGTACCATTGTATGTGGAGCATGCACAACCACAATGTAGACAATACACCAGCCTACATGTGGATACCTCTCAAACAGGAGTACAGGCCATTCCCACACATAATGCATATAATCAAGCATAATTGAGCAACACTTGTATGTAGCATCATGTAATCCAATACAAAAGAATTATGCATATGACTAAACATACAAGAATGTAACCAACCAGCCACATGATACATGTAAGTGATATATAACAACACAACCAATCATATACTCGCAATGATGCGTCCCACAAAATCACGCTATGTTCCTCATGACGATATCACCACAACAATGATCAACATCATGTAATTGCAACAAAATATGGAATGAAAGTGTGAGATACACACATGCAACTGAAATGTATGCATGACTAACACATAGCCCATCTAGTCTAAGGGGTGAACCATGATTTGATACCACTTTGTAACACCCTACTCCCACATCTACCCAAGCAACCAGGAAGCCGGGGTAAACATGTGATGAGAGACGACTATGATATGACTCGACCTCCTAAGTCACATTAAGGAAGTGGAACTGACAGAATCACACCATACAACCTTCCAACATCATGAACGGAACCCTGAGAGGATAAGTCAGCCACTCAGACAGCCTGTCCATGGCTCCCACTATTTTTTTTGGTCTCTTAGGCTACAGTTTCTCTCATGCTATGGGCAAGCGCATGACTAGAAACCTAAAGTCACTCTCACAGGCCTGCTTGTCAGTGACTATGGATGTAAATTCCCAGTGATGTGCCATCGACCCCAGGATTTAAGTCACATTTTTAGGCTCAGAGCCTAGGTCACTGCCCAGAATTGATCCATATCTTAACATCAATAAGATAACATGGAAATGAAAATACTACATCAAATACTTTTTCAAGGCCTTGACTAGACCCCTACTAGCCATGACAGGTATTTCGTCAAACATATTGCAAATGTTTAATCTATAGGCGTAATCATAGTTCTGAGCATCGCGATCTCATACTTAGTTGAGAATCTGTAAGAACCATTGATTCCTTAATGCATAAACTTCCATTCCATCCATTAGGTCATAGATACATTGATCATGCAATTATAATTAAAACCATAATGAGAGCCACACATGGATGTTGTCATAAAACACATACATAACCAACATAATTGCAACATAACATACTCATGAAAGTACAGTCATATAGACCACATATAATCCATCAAAATTCTCATAGAAATACAAGGAGAAATAATCTTCCATTAATGATACAAAATCCAAACTCAGGATGGGACTTCCATGTTCCACCCAACCATAGAATGGCTAAGCCAAATCTCTCTTTAGTCATTCACGCTCGTGCCATATTCCAAGCATGAATGTGGGATCTCATAGAACACATCAATTAAACTCATCCAAGGCTTCCAGAGGCCATCCACCTCAACCCATTGAATAGTGATTCCACCTCACAGTTGACCATCACAAAACCATCATCAGATTGGTCTCCATCCAAGCCTTCCAATGCTTCTAAAGTGTTTCTTCCAACCAAGGCTTCTAGGACTAATAACTCAACCCACAACTGTCGTCGAGCTTCTAGAGCATTTTTCCAACCAAGGCTTCGAGTACTAGTAACTCAACCCATCAAAGGCTTCTAGAGCATTTTTCCAACCAAGGCTTCGAGGACTAGTAACTCAACCCAAGTTTTTATAGGGCTTTTAGAGCATTTGTCCAATTGAGGCTTCCAGGAACTAATAACTCAACCTAAGCTAAGGAAACATGAGAACCAAACAAAAACAAATAATGAATGCGAACCCAAAATCACCATGGCTATCCAAGAAATGGTAAGGCTAGGCAATCCATTGTCAATCCAGGCAATCCTCCATGCCAACGAAAAATCACAACCAAGAAACCACATGCATGTCCCATGCATGCCAAAACTAGTGAAGAAATCATACATGTAACTTGGTACGTGCAAGAAAATCTAATGTAGCCGCTGATTTTATAATCATCCAAATTGTACAGGTGATTCATGAAGTTAGAGGAAGGCCTATGATGGATTACGCAATTCGTTTGAGGAATTTCCCTAATTAATAGGGGGCTAATTCCCAAGGAAACAACGCAAGGAAATAGGGACTTGTGAAAGCAAGAAAATTGTTAAGTATTGGCCTGGGATTTTCTATGAAGTTGCGAGACAGATAGAGATAGTGCAGATGTTTCTTGGGCTTGAGAAAAGCATTGTAATATTCTCATATTTTCTGATTAATGCAATACACAAATAGCAGGGGTTTTTAGTTGTGGATTTCCCTAAGAGATCATTATGCAAGGTGTTGATTGAATTCTTTCTCTTGTATGGTTTGTGATTTCATGACCATTTAATTATTTTCACTGATGAGTAGAGTAGAGTAGATTCAAGTCTATTTTTTAGTAATTTACAATTAGTAGCTTGAATCCACAAGGAATTTCTACATGGTATTAGAGCAGAAATCACTATAGAAGAGGATAATATGATTTTTTCTTTTGCATGTGAAATCAAATTTGCAGTGTCATACTTCAAATCCAGTAGGATGTAGTTCTACAGATTCAAACTAAAATATTCCCTTGAGGGTAGTTAGAAATATATTTCTTGGAAAGACAGGATGGAGGCAATGTTGGAAGAAAGTGGGCTTAAGGAATTCATAGACAAAGATATTCCTAATCCTTTAGCAGTTGATGCTTAAGATTTGGCAAAGTAGAGAAAATTTATGGCAAAGGAGAGAAGGATTATCCTATAAGGAGTTCGAGATCATATTGTCTCAAATATCCATTGTAAGGAGACTCCATATGCAATAATTTTAAAACAACAGTGACCACAAGAAGCTAGAACTGAAGGACAAGCTCAAACAAATCAAGATGGAGAAGGGTGAAACAATACGAAAGTACTTGACCAAGTTCACCCAATGTCGATATTAGCTTGGAACTGTTGGTGTTACAGTTACTGAAGACGATCTAGTCATCCTAACACTTCTAGGCCTTCCCAAGAGCTGGCACAACTACCAAGACTCAATAAATGGGAGGGAGAAGCTACCAAAGTAGGATCGTTTGTGGTTTGACTTGGCAAAAGAAGAGATTTGGTAGAAGACCAGAGATGGATCCTCATCCAAGCATTATGATTAGTAGATTTGTGCCTTAGATATAAAGGAAAAGAAAGGGAAATGGAATTCATACCATTCCAAATCATATTTCAGTCAAGGCAGCAAGAAGAAGAACATGACAAAGACTAATTTTTTTCACTATCATGAGCTGGGGTACTATAGCATGAATTTTCCACACAAGAAGGCCAACAAGAAGCCCTTGGGAGGAGTGGCTGGTGAAGCTCTTACCTCAAAATTCAAGCTAGATTTCACCCTCATCACTTGTAAGGTGACATCAGTGATGGATAGTCCGTGGTATCTTGATAATGGAGCCTCATTCCATATGACCGATAAAAAATAATTCTTCAGTTACTTGCACAATAAGGACCTTCAGATTCACATCGAAATTGGAGATGATGGGACATATAGTGTGGCCAAGATTGGTATTGTTACCTTTCAAAGGGTGCTTGGTTCTCCTCTCACATTAAAAGACGTTATTTATGTTTTAGGTTTGAAGAAAAAATTGGTTTCAGTTGCCATGTTAGATGAGCATGGATACAATGTGATATTTAGCAAAGGAAAGGCGTTCCTTCGTCATATAGCCTCAAGACAAGTGAAGTGGATTGGGGTTTGGGTGAATAACCTCTACAAATTGTATCTAGAAGACTTTTCTTCCTTGAGCATAAAACCAGAGAAGGTGTAGAGTCAAGACATCAGTGAGTTCTGGCATAGAAGATTGGGTCATTTGCACCATGGATCTTTGCATATCATGAATCGAGTATCTAAAGGATGTCCCGAGGGTACACTAGAGCAGATAGACACATGAAAAGTGTGTACATTGGGTAAGTACACCAAAGTTACCTTTCATGATAAGGATAATTGAGCGCAAGCGATCCTTGAAAGAGTTCACTCAGATGTGTGTGGACCATTCTTGACAACCTCCATGGAAAAGAAAAGGTATTATGTAATATTTGTAGGTTATTTCTCATGTAAATTATGGATTTTCTTCATGCAGAAGAAAGATCAGATGTTTGCTAATTTTTTTGAATTTTAATCACTTGTTGAGAAGTACACTGGGAGTAAAGTTAAAGCTCTTAGGAGTGATAATGGTGGATACTATGTGTCAAATGAATTCAAGAAATTTTGTGCATCAGAAGGCATTCAACACGAGTTAATAACACCCCATAACCCACAACATAATGGTGTGGTGAAAGGAAGAACATAAGTCTGGGTGTTGCACGGGAAATGTTACATGATCTTGGCCTATAGTTTCACTTCTGGGATGAAGTATGCAACACAGTTGTATATGTGCATAACAAAATCTCTCATTGAATTCGCAGGATGAGTACAACATAAGAAGGTTTTTCAGATAAGAAACCATATATGGCACACTTCAAGATCTTTGATTCATTAGTTTATTGTCATGTTACCAAGGGTGCAAGGAAAAATATAGAACCAATAGCTGAGTTGGGCATATTTATGGGGTACACTGATATGCCTCACAACTATATAGTGTACCTTCCATCTAACAAGATTAAAGTGGTTCATAGATATGTGAAGTTCGATGAAGAGAAGGCCATGAGATATTCCCTTGAGAGGGAGCTTCAATTGTACAAAGATGAGGAGATTTTAGCACCAAAATAAGACCCTTATGATGATGCGGACTAGCCACATGCAGAGGAGCAGAGGGTGGAAACACCCATTCATGTAGAGAATTTGAGAGATGGAAGGAAGCGCACCAGAGAGGCTGATAGATTGATGCATGCTGCTAGAGGGAATGTGGGAGCACCCACATCATAGCACAGGAAGAGGAGGTCACATTATCTTTACACTAGCTACATGGCTCTAATGAGTGATAGTGTAGAGATTGATCCATCCTCATTCAAGGAAGTAGTGCAACAACTAGTATGGGTTGATGCCATGGTTGAGGATTATGACTCCATTATCAGAAACAATGTTTCAAAGACCAACAGAATGGTAAGTGGTGAGTTCCATATGGCTTTACAAGCTAAAGAAAGACATTGATGGGAGTGTGGAGAAAGACAAGGCCATATTTGTCGCCAAAGGGTTCTCTCGGGTGGAGGAAATTGATTACAAGGAGACCTTTTCTCCATTAGCAAGGTGGTCTTCAATCAGATCTATTCTATCACTTTCAGCACAAATGGGATGAAAGATACTTCATATTGATGTGAAGACACCATTCCTCAATGGGGTTATTGAGGAAGAGGTGTACATTGAGCATCTGAAATTATTTGAGACCTTCAACAGAGATTCACATGTGTGTAGACTCAAGCGATCATTGTATGGATTGAAACAAGCACCCTGTGCTTGGTACACTAGGATTGACAACTATTTCACCAGGTTTGGCTTCACCAAACATGAAGTAGATGCAAACCTTTACCATGTTGTGGGTGAAGGTAGATTTTTGATTATAGTATTATATGTCAATGATTCAATTCTAAATGGTGATGAGAAGATGGTAAAATATTGCAAAGAGCATCTTGCAAGAGAATTTGAGATTAAGGACTGGGGACTCATGCATTATTTCCTTGGTATGGAAGTATGGTAAGGAGATGATGAATTGCTTGTCTCTCAAGGAAATTATGCCAAAAAGATAATGAAGAAGTTCCACATGGAGAGAAACAAACCCATGAAGTCTCCTATAACAGGAAATTAGAGGAAGGAAGATGCTACTTCAGGTGAAATAGAGGCCAATATTTATCAACATCTTGTGGGTTCACTTATGCATTTGGTGATGTGACCGAACATAAGTTGTGAAGTTAACCAACTTGGTCAAGGAATGGTTGAGCCAACCAAACTATATTGGAAGGAAGTTAAACATGTGCTAAGATACCTAAGAGGCATCACTTAGTTTGGTCTTTGGTACAGATTGATAGAGGGAGTGAAGCTGCAAGGCTTCACAGATGCAGATTGGGTAGGGAGTCCATCCAACAAGAAGAGCACATCAGGGGGAATCTTCAGTATTGGGTCAACAACAATTTCTTGGTACAATAGGAAGCATAGATCAATTGAACTCAGTTTAGAAGAAGCAGAGTACATGGATACTACTCAAGCAACTTGTGAGGATATCTGGATGAGGAAGATCCTTGTTGGTTTATTTGGTCAACAGATGGATCCTACAGTGATTTATTGTAACAATCAGAGTTGTATCAAACTCTATGAGAATCAAATTTTTCATGATCGGTTCAAGCATATCGACATCCGGTATGACCATCTACGAGATTATATGTAGAGGAGAGTCATGTTGTAGGAGTACATTCCTACAGAGGAACATGATGCAGATATTTGACAAACGCATTGTCAAGATGAAAATTCAAGTTTCACAGAGGCGGGATTGGGGTAGCAGATAATCCATTTTTTGTCGAGAGGGAGTGTTGAAAATATAAATATAAAATCCTAATTTAATTTTGTTCTTGAATTAAATTGGTAATAAAATTGTAATTCCACAGCTCATGACAACTTGTATTAATTAATTAAGTTAATTTAACTTCGTTGGCTCGGTTAATTTGTGTTGAGGGTCTAAATTGAGTCATGTAGAGCATCCTACATTATAGGAGCCTTGGTTGAGTTTATTTTGAGTTGTAATTAGTTAATTCATTTTAACTGAGTTAAAGTCAGTTAAACTAGTTCCAACTGTTGGAGGAACTAGTGGGAGGTCTAGTAGTGTGGTGCTGCCTGCAGTGATCAACTAGTTAACTGATATTCACTCATAATTAGCTTATACATGTTAGCTATGAGAGTTACCCAACTGATATTGGAGTTCAGAGACAATCTACTATCAGTTGTATAATCATCTAAATTGTCTAGGTGGTGCATGCAGTCAGAGGAAGGTCTATGATGGATTGCATAATTCCTATGAATAATTTCCCTACTTAATATAGGGCTAATTCCCAAGGAAACAATGAAAGTTAATAGGGGCTTGGGAAAGTGAGAAATTGGTTAAGTATTGGCCTAGGATTGTCTAGGAAGTTGTGATACAAATAGAGATAGTGTAGAGGTCACTCGGGCTTGAGAAAAGCATTGTAATATTATCATATTTTATGACTAATGAAATATACAAATAGTAGGGTTTTTTAGCTGTGGCTTTCTCTAAGAAATCATTATGTAATATGTTGGTTGAATCATTTCTATTGTATGCTTCGTGATGTGACGATCGTTTAATTGTTTCTGATGATGAGTAGAGTATAGTAGACTCAAGTTGATTGTTTTAGTAATTTACAATTAGCAGCTTGAATCTACAAGGAATTTCTACACCCTTTTTGTAGTAAATAGTAAAATAAACCTTTAATAGTTGTAACTAGTAATTTAGCCTCTAGCCCCAAAGGTTAGCTTAGTTGGTGGAGTTCTCGTTGCTAATTATCTTGCTAGTTTGGAGGTCATGGGTTCAAATCTCCTCGACACCCTTGGGGTTAGGCCTTGCTTGTTTGGACGATAGGTAGATCCCTTCGGGTTGATCTTCCTAGATTTTGTCGTGGATGTAGTGGTCACCCAGTGTCTGTGAACCACCTTTGAAAAAAACTAGTAATTTAACCTCAAAGATATTATCTCAGCTTGATATGGCTTGATGTAAACATCCACTTCCATCTTGAATAGCAACTATGAATGGTTCATGACACTCCAACTATATTGTTATTTTTTTAAGATACATCTCTAGTTCTTCTTGATCCCCTAATATCCCCTATGATCAAGCCTGTGTGTTAGAAAATACATTTTATTTGAATAGCTCTATCTTATTTGTCATGGAAACCATGAAGGGGAAACCATGAGGGGGCTCACATTTTGGTTTATATTTGTGACTTATGCTTCTATTCATGAAAACATCTCCTTGGTGGGATCTTAAGGGTTATTAATAGATTCATCAACCATGGTTGGGATTTTAATTATTTCAACTTAAGTGATCTAGATCCCCTAAAACTACACACCATATACCTAAGGAAACCTACTCTAGTACCAATATGATTTGTAAAATGTGATGGATATTCCATTGGATAGATCATCACAATAGATCTACTAAAATCTATTCGAAAATATGAAACCAACACTATGAGGGTTAATTTTTCAATTTTTGGATTCATTAAATGATGTGTTATGATTATGCATGCCATAGATAAAATATAAAATTGGAGGACAAAAAAAACACTCAAAAACCATAATAAACACAAGATAGTAACCCTTATGGGAGAACACCTAGCAAGAATATGAGACTACTCTACTTTCTCTTTCTACGAATAGAAATTGATGCAAGTACAAATGAGTGAGAAATGTAGCCCATGAGATGTTACATTACACAAGACCTCTCAATTTTCTCTCTTTTAATACACTCTAATCTACTTATCTTATCTGTGGAACAAAATTCACTTGTGTAGAATGGAATCACTTCACCTTAGTCGCTTGGTTCTAACAAAACTTGAGAGCCTACCAATAGTTAAGTTGACTCCTTCAACTCTTAACTAGAGTTACAATATTGACTCTTCTAGATTTCTCTTCATCATGGTAAAGTGGATATCCCATTTTCAATAAATAATAAGGTCTGACATGACATCATCTAAAATCATGGTGATCAAAATAGGAATGCTAATTTCCAGGTGGGAAGACTTTTTCATACAGACTGTGTTTGAGGTATCTCTTGTGCTTTTGGAAAGGTATCTAACTGTAAAATATTGCTAGGGTGTGTGGAGCTTAAGTAAAAAAATTACACCCATTAAAAAACAATTTGATGTTTCAAATGTCTTCTAGATTATTTAAAACCCAGATTCACCAAAGAGGGACCCACTGATAAAAGTAGTCCTATAAGTTGCTTCCTCCAAATTTTACACTCTAAAAGTGTCAAAATGGATGAAAAATAATATAATGACCAACCATGGATCAAAGTATTTTCTAAATGGTACTACACCATTATGTTGAACATCAGTTCCTTCTTTATGATTGTAATTCTTCTTATATAATTGAAACAACATGCCACTATTTTTTTTAATATCGAGAGGAATAAAAAACTAGGTTGATCTTGTACTCATGTGACACTAGGTTGTTTCCAACCATTACCACTATAACCTTTAGGTTCCTACGTATGCCGCTTCCATAGGCACAGGTGAGTCAGGGGTTTTTAACTACAAACCCCCTCTCACATAAAACCTCATTTTCATGGCCATTGCCAATTGAGCTTCCCTGAGGAAGAAACAACATGCCACTATTATTTTAATAAAATAATTAAAGTTTAACATATCTACTTATCTTTTCCATATATGCATTCATCTGTCAGAGCTTCATTTAATTTTCTAGTGCATTTGAATTCAAACTTAGGGATTTGTTATATTCCACTTAATAACAAATCTCAAAGGAATTTACAATCTAAATTTAACAACTCATTTTAGCAAACCTTTATTTTATAGATGGTTCCTCATAAATCTATCTATATGGTGCAACTTTGGTCCTCCAAGCCTAATGTTTGAAACAAAACTCATGTACCACTCTATAGTGCCACCCATATCCCCTTAAGGCCTTTTTAAGGGAACGCAATATGTATGTGGTTTTAACAAAACAAACAATACTATATGGAGAAGAGGTTATCATATTTACTCTTCCTTAAAGCACCTTAAAATAATATTTTGAGATCATCATAATCTTGTAATCATTGATCTATTCCCTATGATTTAAATCTCATCCAAATCTGAGTTATGGATACAAAGATATGCCCATCTAAAGATTTTCCCTTGAAAGTACCATGTGAGCATCCATACCATTGTCATGTGTAGACACTTGACAATCCTTTTCCCTCATGTCACCATTACACAATGTTACATCAACAACATGTGGATTACACATGGTAATACTTGACCCCATGTCACTACTACCTAGGGTCATTTGTTCAACTTAACAAGTCAACTTATTGCTCACATTCATATATGGGATTTTCTGTTAGTCCCATTTATCAAAAATTCCAATTCCCCATTAATATAGATTTCCAATCTTATGGATCCATTCAAAAAGTTTCAAACTTGGAGGTTCATTTGAATTTGAGAAAAATTTTAGTCAATGGGTGAACATCCAAATTTGAGAAAATCTAAAAGTCCCTCTTTTTATAAAAATGTATATTTCTATATTTCTATTTTCCTAAACATCCACTAAGCTATATCTTCACGCAACAATGGCTACCACTTCGTCTCCACCTCAAGATTGTTTCGACTTGAGTCCATGTCAACACCCTTTCTATGCTAGCCTAGGTCAATAAAAGTCAACTCTCACTCATTTGATTCTCATGTTTTTTAACTTTATCATATTTACATAGATAAATTTGGATCTAAAAATCCCAAAAGTATACATTTTTCATCAGGCTATAGGACTAGGTGTTGGTGGCCAAACCACCAACCACCAAATTCCCAAAAGTTCATCGTAATTCGATCCCCTAATTTCTAAAAATTTCCCAAAGATTTCAAGCCTATTTCAAGGAAATAAAGATAACTTTAACGAGGAAGAAAACCTTCCCAAAGACTTTTGAGGGCTCTGATATCTTAAAAAACCTATAAAGGATTTCTAGAAAAATGCCCATAACTAGGCTACTTCTATAAAGGATACAAAGAGATGGTCCTTGGACAAATCCATAGCTCCACCAAGTTGAATGAGGTCATGTTAACTCATTTGGGACTGAAACTTTACTTCAACTCTAAACTCTTATAAATATAGTGGATACCTTTTTAGCTTGTATTTGGACAGAAAAAAATCTCCCATCACTAGAGAAATTTCAAGTCTTTCCAATTTAATAGGAATGCAACATATTTGTTCGATCACACAACTAGCCATGTAAGGCCATTCATAATATAGATACATAAATAGCCTCAAAGCTCAAATAAATGTTTAGATTCTTTTCCACAATAAAATATATTTCAAAACCATTACAAGAAAAAATACTTTAAGTAATACTTCTATATGCAACATTCATCATTAAAAGAATTAATAGCTAGTAACCAAGAAAAAATGTACATTTCTTCAAGTCTTTTTTTCAACATACTTAGTAACCCATCATGATAACCTTCATGAATCTTGGAATAAGTATATCCATTTCATTAAAAAAGAATAAATAGATTTATATGTGTCTCTTTAATATTTTTTGGAAACTAAGTAAGAAGAGTCATTTCCACTCAACCATAAGCTCAAATACGCTGCAATTTTCTTGTAGCTAGCTGCCCCCAATCTAGATTCAATGTCTTGAGAGCTAACTCCCTTAGGGAACTAACAATGTTCAAATAGGTTAGACAACTTGAATGAGACTCTTATTCACACACATAAAACAATTTGTTTCCTTCAAACCACTAATTCAGTGCCTATTAACAACTCAAAGTGTTGTTACAGTGAGCCTATGTATCAGAAAATGGATCCCTTCTCTGATCTACGATTACCTCGACACTTCCCTTTCTCAATTCCTTTTGGACTTAGTTCAAAAATTTGATCGCAAATTCTCTCAACCCTCTAGCTCAGGTTGTAGCCATCAACATTGTCTTCTCTATCCAATTTAGGTAAATCCACAACTCTGCATAGGTTATTGTGACTCATAAGGCTTTATGTCAACTTCTATTCAAAGGCACACTATTAGCACCCATGTGTGGCTTTGTATCACTTCCCATAGGTTGTTTTTAGTTCAATGCACTTTCTGTTTCTCTATTCATCATACATTTGAATGCTCTCCACTTCCCTCTAAAATAGCACACAATTTTGTTTCTCCTTCCTTTGCACCACACCTTCTAACTTAAGAATTCAAGCTCCCTCCTTCGACTATGTGGTCAATATAGAAGTCTCGAGAATTGTTATGTAACCTATACCTCTAGAGAAATTAGATACCACTCCCCATTCCTTCCCATAATTGCTAGTGGTTGGGTAGTTAAACTGCAAAATTTGTAATTTGGACATTTAATTCAGGTAAAATAGGAAAGTCCCCATTTCTCCCTTACAACCTCCTCCTAGGCATTGAGATCCATGTTGGTTACTCTCTTATTCATATTTTGTTAGTATATTAGATAAAATGCAAATTACAAGACATAATATATGGCAACCTTTCCATGATGTCCATTCATAGCATTATAAGCCTTAATTAGAATTTACAAAAGTCATCATTTAAAAATCAGTGTTAGAGTGTAACAAAAATTATGTAGAATCTTGGAAATGAAAATGACTTTTGGGTCTATACCCTAGCATTAAACAACCAGATGATAAATAAGAAAATTTTGAAATAAGAATAAATGGTCATTTAAACGAGAAAAAGATTGTCATAAAAATGAAGAGAAAATAACTCATAATATTTGTTTTGTAAACTAATTTCATTTCTTACATTTTATTCTTGAAGATAGAACTTTAATAAATTTTACATATACTTTAAGTAATTCCTCTTAATCAATAATTTATTATTTTATTTTATTTTAAATTTTTTCCATCTAATTATTTTTTCTAACTTTAAATATAATGGATTATAAAAATATATTTTAAATAATTATAAAATTATATATATATATATATATATATATATATATATAATTGTAAAATTTTATTTATTTAACCTTGGTAACAAAATTAATTTTTAAAATATAAATAATTTTGTCCCATCTTTTCAAACACTTTTTTAATCTCACCATGGATGGTCTTGATCCTTCACTCCGTCATGTGATTATAGTTTTTTAACAGCCATTTTTCTTTAATTCACATTTGTCATTGCATAGATACAAGTAAACATAAACTTTAATTTTAACAAAAAAATATTTAGTTCCAGGAGGAAAGGTAATATGGACTAATAACGCTTCATATTTAGTTCTAGGAAACAAGGTAATATAGACTAATAACACTTCATAAGTATATTTTACTTTTGAATTGAAAATCTTCAAACATTTGTGTTCATAATATCGGTTTTAAGAGTGTCCATCATTTCTCTAAAGGGGAAATTGATCTGATACCCTGATGGACACATGTGGTAATGTAGCTCATAGCTCTCTAAATTGTTAGGTAATGATTGGAAGGGATATAACTCTAGTTGATTTTATGCTCTCGTGGAGATATGTGGTATTGTAGCTTATGACTCTCTAAATTTGTTTCAGTAATGACCGGAGGAATGTATAAAATGTAAAATGCATTTCAATATGAGGGATGTATTTTTAAATTTCAGATTAATGAGGAGTCCCTTGACTATTTAATAATATATTCTTAAACGCTAGTTTTCCTTTATCCTTATTGGAATAATCAATGTCTAAAGTAGGGAAATTTCATAATAATTTTTTATATAAAATATATATAAAATAAAAATAAAAATATAAATTAATTTTAAAAAATATAAATAAATAAAACATATTTATAATTATAAAAAACTTTAGATTATTATATGATAGAAGATATCATTTACACCAATGAAAACAAATACCGAGCCATGAGACCCTAAAAAGAGGGTAAGAAGAAAATTAGACTTAAAACGAGAAGATATTGAGACATGTATGTCTACACCATTATTATCATATAAAAAAAATAAGAGATTGAAGTATATATGTTTTTACACTATTATGATTTTATTCAAATATTTATATATATTATTATATATTAATTTCAAACAAATGCAGAAACAAATGCAGATTTAATATGACTTGAGAAGTATCTAATTTCTTCACTTTTATTTGTAAATTTTTTATGAGTTATTTAAATATTTTATATAGTTATTTAATTTTTTAAATTTTTAGATTTTTAAAATTTTTTATTTGAAGAGATATGAATACAATTTCAACTTTAATGACAGACAAACATCATTACAAATAATACACTGGATTGTAAAATGATCCTCTGAACTCAAAAAACCTCTCTACTCTATATATAAATCTGTATATCTTTTTATTATTTTATATATTTATTAAATATAAAATAAATATACAAAATCACATTAATTTAAAATATAAATCATATATATATTTTGCCTTACTAAGATTATAAAGAAACCAAAAGTCATAAGCACCTCTCTACAACTGCAAAAATTATGAAAAAGAGGAGGTAAATTATAACATCAAAGAGGGCAGATACACTTCATAACGCAAAACTTGTGGCTTGAATTCCTTGGCGTGAGGCCAACCAAGTGATGTTCCGCCTCCAAAATCTGTAAGGAATCAGTTGAAAGTGTAACCTCTTAGCTAATAACAAGATGGGGATAAAACCAAAGAGAATTTACCACGACGAAGGGAGATAATTTTCGGCCATGAAGTAAACTAAATGTACGCTATATCCGTAGATATTTGATAACGTACGTCACAGCTCTCTCAGTGGCCAGAGTGAATGGCCGAGGAATGCATGAATTCTGATATACGTTTCAGCATGAGGAGCGTATTCTCTGAGTTCTGATTGAACAGATGAAAGACGTGGATTTCATCTTCCGTCATCACGAGATCGACTTCTTTCCCGGCCTTTTTTAGGGATTCGAAGTACCAAATACCTCGAGCTCGCAGCAGATCCTTCCCTGCCACAAATACCAGCGTCCGAGGAAACACCAGAGTGGACAGAGCCGGAGAACGGGGTCCAACTGGGTTGCGAAAAGGGTGATCTTTGTCGGCTCCCGCGGGGAGAGAGATACTCCAGATTGCATCAGTCATTATATTAAAACCCTCCACCTCCGCATCCACCTCTAATTCGCAGCCGATTCGTTCTTCTCCGCCAAAGAAGGGGTGAACCAGAATGGCTCCTTGTAAACAGACCCCATCCCATTTCCTTTCACCAGCACGGATACCCACCTGGTGCAAGATGTTGGCACCGGCGCTGTCACCTGCCAAGAAAACGTTGCTGAAATCTGCGTGGGAAGCGAGCCACGGATCCACAGAGACCCCATTCAGTGCCATTGCTTGGCGGTCAAGCCATTCAAGAGCACCGAAACAATCGTCATAAGCCGCAGGGAGGCGATGCTCGGGCGCTCTCCTGTAATCCACCGAGACGCATATCACCTTGGCCTCTGCAGCCACTTTATTAAGATAGCTATGGTAAACTGGCGACGCAGCTGATCCGATGCAGAAGCCGCCTCCATGAAAGTAGAGAAGCACCGGAACTTTTCCTTTTCCATCCACGACCTCGAGACGAGGGAGATAGAGACGAACGAAGACCCCTGTTTGGGGATCCAACACCACGTCCTTGGATGCCACTCCATCCTTCTCCTCGTCGAAATTATCGTCCTCTGAAGAAGGGGGAACTGTTTCTCTGTCAACCAATCGCTCAACGTTTCCGTCCTCGTAGATTCTGAGAAAACCAGGAGCCTCAAAGATAATGGCTGAAGACGACGAGGACTCCATAATTATGTTGAGAGCAGCTGAAACCAGAGCAGGCACACAGAAAAGCCCTAGCGCCAATGATAATGCTGCGAACACCTTATCGCTTCCAAGATATTCTCCTACCACCAATAGTTTACTATTTAACGAACAGAACACAGTGGCGTGTAGTATTTAACCAATATAGAAACAAAATGGCGTGCAATCCATCATCATCTCGATGGGAAAAATAAACGCAAATCTTAGCCACACGTTCTTCCACAACTACCAATCCCAGATTGCAGCGACACCAGCGAATCAGCTTCTGAAAATTTCAAGTGTTACTTAAATCCTGCCGACAGCCTGCCAGAAAATTTAATGGTACCATGCTGGAAAACCTTAAAGACTGGCCAGCAGGAAGAATGTGAACCCATTTTTGACTATTTGGTCTTCAGTAACTGATCATTAGGTGCGTGAACCTAATTTTCTTATTTTCGTCTGGCTAACCTTATGGCTACCGGCATTTTTTCGTGCAGATATCAGATTTTGATGTTTTGGCGTTCACGCAATTATGATTAGGTGGTTTTTTGTCTTGATACATTTGTGGTTTAAAATGTATAATTTTATTTAGGTGATACTCTGATTAGGTGGTACGTTTGGTGCTAATAAATTTATAGTTTAGATGTCATGCTTTTATTTATTTGATTTAGGTATAATTATTTATGATGATGGATTCACATAGCAGTCCGAAAACTATGTTGTAAAGGTTTTACCAGACTCGTCTCACTCACAAACAACCCGCGTGTAATGCACTTAATATTTAAATTAACATGGGAGTCTTTTTATTTATTATTATTATTATTATTAATTTTTATATAAAAAAATTTTTAATTTGAAATTATTAATAATTTTTATTATTTATTATTATTATTAATAAATTTTTATATAAAAAAATTATTTTTAATATCGAATTATTAATAGTTTTTTTTTAAATATATGATATTAATAAATTGTAATATTAATTCAAAAATTATTTACATATTAAAAATTCAAATTTTATATATATATATATATATATATATATATATATATATATATATATCTTAAATTTTAGTTAGTTTTGATGATTTTTTAAATTTTGGTAATATGAAATGTATTATAAAGTAATTGTTTTAATCTTCTTTAAGTATCAATGTCTATCTACATTGACCCACCATTTAATTTATATAATTACAATAATATTATATTAATTTATTTATTTCTCTAATATTAAATTGTAAATGATTTTTCTTTTCCATATTATAGTTTTTTATTTTTAAAAAATAAAAAAAATCCTAAATGTATGAGATAAGTTGTGTAGGTAAGAAAAAATAAGAACTTAAACCACACAAATATAATTGAAAAAGAAAAAAGATGTTATATTTCCAATAATATCTTTGAAATAATGTAATAAAATGTATTTACAACTCAAAGTAAGTTATACAAAAAGAATTTAAAATCTATCAAAGTAAGTTATACACCCTATCCTATTCTCCTTATCGAAGCAGGTCTTTCCCCTATTGAGAGCCTAGCTATGATTAGGTTTCTGTTGTACAAGCACAAACTCAATAACATAGACGATCATAGACTTCCTAAGCTAGCTTTAAATTCCAGCCAAAACCACCTAAGGCTCAATCAGGGGTGGCATAAAGACACAAAGGCCTGGTTAAACTATTGGGAGATCAACAAGAATGATGCATTGCAAGACATAAATAACATTAAAGATATTGTTATTTCTAAGTTCAAAGAAAAAATGTGGTGTGACAAAGATTTAGTGGCTAAAAGAAAATTAAGTTATTATAAGAAGGTCATCAACCCCACCCTAGAAGATCAAAAGTATCTCTCTATTTTAACTAGCTCAAAGAAGAAAATTAATATAGCAAAGATTAGAACGAATTCCCATGAGCTCCATAGTGAAACAGGTAGTTGGGCAGTTCTTAAAAGGCCATGGATGGAAATGATCTGCCATATATGTGAGAATAGGAACATCTAGGATGAAAACCACTTCCTCTTGGAGTGCCCCGCATACAACCACATTAGATCTCAGTTTCACAATCTTCGTTACAATACTGACCTTCCTAGCCTTTTACAATGTCAAAATTACAGTGAGCTCAGAAGGCTTCTCTCCAAGCTTTTTGAGCATAGGAATAAAATCTTAAATCAAATTAAATAATTTGCTTTTAGGTCCGATAGACCAATATTTGGTCTCAGGGACGTTAACCACCACCACCACCACCATCATCAATATTAATTTAAAAGGAAGAAGAATGCTAGATTATAATAGTTATAAAATATATATAAATATTAAATCAATATAAATTTATTTTTATTTTACATATTTTTAGTATTAGTGCAATTTTATAAAATAAATGTTTGGTAAATGTAATTTTGTTACAAAATTTGGGTCAAGCTAATGGCTTACTAAGATTATATGTACAAAACCATAATTCATGTTCATATGACATTTTTTTAATTAATCAATTTAATTAAAAGAGAATAAGGACATACTATTTTGAGATAAATCTCAACCTTTGATTTGTGATTATTACTAAAAATATTCTACAACATTCCATGGAGGATAGATCTGTACCATCCAGCTAATAATTATTGATAGTTAAATTAAAGTTCCATAAACCCTATTCCAAAATAGAGACATATGTTGGCTTAATTATTAAAACTAAAATGAGATGTTTATTTAAAATATGTGGATATATGTGCATTCTACATCTAAAATGGCAATTCAAATTTCAATTCCATATTAAATGTTGTGTAAAAATCAATTAATGATAATAATAATAATAATTACCTACCTCCGAGTCCCTCATGAGGGAAGCCAAAAAAATATTATTATTATTTTATTAATGATAAAAATAATTAATACATGAGTCAAATATGTGTGTCAAGAGAGAAATTCTTAACCATGGAGATTCACCCCACTTTATTATGAGAATTCTTAACTTGTAAATATGTTTATTAATACCACATGTCCAAAACAATAATTAATTTTCATATGATACATATTATGTGATATTTTTTATTTAATCACATTAATTAAAAAGAATACATATTTAGTTTAGAGATAAATCTCAATATTCCATCTATAATTACTATGAAAATATTCTAGAATATTTTGTAGAGGTTGGATCACTACCATTCACTTAATAATTATTGTTAATTAAATTAAAATATAAAAACTCTATTTCAAAATAGACATACTTATCAACGTACTAATTAAATTATAATTTTGAAATGTCTATTATATAGTAGATACACTTATTAACATAGTTAATAAAACTAAACAAAAATAGATTATTTATTTCGATTCATTTATATATATATAAACTTCACCAATTACTTACGTAGACACCATAAAATATAACTAATAACAGGTGTGAAGAAGATCAAAATTCTTTTAAATGATGAATGAGTCTCCTACTTTAATGATGAATGAGTACAATGTCACAAGGGTAATATATGTATTATCAAGTATAGAAAAGGTAGTAGATATAGGTCCAAACATATCTAAAATCATAACCTCCTTCCGAGAAGGTTTATGAAAATTATGCACTCAAGATGAATAAGTACACTTTAGTAACATAAAATGGTTAAATGATAGGAATTATGTGTTAGAGTAGTTAAGATAAGTTTGGCTTGGTCAAGTTATCATCCATTTTCGAGGTCTAGGTTTATACAAACCCATGGTATTGATGTAGAATATAGCCTATTTAATGGTGGAAACACTTTAGGTAAATTTATCCTCATGGCCATTGGGGTCCGAAGAAAGAATGTCTTTAGACACCAACACTTGTTTTTGTGTTTCATGATCCTAATAATTGGTATCAAAGTTGTGGTCAAATTTCTTTTGTTTATCAAATCATGCTTATGAATGAACATAGTTCTGTGAGAAATATGTATATGTCATGAATAAGACAAGCTCAAAATGTCAACCGGGAATCTGAGATATGTAGAGATGGCTTGAAGGTTTGTAGGAACACATTGCCAAAACATGACCAAAGGTGGATACAAGGTTCATGATTTGAAGGAGAGCTTTGTGATGTATGCAAGTCACACATCATTGTAGCCACATAGAGGTGTTCATACTAGGATTTCGAGTGGTGGTTCGAAGGTCATGGATGTGGTAATGAAAAAATCCTAAGAAGATCATGATCGAGAGGTCAGGTTGTGTCCATGTGCACAAAAATGAGAACCTAAAAATGCATTCAATTAGGAGATGATAAAAGAGGATCCTCCAAGAAGTAGCAAGTGATATGATGGATTATGCAACAACTCCATCAAGCGAGTTAGAGATAAACAAAGAAATGGTTCTTTGGTTTTTAATAAGCCATAGTGCACTGGTCGAAGTGAGCCATGAACAATCATGTAACATTTGAGCTACCGAGGGAGTGAGGTCACCAATGGACAGGGTTTAGATGAGAAGAGGAAATGTTGGGCTTGCAACATGTATACTTGAGCCTCCATTAGGACATGGATATATATGAGGGAAAAATATAGTATTTGGAAATCCCAACTAAAGAAAATGGTGTTGAGATGATTAGAGTCAAGCTAAGGCTCAAAGATCAAGCACCAACCCTGTTGATGGTATGGAAAGGGGCTTGATACCTCTCGAATATTCTTGAAATGCTAAGAAGATTTTACAACTATATAATTCTTCTTTTTTAAAGTGATCATTTTCTCATCAAGGGCTTTCCAATTATATAAATATTATGTCATTTTGATATTTGGGCAGTAAATTTATGGCCCTTTTTATCACCTGGATTGAACCTTAGGCTGAAGGAAGGCAATGCCAGGGTAACCACAAACCACGCTTAGCCAAGTAGCTAGCCCTACTAGGCTGGGAGAGGGCTCTCTCCATAAGGATCTCAGCCAAGATGACTGGATCAGGAAAAGGATATTAGGCTAGGTATAGTAGCATAAGGTTTGATTTGATTTTGAAGGGGTTTTGCTGGATCAGGAGGAGTTGGACAGTTAGGGCTAGGGAATTAGGTCAAAATTGCAGGGTGTTCAATGGGGCAAGGTAGGCATAAAGTTTAGCACTTTAGGGCTTGATGGGTGAGATGTTTTAAGACTGGTGAGAAGCTAGGAAGAGCATGTAATTACCATGGATCCTTCCTAAACTGTAGAAAACATATAATGGTTAATATTTCCCCAAAGCAGAGCAGTGATGTTATGGATTCTTCCTATCAACTTGAAAACATTCACTTAGAAGCAATGAAATGATTAATGAAGTACAAAAAACATATTAATATATGATCACAAGAGAAGAAACTGAACTAAACTCCATGCCACATGGATCCCAATGAAATAGCTGAAATTTTTATTAATCTCCTACTACATTGCTTCAAAATGATGTACAATCAAGGCATAAGCATCCAGCTGAGTCCAACCCTTTACAATGAGAAAGAAGAAGAATATATAGGCATTGTTTCAAGCTCCTCCCATCCTCAAGGGTCGAATCCCTAAGATGAGGAGCTAATCTAACCAACATTGAACAAGAAACTGGAATATAGGCATCCTAACAATTTACCTCTAAAAGTGAGAAAATTGATTCATTTGTGCTCAAATTGACTTTTAATCTAATGAATCTACCCCCTACTATTAATTATCCATAATATTTACAAGCCAAGTCATCATTTACATGAGTAAAAAATCCTCCATGAGAGAAAATCCATGAACATAGTCAAAACACAGAAAAATGGCCATCCTGTGCAAAATTTGCCCTATGCACAACGAAACTGGTCCAACACGTAGCACCACTTTCAAGTCCCTTTTGGAGGCCTTCCCGTCACCCAAATTGAGCTCATGATAGCTCATTAGAATTCTAATTTCCAAAACACATGGAATTTCTTCATTTGAAGCTCACTAGAACCCTCAAAAGTTGATTCTCCCAAGACTGCTTCTGTGTGTCCAAAAAGTGGCAGAAAGGTCATTTTTAGGGTTATTTTTGACTTTTTGGTGGACCAGTTCTACCCCAAAAACATATAAAATGCATAGGGTGCATGTACTCATCACTCTGAATCCAAAAATGCATGCCATTTGTCCATTGGGTGCCCCCAGGAAAAGCGCAGCACAGGTGGCGCTTCGTGTTGAGCTAGATTTTCTGTGTGCAATTTCCAAAATTTGCAAAAAACAAAATCTCCTCCAAACCTAAAGAAAATTAGTGAGCAGCACCATCATCAAGCATGTTGATGAGCCAAGGAAGCTTCAGCAAGCAACATAAGCCTATTCTCCTCTTTTTTTCCCTTTAGAGCCTGCCTTAGCCTAGCTTTCATCTATTTGACCCTCATGTTGCAAATATTTTTTTGGGTCCTGTAGTGGTAGGCCATATGCTTGATCATCTGGTTATCCCTATTAGCCTTCTAAAATAGCTTCTCTAGGTGAAAATTGACTCTTTCAAGCAAAATATCTCTATCATCCTCAATTTCATTCTCAACAGGAGTCAAAGTGACCAGTGCCTCTTCCTTTTGCACAGCTGATTCACCCTTGTCACCTTGTTGTTTTATCTTGAGAAGTTCTAGCTCCATGAGGACCTGCTTGTCACCCAACTGCTTGTTCTCTTGTTCCAAATGTGTGATGACATACTTGGCTCTCTCCAAATTGTCCATTAATGCTTGGATTTGAGCCTCTTTCTCCTGTATGATGACGTTCTCTATTGTTGCTTCATTCTGAGCCTCTAAGTCAATTGTCTCTATGCCATGATGAATATAATGTTTCTCTGGCTCATCATTCTCTATCAAATCAAAGTCTCTCTCTTCCTCCTCATCATCAAAACTTTCATCCGACATCTTTTCTTTCCCTTTGTGCGGATGTTGCACATGTTCCTATTATGTTGATGAGGAAGGCAAAGCCCCTTCCACACCTTGTGGAGCAAGAATTTTCCTATGAGTTAATGAAGAAGGCAAGGTACCTTCCATATCCTATGGAGCAAACACTTGCTTATCAGTTGCAAACAATTTCCTTGTGTCCCTCTGGTATGTCATGTAGGTCTCGGGCACCTCAATAGCTCTAGTCTCTTGTCTTTCTCATCTATCTTCACCTGAGCACTGCTAAAAGGTCCTCCTGATTCTTGAGGCACTAGTGGAGGAAGCTGAGGACCCCTGAAGATTTCATAAGCAATAAATGTCTCCCAAGAGATGTTGAGGAGGTTAAGATGATGAAGCACAATCATCTTGATCAGAGAATAATGATAAAGACTACTCATGTGCTGAGGGTATGGCTTTTTCTGCACAAAGTGGGCCATCTTCTCAATATTCCTGAACAAGAAATAAGGGAGGTTTAACATCCTCACCCTAGTAAAATTCATGAGAAGCCTGATGTGATAGGTGTACAGTTTGGAAAATCTGCCCTCACAAGTGAAATATTTCATGATGATTTTCATCATGGGGACATACTTGTCTTCAAGGAATCTGAAAGGAAAAGCCTTTTTGCCTCATTTTTGTACCTAGGTCTGATATAAGGCTCATAATATTGTTAATCCAAGTGTTGTGCCTTGTACCACTTCTCCCCTACATTCGGAATCCTGGTTGCATCTGCAATAATGGAGGGTGAAACTATAAATGTCACCCTAGCAAGAGTGACCTTGTTGTCCTGAAGATTGGCTACAAAATGCCCAATGAGCTCAAGGTGGTGTTGAACTCTTTCTACCCGCTCACAAAAATCATAGCACCCTAGATGTCTGAAACAAGTGACAACCAATTGAGAGGCATGCAATTCTCTGAGGTTTGATGGCTCTTCCCTAATAATTCTACCTCCCTTGCATGGTTTTCTCTGACGTCGAGGTTTATCTTTTGAATTGTCACTGCTAGTGTTTTCCTCCTCCTCATAGTCTTTGTCTTCTCTATCCATGTTTTCAAATTTTGAGGCTGTGCACTCCTAGAAAAGAGATGAAGGGAGTGAGAAAGAGTGATTTAGGAGCAAGGGAATGGGAGATGACCTAGTGAGGTATTTGGTGCTGAACGACAACACAGTGTTATTTTACACTGCCGAAAACACCCTACATGCAGTGTTGAACTTTTACCCGCTGCACCACCCCCTAAATGCGCAGCACCACCCCTTGAATGCACAACGTGAAACTCTAGAAGTGCAACACCACGCCCAAAACTCATTCAACTTCTCCTCTTTTCTTCACTGTTTGACTCCTTCTTTGTCAAATGAGAATGATGAATTTGAAAATGAAATGTGACACCTTATATAGGAGTAGATTTTGATTTTTCACTAGAAAAACCCACTTTCTAATGTTTCTTTACCTTTTTCAAATCTCTGTTTTTAATGCCTTTTCTTCTTTGTTCCTTTTTAGGTGGATGATGCTCCATTTGAACTGATTTTTGTAGTATTTCTTTGTATTGTAGCAAGGAGAGATGTATTGGTGCAGCCAGGATCATTTATTACACTAAGTGACTTACAATTACATAAAAAATATAAATTAACTCAAAATACTCAGTTTTCACCTCAAAAACATGTTTTTTGACGTAAAAAGTACATTAGTTAAAAAGATAATTATATAGTGACTATGACTTACTAGCCATCATTCTTGATTTATTTATCATCCTCATCCCCTTGATACCTTTTATTTACACCTTTAAATCATGCCTTTGACCTTGGAAATGAAACCCTAAGACCTAATGAAAACATGCCCTATGACCTAATGAAAACATGATTGCATTTTGACCATGAAACCTTGACTGAAGACAACGTGAAGATGGGTCAGCAAGTATACCTTAAGAGGAAGAAATTAGATTTTATGAAGAGAAGACAACCATCAGTGGATCATTTTGACATGACCTAATGAAATGATGTAACAGTATGGGACCCCTAAAATGAAAATGCAAAGAGAAAATTTGATCCCTGATGGAAGTATGTAGATACTTACACTAACATTGGCCTTATTGGGGATGGAAGCTCCTTGGAGGTGTCAAGAACACCATAGACCAAGTGCCTAGTTGATTAGGCCAATATGGTCAAACAAACAGAAGACTAAAACAAAAACAAAAAAAAAACACCCCTTTTTTTTTACAATTTTAAAGAAAAATGACTCAATACAAACTGAAAACTGACTCACAACCGACTCTAAACTTGACTATAAACCAAATCAACCAAAATCGACACAAATCATTCAAGATTTATAGCCTTCACTTTGGGCCCCAAGCTCAAATGACAATGTACTTGAAATCTTGCAAGGAAAAGTAAACCGGTATATACAATGACGGTGAAGCAACTTCAGGGAACAACATCAAAAGTAGTAGTGTTTCAGGAGCCTACCATTCACTGGTCCTCCTGAGCACTCTTGACCATCCATTTCCTTTAACAAAAATGCATTCTGTCCTCGATAGGCTGAGATCTTATACGGTCCTTTCCATAGATTTTCAAACTTACCATGCTTTCCTTTTTCTTCATTTCGTGCATCCCATCGCAGCACTACATCTTCCAGCTGAAACTTTTCTGCCTTGGTTTTGCGGTCATAAATTTTCTTTATCTTCTCTTGCAACCAGAAAGTGTTTTGGGAAACCTCTTCCCTTGTTTGCTAAAGGTGAATCATTTGATTAATTCTGTGCTAAATATCATCCTCTTCACTGCCGGCTTCCTGTAATAATCTCATGACTGAGACTACAAGTGATGTGGGAAATACCATATCAGTACCATAAACCAACTCAAAAGGTGACATACCAATTGATTTCTTGTTGCTCACTCTGTTGGTCCACAAGGAATTAACAAGCTTTTGATGCCAATTCTTCTTGTTTGCTTCCAACATTTTCTTGATAATGTTCACCAAGTATTTATTTGATGACTCAGCCAATCCATTGCACTATGGGTAGTATGCCATGGAGTGACCCAATGTAATATTGTACTTGTTACAAAACTAGACCATCCTTTTTGAATTAAATGCTGTTGCATTATCTGTTATAATCTTGTGAGGGCAACCAAAATGAGACAAGATATTAGATTCTAAAAACTGGATTATTTCTATGTCCGTGGCTTGCCTTGTTGGAATGGCCTCGATCCACTTGGTGAAGTAATCGGTAGCTATCAAAATCCATCTGTGTTGTGTTGATGATGTAGGATGGATTTCTCCTATGAAATCAAGTCCCCACTGCTAGAAAGGTGCATTTACTTCAACTAGCTTTGGAGGAAGAGGAATCAACTTCCTTTTTCCTTGAAAAACATAGCATTTATGGCAGCTCATAACTGTCTTATATAAATCTGAAAATAAAGTTGGCCAATAATATCCTGCTCTCAACACTTTGTTGGCTATTGTTTTCCAAAACAAATGACTGCCACAATCACCTCTATGAAAATTATTCATCACCTGTTGAGCTTCATATTCAACCAAAAAATTAAGAAGAACCCCTCCTGGATCTTTCCAATAGAGAGCACTATTTAAAATGCAGAATTTTGCAGACTTTAGTTTTAGTGATCTGCCTTTACTTCTTGACATTCCAGCAGGTGGTGAAAGATGCCGAAGAACATAAACTATATCAGAATACCAAGGGAATTTGAGAAACATTTCTAATACTTGAATGAGTGAGCCACCATCTTTGTCATCTGACATTGCTGCAATGAGATTTATGTCTGGAGTGTGCAAATTTGATTCAACCATCAATTTTGCCAAGCCTTGTCCTTCGATCAGTTTGGTATGCTTAATCTCAAGATCATACTCCAACATTGCTGCTATCCACTTACCTCTTCTTCCCTCCAGATCAATTTGCAAGAGAACATACTTGACGGCTGCGTTAGGAACATATGCTATGGTATGTGAATGCAGAATGTATACTCTGAAATCCTTCAATGCTTTTATAAGAGCTAGATCTTGTTTTTCAATGATATTGTAATGCAAGGCAACATCTCTAATAGTCCTACTAAAAAAAGCAATGGGTTGCTCCACCTGATCCCTCTTTTGCATCAACACTGCAACCATAGTGTGCTCAGACGCAAATGAAAATATAATAAAATCATGAGTATAATCAGGACTGATCAAAACTGGGGCTGTGGTCAAAGCAAACTTTACCAAGTTGAATGATTTCATGGCATCCTCAGTCCATTTCACAATGTTGTCCTTCTTCAACATATTAGTTAATTCACGTAAATGCTCAGCCAAATTTGGTATAAATCTGTGTAAGAAATTCATCTTATCATTGAAAGCTTGAATCTCCTTTTTGTTGTGCGAAAAGTCTATTTGCTGGATTGCCTCCACCCTTGAAGGATCAATGTGAATACCATATTTAGAAATTATATGACCAAGGAGTTTACCTTCTTCCATGGCAAAAAGACTCTTTTTCAGGTTTAGAGAAATCCCAAACTTCCTACATTTCTGAAAAACAATCCTTAAGTGGTGCAAATGCTCATCATCAAAACCAGAAAATACCATCAAATCATCTAAATAGACTACCAAGAAAACATCCTTCTCATTAGCAAAAGCTATGTCCATCACCCGCTGAAAAGTGGCTCCGACATTCTTCAACCCAAATGGCATCTTGGCATATTGAAAAGTTCCGCATGGCGTTGTGAAGGCAGTTTTGTCTTGGTCTCTTTCATGCACCAAGATCTGATTATAGCCTGAGTAGCCATCTAGTAGTGACATCCGTGATGCTCCAACTACTCTTTGCAGAATATGATCCATCTTAGGAAGAGGGTAATTATCCTTTAAGGACACCTTGTTGAGGTTCTAGAAATCTATGCACAACCTTATCTCTCCAGTCTTCTTTTGTACCGGGACCAAATTTGAAATCCAATCAGAAAATCTAATTGGAACAATGATGCCAACTTTAAACAATCTATTTACCTCTTTCTCGATGGATGGAAATAGCTTTGGATTGATTCTTCTCAACTTTTGTCTAAAAGGTTTTTGATCTGGCTTGATAGGAATAGTATGCTGAATGATATTCTTGTCATACACTTTCAAATTTGAATAATCCCACGCAAAAACATCAAAAAATTCAGAAAGTAACTTAACATACTTAGCCTTTGTTTAGGGAGACATTGTTTTTGATAACTTTACAAGCTTCGGCTGCTCAACTGTTCCAAGATTTACATCTTCAACTCGTTTGTCTGTAGGAACCAAGGTCAGTTTTCTCACCACATCATCCTGATCAAGGAGCTCCTCTAAAGGTATGAGACCTCTAGGAATAATATTATCCTTTAGCTGTAAAACCTCCATCTGATTTACCTCAACATCTTGTTCATCGGAATCACAAACATCATCAATGAAAGCATTCTTAAACTTTCCTTCATTCTATAAAAAGGCATTAATTTCATTGTCATCCCTAAAAACTTTCCATTACCTCAAATTATCAGGAACAATAGGCCTATATTTGACATGAATTTCAAATTTATTGCTAGAATTCATTGGAATCTTCAAATTTCTGGCTACAGTGGAGAGTGAATCTGCAATGATGTTTTGATGTTTATTATTATTATTATTATTATTAATTTTTCATATATAAAAAAAAAAATTTAATTTTAAATTACTAATAAATTTTATTATTTATTATTATTAATTTTTTATATAAAAAAATTATTTTTAATATGAAATTATTAATAGTTTTTTTTGAAGTATATGATATTAATAAATTATAATATTAATTCAAAAATATTTACATATTAAAAATCTATATTATATATATATATATATATATATATAGATATAGATATAGATATATAAAATTTAAAATAGCTTAAATTTTAGTTAGTTTTGATGATTTTTTAAATTTTGGTGATGTGAAATGTATCATAAAGTAATTGTTTTCATCTTCTTTAAGTATCAATGTCTATCTACATTTACCAACCATTTAATTTATATAATTACAATAATATTATATTAATTTATTTACTTCTCTAATATTAAATTGTAAATGATTTTTCTTTTCCAATATTATAGTTTTTTATTTTTAAAAAATAAAAAAATCTTAAATGTATGAGATAAGTTGTACACGTAATAGAAAATAAGAACTTAAACCACACAAATATAATTGAAAAAGAAAAAAGATGTTATATTTCCAATTATATCTTTGAAATAATGTAATAAAATGTATTTACAACTCAAAGTAAGTTATACAAAAGAATTTGAAATCTATGAAGATGTAGTATTAATTTAAAAGGAAGAAGAATGCTAGATTATAATAATTATAAAATATATATAAATATTAAATCAATATAAATTTATTTTTATTTTACATATTTTTAGTATTAGTGCAATTATATAAAATAAATGTTTGGTAGATGTAATTTTGTTACAAAATTTGGGTCAAGCTAATGGCTTACTAAGATTATATGTACAAAACCATAATTCATGTTCATATGACATTTTTTTAATTAATCAATTTAATTAAAAGAGAATAAGGGCATACTATTTTGAGATAAATCTCAACCTTTGATTTGTGATTATTACTATAAATATTCTACAACATTCCATGGAGGATAGATCTATACCATCCAGCTAATAATTATTGATAGTTAAATTAAAGTTCCATAAACCCTATTCCAAAATAGAGACACATGTTGGCTTAATTATTAGAACTAAAATGAGCTATTTATTTAAAATAGGTGGATATATGTGCATTCTACATCTAAAATGGCAATACAAATTTCAATTCCATATTAAATGTTGTGTGAAAATCAATTAATAATAATAATAATAATAATAATAATAATAATAATAATAATAATAATAATTACCTACCTCCGAGTCCCTCATGAGGGAAGCCAAAAAAAATATTATTATTATTTTATTAATTATAAAAATAATTAATACATGAGTCAAATATGTGTGTGAGAGAGAGAAATTCTTAACCATGGAGATTCACCCCACTTTATTATGGAAATTCTTAATTGAATATATCCTCCATATGCACAATGCCCTATGTCTGCCGAAACATTCCTGGTTCAAAAGTGGGAGGAACGCTCTATCAATGGATCCTTCAGGGTTTCTGCGTGCCTTTTTTGATGGGGCAGCACAACAGGGAATTTGTTCATGCGGAATTTATATCATCCCTTGAGATGGGCAACAATATGAAATATATTGGAATGGAGGGGCTAGATCAAATAATAAAGCAGAGGCTATGGCTCTTGCTGGTCTTCTATCCTTCTGTGAATTTCTCAACATACAAGAGTTGAAAATTTTTGGGGATTCTAAAATGATTATTGATCATGTTCGGTCAAAACATGTGATAAAAAATATCAACTTTTCGGGATGGCTGAACAAGATTGAGACAATATGGAACCATAGGAAGGATTACTGGATTACCGATATTGACAGGGGAAAAAACACGGTAGCGGATGTTCTATCGAAGAAAGGTCTTTCTTCTCAACATGAAGTATGGATGATGCGCATCACAGTGGACAATAAATCTTTCCAAATTCAGGAATTTCACATGCCGGGTACTTAACTCTCCTTTCTCATGGCCATCAATCTGGTATGTATCTGGACCTTAGAATTTAGAATTTCCATTTTGGATGACTTTCTTCTATATCCTGCCTTTTGTCTGATAGCTGCCTCATATTTTGCCTATATTTATGCTAAACATTATGACCAATTTGAAGTAGGCCTTTTGTTTTGGCATTTTTTGATCATCCCATATTTATTGGCTTGAATTTCATAATTCAGCTATAACATGTGATCTCCATCTTCCTTTCGATGTACAAATTTTCCTCAATATGGTTTTATAATAGAAATATAGCATTTTTACTGGCTGAAAGAAATAATATGTTTATTAATACCACATGTCCAAAACAATAATTAATTTTCATATGATACATATTCTGTGATATTTTTAATTTAATCACATTAATTAAAAAAATACATATTTAGTTTAGAGATAAATCTCAATATTCCTGTTATCACCCCAAGAAACTCTCCTAGGTTGTATCTCAGAGATTCTTGGGAACATTACAAACTCAAAAAAATGCTGGAGATGGATGAATGGAAGGAATGATGGATATTCAAGCCAGGTAACCACTTCTACTATGCTTGACTCCAGACATGGGTGAACAACCCCAGACTACAAGGCTTTAGACCACCAATTACTCACAGTTTGAGAATTAAGTGAACATGGAGAATACTGACCACACCACCAGATGCACAAGACCATGTGATGGCCGACTGCAACCAGTAAAGAGGTCTGCAAATCTATTTCCTAATGCACAGACAGGATGACAGCTCTTTAACACTAAGTAAACAGAAACCTGCATAGCACATTCAATGATACATACTAGATTCTAACACAGAGGTGGGATGACAAACCCTCTAATGCTAAACATCAAGAACACATGAAAAATACATAACAGGCACAACCTAGAACATAGTAGAAATGGAAAATGAGCAATTAACAGCAAAAGAAGCTTGTATTAGTTGAAAATGAAGACCAGACCCTGCAAGTATCACATTAGTTACAGTCTCCAGAAGTTGAACCTTACATCAAAACTACAAACATCAACCCTCATTACATCTGTGCTCTAGGTATATATAGAGGTTGATTACAAAAATGCTCTGCTATCCTATGCATGGAGGGGTCATAATGGACCACCAACCACATTAACTATCTAAAATGGGCCTCTGCTGCAAATTACGTGCTTTAATGAACAAAATTTGCCTTTTGAGACACCCTGTTGTCGTTCTCGAGCAGGTGCAGTGCCGTATGGAAGAAGTTCCATAACTGGTAAATGTTGTAATCTGCTTGAGGCTGTCCTTTTTCTTCTTGGCCATTCTTCCTATTAAATGAATTCGTTGAGGAGTAACTGCTCGGGTACTGGATACTAGTTATGCTTGTCCTTTGGAAGCATGGTACAGGTCAAGGATGCAAAGACAACTTGGCAGATGAATGAGCAAGATGAGAACGAATATCAGCCGTTGGATCACATGGACAGATGGCGGAGATCTATCGGCGGGAAACATTGGGAGGATGCGGGGCAGAGTGATTATGAGCCGTTAGATCACATGGATGGACAGTGGAGATTGATTTGCAGGAGCTACCAGGAGATATGGGAGCGGGACGATCACAGGCCGTTGGATCTCAGATGGGAAGATCCAACGGTGATAGGGAGGAGGACGTGCACGAGGGTTAGCAAGCGGGGAGGGCGGTTTCGTTGGCGGGCGGTATTCCCCGCACTGCTTTCGGAGGATGGCAGTAATCGTACACAGGGGAAGTGATCGCAATCAGCAGGTGATGCATGGCAGATGGGACCAGTGGCAAACCGCTTTCCTCACGGGTTACTGCGTGTGCAGCTTACGGGTGTGGGATGAGCGATCACCATTGGATCTCACAGTGGATGCGATCGACGGTGGAGGAAATAAACGTGCAGGTAGTTCGTTGAATGCGGTGGGGACCGTTAGATCGTGATGTGGAAATCAACGGCTACGATCAAAAGGCAGCTATGGCTATCAAGGCGCAGGGTCATATGGTGACGGGGCTATGGAGCTTTAGGCTTAGCTCTTTGGGGCTTAATGAAATGGTGCTCATGTTGAGTTTTGGGAGGAATAACAGAGATGACGGGGTTAAGGGAGAGTAAGGAGAGTGAAGGGGAAGCAAGGAATGGACTGAAGCAAGCTTTGTTCAAGCAAAACAAAACATGGCCAAGCTGTCTTTGACCCTCAAATGTTGAATTATATAGCAGAGCTAACACGGGCTCCTTCTGGGGATGAGATCCTCCCTATGAGGTATCAAGAGCTTGCAGATCAATGCCTTCCCTGTAAAAACAATTAGCAAACTTCCTAGTGTTTCATTGGGCATGGATTCTGACTAATCCTACACTAAAACTGACGAAATAAAATATTTACAACTTTAAGGCCAAAAGACCTTAAGTCACATAGATTTTCAGAAAACACCCATTAACTGGGCCATCAAAAACTACCTCTCCTCCCATACTTTTCAGTATGAAGGTGTTGTTCCTTGGATTTGAGAAATCATAAAAGGCCCTATCCAAAAAGCATCAAACTTCCCATGATTGCCTTTCTTTTCTTTCAGTGCATCCTGCTTCAGAATCAAGTCTCCAACCTGGAAATTATCTACCTTTGCCTTCCTGTAAAAAGCATCCTTGATCTTTTTCTGATGTGTTGCAAACTTTTCAACCAGCTGTTCCCTGATTTGGTGTACCTCTGCTAAATCAGTGATCCTTTTCTCCATGTCTTCTTCCTCGTTCTGTTCTTCTTGAAGTAATTTCACCACAGGGAGAGTTAACTGAATTGAGAATACAACATGAGTACCATATACCAACTTGAAAGGAGAATTCCCTATGGATCTCTTAATGGTCACTCTGTCAGCCCACAGTGCATACTTGAGCTTAGAATCCCAATTCTTTTTGTTTTCCTCTAACATCTTTTTGATTATCCTTATCATGCTTTTGATAGAGGATTTTGCTAGACCATTTCCTTGAGGGTAATATGAGGTGGAATGAACCAATTTAATACCCATTGAATCACACATTTCCACCAATTCCTTTCCCCTAAAGGTTGTTGCATTATTTGCAACTAATTTATGTGGACAACCAAATCTAGTAAAGATATTTTCAATTAAAAACTTCATGACCACATTATGATCAGCCTTCCTGGCAGTGATTTCTTCAATCCACTTAGTAAAATAATCAGTGGCTACTAATATCCATCCGTGCTGGCCACTGGAATATGGATTGATCTCTCCAATGAAATCCAAGCCCCAATGCTGAAAAGGTCCTTTTGCATGTATTGGTTTTAAGGGCAGGGACTTCAATTGTTGCTTTCCTTCTAATCTTTGGCACCTATCACAAGATTTAACACATGAAAACACATCAGAAAATAAGGTGGGCCAATAGTACCCAGCTCTGAGGATTTTGTGGGCTGTGGTTTTCCAATAGTGATATCCTCCACACATGCTGGAATGAAATTGCTGCATAACTTTCATTGAGTGTTCTTTGTCCAGACATCTCAAAAGGATTCCAGATGGATCCCTCGAGTAGAGCAGATTTTCATTAATGTAATATTTAGCTGCCCTAAGCTTAATAGTTCTGGCTTGACTTGTGCTTGAGCCTGGAGGAATTTCTAGCTTCAACAAGAATTTAACTATTGCAGAATACCAATCACAAGAAGCTAGATTTTCGGCCAGTGTCTGATTCTTTTCTGGTTCAGCTGCTTCCTCTTCTTTTGTTTGACCACTTTTTGAAATTGAGCCCATGAGGTTTATGTCCAATGTTCTGTAATTTTCTTCAGCTAACAATCTAGCAAGACCCTAACCTCTGACAAGTTTGGTGGGCTTCAGTTCTATATTAAATTCAATTAACTTTGCAATCCATTTAGCCCTTCTTCCATCAACATCAGGTTGTGTTAAGACATCTTTTATTGCAGCAGAGGGTACATATAAAATTATCTTGGAATGAAGAATGTAAACTCTGAAAGCTTTCAAAGATTTGATAAGAGCATATGCTTGTTTCTCAATAATGTCATACCTCAGCTTAGCATCCCCTAAGGTCTTGGTGAAAAATGCCATTGGATGCTCTGAACCTTCTTCATCTGCTTGCAATAAAACTGCTGCAAGGGTGTCTTCAGAGGCAAATGAAAATATATGGAACTTCTTGCTATAATCTGGACTACTTAGAGTGGGAGCTTCCATAATGGCTTTTTTAATAGACTCAAAAGTATTTTCTTGCTGCATTAGTCCATCTAACCTCTAACCCTTTCTTCAACATGGAGGTAACATGCTTCACCAATTCTGCAAAATTTGGAATAAACCTCCTCACAAAATTAATATTGCCCAGAAAGGACTAGATGTCCTTCTTTGATCTCGGGACAGACAAAGTCTGTATTGCTCTTACTCTTTCTGGGTCAATTCAAACACCTGCAGCAGAAACAATATGTCCCAACAGCTTGCCTTCTTCTAAAGAAAATTGTGATTTTTTAGGATTGACTGAAATCCCAAACCTCCTGCACTTCAGGAACACCTTTTTCAAATGCTGCAAATGATTTTGATGGCTTCTGGAGTATACTGTTATGTCATCAAGGTAGATAAGGACAAATTTATCCTTCTCTCCCACAAATGCTATATCCATAGCTCTTTGAAAGGTAGCTCCAGCATTCATCAACCCAAAAGGCATCTTGGCATACATAAAAGTGCCCCAAGGAGTGGTGAATGCAGTCTTCTCTTGGTCATCTGGGTGCATAGCAATTTTATTAAACCCTGAAAATCCATCCAAGAATGACATTACTTTGGCTCCTGAGACTTTCTGCAGCAAATGCTCCATCTTGGGTAGAGGCTATTTGTCTTTCTTAGAGCATTTGTTTAAGGTTCTGAAATCAACACAGAGTATGATTTCTCCACTTTTCTTCCTCACCACAACCAAATTGGCTACCCATTTTGAGTATCTGAGAGGGACTATGATCTTGGCAGCCAACAACTTTTTAATTTCTTTTTCAATCAGAGGGAGGAGCATAGGATTTATTGGTCTCAGATTCTGCTTTAAAGGTATGGTGTCTTTCTCTAGAGGGATTTTATGCTGAATAATCTTTTTATCATAGGTTCTCAGGTCACTATATTCCTAGGCAAACACATCAGCAAATTGCTTCATTAAATTCCAGTATTCAGCATTTTTGGGAGCAGACAGATGGGTGGACAGATTTATATATCTAGGCTGACCTGGACTCCCTATGTCATGCTTACGGACTGCAGATTGATCTTCTTTCTAGGCAGCCTTATAAGGCACATCATTCTAGTCAAACAGTATTTCTAAAGGAATTAAACCCTTAGGAATATGATTGTTGGGAAGCTGGACAATGCTATCTTTGCCAATTTTATTTCTAAGCTGGGATTGGGGGCTTTCTTCCAAGGCTTCATTTTCTTGGTCAATTTTCATTCGGAAAACTCATCAATGACTTGCAGAAACCTATTTATTTCATCATCATCTTCAAAAACTTTCCAATTGTGGACATTGTCACACAAGGATGGTCTGTATTTCATTTGAACTTCATAAACTAGTCTGGGAGGCGTGGGAGGGATAAACATGCTAGCGGACATAGCAAGGGAATCAACAAGCTGATTTTGGGCTCTAGGGATATATGCAATACAGAAATAATCAAAGGAATATTTGATTCTCCATACCTCATCTCTGTATGCTTTCAGCCTTGGGTGCTTTGCCTGAAATGTTTTATTTACTTGCTGAATGATCAAATCAGCATCTCCAAACACCTTTAGGTTTCTGATTCCTCTGTCTTTTGCTGCATTAAGGCCCAATAGCAGAGCCTCATACTCTGCTATATTGTTTGTGACTTGAAAAGCCAGTTTGAAAGACAGATGTGTGCTTTCTTGCTCTGGAGATACCAGCACCACCCCTGCTCCTGCAGTCTCCTTGGAACATGCTCCATCAAAGAACATCTCCCAAACCTGACTTCCTTGCTCTCCCTCGGCCTGATTCACTGGTTTCCTGATCTGCATTGAGGCCTTCTGGGATTCTTCTATTTGGAGGATACATGCTCCAAAATCAGTGTCCACAACATATATAGGATGATTAGTATGATTCTTCTCATCACTGATGATGTATGCCAACTGTGCTTCCCTGTACAATCTCCTGCTTTCTCCCCCAAAGACTGGGACAGTGGCATAAGATAGATCATTTTGTAATGTCCCACCTAATCTCTTAATCCATCCTCTAGACAGCAGCATGCCAAACTTAGGAGGGACATCTGCTACCACAATATCCATCATTATACTCTTCATGGGTAGCTGAGTTAAGGTAATGGCTAGGTCTTTGATTAATCCTAGGCATTTCACTTTCCTTGAATCAAAAGAGAATAAATCATGATATGGTCTAGTGATATCAAGGTCTAACTCTTCCATGATAGCTTTAGGCATCAGATTGTGGCTGGCCCCTGTGTCTAGCAGGGAATTGTGGAGGATTTTGTCATGAATGGTCAATGAAACATAAAATGATGGGGAATTGTTATCAACAGGTTCGATCATAGGGCTAAGTAAAACTGCAGGCTTGTCATCTTGCAAATTGACAGAGTCAGTGGAGGTTTGTGTGGTTTCCATCTCAAGAGCTTCAAGGATAGGCCTTCTAAACACTTCACTCTTTACCAACTCTACCAGAGGCACAAATATTTTTAACCTCTAGACTTCTGACTCTAAATTGAAAGAGGAGGGTAGCCTGTCAGAACCTCTTACCTCTTGAACTGGTGCTTTTAGGATGACAGGATCAGCTACTGGTCTTCTCTGTCTGATATTCTGTGACTCTGTTTGGACAATAGCTCTTTGGGCAGGCTTCTCCTTGACATTTTTTTCATTTGACCTCAGATTATATCTTTGCTAGTCACCAGTCTGCAGAACAGCCTCTCTGTCCCATTCTTGACTTATTTGGTCCTGTAGCAGTGATTCTTCATATGTAGCCAATGTAAAAAAGGTAGCACTTATTTTATCTTCCATGCAATGAATTTCATCCTCCTCTTCAAATTGTTCACCCCCATGACTACATTTTGAAAAGGAGCTTTAACTTTCTGATCTTCATTTGGTTCTTTTCCCCTCTAAATGATTTGAAACTGTTCATTTGCTCTTCTGAATGGATTTGGGTTTCTTGGAGCAAATGTGCCTTGAGTTCTTGCTTTTCCTGAGTTCTTCTCAATCTTTAGCTTAGATATCTTTGCAACCAATGACTCTATCATTCTAGTAATTTTATCTAATTTAGGCTCTGAAGATGAGGCAGAGGAAGAAGAAGCCTCATCTCTCTGCCTCCTTATATCAACATGTGTTTTGAGTTTTTCTGCAGCCATAATATTAGATTCCACCTCTACTGCTGCATCCTGCATGTCATCTAGAGTGGCACATCCTCTTTCTCTCAAAAGCAGGTAGAAATCAGAGTCAAAAGCATTGGCATAAGTGAGTTTGGCAGAGGTGGGGGTAGGCTTTACCTCAGCTAGTATCTTACTATACATACGATTGAATCTTTTATTAAAATCAGGTAATGATTCCCCATTTTCCCTCTTTAGGTTTCCAAACTCAGTATGGTAATAGAGTAGGTCTTTTTTATCTCCCCATTGCTTCAAAAATGCATCATCGAATGCTTCAATATTTGTTATGGATCTATAGGGAAATTCTCTGAACCACTTCCTAGCCTCACCATCAAGGCTCTGGACAAAAACTCTCATCCACACATCATCCTCACTGATATCTAAGTTGTCAGCATAACTATAAAAAGATTCGAGGTGTTCTTTAGCTGTTACCCCCTCTGTACTAGTGAACTTAGGCATGTATTTTTGATATTCTCTTTCAGGCATAGCATTGAAAGGAATAGGCAGAACTAAAGGCCCATACCTGGCAGCTATGATTCTTTCCATATTGGTAGGTGCTTGCTGTCCTGCCATGACTGGGGTATGTGGAAGGACATTGGCAGATTGAGCAGCATGAAATAATGAAATGGATGATAGAGAGAAAGGGATGTTATGGACTCTATGGGAAAATTTCTTTGGACTGAGATTAAAAGGGGAACCAAATGGATAAGGAGATTTATGAATCTCTGCAGGTATTTCTTCACTAGAAATATAGGGCTCTATATCTTCAAATTGTGTATTCACAACTAAAAACTCCTCATACAGAGATAAATAATATTTCTTGGGCTTACTTGATCCGGATGCTCCTTTCTATGATGTTTTCTTCGGTTTAACAATATTCTTAGGGCCAGGCACTGGAACAACTGGTGATTTTTTAGGATTTCTCCGAGTGTGTCTCACGAACTGAGCCAGGACTATAATTTGGAGTCACCAAAGGTTGGTCTTCCTCCAGTGGAGTCACCGGATAGATGATTACAACCAGAAATGTGCCCAGACCTTGTCTATCATCAAAATCTGGAACTGTGTCATTCTCCCAAGGAAGCTGAGCTTCAATCTCCTCTCCCTGGCAACGGCACCAATTAATGTAATCACCCCAAGAAACTCTCCTAGGTTGTATCTCATAGATGCTCAGGAACATTACAAACTCAAACAAATGTTGGAGATGGATGAATGGAAGGAATGATGGATATTCAAGCTAGATAACCACTTCTACTATGCTTGACTCCAGACATGGGTGAACACCCCTAGACTACAAGGCTTTAGACCACCAATTACTCACAGTTTGAGGATTAAGTGAACATGGAGAATACTAACCACACCAGAAGATGCACAAGACCATGTGATGGCTGGCTGTAACCAGTAAAGAGGTCTGCAAATCTATTTCCTAATGCACAGACAGGATGACAACTCTCTGGCACTAAGTAAACATAAACCTGCATAGCACATTCAATGATACATACTAGATTCTAACACAGAGGTGGGATGACAGCCCCTCTAATGCTAAACATCAAGAACACATGAAAAATACATAACAGGCACAACCTAGAATAGAGTAGAAATGGAAAGTGAGCAATTAATCGCAAAAGAAGCTTATATTAGCTATAAATGAAGACCAGACGGTACAAGTATCACAATAGTTACAGTCTCCAGAAGTTGAACCTTACATCAAAACTACAACCATCAACCCTCATTACATCTATGCTGTGGGTATATATAAAGGTTGATTACAAAAATGCTCTACTATTCTATGCGTGAAGGGGTCATAATGGACCAACAACCACATTAACTATCTAAAATGGGCCTCTACTGCAAAATGTGTGCTTTAATGAACAAAATTTTCCTTTTGAGATACTCTGTTGTCCTTCTTGAGCAGGTGGAGTGCCGTATGGAAGGAGTTCCATAACTGGTAAATGTTGTAATCTACTTGAGGCTGTCCTTTTTCTTCTCGGCCATTCTTCCTGTTAAATGCATTTTTTGAGGAGTAACTGCTTGGGTACTGGATACTGGTTATGCTCATCCTTTGGAAGCATGGTACAGGTCGAGGATGTGAAGACAACATGGTCGATGAATGAGCAAGATGAGAACGAATATTAGCCGTCGGATCACATGGATGGACGGCGGAGATCTATCGGTGGGAAACATTGGGAGGACGCAGGGCGGAGTGATTATGAGCCGTCGGATCACATGGATGGATGGTGGAGATTGATTTGTAGGAGCTACCAGGAAATACGGGAGCAGGACGATCATAGGCCGTTGGATCTTGGATGGGAAGATCCAATGGTGATCAGGAGGAGGACGTGCATGAGGGTTAGCGAGCGAGGAGGGCGGTTTCGTTGGCAGGTGGTATTCTCTGCACCGCTTTCGGAGGACGGTGGTAATCGTATGCAGGGGAAGCGATCACAATCAGCGGGTGATGCATGGAAAATGGGACCGGCAGCAAACTGATTTCCTCGCGGGTTATTGCATGTGCAGCTTATGGGCACGAGATGAGTGATCACCATTGGATCTCATGGTGGATGCGATTGACGGTGGATGAAATAAACGTGTGGGTGGTTCGTTGAATGCAGCTAGGACTATTAGATCACGATGCGGCAATCAACGACTGTGATCAAAAGGTGGCTATGGCTATGAAGGCACAAGGTCAAATGGTGAGGGGGTTATGGAGCTTCAGGCTTAGCTCTTTGGGGCTTAATGAAATGGGGCTCATGTTGAGTTTTTGGAGGAACAACAAAGATGACGGGGTTAAGGGAGAGTAAGGAGAGTGAAGGGGAAGCGAGGAATGGACTGAAGCAAGCCTTCTTCAAGCACAAAACAACATGGCCAAGCCGTCTTTGACCCTCAAATGTTGAATTATATAGCAGAGCTTACAATTCCATCTGTGATTACTATGAAAAATATTCTAGAATATTCTGTAAAGTTTGGATCACTAGCATCCACTTAATAATTATTGTTAATTAAATTAAAATATAAGAAACCCTATTTCAAAATAGACATACCTATCAACGTAATAATTAAATTAAAATTTTGAGATCTCTATTATATAGTAGATACACTTATTAACATAGTTAATAAAATTAAACTAAAATAAATTATTTATTTCGATTCATTTATACATAATCTATATATCTATACATATATATATATATATAGATATATATATATAGATATATATATATAGATATATATATATATATATATATAAACTTCACCAATTACTTACGTAGACACCATAAAATATAACTAATAACAGGTGTGAAGAAGATCACAATTCTTTTAAATGATGAATAAGTCTCCTACTTTAATGATGAATGAGTACAATGTCATAAGGGTAATATATGTATTATCAAGTATATAAATGGTAGTAGATATAGGTCCAAACATATCTAAAATCATAACCTCCTTCCGACAAGGTTTATGAAAATTATGCACTCAAGATGAATATGTACACTTTAGTAACATAAAATGGTTAAATGATAGGAATTATGTGTTAGAGTAGTTAAGGTAAGTTTGGCTTGGTCAAGCTACCATCTGTTTTCGAGCTCTAGGTTTATACAAACCCATGGTATTGATGTGGAATATAGCCTATTTAATGGTGGAAACACTTTAGGTAAATTTATCGTCATGGTCATTGGGGTGCGAAGAAAGAATGTCTTTAGACACCAACACTTGTCTTTGTGTTTCATGATCCTAATAATTGGTATCAAAGTTGTGGTCAAATTTGTTTTGTTTATCAAATCATGCTTATGAATGAACATAGTTCTATGAGAAATATGTATATGTCATGAATAACACAAGCTCAAAATGTCAGCTGGGAATCTGAGATATGCAGAGATGGGCTGAAGGTTTGTAGGAACACATTGCCAAAACATGACCAAAGGTGGATACAAGGTTCATGATTTGAAGGAGAGCTTTGTGATGTATGCAAGTCACACATCATTGTGGCCACATAGAGGTGTTCATACTAGGATTTCAAGCGGTGGTTTGAAGGTCATGGATGTGGTAATGAAAAAATCCTAAGAAGATCATGATTGAGAGGCCAGGTTGTGTCCATATGCACACAAATCAGAACCTAAAAATGCATTCGATTAGGAGATGATAAAAGAGGAGCCTCGAAGAAGTAGCAGGTCATATGTAGGATTATGCAACAACTACATCAAGTTTTTAATAAGCGAGTTAGAGATAACAAAAGAAATGGTTCTTTGGATAATTAAGTTAATGTGTAGAGTGAGGCTATGAGTAAGCCATAGCGCACTGGTTGAAGTGAGCCATGAATAGTCAAGTAACATTTGAGCTACCGAGGAAGTGAGGTCACCAATAGACAGGGTTTAGATGAGAAGAGGAAATGTTGGGCTTGCAACATGTATACTTGAGCCTCCATTAGGACATGGATATATATGAGGGAATAATATAGTATTTGGACATCCCAACTAAAGACAATGGTTTTGAGATGATTAGAGTCAAGCTATGGCTCAAAGATCAAGCACCAACCCTGTTGATGGTATGGAAAGGGGCTTGATGCATCTCGAATATTCTTGAAATGCTAGGAAGATTTTACAACTATATAATTCTTCTTTTCTAAAGTGATCATTTTCTCATCAAGGGCTTTCCAATTATATAAACATTATGTCATTTTGATATTTGGGGAGTACAGTTATGGCCCTTGTTATCACGTGGATTGAACCTTAGGTTGAAGGAAGGCAATGCCAGGGTAAACACAAACCACGCTTTGCCAAGTAGCTAGACCTACTAAGCTGGGAGAGGGCTCTCTCCATAAGGATCTCAGCCAAGATGACTGGATTAGGAAAAGGATATTAGGCTAGGTATGGTAGCACAAGGTTTGATTTGATTTTGAATGGGTTTTGCTGGATCAAAAGGAGTTGCACAATTAGGGCTAGGGAATTAGGTCAAAATTGCAGGGTGTTCAATGGGGCAAGGTAGGAATAAGGTTTAGCACTTTAGGGCTTGATGGGTGAGATGTTTTAACACTGGTGAGAAGCTAGGAAGAGCATGTGATTACCATGGATCCTTCCTTAATTGTATCAAAGATACAATGGTTAATATTTCCCCAAAGCAGAGCAGTGATGTTATGAATTCTTCCTATCAACTTGAAAACATTCACTTAGAAGCAATGAAATTATTAGTGAAGTACACAAAACATATTAATATATGATCACAAGAGAAGAAACGGAACTACACTCAATGCCACATGGATCCCAAAGAAATAGCTGCAATTTTTATTAATCTCCTACTAAACTGCTACAAAATGATCTACAATCAAGGCATAAGCATCTAGTTGAGTCCAACCCTTTACAATGAGAAGAAGAAGATATAGGCATTGTTTCAAGCTCCTACCATCCTCAGAGGTCGAATCCCTAAGATGAGGAGCTAATCTAACCAACATTGAACAAGAAACTAGAATATAGGCATCCTAACAACTTACCTCTAAAAGTGAGAAAATTGATTCATTTGTGCTCAAATTGACTTTTAATCTAATGAATCTACCCCCTACTACTAATTATCCATCACATTTACAAGCCAAGTCATCATTTACATGAGCAAAACATCCTGCATGAGAGAAAATCCATGAACACAGTCAAAACATAGAAAATGGGCATCCTGTGCAAAATTTGTCCTATGCACAGTGAAACTGGTCCAACGAGCAATGCCACTTTCAGGTCCCTTTTGGAGGCCTTCCTGTCATCCAAATTGAGATCATGATAGCTCATTGGAAAGCTCTTAAATTCTACTTTCCAAAACACATGGTATTTCTTCATTGAAGCTCACTAGACGCCTCAAAAGTTGATTCTCCTAAGGTTGCTTCTATGTGTCCAAAAGGTGGTAGAAAGGTCATTTTTAGGGTGTTTTTTGACTTTTTGGTGGACCAGTTCTACCCCAAAAACATAGAAAATGCATAGGGTGCATGAACTCATTGCTTTGAATCCAAAAATGCAAGCCATTTTTCGATTGGGTGCCCCTAGGAAAAGCACAGCACTAGTGGCACTTCGCGTTGAGCTAGATTTTCTGTGTGTGCAATTTCCAAAATTTACAAAAAACAAAATCTCCTCCAAACCTGACCAAAATTGGTGAGAACCACCATCATCAAGCATGTTGATGAGCCAAGGAAGCTTCAGCAAGAAAACTAAGCCTATCCTCCTCTTTTTTTCCCTTTAGAACCCACCCTAGCCTAGCTTTCATCTGTTTGACCCTCATGTTGCAATTTTGTTTTGGGTCATGTAGTGGTAGGCCATATGCCTGATCACCTGGTTGTCCGTATTGGCCTTCTGCAGCATCTTCTCTAGGTGAAAATTGACTCTTTCAAGCCAAATCTCTCTATCATCGTCAATTTCCTTCTCAATAGGAGTCAAAGTGACTAGTGCCTCTTCCTTTTGCACAACTAATTCACCCTTGTCACCTTGTCATTTTACCTTGAGAAGTTCCAGCTCCAGGAGAACCTGCTTGTCACTCAACTACTTGTTCTCTTGTTCCATATATGTGATGACATACTTGGCTCTCTCCAAATTGTCCATCAATGCTTGGATTTGAGCCTCTTTCTCCTGTATGATGATGTTCTCTATTGTTGCTTCATCATGAGCCTCTAAGTCAATTGTCTTTATGCCATGTTGATATAATGTTGTTCTGGCTCATCATTCTTTATCAAATCAAAGTCTCTTTCTTACTCCTCATCATCAAAACTTTCCTCTGACATCTTTTCTTTCCTTTTGTGCAGATGTTGCATATGTTCTTGTTGTGTTGATGAAGAAGGCAAAGCGCCTTCCACACCTTGTGGAGCAAGAATTTTCCTATGAGTTGATGAAGAAGGCAAGGTCCCTTCCACATCCTATGGAGCAAACACTTGCCTATCAGCTACAAACAATTTCCTTGTGCCCCTCTGGTATGTCATGTAGGTCTCGGGCACCTCAGTAGCTCTAGTCTCTTTGGCTTTCTCATCTGCCTTTACCTGAGCACTGCTATAAGGTCCTCCTAATTCTTGAGACACTAGTGGAGGAATTTGAGGACCCCTAAAGATGTCATGAGCAATAAATGTCTCCCAAGAGATGTTGAGGAGGCTAAAATGATGAAGCACAATCATCTTGATCAGGGAATAATGATAAAGACTACTCATCTGCTAAGGGTATGGCTTTTTCTGCAAAAAGTGGGCCATCTTCTCAATATTCCTGAATAAGAAATAAAGGAGGTTTAACATCCTCACCCTAGTAAAATGCATGAGAAGCCTAATCTGATAGGTGTAGAGTTTGGAAAATCTGCCCTCACAAGTGAAATATTTCATGATGATTTTCATCATGGGGGCATACTTGTCTTCAAGGAATCTAAAAGGAAAAGTATTTTTGCCTCATTTCTATACCTGGGTTTGATATAAGGCTCATAATAGTGTTAATCCAGGTATTGTGCCTTGTACCACTTCTCCCCTACATTCATAATCCTAGTTGCATCCACAATAATGGAGGGTGAAACTGTAAATGTCACCCTAGCAAGAGTGACCTTGTTGTCCTGAAGATTGGCTACAAAAAGCCTGGTGAGCTCAAGGTGGTGTTGAACTCTCTCTACCTGCTCATAAAAATCATATCACCCTAGATGTATGAAACAAGTGACAACCAATTGAGAGGCCTGCAATTCTATGAGGTTTGATGGCTCTTCCCTGATAATTCTACCTCCCTTGTGTGGTTTTGTTTGATGCCGAGGTTTATCTTTCGAATTTTCATTGCTAGTGTTTTCCTCCTCATAGTCTTTGTCTTCTCCGTCCATGTTTGCAAATTTTGAGGTTGTGCACTCCTATAAAAGGGATGAAGAGAGTGAACAAGGGTGATTTAGGAGTAAGGGAATGGGAGATGACCTTGTAAGGTATTTGGTGGGCTAGAAAATGAAGGGGAGGGTATGAATCATGAAAATGAGGGAGAGGGGCTTGGGTCCTTTTTTGAAGTATAGCTTATGGGATGAAGGACATGGGGGTATAGAATGTTATGGAATGATATAGGGGATAGTTTTAGGGCTTTAGTAATAGATGGTGGGAGGAATAATAGGGGTTAGGGTTTTAAGCATAATTAGGGGAGAATCTAGGATTTTACAGTGCCATGGTAAATTACCTTCAAACACTTCAATTGAAAATCAATTATGAGGTATAGTGAAGGCACTTACTTGTTTGAGCGATGAGAGGGTGATTTTGGAAGTTTTTATGAAGCTGGAGGATTTTTGGCCTTTGCTGGTTCAATGCACATCGCCCTCCTGAATGTGCAACATAGTGTTATTTTACACTGTCGAAAACACCCTACATGCAACGCTCAACTTGTACCTGCAACACCACCCCCTGAACGTGCGACACCACCCCGTGAACACACAATGCCACCTCAACTACCTGAAACACACAACGCGAAACTATAGAAGCATAGCGTTAGTTCTCCTTGGCCCAAAACTCACTCAAATTCTCCTCTTTTCTTCACTTTTTGACTCCTTATTTGCCAAATGAGGATGATGATTTTGAAAATGAAATGTGACACCTTATATAGGAGTAGATTTTGATTTTTCACTAGAAAAACCCACTTTCTAATGTTTCTTTACCTTTTTCAAATCTCTGTTTTTAATGCCTTTTCTTCTTTGTTCCTTTTCAGGTGGATGATGCTCCATTTGAACTGATTTTTGTAGTGTTTCTTTGTCTTGTAGCAAGGAGAGATGTATTGGTGCATCCGGGATCATTTATAACACTAAGTGACTTAAAATTACATAAAAAAATATAAATTAACTCAAAATACTCTGTTTTCACCTCAGAAACATGTTTTTTGAGGTGAAAAGTACATTAGTTAAAAAGATAATTATATAGTGACTATGACTTACTAGCCATCACTCTTGATTTATTTATCATCCTCATCCCCTTGATACCTTTTATTTACACCTTTAAATCATGCCTTTGACCTTGGAAATGAAACCCTAATACCTAACGAAAACATGTCCTATGACCTAATGAAAACATGATTGCATTTTGACCATGAAACCTTGACTGAAGACAACGTGAAGATGGGTCAACAAGTATACTTTATGAGGGAGAAATTAGATTTTCTGAAGAGAAGACAACCATCAATGGATCAGTTTGACATGACCTAATGAAATGATGTAATAGTATGGGACCCCTAAAATGAAAATGCAAAGAGCAAATTTGATCGTTGATGGAAGTATGCAGATACTGATACTAACATTGGCCTTATTGGGGATGGAAGCTCCTTGGAGGTGTCAAGAACACCGTAGACCAAGTGCCTAGCTGATTGGGCCAATACGGTCAAACAAACAGAAGACTAAAACAAAAAAAACCCTCTTTTTTTACAATTTTAAAGAAAAATGACTCAATACAAACTGAAAACTGACTCACAACCGACTCTAAACTTGACTATAAACCAAATCAACCAAACTCGACACAAATCATTCAAGCTTTATAGCCTTCACTTCGGGCCCCAAGCTCAAATGACAGTGTACTTGAAATCTTGCAAGGAAAAGTAAACCAGTATATACAATGATGGTGAAGCAACTTTAGGGAACAACATCAAAAGTAGTAGTGTTTCAAGAGCCTACCATTCATTGGTCCTCCTGAGCACTCTTGACCATCCATTTCCTTTAACAAAAATGCATTCTGTCCTCGATAGGCTAAGATCTTATATGGTCCTTTCCATAGATTTTAAAACTTACCATGCTTTCCTTTTTCTTCATTTCGTGCATCCCATCGCAGCACTACATCTTCCAACTGAAACTTTTCTGCCTTTGTTTTGCGGTCATAAATTTTCTTTATCTTCTCTTGTAACTGGAAAGTGTTTTGGGAAACCTCTTCCCTTGTTTGCTGAAGGTGAATCATTTGATTAATTCTACGCTGAATATCATCCTATTTGCTGCCGACTTCCTGTAATAATCTCATGACCGAGACTACAAGTGATGTGGGAAATACCGTATCAGTACCATAAACCAACTCAAAAGGTGACATACCAATTGATTTCTTGCTGCTCACTCCATTGGCCCACAAGGCATTAACAAGCTTTCAATGCCAATTCTTCTTGTTTGCCTCCAACATTTTCTTGATAATGTTCACCAAGGACTTATTTGATGACTTAGCCAATCCATTTCCTTGCGGGTAGTATGCCGTGGAGTGACCCAATGTAATATTGTACTTATTGCAAAACTCCACCATCCTATTTGAATTAAATGCTGCTGCATTATCTGTTATAATCTTGTGAGGGAAACCAAAACGAGACAAGATATTAGATTCTAAGAACTAGATAATTTTTGTGTCCATGGCTTGCCTTGTCGGAATAGCCTCAATCCACTTGGTGAAGTAATCGGTAGCTGTCAAAATCCATCTGTGTTGTGTTGATGATGTAGGATGGATTTCTCCTATGAAATCAAGTCCCCACTGCTGGAAAGGTGCATTTACTTCAACTGGCTTCAGAGGAAGAGGAAGCAACTTCCTTTTTCCTTGAAAAACTTGGCATTCATGGCAGCTCATAACTGTCTTATATAAATCTGAAAACAAAGTTGGCCAATAATATCTTGCTCTCAATACTTTGTTAGCTGTTGTTTTTCAAAAAAAATGACTGTGACAATCACCTCTATGAAAATCATTCATCACCTATTGAGCTTCATCTTCAACCAAACAATTAAGAAGAACCCCTCCCGGATCTTTCCAATAGAGAGCACTATTTAAAATGCATAATTTTGCAGACTTTAGTTTTAGTGATCTACCTTTACTTCTTGACATTCTAGGAGGTGGTAAAAGATGCCAAAGAACATAAACTATATCAGAATACCAAGGCGATTTGAGAAACATTTCTCATACTTGAATGAGTGAGCCACCATCTTCGTCATCTGACATTGCTGCAATGAGATTTATGTCTAGAGCATGCAAATTTGATTCAGCCATTAGTTTTTCCAAGCCTTGTCCTTTGATCAGTTTGGTAGGCTTAATCTCAAGATCATACTCCAACATTGCTGCTATCCACTTACCTCTTCTTCCCTCCGGATCAGTTTGCATGAGAACATCCTTGACGGCTGCGTTAGGAACATATGCTATGGTATGTGAATGTAAAATGAATACTCTGAAATCCTTCAATGCTTTTATAAGAGACAGATCTTGCTTTTCAATGATATTGTAATGCAAGGTAGCATTTCTAATAGTCCTACTAAAAAAAGCAATGGGTTGCTCCACTTGATCCCTCTTTTTCATCAACACTGCAGCCATAGTGTGCTCAGATGCAAATGAAAATATAATAAAATCATGAGTATAATCAGGACTGATCAAAACTGGGGCTGTGGTCAAAGCAAACTTTACCAAGTTGAACGATTTCATGGCATCCTCAATCCATTTCACAGTGCTGTCCTTCTTCAACATATTAGTTAATTCACGTAAATGCTTAACCAAATTTGGTATAAATCTGTGTAAGAAATTCATCTTACCATTGAAAGCTTGAATCTCCTTTTTGTTGTGCGGAAAGTCTATTTGCTGGATTGCCTCCACCCTTGAAGGATCAATGTGAATACCATCTTTAGAAATTATATGACCAAGGAGTTTACCTTCTTCCATGGAAAAAAGACTCTTTTTCGGGTTTAGAGAAATCCTGAACTTCCTACATTTCTAAAAAACAATCCTTAAGTGGTGCAAATGCTCATCATCAGAACCAGAAAATACCGTCAAATCATCTAAATAGACTACCAAGAAAACATCCTTCTCATTAGCAAAAGCTATGTCCATCACCTGCTGAAAAGTGGCTTCGGCATTCTTCAACCCAAATGGCATCTTGGCATACTGAAAAGTTCCCCATGGTGTTGTGAAGGTAGTTTTGTCTTGGTCTCTTTCATGCACCAAGATCTGATTATAGCCCGAGTAGCCATCTAGTAGTGACATCTGTGATGCTCCAACTACTCTTTGCAGAATATGATCCATCTTAGGAAGAGGTTAATTATCCTTTAAGAACACTTTGTTGAGGTTCCAGAAACATATGCACAACCTTAGCTCTCCAGTCTTCTTTCGTACTGGGACCAAATTTGAAATCCAATCAGAAAATCTAATTGGAACAATGATGTCAGCTTTAAACAATCTATTTACCTCTTTCTCGATGGCTGGCAACAGCTTTGGATTGATTCTTCTCAACTTTTGAATAAAAGGTTTTTGATCTGGCTTGATAGGAATAGTATGCTGAATGATATTCTTGTCATAAACTTTCGAATCTGAATAATCCCATGAAAAAACATCAGAAAATTCAGAAAGTAACTTAACATACTTAGCCTTTGTTTTGGGAGACAATGTTTTTGATAACTTTGCAAGCTTGGGCTGGTCAGCTGTTCCAAGATTTACATCTTCAACTCATTTGTCCGTAGGAACCAAAGTTGGTTTTCTTGCCACATCATCTTGATCAAAGAGCTCCTCTAAAGCTATGAGACCTCTAGGAATAATATTATCCTTTAGCTGTAAAACCTTCATCTGATTTAACTCAACATCTTGTTCATCAGAATCACAAACATCATCAATGAAAGCATTCTTAAACTTTCCTTCATTCTACAAAAAGGCATTAATTTCATTGTCATCCCAAAAAACTTGCCAATACCTCAAATTATCAAGAACAACAGGCCTATGTTTGACATGAATTTCAAATTTATTGTTAGAATTCATTGGCATCTTCAAATTGCGGGCTACAGTGGCAAGTGAATCTGTAATGATGTTTTGACTCCGGGGTACCGCTGTCAAGGTGTATTCCGGAAACATCTTCAAAATATTGAGAACTGCATTTCTGTAGGCTCTCATCCGCGGATGCTCTGCTTGATATTCTCCTTTTACTTGTTTAATCATCAGCTCTGAATCACCATAAACAAAAATCCTTTTTGCACCTAGTTTCTTCAAAAATTTTAGACCTGTAATCAACGCCTCATACTCTGCTTCATTATTAGAGCAATCAAAAGCTAACTTGTAGGAACATACTCTAACATTACTTGGAACTTTGGTAGGCTAGAAAGTAGGGCTTCAAATCCAAATTCCAATACCAACACCATCGAAGTCCATGCTCCAAAGGTCGGCTTCATCTTCTAGATGCTGGAATTCTATTTCTCTCTCAACCTTGCCTTTGCTGATTACTTCATTTTTCTACTCTTCACTGATATTTTGCTATTGTGTAAGCTTCTTAGAAGAAATTGTTATTTTTTCTTTTTCTTGATTAAGAACTGCTCTAAAATTCTCGAAAAATTCTGGTACATCATATACTTCTACAAGCTGAATATCTACATGATTCAATCCATTATCAGAGTACAAAACAAAAGAATCTAAATCAATATGTACAATATTTATTGAATGATTCACAGGCTTCTCTTTACTAGTGATCATATACTTTATTTTCTTTTCCTGGTACAACTTCCTCAATTGACTAAAAACAAGGATTGTAGCATAAAGAGAAGTCAATTTTTTAAGTGCCTATGAGTTTAGCTCCCCACGATCTAGATAAGAGCATACCAAATCATGGTGGTATATCAACAACTACCACATCCATCAAGACATTTTTGGCTGGGATTTGATCTAAAGAAACCACCAAATCTTTGATGAGACCAATGCAATGAACTCCACCAGAATGAAATGAGTACAAATCATGATATTTCCGGGTGATATCCAAGCCCAAAGTTTCCATAATGGCTTTGGGCATCAAAATATGGGAAGCTCGGGAATCTAACATGACATTATGGAGAATATACTCATGTAGTCTAATACTCAGAAAAAAGGGGGGAAATTTGCTATATTCAGGATGACCTTGTATGGCTGGACCAAAAATGAGTTCAGGATGATCATCCTCAACATTCACGATGTCAAACAAAGGATCTATTTACAATATTCTAGATAAATGGTGTTTATAGTTGCTATTCTTAACAAGCTCAGTCAAAGGAATGGACACTTTTAATTTAGCAATTTCACTTTCTAAATTAAAGGATGAAACTTTCTCTACCTCTTTGACACCAATGTCCCTCTTATCTTTTTTCTCTTTCATTGCACTATCTTTTTGCTGATTGTTCTTCTCGTTTGCAGTGGCAATTGTTGATGGTACCTTGTTGGGATTTAGATCAACAATCTCTTGCCTTTCTTCTGAATGTTTTAGGAATCATTCTTTGATTGCACATCCTTTCTTTTCTGAATGGGATTGACCAGTACATCTCTACTCCTTAAAGAGTACAGCCTCTACTGTGCAGTCAAAGCATTCATATAACCACGCTGATAATCATCAGATTCAACTTCCAAAACCACATCATTTGCTAAGATGTAATCCTCATCCCTTTGAATGTCTAGAACTTTTGCGTATTCTTCATCTTTGGTCAGAAATATGGGCATACAATTAGCATTGAAAAAGTGATTTGTTTCAATTATCGAATCGTCCTCATCTTCTTCTTCCATTCTGTTGTGGCCAGCAACAACCGTCCCCCCCCCCCCTTTTTCATTTAAGTGTTATCCAAAATGCTAAATGAATGGGGACCCTTAGCTAAAATTCAGGAAAAGCAAGAGTTTCCTTTCTTCAAAATAAGGTTACCATCGTAAACTTAGGAAGACCTTTTGAATACTTTAAAACCTAAGTCTATGATAAGTGAAAAATCTTTAAAGCCGTGTTGCAAAAAAGATAGGAAGTTGCCTCCATTTCGCTATAATCCCGGTATGTACAAGACTCTCATGCTAAGCAATATATCGCATTGCAATAAAGTAATACTCATAAGGGAAAAACTTCAAGATTTACCGATCTGCGATAACACCGATCGCAAGATCGCATATCACAGAAAATGAGCTGACAAGATTTGGCAAGCATAAAACTTCTGCGATCTGCGATGTTGCGATAAAATGATGGTTGTGATATTAAGCCAGACCAATGCTGCGATGTTATATTCGTGTGTTTGCGCGATCTGTGATGGTGCAATTTGCGATGGCGCAATCTGCGATGTTACGTAAGCAAATCATAAAATCACTTCATCATGAATCCTTCGGGCACGCTAGTCGAGAAAATCCACTTACCATAATCTGACTCAAGATCATGCGCTTTTAATAATAGTAAAGGAATTAGTTGTCAGCTATTAATGAAATGTAGACGTGTGCTTCTATAAATAATTACTTCACGTAAGGTGGCATATTTGATATATCTGTTGCATTTAAAACTCTCCCATCACCTTTCTTGATTAGTCATTTCCATTTCACTTGTGAGCTGAAGGAACGAAGAACGAAGGACGATTCAAAGCCAAACGCAGGAAGAAATGGGAAAGAAAAATAAAGGTCAGGGCTCTGAGACAAAGGAGAAGGCGAAGGAAATGGTGCCTTTGTATACAGACACAGCATGCAACAGAGACGTAGGGATATCGACGTGGGAAAGCATGTATAGACTGCTTGAAGAAGAGAATCCCAGAATAATGAAGGTTACTGTTGTCGCAGGCTCACAACGCTCTTCCGAAGCATCCTTAGAAGAGCTAGCATGCTCATTTCTTCATCGGATACCAGCAAGGCCCAAAATTCTACCGTATAAGGATATGATCAAATGGATACTTGACCATGCAGAGATGAACAACAGACAATTCAAGATTCAAGGACATGGGCTCATCGGATCATTCACTGCACAAGATTTAAAGCTTATGTATCATCTCCCTGAACCGTAGGCGACTTACAATGCACAATACGTTAAGAAATTTGTGGCGGAGAACCCAAATCTATCAGAGACCACCAAAGATTGGTCCAGAAAAGAGGAACTGCTCAAGAAAGAAAAAAACGGTATGTACAACACTGGTTCCCTCACCTCTCCGTATTGTTTTGCTGCAGCCATGCTTTGTAGATTATTTGGGATTCCAGATATCAATAAGTTTTCGTCTGAATGGTTACCATTAATAGATGCTGCCACAAATGCCGATATTATGGATTGGGCCAAGATCTTTTCTGATAATCTATACACGGCTATTATCAATTACCGGTCTAAAAGATCCTCGTCTCAAAGGATCTATCCTCCTTTTTATCTATCCGCATATGTTATGGATTTTATTTGTTATGTGTCTAAATTTCCCATTATGGGTTGGAAATGGACTACCCAGGACCCATTACCTATCCATGTTTATCATAAGATATTATGGGATTCTCATTTCATCCCACATTTCTACCAGATTTGTCACGAGCTTATCTTACCCTTGTATAGAATGATGTATGATGAAGACCCCTCGAGGTGCTCACCCGAGGCACAGATAGATATCATCCCCATTGCAAGATGGTTTGGGGAAGAATGGTTCACCTATATTGGAGTATTTGGAAGCACCATCCCTCCTCATGTCCCGCCTTTGTATATTCCTGACAAACTATTGGCTCGAGAAATTGCATATCAAACCTGTTCAGAAGGCGGCCTAACTAAAGACCTAAAAGACAAAAAGAAGACCATATGGCCTCAGTTTCCTGTAGCTTGTGGGGCCTTTTCATTGCTCGATGTAGGTCACGCGTTCACCGAAGTGGAGAACGTGACGTGTCTGCAATTATTTAAATTCCCGGCAAGGCCATTTGACCCAAATGAAGTTGCCCAAGATTTCACAACGAACGTCAAAATAAAAGTATTCGTTGGAAAGAAAGATTTATTTGATGATTTATTTTAGAATAAAAGCTCACTCCAGGAAATTTTGCGGGAAGCTCAGTCGAAATTGTCTCCAGATGACCTCCAAAGATTCATGTTATACAGGGAAAGAAGACTAGCTAGTGTTCCTCTAGAAAAGCTGCGACTGCCTGCCAGAGAACCAACTCCAAGCGTTAGCCTCAGTGGGAACTCAAGCACTTCCAGATCTAAATCTAACACTGCGCAAGGAGTACCTGAACATTATAAAGGGTCTGGAAGCGACCAAGGAAAGAACGAAGAAACAGCTAAGGACACGGCTCAGTCAAGTGCAATGTCACAACAGCAGGTTATCGCCTCCCCGCCAAGAGATGTTCCCCCTCTCGTCATTGAAGAACCACCCGTCACGACAGAATTAGACAAAGAATGGGAAACCTTCAACGAGTTGATCAATCTTGAAGGGCAAGCCCCAAGAACACCTGTGAGCAATACACAGGTAGCACAAGAAGTGGTTTCGACCATAGTCAGCAGTGTCACAGAAACGAAGCACATTCCTATCGCTCCACCTTCTGAGCTTCTACTTAATGTAGAAGAAATTCCCCCACTGGACGTATTCTATAGTCCCCAACATAAAGCAGTTTTAAGAAGACAGAGAAAGAAAAGAAAACTAGAAAATACACTGTCACAAGATGCTGAACAACTGGACGTGTTATGGAAAGACCCCAACAATAACCCAACTGAAAATCTCACTAAATTGTCTCAGATCGCAGGAGCATATGCTGTTGCAACTATTGACAAGGCATCGGAATTTTAGAAACTGTTGAAAGAACAAGAAGATCAAATACAACTACTACAACGACAATTGCAACAAGCCAATGCTAATATTGAAGTTCACAAACAGCTCGAGAAGTTGCAAGAAGACTTTCAGTAGATGCAGATAGGCTATCAAAGAAGTCTAGACGAGAAAGGAAAACAATTACAAATTTTACAAGAAATGCACAAAGATGAGCCTAAGCTTACAGAATTTATTTCAGACTCTATTGGCTTAAATGAACAACTACTGCAGCAACAGGAAGAGTTGGAACGGAAGATATCACAGTGGAGTCGTTATTGCGAACTGAGTGATAAAATCACCAATCAAGTGGTAGACTTGCGAGCTGACTATGATTAGATTGACAAACGAGTGACGGAGTACTTGGCTTGGCAGGATGAAGACGAGGGAAAAAGAGCAAGTGCACCCAGAATAAACGAGAATCATAAAGAGCTGCTCTTCAACAAGTGGGACGATCAGATCAGAGAGGCGGAACAAGCAGCGGAAACAGCGGCCACAAAAGCAAGCATTCTTATCGACTGTGTAAATGAGAATTTGCACAAATCAAATTTAATCGAAGAGACCACCCTGGGGTATCTACCAAATAAACTACGACTGGAAGCAGAATGGAAGCAGAAGACGCGGGAAAAGGGAAAAGCGATCCAAGCACTAAACAGGTTAAATTGGGAGTGTTACTGGGCATACTTGGTGAAGCCGCATAGTCAGTGGATGACGGTGAAATGTATCATAAATGCAGCCGAGAAAGTAGTGCCAGCTCTCATAAATTCTGTTTCCTTAGCCCAGCTCAAAGCAGAAGTCAGCCAGCCGACTCTCCTCAAGCCCATGATGAACACTTGCAGCTTTAAAGATCAGATTCAGAAGTAGCCTTATTTAGAATGTTGTTTTTTTCTTTAAAATTAGATTAGAAAAAGGACGGTCATTTGAAAACCGCATCCTAAATTTTGTAAATAAAATATTATTAGAATTAGGAGGTAGTATTTTAACCCTTCTCATTCATTTGGAGAAGGGTCTAGAAATTTGTCAAAAACTTGTCCTGAGAACATGCACTTCTGCACCCTCAGAGGAGGTTTTGATGAATGGATGGATTGAGGTTTATTAATGTTTGCATTTGATGTCTGCTACTGATGTTGCACTTTTGTACTCTTAGTAGATGTTAGAACAAGTAGAGATAAATCATTTTTGCTTGAAGCTTATGAGTAGGACCTGTCATAAATGGTCCTTTTATCTCTTGGCCATTTCTGCTTATATTCTTAAAGTGATATACAATTTTTGTTGTTTATATGTCATTGCATGAATGTGTGAGTTACCATTTGGCACTTATGTACAGTGGAGCCATTTATTTATGTCTGATATATGAATAAATTATTATGCGATATACTGTTCACAACTGTTTTGCCTAACTTTTTATGCAAAGTGGTTTATCTTAATTGATTTCCATTCTTATGATAGCTGAATGATCGTTATTACCAGTTATTGTTTGAAATCTCTTTAGATCGCATAATAGAAGAAATACACCCCGGGTTAGCGTAGATTAGATGTGCTGTTTTTCATTAGATTACAATAGCATAGAGTTAATTTAAAAGTTTGAATTAGATTAGCTTTAAGTATTCTTAGATCAGAAACATCCAACTCTGCAAACACACACACACACCCTTAGATTGGGAAACTGGTCCCATTATCCCCAGTCGGACCCGCTATACCAAACGGATAAGGAGCTTCCAACCAAGGTCTGGACCGGGTGGGTATCCCCCTTGTTGTCGACCCGATTTTCAGGTCTTCAACATATTTGGTGCTAGAAGGAGGGCCTGAAGCATATTGTCTGTTGGAATGGTTTGAAATCATAACATTTGAATTAGGATGGCTGCTCACAAACTTCCCATTTGGAGTTTCATCCATGTTCGTGCCTCTTCCAACGCTCCACCTGAAGTGGTAAGACTCTTGTCTCAGGTAAAATTCAATGGTAAGAATAAGTCTTCTGCTTTTAATCATGCTCTTCAATTTATTCAAAGAGTTTCAAGTTCGAACGTTCAGAGAATTGATGAAGGCGTTTTATGCAGAATTTTTACTCTTACATTCACAGCGGAAGCTAGAAAATGGTGTAGAACCCTCCCAGTTGCCTCAATTCACAGCTGGGACCAATTCGTCAAGGCTTTCATTTGTAAATTTGATTGTTATGACTATGACCAGGTATATGATGAAATTGATTATCTACAGAAACAAGATGAATCTGTTAGGGATTTTAATATGCGATTTCATCTTAATTGTCTAAAGTATGATCTTGAAAGTGAACTCATGGATGAAGAATCTTCAGATTATGCTGAGCATTCCCTGCCTCCTATGTCTGATCCAGCAGAAAATAGTCCAAGCTTTGTCTCATTTTCTTCTAATATGAATGAGAATTCCAATATGAATATACAAATCAGCCATGATGAAGAAGGTTCCCAAAGCCTAGGAGACATGCATGCTCTAATGCAAGAAGAAAAAGGCGAAAATGTTGGAGGAAAGCCTGCCTTGGAACCAGGAGATGACTTTGATACAAGGTCAGATAATATCATTGCAAGTCAACAAATGCAGATGCCAAGGTTAGAACATCAAACTAATTCTCTTTCGAAAAGCATCAGTACACAAAGGTATGATCTAAAGCCCAATGTCTATGATGAATCTGATAAACAAAGATTTTTCCACGATGATATTTTCAAATACATTGTTCCAGAATCACATTTTTCTCTTTATCCTGATGTTTTTAGTGATGATAATTTTCCCCCTCTCAGTATTAAATATATCTCAAGAAGTACAGAGGATTACTCAAATGAGTCATCATTAGGTTTTCAAGATAAAAAGATAGCTATAGAACATCCTTTGATCATTTTCAAACAAGAATCACTTGACCTTCGTTGTCTGAAAATATTGGATAAAAAAGAGAAATCTAGGGAAACCTGTAAAATCAGTTATGATAGCTACTTTGATGATGATGATGTTGATTTATCTCAAGTAACTCAACAAAGCTCAAATAATGAGAGATATTCTAATTCAAGAATCATATCAGCCAGTCCTCATTCCAGAGTGACGGATCATTTACATGATTTTACTATCCAAGACAATATTCCGATCTATGATTCATATCATGAGCAAACCCCCATGCATGTTCCCAATCATAACTTGTTTTCTGATTCACAAGATGGAATTCGAAATTGCTCGGATCCCATAATTCTGGCCAGTTCTTGTGAAAAAGAAGATCTTTCAAGTCAATCCCAGTTGTGCTGTAGCGTTGGTTGTACAGATAATCATTTCATTCTTTCTCACTTGCACTCATTTTGTAGAAAATTGGATTGTGTTTTAAATTTTCAGACTTTTGATAGATTACTATGGTATGTTGAGCACCTTATCAAAGAACATTCGAAAGATGTGCTACCATTTTGGAAAACTAAATTGTGTCAAGGAAGTATAGAACTTTTTCAATTCCAAGATCAATCAATATCAGACTTCCTTAAAAAACTTCTTTGGCATCCAAAGCATCATCAACGAAAGAAAGTACTTTTGGAAACTTACAGGAAATTCACGCTAATTGATAAATCTCTTTCCAGAAATTTCCATCTATTCTTCATTGATTTATTTAGTGATTTATATGTGGAAACTTTCCTTTTACGAGAAATTACTAAAAGCTTGACCTTAACGCATAGTAGATTACAGGCCATTAAAACCAAAAAATCTTATTCGCAAACTGGCTTGTCATCTTTCCTTTTGCACGATCACCAATACATAACGAAGATTCATCCTGATTTTTATGATCCAATAGGTATCCAGTTGGAAAAAAGTTTTCATAAGAAAGAAATTTCAGATAGAATTCCAACCGAAGTTACACATTCTTGTTCCACATCCAACGTTAATAGTCCAACAAAAGTTTTGTTCTTAACATTGATGTTTGAAAGTCACATACGTGCAGGAATAAAAATGAAAAAATGGTTCCACTGGAAATATCATTTCACCTAGTTAATTCTTCTGTGTATAATTAGAATAGGAGTAGGAGTAATTTATCTAGGTTATTAGGTTGATAATTTACTTTTAATAGTTGGTAGGCAAAGTAAAAGAAGAGATTATCCCTATTATGTACATAATCCTAGGGAATGTCTACCTCTCATTTCTTTAAATGTTTTTGTTTCCTAATAAAATTTGTTGTGGTTAACAGCATTTGACATTTACTAAAGACACCGTTTCTCTATCAAGATTTTGAACTTCTGCTTCTATAAATAACAAATCTTTTGGAAACTTGATCTTTGTTATTAATAGATACAGTTTAAAAAACTTTAACCATGATATGATACTAGTTTCAACTTCAAGAAATTGTTTTATATCAGTACAATGAAAGGTATCAATAACAAAATAAGTATTCCCTGTAGAAACAGCCATTTCCAAAAAACTCTATTATTGTCGTCGAGAGCTTTCTTAAGGAAAAAAAAATGACTTCCTCCCTGCTTAAAGAAAATCACAGCATTTAGAAAAATGACCCAAGGATACACTATATCTTGAAGAATAAGAGGTCTCATCATGAGCTGGCTTATCATGATCACAGATATTATAACTCGGTGACTTTGCCATTACTGTCCACCAAAACAGGGCAACGACTTAAGATTATTGAAATCACAAGACAAGGGGTCTCATCACGAGCCAGCTTGTTCAACAAAAGTGTAAATCAAGTGAATGACTGTGTCATAATTTGGCTACCAAACCAAGACATTGTTCTTTAAGAATAAAAAAGGAAAAAGTGTCAATCTGGGTTTTTTCTTTGAAAGTTGTAGATCACCTTAAGCAGGATAAAGGATCATTACTGGGTAATAGGTAACCCTGTCGAGGCTATGGACGCCTGCTGGCAGCAGAGGCTCTACCTGCGACAAAGGAGCATATTTAAAAAGCTGCTACACAGGGAAGACTTTATTTTATCTTTACAAGACCAAGTAATGGCTGATGTAAATGCAAGGACAAGCTGAGGAAACAAACAATTAAAATAGAAAGAAGTTGAAACAAAATATCATTGACAGTTTGGAGTATAATATGCTTGATCTTTTTATAATAAAGTTTAAATTTTCTGAGAATTTTTTTTTTGTTTCGGAAGTTTGAAAAATTCAATAGAAAATGCAGAGATAATTGGTTCTCCCAAGTGAATCGCCAATTGTTGTGGCCAGCAACAACCCCCCCCCCCCCCCCCCTTTTTCATTTAAGTGTTATCCAAAAAAATGAATGGGGACCCTTAGTTAAATTCACGAAAAGCAAGAGTTTCCTTTCTTCAGAATAAGGTTACCATCGTAAACTTAGGAAGACCTTTTGAATACTTTAAAACCTAAGTCTATGATAAGGGAAAAATCTTTAAAGCCGCATTGCAAAAAAGATAAGAAGTTGCCTCCATTTCGCTATAATCCCAGTATGTACAAGACTCTCATGCTAAGAAATATATCGCATCGCAATAAAGTAATACTCATAAGGGAAAAACTTCAAGATTTACCGATCTGTGATAACACCGATCGCAAGATCGCATATCGCAGAAAATGAGCTGACAAGATTTGGCAAGCATAAAACTTCTGCGATCTGCGATGTTGCGATATCGCGATAAAATGATGGTTGTGATATTAAGCCAGACCAATGCTGCGATGTTATATTCGTGTGTTTGCGCGATCTGCGATGGTGCAATTTGCGATGGCGCGATCTGCGATGTTACGTAAGCAAATCATAAAATCACTTCATCATGAATCCTTCGGGCACGCTAGTCGAGAAAAGCCACTTACCATAATCTGACTCAAGATCATGCGCTTTTAATAATAGTAAAGGAATTAGTTGTCAGCTATTAATGAAATGTAGATGTGTGCTTCTATAAAGAATTACTTCACGTAAGGTGGCATATTTGATATATCTGTTGCATTTAAAACTCTCCCATCACCTTTCTTGATTAGTCATTTCCATTTCACTTGTGAGCTGAAGGAACGAAGAACGAAGGACGATTCAAAGCCAAACGCAGGAAGAAATGGGAAAGAAAAATAAAGGTCAGGGCTCTGAGACGAAGGAGAAGGCGAAGGAAATGGCGCCTTTGTATACAGACACAGCATGCAACAGAGACGTAGGGATATCGACGTGGGAAAGCATGTATAGACTGCTTGAAGAAGAGAATCCCAGAATAATGAAGGTTACTGTTGTCGCAGGCTCACAACGCTCTTCCGAAGAATCCTTAGAAGAGCTAGCATGCTCATTTCTTCATCGGATACCAGCAAGGCCCAAAATTCTACCGTATATGGATATGATCAAATGGATACTTGACAATGCAGAGATGAACAACAGACAATTCAAGATTCAAGGACATGGGCTCATCGGATCATTCACTGCACAAGATTTAAAGCTTATGTATCATCTCCCTGAACCGTAGGCGACTTACAATGCACAATTCGTTAAGAAATTTGTGGCGGAGAACCCAAATCTATCAGAGACCACCAAAGATTGGTCCAGAAAAGAGGAACTACTCAAGAAAGAAAAAAACGGTATGTACAACACTGGTTCCCTCACCTCTCCGTATTGTTTTGCTGCAGCCATGCTTTGTAGATTATTTGGGATTCCAGATATCAATAAGTTTTCGTCTGAATGGTTACCATTAATAGATGCTGCCACAAATGCCGATATTATGGATTGGGCCAAGATCTTTTCTGATAATCTATACACGGCTATTATCAATTACCGGTCTAAAAGATCCTCGTCTCAAAGGATCTATCCTCCTTTTTATCTATCCGCATATGTTATGGATTTTATTTGTTATGTGTCTAAATTTCCCATTATGGGTTGGAAATGGACTACCCAGGACCCATTACCTATCCATGTTTATCATAAGATATTATGGGATTCTCATTTCATCCCACATTTCTACCAGATTTGTCACGGGCTTATCTTACCCTTGTATAGAATGATGTATGATGAAGACCCCCCGAGGTGCTCACGCAAGGCACATATAGATATCATCCCCATCGTAAGATGGTTCAAGGAAGAATGGTTCACCTATATTAGAGTATTTGGAAGCACCGTCCCTCCTCATGTCCTACCTTTGTATATTCCTGACAAACTATTGGCTCGAGAAATTGCATATCAAACCTGTTCAGAAGGCGGCGTAACTAAAGACATAAAGATAAAAAGAAGGCCATGTGGCCTCAGTTTCCTATAGCTTGTGGGGCCTTTTCATTGTTCGATGTCGGTCACGTGTTCACCGAAGTGGAGGACGTGACGTGTCTGCAATTATTTAAATTCCCAGCAAGGCCATTTGACCCAAATTAAGTTGCCCAAGATTTCACAACGAACGTCAAAATAAAATTATTCGTTGGAAAGAAAGATTTATTTGATGATTTATTTCAGAATAAAAGCTCACTCCAGGAAATTTTGTGGGAAGCTCAGTCGAAATAGTCTCCAGATGGCCTCCAAAGATTCATGTTATACAGGGAAAGAAGACTAGCCAGTGTTCCTCTAGAAAAGCTACGACTACCTGCCAGAAAACCAACTCTAAGCGTTAGCCTCAGTGGGAACTCAAGCACTTCCAGATCCAAATCTAACACTGCACAAGGAGTACCTGAACATTCTAAAGGGTCTGGAAGCAACCAAGGAAAGAACGAAGAAACAACTAAGGACACGGCTCAGTCAAGTGAAATGTCGCAACAGCAGGTTATCGCCTCCCCACCAAGAGATGTTCCCCCTATCGTCATTGAAGCACCACCCATCACGACAAAATTAGACAAAGAATGGGAAATCTTCAACGAGTTGATCAATCTTGAAGGGAAATCCCCAAGAATGCCTGTGAGCAATACATAGGTAGCACAAGAAGTGGTTTCGACCATAGTCAGCAGTGTCACAGAAACGGACTACATTCCTATTGCTCCACCTTCTGAGCTTCTACTTAATGTAGAAGAAATTCCCCCACTGGACGTATTCTATAGTCCCCAACATAAAGCAGTTGTAAGAAGAGAGAGAAAGAAAAGAAAACTAGAAAATACACTGTCACAAGATGCTGAACAATTGGACATCTTATGGAAAGACCCCAACAATAACCCAACTGAAAATCTCACTAAATTGTCTCAGATCGCAGGAGCATATGCTTCTGCAACTATTGATAAGGCATCGGAAGTTCAACAACTGTTGAAAGAACAAGAAGATCAAATATAGCTACTACAATGACAATTGCAACAAGCCAATGCTAATATTGAAGTTCACAAACAGCTCGAGAAGTTGCAGGAAGACTTTCAGCAGATGCAGATAGGCTATCAAAGAAGTCTAGACGAGAAAGGAAAACAATTACAAATTTTACAAGAAATGCACAAAGATGAGCCTAAGCTTATAGAATTTATTTCAGAGTCTATTGGCTTAAATGAACAACTACTGCAGCAACAGGAAGAGTTGGGACAGAAGATATCACATAGGAGTCATTATTGCGAACTGAGTGATAAAATCACCAATCAAGTGGTAGACTTGCGAGCTGACTATGATCAGATTGACAAACGAGTGACGGAGTACTTGGCTTGGCAGGATGAAGATGAGGGAAAAAGAGCAAGTGCAACCAAAATAAATGAGAATCATAAAGAGCTGCTCTTCAACAAGTGGGACAATCGGATCAGAGAAGAGGAATAAGCAGCGGAAACAACGGCCACGCAAGCAAGCATTCTTATCGACTGTGTAAATGAGAATTTGCACAGAGCGAATTTAATCGAAGAGACCACCCCGGGGTATCTACCAAATAAACTACGACTGGAAGCAGAATGGAAGCAGAAGGCGTGGGAAAATGGAAAAGCGATCGAAGCACTAAACAGGTTAAATTGGGAGTGTTATTGGGCATACTTGGTGAAGCCGCATAGTCAGTGGATGACGGTGAAATGTATTGTAAATGCGGCTGAGAAAGTGGTGCCAGCTCTCATATATTTTGTTTTCTCAGCCCAGCTCAAAGTAGAAGTTAGCTAGCCGACTCTCCTCAAGCCCATGATGAACACTTGCAGCTTTAAGGATCAGATTCAGAAGTAGCCTTATTTAGAATGTTGTTTTTTTCTTTAAAATTAGATTAGAAAAAGGACGGTCATTTGAAAACCGCATTCTAAATTTTGTAAATAAACTATAATTAGAATTAGGAGGTAGTATTTTAACCCTTCTCATAGATTTGGAGAAGCGTCTAGAAATTTGTCAAAAACTTGTCCTCAGAACATGCACTTCTGCACCCTCAGAGGAGGTTTTGATGAATGGATGGATCGAGGTTTATTAATGTTTGCATTTGATGTCTGCTACTGATGTTGCACTTTTGTACTCTTAGTAGATGTTTGAACAAGTAGAGATAAATCATTTTTGCTTGAAGCTTATGAGTAGGACCAGTCATAAATGGTCCTTTTATCTCTTGGCCATTTCTGCTTATATTCTTAAAGTGATATACAGTTTTTGTTGTTTATATGTCATTGCATGAATGTGTGAGTTACCATTTGGCACTTTTGTACAGTGGAGCCATTTATTTATGTCTGATATATGAATAAATTATTATGTGATATACAGTTCACAACTGTTTTGCCTAACTTTTTATGCAAAGTGGTTTATCTTAATTGATTTCCATTCTTATGATAGCTGAATGAACTTTATTACCAGTTATTGTTTGAAATCTCTTTAGATCGCATAATAGAAGAAATACACCCCGGGTTAGCGTAGATTAAATGTGTTGTTTTTCATTAGATTACAATAGCATAGAGTTAATTTAAAAGTTTGAATTAGATTAGCTTTAAGTATTCTTAGATCAGCAACATCCAACTCTGCACACACACACACACACCCCCTTAGATTGGGAAACTGGTCCCATTATCCCTAGTCGGAACCGCTATACCAAACGGGTAAGGAGCTGCCAACCAAGGTCTGGACCGGGTGGGTATCCCCCTTGTTGTCGACCCGATTTTCGGGGCTTCAACATATTTGGCGCTAGAAGGAGGGCCTGAAGCATATTGTCTGTTGGAATGGTTTGAAATCATAACATTTGAATTAGGATGGCTTCTCACAAACTTCCCATTTGGAGTTGCATCCATGTTCGTGCCTCTTCCAACACTCCACCTGAAGTGGTAAGACTCTTGTCTCAGGTAAAATTCAATGGTAAGAATAATTCTTCTGCTTTTAATCATGCTCTTCACTTTATTCAAAGAGTTTCAAGTTCGAACGTTCAAATAATTGATGAAGGCGTTTTATGCAGAATTTTTACTCTTACATTCACGACGGAAGCTAGAAAATGGTGTAGAACCCTCCCAGTTGCCTCAATTCACAGCTGGGACCGATTCGTCAAGGTTTTCATTTGTAAATTTGGTTGTTATGACTATGACCAGGTATATGATGAAATTGATTATCTACAAAAACAAGATGAATCTGTTAGGGATTTTAATATGTGATTTCATCTTAATTGTCTAAAGTATGATCTTGAAAGTGAACTCATGGATGAAGAATCTTCAGATTATGCTGAGCATTCCCTGCCTCCTATGTCTGATCCAATAGAAAATAGTCCAAGCTTTGTCTCATTTTCTTCTAATATGAATGAGAATTCCAATTTGAATATACAAATCAGCCATGATGAAGAAGGTTCCCAAAGCCTAGGAGACATGCATGATCTAATGCAAGAAGACAAAAGCGAGAATGTTGGAGGAAAGCCTGCCTTGGAACCAGGAGATGACTTTGATACAAGGTCAGATAATATCATTGCAAGTCAACAAATGCAGATGCCAAGGTTAGAACAGCAAACTAATTCTCTTTCGAAAAGCATCAACACACAAAGGTATGATCTAAAGCCCGATGTCTATGATGAATCTGATGAACAAAGATTTTTCCACGATGATATTTTCAAATACATTGTTCCAGAATCACATTTTTCTCTTTATCCTGATGTTTTTAGTGATGATAATTTTCCCCCTCTCAGTATTAAAGATATCTCAAAAAGTACCGAGGATTACTCAAATGAGTCATCATTAGGTTTTCAAGATAAAAAGACAACTATAGAACATCCTTTGATCATTTTCAAACAAGAATCACTTGACCTTCCTTGTCTAAAAATATTGGATAAAAAAGAGAAATCTAGGGAAGCCTGTAAAATCATTTATGATAACTACTTTGATGATGATGATGTTGATTTATCTCAAGTAACTCAAAAAAGCTCAGATAATGAGAGATATTCTAATTCAAGAATCATATCAGTCAATCCTCATTCCAGAGTGACAGATCATTTACATGATTTTACTATCCAAGACAATATTCCGATCTACGATTCATATCATGAGCAAACCCCCATGCCTGTTCCCAATTATAACTTGTTTTCTAATTCACAAGATGGAATTCGAAATTGCTCGGATCCCATAATTCTGGCCAGTTCTTGTGAAAAAAGAAGATCTTTCAAGTCAATCCTAGTTGTGCTGTAGCGCTAGTTGTACAGATAATCATTTCATTCTTTCTCACTTGCACTCGTTTTGTACAAAATCGGATTGTGTTTTAAATTTTCAGACTTTTGATAGATTACTATGGTATGTTGAGCACCTTATCAAAGAACATTCGAAAGATGTGCTACCATTTTGGAAAACTAAATTGTGTCAAGGAAGTATAGAACTTTTTCAATACCAAGATCAATCAATATCAGACTTCCTTAAAAAACTTCTTTGGCATCCAAAGCATCATCAACGAAAGAAAGTACTTTTGGAAACTTTCCGGCAATTCACGCTAATTGATAAATCTCTTTCCAAAAATTTCCATCTATTCTTCATTGATTTATTTAGTGATTTATATGTGGAAACTTTCATTTTACAAGAAATTACTAAAATCTTGACCTTAACGCATAGTAGATTACAGGCCATTAAAACCAAAAAATCTTATTGGAAAACTGGCTTGTCATCTTTCCTATTGCACGATCACCAATACATAACGAAGATTCATCCTGATTTTTATGATCCAATAGGTATCCAGTTGGAAAAAAGTTTTCATAAAAAAGAAATTTAAGACAGAATTCCAACTGAAGTTACACATTCTTATTCCACATCCAACATTAACAGTCCAACAAAAGCTTTGTTCTTAACACTGATGTTTGAAAGTCACATACGTGCAGGAGTAAAAATGAAAAAATGGTTCCATTGGAAATATCGTTTCACCTAGTTAATTCTTCTGTGTATAATTAGAATAGGAGTAGGAGTAATTTAGCTAGGTTATTAGGTTGATAATTTACTTTTAATAGTTGGTAGGCAAAGTAAGAGAAGAGATTATCCCTATTATGTACATAATCCTAGGGAATGTCTACCTCACATTTCTTTAAATGTTTTTGTTTCCTAATAAAATTTGTTGTGGTTAACAGCATTTGACATTTACTAAAAACACCTTTTCTCTATCAAGATTTTGAACTTCTGCTTCTATAAATAGCAAATCTTTTGGAAACTTGATCTTTGTTATTAATAGATACAGTTTAAAAAACTTTAACCATGATATGATACTAGTTTCAACTTCAAGAAATTTGATGAGAGCAATCTTAGTGAAGAAATTGTTTTATATCAGTACAATGAAAGGTATCAATAACAAAATAAGGATTCCCTGTAGAAACAGCCATTTCTAAAACACTCTATTATTTTCATCGAGAGCTTTCTTAAGGAAAAAAAAATGACTTCCTCCCTACTAAAGAAAATCCTAACATTTAGAAAAATGACCCAAGGATACACTATATCTTGAAGAATAAGAGGTCTCATCACGAGCCGACTTATCATGATCACAGATATTATAACTCGCTGACTTTTCCATTACTGTCCACCAAAACAGGGCAACGACTTAAGATTATTGAAATCACAAGACAAGGGGTCTCATCACGAGCCAGCTTGTTCAGCAAAAGTGTAAATCAAGTGAATGATTGTGTCATAATTTGGCTACCAAACCAAGACATTGTTCTTTAAGAATAAAAAAGGAAAAAGTGTCAATCTGGGTTTTTTCTTTGAAAGTTGTAGATCACCTTAAGTAGGATAAAGGATCATTACTGGGTAATAGGTAACCCTGTCGAGGCTATGGACGCATGCTGGCAGCAGAGGCTCTACCTGCGACAAAGGAGCATATTTAAAAAGCTGCTACACAGGGAAGACTTTATTTTATCTTTACAAGACCAAGTAATGGCTGATGTATATGAAAGGACAAGCTGAGGAAACAAAAAATTAAAATAGAAAGAAGTTGAAACAAAATATCATTGACAGTTTGGAGTATAATATGCTTGATCTTTTTATAATAAAGTTTAAATTTTCTGAGAATTTTTTTTTGTTTCGGAAGTTTGAAAAATTCAATAGAAAATGAAGAGATAATTGGTTCTCCCAAGTGAATCGCCAATTTTTGTGGCCAGCAACAACCCCCCCCCCCCCTTTTTTCATTTAAGTGTTATCCAAAATGCTAAATGAATGGGGACCCTTAGTTAAAATTCAGGAAAAGAAAGAGTTTCCTTTCTTCAGAATAAGGTTACCATCGTAAACTTAGGAAGATCTTTTGAATACTTTAAAACCTAAGTCTATGATAAGGGAAAAATCTTTAAAGCCGCGTTGCAAAAAAGATAGGAAGTTGCCTCCATTTCGCTATAATCCCGGTATGTACAATACTCTCATGCTAAGCAATATATCGCATCGTAATAAAGTAATACTCATAAGAGAAAAACTTCAAGATATACTGATCTGCGATAACACCGATCGCAAGATCGCATATTGCAGAAAATGAGGTGACAAGATTTGGCAAGCATAAAACTTCTGCGATCTGCGATATCGAGATAAAATGATGGTCACGATATTAAGCCAGAGCAATGCTACGATGTTATATTGATGTGTTTGCGCGATCTGCGATGGTGCGATTTGCGATGGTGCGATCTGCGATGTTACGTAAGCAAATCATAAAATCACTTCATCACGAATCCTTCGGGCACGCTAGTCGAGAAAAGCCACTTACCATAATCTGACTCAAGATCATGCGCTTTTAATAATAGTAAAGGAATTAGTTGTCAGCTATTAATGAAATGTAGACGCGTGCTTCTATGAAGAATTACTTCACGTAAGGTGGCATATTTGATATATTTGTTGCATTTAAAACTCTCCCATCACCTTTCTTGATCAGTCATTTCCATTTCACTTGTGAGCTGCAGGAACGAAGAACGAAGGACGATTCAAAGCCAAACGCAGGAAGAAATGGGAAAGAAAAATAAAGGTCAGGGCTCTAAGACGAAGGAGAAGGTGAAGGAAATGGTGCGTTTGTATACAGACACAGCATGCAACAGAGACGCAGGGATATCGATGTGGGAAAGCATGTACAGACTGCTTGAATAAGAGAATCCCAGAATAATGAAGGTTACTGATGTCGCAGGCTCACAACGCTCTTCCGAAGCATCCTTAGAAGAGCTAGTATGCTCATTTCTTCATCGGATAGCAGCAAGGCCCAAAATTCTACCATATACCGATATGATCAAATGGATACTTGACAATGTAGAGATGAACAACAGACAATTCAAGATTCAAGGACATAGGCTCATCAGATCATTCGTTGCACAAGATTTAAAGCTTATGTATCATCTCCCTGAACCGCAGGCGACTTACAATGCACAATTTGTTAAGAAATTTGTGGCGGAGAACCCAAATCTATCAGAGACCACCAAAGATTGGTCCAGAAAAGAGGAACCGCTCAAGAAAGACAAAAACGGTATGTATAGCACTGGTTCCCTCACCTCTGTATTGTTTTGCTGCAGCCATGCTTTGTAGATTATTTGGGATGCCAGATATCAATAAGTTTTCATCTGAATGGTTACCATTAATAGATGCGGCCACAAATGTCGATATTATGGATTGGGCCAAGATCTTTTCTGATAATATATACACGACTATTATCAATTACCGATCTAAAAGATCGTTGTCTCAAAGGATCTATCCTCCTTTTTATCTATCAGCATATGTTATGGATTCTATTTGTTATGTGTCTAAATTTTCCATTATGGGTTGGAAATGGACTACCCAGGACCCATTACCTATCCATGTTTATCATAAGATATTATGGGATTCTCAGTTCATCCCACATTTCTACCAGATTTGTCACGGGCTTATCTTACCCTTGTATAGAATGATGTATGATGAAGACCCCGCGAAGTGCTCACCCGAGGCACATATAGATATCATCCCCATCGCAAGATGGTTTGGGGAAGAATGGTTCACCTATATTAGAGTATTTGGAAGCATCGTCCCTCCTCATGTCCTTCCTTTGTATATTCCTGACGAACTAGTGGCTCGAGAAATTGCATATCAAACCTGTTCAGAAGGCGGCCTAACTAAAGACCTAAAAGACAAAAAGAAGGCCATATGGCCTCCGTTTCCTATAGCTTGTGGGGCCTTTTCATTGTTCGATGTAGGTCACGTGTTCACCGAAGTGGAGAACTTGACGTGTCTGCAATTATTTAAATTCCCGGCAAGGCCATTTGACCCAAATGAAGTTGCCCAAGATTTCACAACGAACGTCAAAATAAAAGTATTCATTGGAAAGAAAGATTTATTTGATGATTTATTTCAGAATAAAAGCTCACTCCAGGAAATTTTGCGGGAAGCTCAGTCGAAATTGTCTCCAGATGACCTCCAAAGATTCATGTTATACAGGGAAAGAAGACTAGCCAGTGTTCCTCTAGAAAAGCTGCGACTGCCTGCCAGAGAACCAACTCCAAGCGTTAGCCTCAGTGGGAACTCAAGCACTTCCAGATCTAAATCTAACACTGCGCAAGGAGTACCTGAACATTCTAAAGGGTCTGGAAGCGACCAAGGAAAGAACGAAGAAACAGCTAAGGACACGGCTCAGTCAAGTGCAATGTCGCAACAGCAGGTTATCGCCTCCCCGCCAAGAGATGTTCCCCCTCTTGTCATTGAAGCACCACTCGTCACGACAGAATTAGAAAAAGAATGGGAAACCTTCAACGAGCTGATCAATCTTGAAGGGCAAGCCCCAAGAACACCTGTGAGCAATACATCGGTAGCACAAGAAGTGGTTTCGACCATAGTCAGCAGTGTCACAGAAACGGAGCACATTACTATCGCCCCACCTTCTGAGCTTCTACTTAATGTAGAAGAAATTCCCCCACTGGACATATTCTATAGTCCCCAACATAAAGCAGTTGTAAGAAGACAGAGAAAGAAAAGAAAACTAGAAAATACACTGGCACAAGATGTTGAACAATTGGACGTCTTATGGAAAGACCCCAACAATAACCCAACTGAAAATCTCACTAAATTGTCTCAGATCGCAGGAGCATATGCTTCTGCAACTATTGACAAGGCATCGGAAGTTCAGCAACTGTTGAAAGAACAAGAAGATCAAACACAGCTACTACAACGAAAATTGCAACAAGCCAATGCTAATATTGAAGTTCACAAACAGCTCGAGAAGTTGCAGGAAGACTTTCAGCAGATGCAGATAGGCTATCAAAGAAGTCTAGACGAGAAAGGAAAACAATTACAAATTTTACAAGAAATGCACAAAGATGAGCCTAAGCTTACAGAATTTATTTCACAGTCTATTGGCTTAAATGAACAACTACTGCAACAATAGGAAGAGTTGGGACGGAAGATATCACAGTGGAGTCATTATTGCGAACTGAGTGATAAAATCACCAATCAAGTGGTAGACTTGCGAGCTGACTATGATCAGATTGAAAAACGAGTGACAGAGTACTTGGTTTGGTAGGATGAAGACGAGGGAAAAAGAGAAAGTGCACCCAGAATAAACGAGAATCATAAAGAGCTGCTCTTCAACAAGTGGGACGATCAGATCAGAGAGGCGGAACAAGCAGCGGAAACAACGGCCATGCAAGCAAGCATTCTTATCGACTGTGTAAATGAGAATTTGCACGGAGCAAATTTAATCGAAGAGACCACCCCGGGGTATCTACCAAATAAACTCCGATTGGAAGAAGAATGGAAGCGGAAGGCATGGGAAAAGGGAAAAGCGATCGAAGCACTAAACAGGTTAAATTGGGAGTGTTACTGGGCATACTTTGTGAAGTCGCATAGTCAGTCGATGAAGGTGAAATGTATCGTAAATGCGGCCGAGAAAGTGGTGCCAGCTCTCATAGATTCTGTTTTCTCAGCCCAGCTCAAAGCAGAAGTCAGCCAGCCGACTCTCCTCAAGCCCATGATGAACACTTGCAGCTTTAAAGATCAGATTCAGAAGTAGCCTTATTTAGAATGTTGTTTTTTTCTTTAAAATTAGATTAGAAAAAGGATGGTCATTTGAAAACCGCATCCTAAATTTTGTAAATAAACTATTATTAGAATTAGGAAGTAGTATTTTAACCCTTCTCATGCATTTGGAGAAGGGTCCAGAAATTTGTCAAAAACTTGTCCTCAGAACATGCACTTCTGCACCCTCAGAGGAGGTTTTGATGAATGGATGGATCGAGGTTTATTAATGTTTGCATTTGATGTCTGCTACTGATGTTGCACTTTTGTACTCTTAGTAGATGTTAGAACAAGTAGAGATAAAACATTTTTGCTTGAAGCTTATGAGTAGGACCAGTCATAAATGGTACTTTTATCTCTTGGCCATTTCTGCTTATATTCTTAAAGTGATATATAGTTTTTTTTGTTTATATGTCATTGCATGAATGTGTGAGTTACTATTTGGCACTTTTGTACGGTGGAGACATTTATTTATGTCTGATATATGAATAACTTATTATGCGATATACTGTTCACAACTGTTTTGCCTAACTTTTTATGCAAAGTGGTTTATCTTAATTGATTTCCATTCTTATGATAGCTGAATGATCTTTATTACCAGTTATTGTTTGAAATCTCTTTAGATCGCATAATAGAAGAAATACACCCTGGGTTAGCGTAGATTAGATGTGCTCTTTTTCATTAGATTACAATAGCATAGAGTTAATTTAAAAGTTTGAATTAGATTAGCTTTAAGTATTCTTAGATCAGCAACATCCAACTCTGCACACACACACACACACACCCTTAGATTGGGAAACTGGTCCCATTATCCCCAGCTGGACCCGCTATACCAAACGGATAAGGATCTGCCAACCAAGGTCTGGACCGGGTGGGTATCCCCCTTGTTGTCGACCCGATTTTCGGGGCTTCAACACATTCCTTGAACATAATTCTACTGTAAGGGAGTTATGATCTGTTGTTGTTGTTGTGCTAGTTGCTCTGGTGCTTTTTGTTCTCTTTGCTTGATTCGGAGTTAGGGCTGCTGTTGTCCTCTAAAATTTGGATTCTGGATTTGAGGTTCGGGTCTATTTGTGATGGATAACTGGTCAACCATCTTTTCCACTATTTGAATCAGTGTATCCATACATCTGAAGTAGATGCTTCTTCTTTCATGGTCACTCTTTTCTTGGATCTCATTCTTGCTCTTTTGGCCAACAAGTTTGCTTCTACACTCACAACATTCTTTTTCATGTCTTCCAGTGTTGTAGCATCATGTTCCTACAACTGATATTCCATATCAGTATTGAAACCATCCAGAAACTTGAGCAAAGCCAATACCTCCAGTGGTTTAATGTTTGCAGGAATAACATTGTATACTGCATTAAACCTCACACAATAGTCTTGCACACTCTCGCCAACATTTCTTTTGATGTTCTCATACTCAGAAAAAATCTGAAGTGGATTCTTCTTCACCTCCCATCGATCCAAGAACTACCTATGGAGGATTGGTAAAGTGGTGATAGAAGCTGTTGGTAAGGCTCTGAACCATTTCCAAACTTCACCTCCAAAGCTTTGTACAAACAACCTCATCATCACATCTTCAATTTCTACTTCATGGAGGTCAAAGAAATCATTCATTTTATCTATATGTTGTTGAGCTATAATGGTTTGATTGGCATCAAAGAAAGGTATTTTGGTTTGATAATCAGCGGGCATAGCACCCAGATTCTGAGGTAAAACAAGGGGTGCATACTGGGCAGCCATAACTCGAGGTGGGGGAGGTGGATTTAAAACAAGGATTGGGGTACTCGATATATTCAAAGAGGAATTAACAATAGCAGGAGTAGTATGAACAAGCTGTAAAGATGAAAGCAGCGGGTAAGGAATTGTTTGAGTTACAATAGATGTAAAGGAGCTATTTTGAAAATTAAAATATGGCCTATTTTTCACCCAAGTGTCTATGTTTGAAGAAAGGTTCTGCAACTGATCGAGAGCATGAATAAGTTGTGACCCTGATTTATTTTGTGTAAACATGTGTTCGACGGGGTATTCAAGAGATATAGAGCAATCAACAACTATTTGATCAATCCAACTCAAAGATTTACTACAAAATAGACTTTGCTCAAAATGAACATAAAACTCAATATCTTGCAGAGTGTCTAACCTTTTCGGGCGTGAATGAACATGAGGAATGAAAACATCACTTGATTTTTCATTTGCTACACTTAATTTCTCTATAGCTTTCTTAGGTTTTTGCCCAATTTTGTGAGGATCACTGAAAATGGTTGGAGGATTTGGATCTGGATTAGATCTGGTGTACATTCGCGAAGCCGGTATGCTCAATTTTGAAATCTTATATATTGCTTTACAACATTCCAATTCAGCCTAGTAAATTCTAAAACTCGTTATCCACAAGCTTAAGAATTCAAATGAAAAATATTACCAGGGTGATTAATCATTCATTCCCTAGTATGGTCGCCACTATGTTATCACCTGGATTGAACCTCAGGCTAAAGGAAGGCAATGCTAGGGTAACCACAAACCACACTTAGCTAAGTAGCTAGCCCTACTAGGCCGAGAGAGGGCTCTCTCCGTAAGGATCTCAACCAAGATGATTGAATCAGGAAAAGGATATTAGGCTAGGTATAGTAGAAAAAGGTTTGATTTGATTTTGGAGGGGTTTTGTTGGATCAGGAGGAGTTGGACAGTTAGGGATAGGGAGTTAGGTCAAAATTGCAAGGTGTTCAATGGGGCAAGGTAGGCATAAGGTTTAGCACTCTAGGGCTTGATGGATGAGATTTTTTAAGAATGGTGAGAAGCTAGGAAGAGCATGTGATTGCCATGGATCCTTCCTAAACTGTAGAAAACATATAATGGTGAATATTTCCCCAAAGCAGAGCAGTGATGTTATGGATTCTGCCTATCAACTTGAAAACATTCACTTAGAAGTAATGAGATGATTAATGAAGTACACAAAACATATTAACATATGATCATAAGAGAAGAAACTGAACTAAACTCCATGCCACATGGATCCCAAAGAAATAACTACAATTTTTATTAATCTCCTACTAAACTGCTACAAAATGATGTAAAATCAAGGCATAAGCATCCAATTGAGTCCAACCCTTTACAATGAGAAAGAAGAAGAAGATATAGGTATTATTTCAACATCCTCCCATCCTCAGGGGTCAAATCCCTAAGATGAGGAGCTAATCTAACTAATATTGAACAAGAAACTGGAATATAAGCATCCTAACAACTTGCCTCTAAAAGTGAGAAACTGATTCATTTGTGCTCAAATTGACTTTTAATCTAATGAATCTACCCTCTACTACTAATTATCCATCATATTTACAATAAAAGTCATCATTTACATGAGTAAAACATCCTCCATGAGAGAAAATCCATGAACACAGTCAAAACACAGAAAAATGGCTATCGTGTGCAAAATTTGTCCTAAGCGCAGTGCCACTGGTCCAATGCGCAATGCCACTTTTAAGTCCCTTTTGGAGGCCTTCCTGGCATCCAAATTGAGATCATGATAGCTCATTGGAAATATCTTCAAGTATAATTTCCAAAACACCTGGAATTTATTCATTTGAAGCTCATTTGACCCCTCAAAAGTTGATTCTCCCAAGACTGCTTCTGTGTGTCCAAAAAGTGGCAAAAAGGTAATTTTTGGGGTGTTCTTTTTACTGTTTGGTGGACCAGTTCTGCCCAAAAAAATTATCAAATTCATAGAGTGCATGTACTCATCGCTCTGAATCCAAAAATTCAATCCATTTCTCCATTGGGTGCCCATAGGAAAAGCGAGCCAGATTTTCTGTGTGTGCAATTTCCAAAATTTTCAAAAAACAAAATCTCCTCCAAGCCTGACCAAAATTGGTGAGAAGCACCATCATCAAGCATCTTGATGAGCCAAGGAAGCTTTAGCAAGACACGTAAGCCTATCCTCCTCTTTTTTTCCCTTTAGAGCCCGCCTTAGCCTAGCTTTCATCTGTTTGACCCTCATGTTGCAAATTTTGTTTTGGGTCATGTAGTGGTAGGCCATGTGCCTGATCATATGGTTGTCCCTATTGGCCTTCTGCAATAGCATCTCTAGGTACGAATTGACTCTTTCAAGCCAAATCTCTCTATCATCCTCAATTTCCTTCTCAATAGGAATCAAACTGACTGGTGCCTCTTCCTTTTGCCCAACTGATTCACCCTTGTCACCTTGTCATTTTATCTTGAGAAGTTCCAACTCCATGAGGACCTGCTTGTCACTCAACTACTTGTTCTCTTGTTCCAGATATGTGATGACATACTTGGCTTTCTCTAAATTGTTCATCAATGCTTGGATTTGAACCTCTTTCTCCTGTATGATGATGTTCTCTATTGTTGCTTCATCCCGAGGCTCTAAGTCAATTGTCTCTATGCCATGATGAATATAATGCTGTTCTGGCTCATCATGCTCTGTCAAATCAAAGTCTCTCTCATCCTCCTCATCATAAAAACTTTCCTCCGGCATCTTTTCTAGCCCTTTGTGTAGATGTTGCACATGTTCTTCCTGTGTTGATGAAGAAGGCAAAGCCCCTTCCACACCCTGTGGAGCAAGCATTTTCCTATGAATTGATGAAGAAGGAAAGGTCCCTTCCACATCCTATGGATTAAACACTTGCCTATCAGCTGCAAATAATTTCCTTGTGCCCCTCTGGTATGTCATGTAGGTCTCAGGCACCTCAGTAGCTCTAGTCTCTTTGGCTTTCTCATCTGTCTTCACCTGAGCACTGCTAGAAGGTCCTCCTGATTCTTGAGACACTGGTGGAGGAATTTGAGGACCCCTGAAGATGTCATGAGCAATAAATGTCTCCCAAGAGATGTTGAGGAGGCTAAGATGATGAAGCACAATCATCTTGATCAGGGAATAATGATAAAGACTACTCATCTACTGAGGGTATGGCTTTTTCTGCACAAAGTGGGCCATCTTCTCAATATTATTGAACAAGAAATAAGGGAGGTTTAACATCCTCACCATGGTGCATGAGAAGCCTGATGTGATAGGTGTATAGTTTGGAAAATCTGCCCTCACAAGTGAAATATTTCATTATGATTTTCATCATGGGGACATACTTGTCTTAAAGGAATATAAAAGGAAAAAGCCTTTTTTTCCTCATTTCTATACCTGGGTTTGATATAAGGCTCATAATAGTGTTTGTCCAGGTCCTGTGCCTTGTACCACTTCTCCCCTACATTCAAAATCTTGGTTGCATCTGTAATAATGGAGGGTGAAATTGCAAATGTCACCCTAGAAAGAGTCACCTTGTTGTCCTAAAGACTGACTACAAAAAGCTTGGTGAGCTCAAGGTGGTGTTGAACTCTCTCTACCTGCTCAAATAACTTATAGCACCCTAGATGTCTGAAACAAGTGATGGTCAACTAAGAGGCCTGCAATCTCTAAGGTTTGATGGCTCTTCCCTGATAATTCTGCCTCCCTTGTGTGGTTTTCTATGATGCTGAGGTTTATCTGTCGAACTGTCACTGCCAGTGTTTTCCTCCTCCTCATATTCTCTGTCTTCTCTTTCCATGTTTGAAAATTTTGAGGCTATGCACTGCTAGAAAAGGGATGAAGGGAGTGAGCAAGAGTGATTTAGGAGTAAGGGAATGGGAGATGACCTTGTCAGGTATTTGGTCGGCTAGAAAATGAAGGGGAGGGTATGAATCATGAAAATGAGGGAGAGGGGCTTGGGCCCATTTTTAAAGTATAGCTTGTGGGATGAAGGACAAAGGGGTATAGAATGTTATGGAATGATATAGGGGAGAGTTTCAGGGCTTTAGTAATAGATGGTGGGAGGAATAATAGGGGTTAGCATTTTAAGCATAACTAGGGGAGAATCTAGGGATTCATAGTGCCATGGTAAATTAGCTTCAAACACTTCAAGTGCAAATCAATGATGAGGTATAGTGAAGGCACTTACTTGTTTCAGGGATGAGAGGGTGATTTTGGAAGTTTTTATGAAGATAGAGGCTTTTTGGCCTTTACTGGCTCAACGCGCAATGCCTGCTATAGGTGCACAGTGCCTGCTACAGGTGTGCAATGACCTCTTGAATGCACAATGCAGTGTTATTTCACACTGCTGAAAATGCCCTACGTCCAACGCTCAGCTTGTATGCATAGTGCCACCCCCTGAATGCGGAACGCCACCTCCATTGCTTGAAACATGCAGTGCCACACTCTAGAATCACAATGCCACTTCTCCTTGGCCCAAAAATCACTCAACTTCTCCTCTTTTCTTCACTTTATGACTCCTTCCTTGCTAAATGAGAATGATGAATTTGAAAATGAAATGTGACACCTTATATAGGAGTAGATTTTGATTTTTCACTAGAAAAACCCACTTTATGTTTGCTTACCTTTTTCAAATCTCTAATTTTAATGCATTTTCTTCTTTGTTCCTTTTCAGGTGGATGATGCTCCATTTGAACTGATTTTTGTAGTGTTTATTTGTCTTGTAACAAGGAGAGATGCATTGGTGCATCCGTGATCATTTATTACATAAAGTGACTGAAAATTGCATAAAAAATATAAATTAACTCAAAATACTCTGTTTTCACCTCAAAAACATGTTTTTTGAGGTAAAAAGTACATTAGTTAAAAAGATAATTATATAGTTACTATGACTTACTAGCCATCATTCTTGATTTATTTATCATCCTCATCTCCTTGCTGCCTTTTATTTACACCTTTAAATCATGCCTCTTACCTTGGAAATGAAACCCTAAGACCTAATGAAAACATGATTGAATTGTGACCATGAAACCATGACTGAAGACAACTTGAAGATGGGTAAGCAAGTATACTTTATGAGGGAGAAATTAGATTTTCTGAAGAGAATACAACCATCAGTGGATTAGTTTGACATGACCTAATGAAATGATGTAAAAATTTCAATATGGGACCCCTAAATTGAAAATGCAAAGAGAAAATTTGATCCCTGATGTAAGTATGTAGATACTGACACTAACAACCCTCAAAATATTTACCACTTTATGGCATGTTAACATCCATATATCTAACACATGGAAACACTACCAACTTTTCACTCCCTATGCTACCACATCATCTTGAAATGTGACAAACATATGGTCGAACTACACTCACATGTTTCTACCATATTGTGACATGTGGTAGTTCTAGTGCATCAAGTGCTAGCACACATCTAAATATATGATTTCCATTTATTAACCATTTTATATTCTTTTAAACTCTCATATTATCATATTTTTATTTATTTATATGGGTACGTTAGCCAATCTAGTTAGTCTCATAGATATCTAGAACTAGAACCCCCACAGTGCCCATTTCTTAAAATGTAAAATTTCCAAAGTTTTCGCTATCTAACCCATGTCATCTCCTCAAACACTATTAATTGTACTCCACATTAGCACTAAAACATATATAACATCATTATCATGCTACCAAACTATCCTAAATTAATGCTAGTTAAAATCCTGCTTATCTAGATATTTGGGACATCTAGATTAAGAAAAAAACACATTTTTTAAAATGATTCATATCCTAGCCTTTGATATCTATAGAAATTCATCCATGTGGCTCCACATTGGGCAGCACCGCATCCTACTAACATTTTCATGCCATGCTAGCATGTCATATATCATGTAGCATCATCATTAGTCTTCTAGATTTTCATTTAATAATGCCACACTAGTTGCCATGTTAGTAGTGCCATGTCAGCAATTAACACATTAGTAGCCATGTCATCTCCCCTTAGCTTGTAGCATGGTCTAAGATCATTCCATGTGGATTCCATGGATCCTCGACAATGGACATCTAAATGAGATCTAGATCTGAGGTTTACTCTATAATCCTCTTTATAAAAAAATATAGATGCTAAATCTTGTTGAACAAGTGTTGTGATTGATGTCAAAGGTTAGTCATTAATGTAAATAAATTTCAATTTAAAAGGGGGCCTACTAAATATGTTGATTTTTGTTGATTCCCTAAATTCAAGGGTAGTTCTGCTCAATTACTTAGCTCTAATAAGGAAACTGCTAGATCAGTTGAATAGTCCTCTCAAAGACCTTTCCAATCATACATGGCACTTGATCTAACTTCAAAGGAGTCAAGAGAAAAATGTTTTTGAAGTGAAGGCATGTTGAATAGATAAATGAGGATTCAAATAATCCATTCCATTCATGGTGCAGGTAGTTTGAAAAGTCGAAGAGAGATATAAACATCTGGATCACTTTAGGAACATATGGGAAATCTGAAGCTTAATTATTTTCTCAAGAACTAGATTCATCTAGATATATTCAGGAAGTGTAAAGCATCTAGGGGTTCCTTACTTTTTGTAAAAATGGATTCATCGATACCTCTCTAAAGGTGTAGCAACCTAGGTTAAAAGTTCATGTAATAAAGTTAATAAATACAAAATAAACCCAAGGTCATGGGACACTTATTCCAAGTTGAATGTTGGGAAAGACATCCTAGTGGGTGTTCATTAGTTTATTATGGATAAGGGGAAATTTGCAAAGGTAATGGAAAAGGAATTGAAAAGGAAAAGAGGAATTAATTAGCATATTATTTATGAGAATAAAGGAAAATAGGAGAAAAGGAAGGTGAAAGGTCATAGGTTGCATGTGAGGAGGAAATTGAAGGAAAATTAGTGGAAATTGAAGAAAATAGAGGCCTCAATGATAAAAATGCTTAAGAGGATGAATTCACAGCTTTTGTTAGTTTAACCTTTTGTTAGCTCAGTTTTGTAACTCTCTCTCTCTCTATTCTCTCTCTCTTACTCTTGCATACTTAGAGAATCTTGGTGCACTCTAGAATTAGAGAAAGGAAGGCAAAGGAAGGACAATGAATCAAAGAGAAGCAAAGATCAAGTAACGAAGAGTTGGATCAAGCAACAACAATGATATTACTTGCATGTATCGAGTTGTATGTATGATTTTCTTGCTAGATTTGGCATGCATGGTACATATATATGTGTATTTGGTTCTCATTGGCATGGGTTTTTCTAGGTGTGGCAATCGTTTTAGCCTTGCCTTTCTATTTATAGATAGCCATGGTGTGATGGGGTTGTTTTATTTAGATGAGCTGTGGTGGGCTCCAGTATTGCAACAATAATGCTGCAACTCCTGGGACTCCCTTCTTTACTCTTATCAACCCGGTAGTTCGTAACAAACTTGGAAGCGACGGTGCTGTATGCATAAGTACTAGCTCTTGCCGCAACTGTACTTGGTCAGCTAGCACAAGTCTGCTAGGAGCTCAAGCCAACTTCTATGAGCTCTTAGAAGAAGCTTTGTACTTGATGGATGGAAGCTAACTCAAAGGAAGCTGATCTACTTGCAGAAAGAAACTGAAAGTCAAAGAGTAACCTAAACCCTAGCAAACCCTAATTCTACCAGCTAGTCCTACTAATGCAAATGAGAGGATGTAAACTATTGAAAAAGATGACATTACTTCTACAAAGGTGAAATGCACATGCCTATGCTATCTCTATCTAAAGAACACATCTTTTTTGTATTTTTGATTACGTTATCAAAATTATCATACACGTACTTTTAACTGGCTTCTTACTGTGCAAGGGTGGATCAAGGAGGAGAAATGCTTGGAAAAGGTTGGGAAGGTTCAGAGAGGGTCTAAGGAGTCCCTAACACCCTTCCAGAGAGTTTCACCAAGTTTGGCTATCCATCAACCTCACTTGTGAGCTTCTACAGGAAGTCTGCAGGGGTTCTACAAGATGTTTCAGGGATTTCTACAGGATGTTTAGAAATTTCTACAGGATGTTCTGACATTGGATTTTGGAAGATGGGTGACTGAGGGAGGATGCATGAATGGATAAGGAGGTAGGGTAGGGGTCTGAGATGACCTAGTGACTGATGGATGAAGTGATGAGAGGGTGTGAAGAGCTAACTTGTCTTAAGGAAGGCTAAGGAAATGGAAGAGCAAGAAGGTAGGGTTACGTGGACAGAAGAGGAGTTGTGAGACAAAGAAGCTGACTAGGAGATGGAGCAGCTGGCCTGGACGAAGCTTAGGTGGATGAGAGAAAGATGGATATGCCCTGCACAATGTGCACTTAACTGAATCAACCAAATCCTGCATACAATCGAAATCTTAGCTAATCTATCCAAACTGTCAATGAAACAAATGAACAACAACTTTATTTCCAAAGAGAACCATGTACAACACTTAATCAAAGGAACATCTAAAAAGGTCTAAATGCATGACTAACTTCTACAAATGAAAAACATTACATCAATGATTGCATGGTCAAGCAAACTAGTGTTTTTGTTGAGCAACACTGGCTCCACAATTTCCGCCCCTGATCCAATAAGGGAGAGGTGAAACTGAGAGTGCAGGCAACCCTTTTATGGAGCTTTTATCAATATTTATCTTATCAATCTGTTCTACACATCTGAAGTAATTCTATTCCTCAACAATAGCCTACTTAACCAACACAACTAAATCTAGCTCAACAAACTTCGTTTCAAATGCATAAAAGGAAAATCACAGTGCTGAAAGGAAATATAACAATACAAATAAGGAGGCCCTAGGCTCTTAGGTTGGGCCCAACCCCGAGAGCTATGGCTCCTATAAAAAACTCAGAGCTGATATCAAATCTGACTGCTTCCCATTATCAAAAAAATAATCATAAGTCAAGAGTTATGCCAATAATGGCTACAAAAGAACAAAACAGAGCTAGCAGCACATAGTGCAGAATATGCAAGAGTTTTTCAAAAGTCCTTTTCGAAGGCTGAAGCCTTAACATTTATACACTACGAGACCCTAGATGGCCTCCTAAATCTATGGGACTTGGCTGCCCAAACTGTGAGTGAATAGCTCCTTCCAAGAAATCTGCTTGGCTGCCTTCTAGATCCGGTTTTGGCGGCCTTTGGAGCTCGGAGTTGGGGGTGAAGATCCCAAGGGAGGCTATTTAATGCCATAGAAAAACCCCCTACGAATCCTCAACCCAAGCTTGGTTGTCTCCTAGCCCATGTCTGCTCGGTTTTGCTTCAACACGTGTTAAAAAATCCTGAAATGAGCACGTGTTAGCCACCTAGGAATAGTGACTACCCTTATTCGTACAAATGACATAAGCATACTAGAAAATAATGCATAAGTTATGAAAAATGAAGGATTGAACAAGGGTAGTTAGGCCAAATGAGCCCAAAATGTTACCAAATTTGGGGCTCATCATCACCCCCCTGCTAAAATTATTGCTCATACTTGAGCAACTAATCCAGCTCCTCGTCCTTCATTGCTTTAACCGCCACTCTCACATCCCAGGCTTCTGAAGTAGTATCCTCCTCACTGTCATGGAACCCGACCTTTTTTTCCACCTCTTCCCATTGTTTATGTTCTTCTTTTTCTGTGCTTCCTTCTACCAATCCCAAAAGCAAAGGTGGGCTTAGCTTGAGGCCGATCCAGCTAGCCTGGAGGTTCTGCATGGACTTATTGTAGAGAGGTACCCGTACTAGGCCCTCCCTCATTCTAGTTGGAGTGTGATACTCCCTAATTTTGAGGCTGTGGGACAATGTGTTCCACCTCCGGGTGCAAGCATGAACACAATTGTCCCCTAGTAGTCGCTCCATATCCTCGAAATGTGCTATAGATTGAGCCTGCTGATCCATCTATTTTAGTAAAGCATGCGGGTTGGTTGTTAGGTGTTGGTGGGCGGATATCAATGCAGTGGGGTCCCCTGGCTCTGCTCTGATTAACAGTGGTTCATGTAACTCCCGGTTCATAACATCTTTGACCTCTGTCGCTCTCTTTTCTTCGTGGTTTAACCATGAGGTAAATGCCATTAGCTGCATATCTACCACAACTGTGTTGGGATCCCATGAAGTTACATTAGGAAGGGCCAAATTATGGAGGTAGAACTCTGATAGCTTGGCCTTGTCCTCTGAGGAGCTATTGTTGCATAAATCTGTGAACTGCTGGGGGTTTTGGATCTGGGAGATACCCCTCTGTGCTAATGCATTAATCTGGAATTGCAGCCACTGGTCCCATAGGTATAGGCCATAAGATTTAGCCGTCTGCCTACATTGTAGAGAATCCATAGCCAAACTGGCCATGCAGGCCAGTTGTGCCTCTTTTTCTTGCAACTGCTGTTTAAGAGCTTGTATCTCTATGTTTGCTTGTAGTTCCCTTTCCTGTAGATGTTGGTTTAGTTCCTCAAGACTAGCTTGCATTCCTTCTTTGCCTTGAGGTTCTGCTGTAGTGTCCTCTGAGGCTGTGCCCCTTTCTTTCCTCTGTTCCTGTAGCTGCAGTTTGAGCTTCTCATTCTCTTCCTGTAGAAATACTCGCTAGCAGTTTCCCACGTGGTTGGCCATAGCTAATTCCCTTCTTCCCTCCTTGAGTTGTTCCTCCAAGGGGCCTATATCTGCTACTCCTTTAGATTTAGCTATCCTCATCCACGTGTGGGTCCATACTCTTTCTTCTTCCAATGCAAAGAAGAGCGGTACTGTGAATTTTTGTGGGATAATTTTCCCAGCCTCCAAAAAGTTATAATAAGAGCTCAAGCTGGGCTGGGGGCTAGGCTCCATGATGTGTTCTACCTCTACTTCCCTTTGTGGTGAGGTGGCTGCCTCCCCCTCCATTCTTTCGGTCTCCTTGAGCCTGGCTAAAGTTTCTTGTAGAACTGCTTCAGCATCCTGTAGAGGGGTTTTTGACGCTGACCTTTCCATTCTCTCCCTCCAGGTAGTTGTCTTAGGGCTCCCTTGCTCATAAATGACTGATACTTTGGAGGGGGACTTCTCCCTTGGCGAGGTAGGGGTGTCTTCAATGGTAATTGGGTATTTAGATCGAGGCTGGGGCCTGCCAGTTTTAATTCTCACACTTCTCCTCGCTTTGAAATACAGAGGAGTCTCCCTTTTGCGTTTCTTCTTTGGCTTGGGGGAGGTACTTAGGGTGGCTAGCACAGCTGCTACCTCCCGAGCAAGAATTTCGGCTGTATTCTCCTTCTGTGTTCTTTTCTCAGGACTTCCTGTAGAAAGCCCTGTAGTGGCTGATTTCTGGCTTCCTATAGAAGCCATTTTCAATTTTCCTGTAGAAACAGATGGCACTGTTTTAGCCTGCTTGGCTGAGGGTGCTTTTTCTTTCAATTTTGTTGAGGCTGCCTTAGAGGTGCCTTCACTGACATGGACCTTTTCAGTCCTTTCAACCCTACTCTGTAGTCGTTTCTCCCTAGGGGTTAATGTGGTTTTGTCACCCTCTGTTTTGGCAGCTTGTTTTTCCTCTTGTTTTCCCTTGTGCTCTTTCTTTGGTGCTTTGGCCATGTTTTCTTAGCCTTTCTCTTTCTTCTCTGTTTGAATTGGTTCCTTCTCCTCACTGCTGGAGGAGGTGAGCTCCTCAGCCAGCACTCGGATGTCATCATCCTTAGTCAAATTTCGGAAGGTTTCCCAGGAGAGAGGGACAATATACATGTGAAGTGCATCTTCCACGAGGAGCTTAATGAGCCCATGATGGGCTATCTGATCTGGCGTCCCCTCTCTCGACTTAGTGGCACACTTGGTCATGGACTGTAGGAGGAAGTAAGGGATGCTCAACTTTTTCTCTGAGGGTAGGTCCATTTGGTGCCTAAGTTCTGTGAGCAGCCGAAAATGGTATCCATACATGATGCTGAATCGCCCCTCGCACGTGATATACTTCATAATTTGGAGGCTGACCTCACTCCAGAACGGCTGTAGGTTGGTTCTTCGCACTCCATTCTTGTCTTCTGAGAATTTCTCCTCTGGCAAAAGGAATTCCTTCTTAGCCTTCTGGCCTAGTTTTCTCTCCTCCTTATCCCAAGGTACCCCCATCGGTAGATCAGTGACCCTACTAATGAACTGTGGGGTAAGTCTGAGGGTCAAACCTCTGAAGTTGACAATAGCCAACGTTTTGGACTTTGGCTACAAGGATCGCAAGAATTCCTCCGCAACCTCATCATCGTGACCTTGAAGCTTGTCACAGAATGACACCCACCATGCATGAGAAAACAGGTCTACCACCTCAGGGGTTTCCCGTAGCTTCTTTGAGTATGTAGGCTCTTTCCTTATGAACCCACCCGGCATGGTAAAAGCTTGCTGTGGTGGCCTCAGCTGGCTGGCGCGTATAAAAAGATGGACCTTTGGGATTTCCTCAGACGGAGCGCAGAGTTACGCCTCTATCATGCACATAGTTTATAAATTCACGACTGTCTACAAGTGAGCCTTGACAGTGGCTCAATTATGAACCAAACCCTGTAGAAAATCCCGCATATACACTACGACGACAATTCTCATGCAGAAATAAGAAGACACTTGCAAATTCATTCACAGACTGACATTTACGGTTTTCTACCCCATTGATATGTCGACTTCACCACCTTTCGAATCAATTGCATGGGAGGACTATGTTCAGGCTTACCTTGTTCCAGACTTGCCACCTTTGACGTGAACAGTTTAATTTCTCCGTAACGTTGAGATTCCTGTAGCACAGCTTCCTGTAGAAGTCATGCACGGGTTCTGGGGCGCGCTTCAGTGGTTCTGGGCCTTCTGTGCAACAACAGGATGTTTGAACAGGCCGAGAACTTGGAGTATCAACCTTCAGGAAATTGCGGATGCATACTCGGCTGTAAAGCGGTTGGGAATAAATGAGTGTAGTGCGCCATACGCGATCTAGCCGGTAGATTTGAATCTCTGCGGAACTCGTGGTGCGGGGGTGTGCTGTCCCCGTCGGCCTATTGGCCAACGTCACCTGTGATCATTCCACTGCATATCTTCCTGACCGCCGAATCATTCCCTGCATATCTACTGTCGCCACTTCTATTAGATCGCCGCTTCTCTCCGACTGGACTCTTCCCATGTGTCCATTTCCTACCTCATCGACACACCCAAAGCTTTTCAGATCGGACGAGGCTGTCGGGCTGGTTGTGGTGGCCAGTTGAATGGCTACCCGACTTGCTCAACCCATTCATTTTCATATTTACACACATTTTAAAGCATTATTCATGTAATTTGACGAAACAGGGTGAGGCACTTACCTGTGCGGCTGTGACGTTATTTTTCTCATGCTTCAGGACGAGGGTGACAGATCCGCTTGCTGCCGCTTCGTGCACAGGCACGGGAGCTCCTTTTCGCTGACTGCTACTAGTTACGAGACTGGTTGCTTGGATGTGGATGGTGCATGCGTCGGCTCACAAGTTTCAGGTATCTTCATGACGTGCGCTCTAGCCGGATCAACTGCTACAGGATTCCTATAGGACATCCTGTAGCCATTTCTCCTCCTCAAGTGCATGCTGAAATGGTGGAGTCACGTTCAGGGTTGCAGGGTCTTCAGATTGCCTTGACAGGTAGCACAACAGCCTCTGCATGATTTGTTTTTCATTTGAAAATGATTTCTTCTGAGAGTCCAACGTTCTGGTTTGACTGCGCAGGTATTTCAATCGTATGGTAGCAATGGTGGTGGAAGGAGGCGACAGCAGTGGGTCATGGAGAAAAACATTGGTTGCATGCCTCCTTATTGGGCTTCGGGCTTCAAATTCTTCTACACAGTCCATCCTAGCCTGTCCCAAGATTCTACAGGAAGTTTCCTGTAGAAATACAGAACTTCCTGTAGAAAGTCCTGTAGCTTCCTGTAGGAGGCTAAACTATGACCAGACCGTGCCCAAACCTTGGAAGAGATGAGTGTTTCTGGAGGGAGTGCTGGTGAGGTCACCTGGTAGCATGGTAGGGACCCTTATCCTTGAGTTGAGAGGCCTCCTTTTCTGCATGGAATACCTGCAACCTGCATTAATTTCCAAAGCTTGAGCCTATTTTTTTGTTTCTGCCTCTTTTTTCTTTTCCTTGGTTTTTTCCCTCTTTTTTTTTTTTTTTTTTGAGGAGACAGTAGGGGTGCCTCAATGAGGTTTTCACCCCTACTATCTGCCTTGGGCGCCTTAGAGAGGTTTTCACCCAAGGGTCTTTTTTGTTTTTATTCCAATTTTTTCAGAGAGACAGCAGGGGCGCCTCAATGAGGTTTTCACCCCTACCATCTGCCTTGGGAGCCTCAGAAAGGTTTTCACCCAAGGATCTTTTTATTATGATTTTTTTTTCTCTTTTTTTTTTTGGATGCTCAGGGTATGCCCAAAATAGAGGCAGAACCCTTCTCTATGACCAGCACTGATTTTTTCACAGTTTTGATGAACTCTTGCCTCGAAAGAAGTTTCTTGTAGACCTTTAGTCGATGCCCATTGACGAGCATGGGGATGGCTTCCTCATCGATGGTCCGGATAAGAACAGACCCATTATCATTACACTTCTCCACTGCATATGGCCCTAACCATCTTGTCCTCAGCTTCCCCTTGAAATCCTTGTGTCTGGAATCATACAACAGCGCCCAATCTCTCGGTTGGAATTGCTTGTCATTGAGGTGCCGGTCATGCCATATCTTCCTCTGAAGTTGAACCACTTCTGAGTGGAGAAGGGCCTGCATTCTGTGTTCATCTAGCCCATTCAACTGCAATAACCTTTCTTGTTGGGCGTGGCTAAGATCTAGGTCCAGCTGAGCTGCCATCCTCAATGTGTTGTACTCGAACTCAATTGACAGCAAAGCTCTCTTCCCATAGACCAGTTCATAAGGTGTGAAACCGGTTGTGGTCTTCCAAGTGGTGTTGTAAGCCCAGGTGGCCTCAACCAGGCGATCTGCCCAATCCTTTCTGTTGCTGCTCACCACCTTAGTCAAAATCTCTTCTAATGCTCTATTGGTGACTTCCACCTGCCCAGTTGCTTGAGGATGATAGGGGGTGGAAGTCCTACGCTTGATCTTGTGATGAGCAAGAAAATATTCAATTAAGTTGGAGGTGAACTGGCTTCCTTGATCGGTGACTAGCTCTCTTGGGTAGCCAAATTTGTAGAAGATGTTTTCTCTTAAAAACTCAGCCACCTTTTCTTCTGTTGCTGCTTTGATTGCCTTGGTTTCTGCCCACTTTGTCAGATAGTCTGTGCACACAATGATGTAAGACCTTTGCCTTGAAGGAGGATTGATAGGACCCACAAAATCCATGCCCCACTTCTCGAATGGTTCAAGAGTCACTTGAGGTTGGAGAGGCATTTCGTCCCTTGGGGTTGGCTTCCCCATCCTTTGGCATCGGTCACATTGGCTGATATATCTCTTGACATCTTGATGAAGCGTGGGCCAATAGTAGCCCGCTTGTAGAATTTTGAAGGCAGTCCTCTTGGCTGCAAAATGTCCTCCACAAGGCCCGTCATGACAGGTTAGGAGGATGTCAAAGACTTCCTCCTCCCTTACACAACACCTTAAGATCTGATTGGGGCCAAGTTTGAACAAGTTGCCCCCGATCCAAGTGAACGGGGCACTCTTCCTTAAAATTCTACTTTTCTGTTTGGAAGATAGATGCGGAGGGAACTGTGCTGAGGCCAAATAGTTTGCTATATCAGCAAACCATGGGGAGAGTACTGAGATAGCAAACATATGTTCATTTGGCATCTGGTCGTCCACTATTCCATCTTCACCTGTAGGTAAATCCAAGCTAGACAAGAAGTCAACAACAACATTTTCTTTACCTATTTTGTCAACGATAGTCAAATCAAATTGCTGCAACAGAAGTAACCATCTAATAATACGAGCATTAACATCTGGTTTATTCATTGAATATCTAATTGCAGCATGATCAATATGTAAAAATGTTTGATAGCCAGTGATGTAGTTTCGGAACTTGTTCAGGGCATGGACCACAACCAGGAACTCTTTCTCAGTTACAATATAGTTTAGTTCTGCCTTGGATAAGTTTTTGCTGACAAAGTATATGGCATATGGGAGTTTTTGTTCAACCTGTCCTAAGGCTGCCCCTATGGCTTTGTTCGAGGCATCAATGTGGATGTGGAAAGGTAGGGCCCAATTTGGACTTCTTAATATCAAGGCGGACACCAACTTATCCTTTAATTCATTCAGAGCCCTTTGACAGTCGTCCGTCCATTTGAACTCAACATCTTTTGCTAAGAGGCCAAACAGTGGCGAGGCTAGCTTACTGAAATCTTTAATAAATCTTCTATAATATCCTGCTAAGCCTAGGAAACTTTGAACATCTCTTAATTTCTGAGGAGGTGGAACCTTTTTGATGAGAGCAATTTTATTAGGATCCACCTGCAATCCCTGGCAAGAAATGGTATGTCCTAGCACGGTCCCTTCAGTCATCAAGAATTCTCATTTTTCTGGACTAAGGGACAGGTTCATCTCAATGCACTTTGTTAGGACTTTTCCCAGATTGGACAATGCTTCTTGGAAGTTGGACCCATAGGGAGTGAAGTCATCCATATAGATTTCCACCGAATCATGGACTAGCTCAGAAAAGATGCCCAATACTGCTCTTTGGAAAGTGGCAGGAGCATTGCATAGCCCAAAGGGAAGGACTCGGTAAGAAAAGGTACCCCAAGGACAAGTGAGGGTGGTCTTATCTTGGTCTTCCATGCTGGTTTGGATCTGGTTATACCCGTTGAACCCATCTAGGAAAGAGAAAAACTTCTTCCCCGCTAGTCCATCCAACACTTGATCTATGAAAGGCAGAGGAAAGTGGTCTTTCTTGGTGGCTTTGTTCAGTTCTCGGTAGTCCACACAGATTCTCCACTTTCCATTTTTCTTGGGTACCAACACCAGAGGGGACACCCACTCGCTATCCGAGATGGGGTAGATGAATCCTGCATCCAACAGTTTTTGCAGTTCTTCTTTGACAATGTCCTTAAGGGCTGGATTCATTCTCCTCTGAGGTTGCCTGACCGATTTACAATCTTCTTTGATGTAGATGTGATGGGTACAGACCGAAGTGCGGACTCCTTTCATCTCCTTATAGCTCCAAGCAAAAGCATCTAGATGAATGGCCAATAGACTATACAGCTCCTTTTCCTGGGAAGGAGATAGGGAGGAGCTAATCTTTAACATTCTCTCAGGGCCAAACTCCACATTTTAGACCCTGGGAGAGAGTGGATCGGTCACACAAAGGTCCACTAAGGTGCTGGCTTGAGTATCTTCCACCAATTTCTCTAAGGACAATGCACTGGGAGGCAGATTCTGAATCAAGGTCTCAATCAAATCATCCTCAGTTTGAGGACCTCCCCTGGTGGTCTTGAAGGTGCACAAGGGTGCAGAGTACACCTCATCCTCTTCTCCTTCTTCCAACCAAAGTGGTAAGTCATGCTCTAATAGAGGTTGGGCAGGAGGGTATAGGACTAACTGCTTGGACATAGGACCATTTTTGATGGTCATGTTTCCTGCTCGGCAGCTTATGTAAGCATCCGCAGTGGCTAGCCAAGGTCTTCCAAAAATAAGGGGGTATCCAGTAAGCTTTGCCTTTGGCTGAAGAACCAAGAAGTTTGCAGGATACTCCCAAGAGTCAACAGAGACCAAGACATCCTCCACAATCCCTTCGGGAGTCACGGTGGAGCGATCTGCCAACTGCAGGACTATAGAGGTCTTCCTTAAGGAACCCTGAAGGTTGAGTTTGAGCATGGTATCCCTGGTCATCACATTAATGGCGGCCCTTAAATCAATCAAAGTGTGGGGTATGATGGTGCCATTGATGTGGACATCAACTACAGGACTCCCAGGATCCAAATACTTTGGACAGATTACTTGCCCCAACATAAGATCAGACAGTTGTCCTATGACATTGATGGTTGAGGCATCTCTTTTTCACCTGCCTGGGTGCCTGAAACACTTTTCCTTAACCAATTTGTTGTATATCGGTACATCTTTGATGGCTTGGAGAAGTGGTATTCTTACACACAACTATTTGAGTTCTCCTAGAAGCTCATTCTCCTCTGGGTCGGGTTGTGTGGTTACTGTTAGTCTCTCAGGAAAGGGTGGAGTGGTCTTGGGTTCACTTTCCTGTTTGTCTTCCTCGTCCTCGAGGGGAGGAGGTTGGCGATCTGGAAGAGTCTTCCCGGATCGCAGGTTGATCTCCTGGATCTCCACAACATAGGTAGGGCATGTTGTTCCCCCGGTATATACCTGCTGGGCCTGTCGGTTGTTGGGGTTGGGGTTCGGTTGAGTAGGCATTTGGGGTTGTCTCGGAGGAGCAGGAGGTAATGGTTGTGGTTGAGCTGGTGGTGGAGGCAAAATGGCAGGAGGAGTGTTGTACTGGGGCCTCCACCCCGGTTGAGGTGCATTCCAATGACGCTGAGTCTGGACATGTGAGTGAAACGAATGAGTAGAGGGCTAAGTATGGTATTGAGGTGGGTAAGACCATGGAGGAGGCATAGACCAGGGAGGATGAGCAGGGGGCCCCTAAGAAGGCATAGGAGCTGATTGGTTGGGGCTATAATAGGCTTGGGATGTCCCTTGCATCCCCTGCTGGTAAGGTCTAGGTCCATGCGACCTTCTTTGGTTGAGGAGGTAGAGAGGTTCAGTGGGTGTCTCAGTTCCTTGGTACATGGCCTTAAACCCAGGTAAGGTTGGGCATTGGCTTGTGGGGTGGTCCTCCTCACAAACGAAGCATACCTCTACCGAGTGTAAGGGACACTAGTTCTTAGGGTGCTTCCTTGTACACCTAGGACAGAAGATGGCCAAAGCCCTCTCAGCTTCCTCTTTCTTTTTTTGGATTCGGAATGTATCAAGTTGCATGGCAATGGTCTGTCTCACCTCACTTTTGAGGTCCTCCAGCTGATTAACAAACTCATGCTTGGAGAAAGTAGTTGAAAGGGGGTTTCCCCTACCTCTTTTCCGGGCTGCCCTAGAGTGGTTTCTAAACACAATCTTTATATCCTCGTAAGGTAGTTGGTAGATGTCTCCTCCAGCTAGCATGTGAAGGGTATCTAGGAGGTCTTCAGGGACTCCTCGGAGCAGGACCAACTTGAGAGATTCAGGGTCAAGTGTGCACCTGGCCCGTTTATAGCTAAGTTGGAATCTTTCCTCATAATCTTCTAAAGACTCCTCATTTCCCATGGTCATCCGAAATATCTCTCCCTTGGCTTCCTTGGACCTACAGTAGTCCTGGTATTTGGTATTGAAAGCTTGCTGCATCTGAGCCCAAGTGGTGATACTGTTTCCAGGTAATCCCATGAACCAGCGTAATGCTGCATCCTTGAGAGTAGAGGGAAAGAGTTTCAGTTTTTGCTCATCTTCTGTATAGTCATAGGTTTGACAAAGGATAACAAACTCAAACAAGAATGTATCAGGATCTTCAGTAGTCAATCCATGGAAGTGAGGTAAAGCGGAGGGGCTTATGTTTTTCATTTTCATGTCTCCATTGGTCTCTCGGATGGGAAAGGCACCTTCTATTCTCTCATCTTCTCTTCCATCTTCAGCCATGGCTTCAGGTGGGATGGTTTCTAAATCTTCTTCTGGTATAGGATCTTCATATGTCTCAGGAGGCTCACCTTTAGGTTCTTCTGGATCACTGTCACCAAAGAAGAGAGAAGGGTGACTCAGTGAAGTGGTGGGGTGTTGGGTAAGAATTTGCCGGTTTTATCTCTGTTCCTACGAGGCATGAAATGGAAAGGCTTTTGATTGCTTTTTGCTTTTTTTGCTTGTACCTGCAAAACTAAAATAGATTGAACTACAACTAGCTATCTTGTTGGAATGAAGATGCGGAATTGAAATGAGACTAAGCTACGTTGCTCAAATGAAATTGCAGGAATGAAATGCTAGTCTACGCTTGCAGAATTGAAATTGCTAGTCTATGCTTGCAGAATTGAAATTGCTAGTCTACACTTGCAGAATTGAAATTGCTAATCTATGAAAGCAGGAAATATCTATTTTACTTTTGCGGAAATGAAATTGCAGAATGGAAATGAAATTAAATATTTAGCAGAAGGAGAGTGTAGAAAAATAGAAGAAAAGCAACAATCCCCAATACTCTGACGCTTCCCCGGCAACGGCGCCAAAAAGATGGTGGGCTCCAGTATTGCAGCAATAATGCTGCAACTCCTGGGACTCCCTTCTTTACTCTTATCAACCCGGTAGTTCTTAACAAACTTGGAAGCGACGGTGCTGTATGCACAAGTACTAGCTCTTGCCGCAGCTGTCACTTGGTCAGCTGGCACAAGTCAGCTAGGGGCTCAAGCCAACTTCTATGAGCTCTTAGAAGAAGATTTGTACCTAATGGATGGAAGCTAACTCAAAGGAAGCTGATCTACTTGCAGAAAGAAACTGAAAGTCAAAGAGTAACCTAAACCCTAACAAACCTTAATTCTACCAGCTAGTCCTACTGATGCAAAGGAGTGGATGAAAACTATTGAAAAAGATGCCATTACTTCTACAAAGGTGAAATGCACATGCCTATGCTATCTCTATCTAAAGAACACATCATTTTTGTATTTTTAATTACGTTATCAAAATTATCATACATGTACTTTTAACTGGCTTCTTACTGTGCAGGGGTGGATCAAGGAGGAGAAATGCTTGGAAAAGGTTGGGAAGGTTCAGAGAGGGTCTAAGGAGTCCCTAACACCCTTCCAGAGAGTTTCACCAAGTTTTGCTATCCATCAACCTCACTTGTGAGCTTCTACGGGAAGTTTGCAGGGGTTCTACAAGATGTTTCAGGGATTTCTATAGGATGTTCAGAAATTTCTACAGGATGTTCTGACATTGGATTTTGGAAGATGGGTGAGTGAAGGAGAATGCATGAATGGATAGGGAGGTAGGGTAGGGGTCTGAGATGACCCAGTGACTGATGGATGAAGTGATGAGAGGGTGTGAAGAGCTAACTTGTCTTAAGGAAGGCTAAGGAAATGGAAGAGCAAGAAGGTAGGGTTACGTGGACAGAAGAGGAGTTGTGAGATGAAGAAGCTGACTAGGAGATGGAGCAACTGGCCTAGATGAAGCTTAGGTGGATGAGAGAAAGATGGATATGCCCTGCACGATGTGCACTTAACTGAATCAACCAAATCCTGCATACAATCGAAATCTTAGCTAATCTATCCAAACTGTCAATGAGACAAATGAACAACAACTTTATTTCCAAAGAGAACCATGTACAACACTTAATCAAAGGAACATCTAAAAAGGTCTAAACGCATGACTAACTTCTACAAATGAAAAACATTACACCAATGATTGCATGGTCAAGCAAACTAGTGTTTTTGTTGAGCAGCACTGGATCCACAATTTCAGCCCCTGATCCAACAAGGGAGAGATGAAACTGAGAGTGCAGGCAACCCTTTTATGGAGCTTTTATCAATCTTTATCTTATCAATCTATTCTACACATCTGAAGTAATTCTATTCCTCAACAATAACCTACTTAACCAACACAACTAAATCTAGCTCAACAAACTTCGTTTCAGATGCATAAAAGGAAAATCATAGTGCTGAAAGGAAAGATAACAATACAAATAAGGAGGCCCTAGGCTCTCAGGTTGGGCCCAACCCCGAGAGCTATGGCTCCTATAAAAAACTCAGAGCTGATATCAAATCTGACTGCTTCCCATTATCAAAAAAATAATCATAAGTCAAGAGTTATGCCAATAATGGCTACAAAAGAACAAAACAGAGCTAGTAGCACGTAGTGTAGAATATGCAAGAGTTTTTCAAAAGTCCTTTTCGAAGGCTAAAGCCTTAACATTTATACACTACAAGGCCCTAGCTGGCCTCCTAAATCTATGGGACTTGGCTGCCCAAACTGTGAGTGAAAAGCTCCTTCCAAGAAATCTTATTGGCTGCCTTCTAGATCCGGTTTTGGTGGCCTTTGGAGCTTGGAGTTGGGGGTGAAGATCCCGAGGGAGGCTATTTAATGCCATAGAAAAACCCCCTACGAATCCTCAACCCAAGCTTGGCTATCTCCTAGCCCATGTATGCTCGGTTTTGCTTCAACATGTGTCAAAAAATCCTGAAATGAGCACGTGTTAGCCACCTAGGAATATTGACTACCCGTATTCGTACAAATGATATAAACATACTAGAAAATAATGCATAAGTTATGAAAAATGAAGGATTGAACAAGGGTAGTTAGGCCAAATGAGCCCAAAATGTTACCGAATTTGGGGCTCATCAAGCTGGATTTCCAGATGGTTTTAGAACTGGGTGAGGTGGCCTCAGGAAAATTCCAAAGGGTCTACGAATCCTTTGACTAGTAATTGTGGGATACATGGTAAAGCCTGAGGGTGGATACTGGAAAAGTCCTCAAGGTATTGGTGAAGAAATCTAGAGGTCTTCATGCTTGTTTAGGCCTAGTAATCCCTTGACAGGTATGACAGGATTGCAATAAAGCTTGGTAGTATGTTTCTTTGTTTGGGTCTAGGAATCCCTTGACCAGTAAGGTCGGGATACATGGTAAAGCCCATATGTATAGATGAGGGTTTCTGACCTAGAAATCCCTTGACCAGTAATGATGGGATATGCAGTAAAGCCAAAGGAAGCCCTGGTTGTTTGGTGGGTGAGTCCCACATTCATTCTTGGAATATGGCACATGGGTGATTGGCTGAAAGAAATGTTTGGTTCAACCCAATCTGTGGTCAGGTGATACGTGGAAGTCCCCGACTTGGTTCAATTTTCATATGTTAATAAGAGCTCTTTTTCCCTTATATTTCATGAGTAAATGTACTTGTTATTATGAGTCTTTGATGGTTGTTCTATCATTTTATTATTTTGGTTATAAGCTTGGTTTTATGACAAACTTTAGTTATGGCTCTCAGCATGTTTTGATTATTAAATGAATATTTAATGAATGTATAACATAATAGATGATAATGGAGCTAGTGAGAGGGCATCTGATCTTCTTGATGATTCTCAGATAAGTATGATATCCCATTGTTTAGATATTTAATTATGAACTATAGATTACATGTTCATGATTTGTGTGAAAAAATGTCTCTCATGGATGGGATGGGTCAGTTTAAGTCCTTGTTCATGTTTTGAATTAAATGAATTGTCTCTGTTTTATTTATCATTTATGAGATTTTCATTAAATTTTTGGTAGAGATTTGGATCCTACCCCTTAAAAAGTGGCTCAGATATCATGGTCACTAGCATAGATATGAGTGAATTAGTCTACAATCATTGGGATGTAGGCTTATGGGAGTGACTAAAGGGTCTCAGCTATTGGCTTGCCTTATCATAGGAGTGAATAACATCCAAAGTCAGTGAAAGACTAAGATAAATCAGGGGTTGGGCACCTGGAGTGGTTGGTTAGCTCGTGGGGGTCCCGCAGCACTTGAGGGAGGTTAGTAAAGTTTTGGTTTGTTGATTCCACTTCCTTCACTATACTTAGGGAGTTGAGTCCTATCATTGTAACTCTTCGTTACATATTTACCGAGGTGAACTGATAAGCTTGGGTAAGTGTTGGAGGAGGGTGTTACTGATTAGTATCAGAGTAGGTTTCTGTTCTCCTTAGGTGATATCTACTACCAATTATAGATTGCTCTCAGAGCATGGTTCAACCCTTGGACTCAAAGAGGGGAATGTTTTCATCATGCATACATGAAATTTGTATATGTTCTTGTTATGTATGCACAGTGGTGGTCATTTTTGCAGTTGTGTTGTCATGTACAAGTTGATGATGATGATGTTGGGATGTGATTGTCATGAATGCATGTCAATATGTACTTTTCATGCATGTCAATATCTATATGTTGTTGTGCATGCATTTCCATGGTTATGTTTGTTGTGCATGAGGTCATGGTATGCAGTTGGTATTGTCATGAATAATGTCGATATATTCTTATGATTATGGTTATACATGTATCATGATAATATGGTTTATCTTGAAAACAAAATATTCTCCCCTAAACTATACTAAGGTATGTTGGTTATGCTAATATTTTTGTTTATCTGGAATGATATACTTGTAGGAATTAAAGGATCAAAGATGACTAGAAAAATGGTGGATTATAGTTCATGAGACTCTGCTTAGAGATCATATGAGCAACATGGTGGTGAGTACTCCCCTCACATAACAGACACTTTCAAAATTTTGAAGGAATAAATAAGAAGTTGTAAAGCAGATAATGACAAAATCATTCAATCACGAGAGATACTTTCCAGGGCATAAGAGAAATAAGCAGAGGTCAATGTAGTTATCCTTTAGAGTTTTTCATACTTGTATAGATAGGTACCACTTAGAAGTAATCATGGACACGAGGAAAGGACTAATGGAGCCTATGGTAGCAGATCTCATGATGGACATAGGTCGTACAAGGATGATACTATCAGGGATGGTAGATTCTTGGATATACCTGATAGGAGAGGTAGTGGACATGGGCTTTATTCTAGTTCTAGTTTGGAAAGGTACCATGGTGATGAGCCTCATCATTGGGTAACTATATGGACCTTAATCCACCTCCTATCTTAGTTAAATCAACTCTTCTCACAATTTATTACATATTTTTATTGCATTTTGTTTAATGGGATGAATCAAAGTGAGATAATATGCCTAGTGGACTAATGTGCATTAATTGGAGGATTTTGAGAGAAAACCATGGAAATTTTGGCTAATTAAAGGCTAAAACATGAATGATACAAGGAGAAGATATTGTAGGAGATAAATCCTCCTCATTTACTTCTCACTCATTCGAATATTCCTCCATCAATCACACTAGCTCGGAGTACAGGTAGCCGAGTCATGAAGATCAAATGACTGTCAAGCAAGTGACAGTTAAAGAGATAGTTTATCTCGAGTTTGGGATCCGAGACTCCTAGATTTAAGGAATTTGTTGGAGACTTCAGTTGTATAAATATAGAGTCCTAGAGCCTCATTAAGATTTGAATATTTGTTGTAAAAATGCTAGTCATTTTTGAGTTCAAGACTTGTGGAAAACATTGTTATGTAATTTTCTGATTTGATAATGAGAATGAGAATTTCCTGTTCTAGTAGTTAGTTGACTTAGAGGGCTAAATCTATTGGGTTAGGGAACAACCTTAGCAACGAAGGCACCTCTTCTTGTATTTGTATGTTTAGTTGATTTCAAAGTTGAATTGTGTTTAGAATTATTTCATTGCAAGTAGTTGTAGATTTGATTAGCTTGCTTCCATTTGTTCTTTACTGTAGTAGCTTAGAAGAGATAAAGGATCATAAAAAAGATGTGAGTAGGTAGTTTTTTCCTCACTCCTTCCTTCAGGGATCATGGTTTGAGGAAAGAACTCCTATGCAGCCCCAAAAAGATAGAATTCCACTTTCTCATGGAATTTAGGTTTTTTTGTACTTAGGCCAGCATTTGAACAGTTTGAAAGAGTAGGATTTAGATATCATTTCTTCTATATTCAGTATTACATTAGCTCTCATCAATGTTCCACATTATTCTAAAAGTTTTCCTCATTCATGAAGTAGGCAGCTAGCTCATGAAATTTTGTTTTCCTTAGATAATAAAAATTCTTCTTGTTTACATGATTTTTGGATAGATGTCAATGTTTGATGTAGTTCAGGTGTTTTATAAGTACATAGAGATTTCATGATCAGCAACCTCATTCCAACTTAATCCACCCATGATCATTCCTTTCCTTCAATAAAACCCTCACTAATTTCATCATTTCACATGAATACTTCTCCAAGCTTGTTGAGAAAATCCAACCATCTCACTCTGGTTTTGAGTTCTGAAGTGGTCCTAGGAACTCCCTTTCCTCATTCCATCCACCAACCACCTTACCTAAGCCTTCCATCACCTTCAATATCCATCCTTTTTCTCTTGGCTGTATCTTGTAGAAATACATGGGATTCTGTAGGTTTCTAGGAAATCTTGTAGAATGCATTAGGACATCGTGTAGGTTTTCAGGACATCTTGTAGAATGCATTAGGACATCCTGTAGCGGCCTGTTTTGAGGCCGAATTGAGGAAAAAGTGATCCAGGTGGATATTGGTGGCCACCTGCCAAGTCCACCTGGACCCCCACCATTGTCTTTCTCAGCATTTTCAGTTTCCTTAATTGTAGCACAACTTACTATTTTTAGCAGTTTTTCGGGTCCTTAACTTCCGGAGCCGTTTTGAGGCCCTAAACGACGTTTTTTGGGGAATCTGGGGGCAACATGGGTCCATGAAATGGACTGATGTTGCCCGCTCCAACAATGATAGTGCTCGGATAGATCTTTCTAATGAGCTATTGTACCCGTCAAACGGAGATCATATGCCAAAGTTACGACCCCGGGAAGTTGATGTACCAACTTACCCCCAAACGGGGCCCACAGTTTGGCGTTTCATCTCCTAGGGCTAGGTTTTGGAATGTTAAGGGTTTTCCATTGTTTCTCAACAATAAATAGGCCTTCGAGCCTCATTGTAACATAGTTCAGAGGCATGTAGCCATCACATCTCTTCTCAGAGATAAGCTACCATCGCCCTAGCTAGTTTGTTTCCATTTCTGGTTGTAAGAATATTTCAGTATTTTCCATTAATGAAATGAAGTATTATTTCCGCTGCATCTTTGTGTATATGGTTATCTCTGTAATTTGTTGCGTTCCTGTTTAAATCCGGATTAGTGGTATCAGAGTGGTCTGCTTTTTCTCTGTTTTTCTTTGCATGTCCCCAACAAGGTCGGGATATAAGGAGTTAGGGCTTGAACTGGTTGAACATTTGTAAGACCAGCCTCTCAAATCCCGACGGCCTCCCATGGCAGACGAGAAGAAAGACGAGGGGGCAGGAGATCCCATCAAAATCTTGCTCGAAGAAGCCCTCGAGCGCCAACGGAACACGATGATGGACAGCTTTGCCCAGATCCTTCAGCGGCTACCCAGAAGCAACGCATCGGCTTCCAGCAGCTACTCTGGAAATGCCACACCCTTTAAGGTACAAGTTAATTTTGAAATCCCCATATTCGAGGGTCAGATAGACGCAGATGCCGTAGATAAATGGTTAAATCTGCTAGAGGGTTATTTTTCTGTTCATGAATTTTCGAGTCGGGAAAAGATTTTTTTTGCTCTCCTCAAAGCAGCCCCCCACGTCAAGGACTGGTGGGAAACCTACTGCGAGCAGAAGGATGAAAGTACTGGCTCACTCTTTTCAGCTGCACCCACCTGGGATTTGTTCCGGGATGCCATCAAGGAGCAGTACTACCCTGTCGGGAGCTACGAGGACGAATACATAAAGTGGACCACGCTGCGGCAGGGAAGGGACCAAGACGTGCCGGAGTTCACCAATCTTTTCCATACCCTTCGCACAAAGTTGGGTATCAAGGATTCAGAGCAACATTTGATACTCAAATACCATGGCTGCCTGCACAAGTACATCCAGGAAGAAATACAATTCCTAAACATCCCCTCGCTCGGCGCAGCATACCGGTATGCCGTCAAGGTCGAGCAGAAGTTTAAACAAAAGAAGCGAGACTTTGGATCTGCGAATCCAAAGCAGGGGAAAGGTGCCCCTAAACCACAGAAAAAAGGACAAAGCCAAGGCGGGACAGCCCAAGACAACCAGCCGAAGCTGCAAGCAAAGAAGAGCGCCGCGAAGCCAAGAAAGGACACTGGAAAATGGTGCGAGTTCCATAAGAGCTCCACTCACAACACAAGTGAGTGTCGGGCCAAGCAGTCACTGGTGGCTGAGCTAAAGGTTTCAGAATCAGATGCATGTTCCGACTCTGAGTCAGAACCCGATAAGGGGTATGAAAAAGGGAAGCAGATCATTGATGCGGACCCCAGCGCCACTGTTGCTACCGCAAAGATCCAGAAAAATGAACCCGAAGATCCAGAGGAGGAGGAGCGTCTCTTCCACTCCCAGATGTGGGTAAAGGGCTCCCCGATACAGTTCATTGTTGATAGCGGGAGTCAAAAGAACCTCATTTCGGCAGAGGTCGTGAAGCGGTTGGGCTTACCGACCACAGCACATCCACAACCATACACCATTGGGTGGCTTCACCAAGGACGAGATCTTCGCGTGAGCCAGCAGTGTCGCCTTCCATACAACATCAAGCCCTTCACGGATGAGGTATTGTGTGACATTGCTCCCCTTGAAGTTTGTGATGTATTACTAGGACAACCATACTTGTGGAAGCGACATGCTGTGTATGAATCAAGGCCCCGTGCTGTTATTATTACATTGGGAAATAAGTTGTTCAGGATACCAGAGGTAGCACCACCTGCCGCCCTCTCTTTGATTACTGCAAAACAATGCAGTAAGATCATTTCCAAAACCAGGAAATTTGTTTTCCTGATGATACGCCCTCAAGGAAAGAAGAAGACAGTGGCCGCGGCCTCCAAACGGGGCCCCTCTGCACGACAACTACAGATGGACAAGATTGTGGAGGAGTACGAGGACATCTTCACCTCCCCGGCAGGGGTTCCTTTGCACTGTCAAGTCAAGCACTCCATCGATCTGACCCCAGGTGCGCCGCTACCCAATGGACCAATTTATCGACGCTCCGTTCTGGAGAACGATGAAATCAAGAGGCAGATTCAGGAGCTCCTGCAGAAAGGTCACATCCGTCCGAGTTCATCGCCCTGTGGGAGCCCGATCGTGTTGGTACAGAAGAAGGATGGGACGTGGAGACTCTGTATTGACTATCGGGCGCTGAACAAGATCACTGTCCGTAATAGGTACCCGATCCCGCGAATTGATGACCTCCTAGACCAACTAAAGGGGGCGAAATATTTCAGCAAGATCGACCTGAAGTCAGGATATCACCAGGTACCAATCGAACCCTCTGATGTGTGGAAGACTGCCTTCAAATCCAAGGAGGGCCTCTTCGAATGGTTGGTCATGCCTTTCGGATTGACGAATGCTCCTGCAACCTTTATGAGGCTAATGGATGACATCTTGCGGCCATTCACCAACTCCTTTGTAGTAGTATACTTGGATGACATTCTGATCTTCAGCCAGAGTTGGGAAGAGCACCTCCACCACATCCGACAGGTTCTCCAAACACTGCGGCAACACAAGCTATGTGCCAATTTGGAGAAATGCACTTTTGGCATGACCCAGGTTCAGTATCTGGGATACATCATTGATGAACATGGGGTGCATGTCGATCCAGCCAAGATCCAAGTCATTCGGGATTGGCCCTCTCCAACCACTCTAACAGAGCTCCGCAGCTTTCTAGGTCTTGCCAACTTCTACCGCAGGTTTGTGTTGGGGTTTTCTCATATTTCTTGGGCCTTGAGTCAAGTCACCAAGGGCGGGGTGAAAGCAAAATTCTTTTGGTCTGAATCTCAACAGAAGGCATTCAGGGAGTTGAAGGATCGCCTCTGCACAGCACCAGTGCTCGCGTTACCAGATTTACAACAACCATTTGAGGTCGAGACAGATGCCTCTGACTATGCTATTGGGGCAGTCCTTACTCAACATGGACATCCAGTGGCATATCACAGTGAAACACTTTCAGACACAGTCCGGAAGTACCCCACTTATGATAAAGAGATGTATTCCATTGTACAGGCTTGCCGACAATGGAAGCATTACATTTTGGGGAAGGAAACGGTCATCCACACAGACCACCGACCTCTGCAGTTCATACAGACCCAAGGGAAATTGCAGAATGATCGCCATCAGAAGTGGTCTACATACCTGCAACAGTTTCACTTGAATATCAAGTATAAAAAGGGCAGCACCAATAATGTTGCAGATTGCCTCAGTCGACCACCGATCATGGCGCTAACCACCGTGCTCAACTCTTGTGGGCACGAGACTTCTGATTGGCCACTTCTCTACAAAAGCGACCCAGAATTCGGCCACACATACCAGACACTCTTGGAGGGTCGGCAGGTTGCAGATTTTCACCTCCAGGATGCCCTATTATGCCACCTCGGTCACCTTTGTGTTCCTTCAAGCGAGCGTGCCAAGATGATTTGGGAAGCACACTACAGTCGGGCTGCTGGGCATTTCGGGGTCGAAAAAACAGTGGCAGTACTGCAAAATTATTTCTATTGGCCGAATCTTCGACAGGATGTTGGGAAGTACATCCGATCATGTACTGCCTGTGCCATTGCCAAACCGACCATTAAGAAGCACGGCCTCTATTCCCCGTTGCCTACCCCTAGTCGACCTTGGGAATCCATCTCCATGGATTACATGTCAGGCCTTCCTTCCACTAAGCATGGAAATGACTGTGTTTTTGTGGTCGTCGACAGGTTCTCGAAGATGGCCATTATGGTGGCCTGCAAGAAGAATATCACAGCAGAAGCCACTGCTAAACTCTTCTTTGAACGAGTGTGGGTGCACTTTGGGATCCCACAGTCTATCATCTCAGATCGGGACAGTCGGTTTCTCAGCACATTTTGGTCCAGTCTCTGGTCAATGCTGGACACCAAACTCACGAAGTCCACAACCTTCCATCCTCAAACTGATGGCCAGACAGAGGTTGTCAATAGGATGATTGTGCACATTCTGCGCATGTATAACTCAAAGCATCCACGCACATGGGACGAGAGCCTCCCCTATGTTCAGCACAGCTACAACCGAGCTCTTCACAGCTCCACTGGCCATAGCCCTTTTCAGGTGGGTTTGGGATTCCAGCCACTATGCCCCATTGATGTGGCCATGCCACTTGCAGCTACTCACATGAATTCAGCTCATGTCCAGTCCGAAACAGATAAGGCCACCAGCTTCATTGAGCGCATCCAACATATTCGCCAGCAGGTCCATGACATTCTTGAGAAATCAAATGCCAAGTACAAGCAGCGACATGATCAACATCGGGTTCCACACAAGTTTCAGGTGGGCGACAAAGTCTGGTTGCATTTGCAAAAGGAACACCTTAATGGAGCCTATCGGAAATTGAGACCACTCCGATATGGTCCTTACACCATTACTAAGGCTATGGGAGACAATGCATTTGAGCTCAGAATTCCCCCATTCCTTGGCCTGCACCCAGTGTTCAATGTGGACCGCCTTCGGCCATACTTTCCACCATTGCTAGACACATCCGACATTGCAGAACAGCTCAAACCCACAGAATTAAATCTAGATTGCATGGAACAAGCTGCAACTGATCGGATCATGGACACATAGATCAAGAACACTCGCCAACAGAATATCCAACTGTATCGAGTTGTCAAAGCAGGCCAACTCCTTCAGCAGGGCAAGTGGCTCACCAGGGAACAAGTTCAGCAGAATTTTCCTCATCTCATGGAGGAGCTCAACGCAATGGGGACCATTGCTTCCTAAGGGGGGAGGAATGATCCAGGTGGATATTGGTGACCACCTGCCAAGTCCACCTGGACCCCCACCATTGTCTTTCTCAGCATTTTCAGTTTCCTTAATTGTAGCACAACTTACTATTTTTAGCAGTTTTTCGGGTCCTGAACTTCCGGAGCCGTTTTGAGGCCCTAAACGACATTTTTTGGGGAATCCGGGGGCAACATGGGTCCATGGAATGGTCCATGGACCGATGTTGCCCGTTCCAACAATGATAGTGCTCGGATAGATCTTTCTAATGAGCTATTGTACGCGTCAAACGGAGATCATATGCCAAAGTTACGACCTCGGGAAGTTGATGTACCAACTTACCCCCAAACGGGGCCCACAGTTTGGCGTTTCATCTCCTAGGGTTAGGTTTTGGAATGTTAAGGGTTTTCCATTGTTTCTCAACAATAAATAGGCCTTCGAGCCTCATTGTAACACAATTCAGAGGCATGTAGCCATCACATCTCTTCTCAGAGATAAGCTACCATCGCCCTAGCTAGTTTGTTTCCATTTCTGGTTGTAAGCATATTTCAGTATTTTCCATTAATGAAATGAAGTATTATTTCCGCTGCATCTTTGTGTATATGGTTATCTCTGTAATTTGTTGCGTTCCTGTTTAAATCCGGATCAAAAAGCCTCTAGGAAGCTAGAAAAGGACCCCTACTGGTATCCCAAGCCTTCTGACCATTCACCATCATCCCTAAGCCACCTGCCACATCACCAAAAGAGATTAGCTTTCACACTTTCACATAAAAAAGGACAAAAAGAAAAACATATTTATTTTATTCATTTACATGCACAATAGTAGAATGTTTGATGTTTTGAATTTGCATGCTTAGGATAGTAGGATTGCATACATGTTAACTTAGCATTCTTTTGAAGCATAGCCTCTCAACAGTTAGTTAGAAAATGGTGTGTTTAAGCATTTGATTTCAGTATTTTTCCTTACTGCAGTAGACAAGCTTTCTCTTAGTGTAGATTTCTCTTTTCCTCATTGGTAATCAAGCTTCTTCTAAATCCATAGAAGTCTGGTTTGAAAAACCTTAGTGGTTTATCACTAGCTTAGCAGTGATAAAGAGAAGACCCATCATATTTCCTTGTGTATACAACACTGTCACCTCTAAGTTTGTACGAATCCCAAGTTGATAAAGTAAAGTTGGTAGCCCCAGGAGTTGTAGCATTCTTGCTGCAATACTGGTGCTCATTACTTTTTGGAGCCGTTTTCGGGGAGGTGCCTGAGTAATATATGATTACTGCTTTCTTTCTTCCATTTCTTGTCTCTGATATTATGCTATTAGCTTCATTTCTGTAAAAGTAATTTAGATTGCTTTCTTTTCCATTCAGATTTCTTTTCTTTCCTTTCCATTCTGCATTCTTTGCTTTCTTTCCCATTCTACAAGTTAGTTTTCATTCAAGCAGTTAGTTTTCATTCATTTCTGTAAAAGTAATTTAGATTGCTTTCTTTTCCATTCAACATTATTTTCTTTCCTTTCCATTCTGCATTCTTTTCTTTCTTTCCCATTTTGCAAGTTAGTTTTTATTCAAGCACATAGTTTTCATTTAGTCTGCAATTTCAATTCTGCAATTATTTTCAAAGCTTGAAAAAAACACAAAACAAAACCAAAAACACTTTTTTCATGCCTCGTAGGAATACGGATAACTTATGGAAATTTTTTTCCAAATATCCCCACCACTTCAAACAACCAACCTTCTCTCTTCTTTAGTGGCTGTGAATTGGAGGAACCCTTAGGTGAACAACCAGAGATATTTGAAGAACCTTCAAGGGGAGAAGAAGAAGAAGAACCCATTCCAAATGACCCAATGGCTGAAAATAGAAGTGACAGAGGAAATAGAGAAAGATATGAGGGTGCCTTTCCCATAAGAGAAACTAATGGGGATACCAAGATGAAGAATATAATCCCCTATGCCCTTTCTCATTTCCATGGCTTGACCTCAAAGGATCTAGACACTTTATTGTTTGAGTTTGCTGTCATACGTGGAAACTATGATTACACCAATGATGAGAAAAAGTTGAAACTATTCCCATCCACTCTCAAAGACGCATCTTTGCGTTGGTTCATGGGTTTACTTGCGGATAGCATTACAACTTGGGCTCAAATGCAGCAAGCCTTCAACAACAAGTATCGAGACTACTGTAGGTCCAAAGATAGTAAGGAAGAAATTTTTAGGATGACCTTAGGGCATGATCAATCCCTAGAGGATTATGAAGAAATATTCCAGCTTATCTAGAAAACGGTCAGGTGCACACTTAGGTTTTAACCCCATACAAATATTACCTGCATACGAATTCTAAAACACAAAAAATAAACAATGTGAGAGCATAATACATAAAACACATATACACAAAGATTTTTCCCCTAGATCCCAAAACTAGGACTACCAGCTTTATTTTTCATTATGTTCCTTTCAATGTTACAATACATATTTATTCATGTCGAAGCATCCAATACCATGGACTGAAAACCATTGTGTCCAAAACCATGGACCAAAAACCATCGCGTCCAAAAAAATGTGTGAAACCATGCACAAAACCATAGGTAGGTCCGCCCAACCTAATATAGGGTCCAAAATTTTTTTCCCCAGGGTGCTGCCCTGAATCCTATAGAGGGGGGCTACCCACCCCCCTCAAATGTCGTAGACAGGGGGGATGATGCCCCCTTTGTGACCCCTCCACTGTGCAATCAACGCAATGAAGGGGGGTCTCTACGCCCCCTCTAACCCCCCAATTAACTATGTCGGCTAGTCATTGAAAGAATATAACACAACCCAACATTTCCCACTTGTTGTTTTCTTTCCACAGGGGGCCACAAGAGAGCTTAGTCATTTATCCAGCCCTACAATGCCCATTGTTTCTCTACACCAAGATAACTTCTCAGAGCTTACACATTTTTTCAATGCATCTGTAGTATTCTTCAAAGTGTCCACCTTTACCAGCAACACCTTTTTGTCTTCTATCATATCCCTCACAAAGTGATACCGAACATAAATGCATTTTGTCTTTGAATGATAAGCAGGGTTCTTTGCCAGGAAAATTGCACTTTGGCTATCACAGTCTATCCTTATAGCTACCTATACTAACCCCATACTTGAACACAATCTCTACAACCAAACTGCTTCCTTGCTTGCATGAGTGGTTGCCATGTATTTTGCCTCTGTAGTTGATAGTGCCACTACATATTGTTTCTTACTCATCCAATAGACTGCACCTCGAAATAGGTTAAACACATACCCACTTGTAGATCTTCTCTAATCCATATCTCCAGCCAAGTCTGCATCAACAAAGCCACAAATATCCAACACTCTATCCAATCCTCATCTTCCTTGGTAGCACAAACCATAATCACTAGTGTCACGCAAATACCTGAAAACCCACTTCATTGCTGTCCAATGCTCCTTTCCTAGTTTTGACATAAACCTGCTCAATACTCCCACTGCATGTGAAATGTCTGGTCTAGTATAGACTATTGTATACATCAGGCTGCTGAATGCACTTGCATATGGAGCATGGGACATGTCCTCTCCCTCTTCTTGTGTCTTGGGACACTGTTCAACAGATAACTTCACACCTACATCAATGGAACCTTCACCGGTTCACTGTCCTGCATATTAAACCTTTGCAGTATTGTCTCGACATACTTCCTATGGTTTAACCAGAGCTTCCTCTTTGTTCGATCTCTTTTAATTTCCATGCCCAAAATATAGTTTGCAGCACCAAGATATTTCATGTCAAATTTGGAGGACAATTGGGTCTTCAAATCCTAGATAATTTCTTTGTCATTTCTAACCAGCAACATATCATCCACATACAAGACCAGATAAATGACATGGTCACCAATTAATTTAAAATACACAGAGTGATATTCTTTGATTCTAGTGAAGCTAAGTCCTCGTATAAATGTATCAAATTTTTGATACCACATCCTTGGTGACTGTTTTAACCCATATAGAGACTTCTTTAACTTGCATACTAGTTCTTTCTTACCCTTCACGACAAAGCCTTCAGGTTGCTTCATGTAGATCTCCTCTTCTAGGTCCCAGTGAAGAAATTCTGTCTTCAAATCCATCTCTTCTACCTCAAAATCAAAAGCATCAATAACAGATAAAAGTAATCTAAAAGAAGCTACGTTGGCAACAAGAGAAAAAATATCACCAAAATCAATTCTTGGCACCTGGGAATAACCTTTTTCTACCAACCGAGATTTGTATTTCTCAACCTTTCCTTCTACATTTGTCTTCTTCTTGAACACCCATTTGCTGCCAATGGGTTTCCTTCCAATTGGCAAATCCACTAGATCCCGAGCTTCATTTTTTTTTGCAAAGATGCCATTTCATCAACCATGGCTTCTTTCCAAAGTTCGCCATCCTCTGAATCTACTGCTTCCTTCACAATTCTAGGATCATCATCAGTAACAGATAAAGAAAAATTTGAACAGAAAGCATATGGATGATACCTTTCTGGCTTCCTTCTTTCTCAAACTGATCTTCTCACACTCAAAGTTTGTGGCTCTTCATCTTCTGATTCCTCCTCTGCTATAGAGTCTGATTCTTCCTCCTTAAGCTCAAATTCTATCTTCTCAGGTTCCTTTGGTTGGAATTCATGTTTAATAACATTTTTTCACCTCTTTGAGCACCACATCTCGACTGTACACAACCTTCCTTGTTACTAGGTTCCAAATCTTATAACCCTTTAAACCATTCTTACACCTAGTAAAGATGCACTTTTCATATTTACTATCCAACTTGGTTCTTTTCTCCTTTGGAACATGTACATATGCATCACATCCAAATACCCTCAGATGTGAAAGAGAAGGTTTCTTACCAGTCCATACCTCTTGTGGAGTCTTATCCTCCAACGTTGATGAAGGTGATCTGTTGACCAAGTAACATGTTGTCTCCACTGCCTCTTCCTAGAATTCCTGTCCTAACCCAGCACCACTGAGCATGCTTCTTGCCCTTTCCATCAACGTCTTTTTCAATCTTTTTGCAACTCCATTTTGCTCAGGTGTGTATGGAGTAGTATTCTGTCGTGCTATACCACGCTTCTTACAAAATTATTCAAATTCTTTGCTGCAAAACTCTCCACCATTATCTGACCTCAACACCTTTATCTTCTTCTCTGTCTGGTTTTCCACCAGAGCTTTAAATTCTTTAAACCTGCCAAAGACTTCAGATTTCTTCTTAAGGAAATATATCCATGTATTCCTTGAGAAGTCATATATAAATGATACATAGTACATAGAATTACCTAGTGATGGAACCTTCAGAGGTTCAAACACATCATTGTGCATAAGCTCTAATATTTGTTTCGCCCTCTTACCACCAAAGGGGAAACTCACTTGATTTTGCTTCCATATGCACAATTTTCATAGAAATAAAAATCCAAAGAGCTATTACTCAAATATTCTACCATACCTTTACCATGAAGTATTCAAAGGCCCTTCTCTCCAATATGTCCAAACCTTTGATGCCACAACATGGTCTTCTCTCCAGATACCACTAGATTTTCTGCTCCACTTTTAGGAACCACAAAACTGTTGCACCCATCAACAACAGTTCTACCTTGGATCTTGTAAAGAGTTCCAATATGAACTCCCTGCATCAATACCAGTGCTCCCCGAACCATCTTGCAGGTATCCTTCTTGAACACTGTTTTTACACCTGCATCATCCATCTTGCTTACAGAAATCAGATTTCTGGCTAATGCAGGAATATACAGAACACCCAGAAGTGTTCTAGCCCTTCCACCTTGCAACTTCAACTTTACTTTTCCGCGATCAAAAATTCTAGCCTTCCTAACATCCCCTAATAAGACATCACCACCATCGTATTTCTCATACTTGAAGAACCACTCTCTATGGGGAGTGAAGTGAAAGGATGCACCTGAGTCAATCAACCATGCCTCATGATTTACATGTCTACTTGAAGAAGAAAAGTACACATCCCAACCTTCATCTGAGGTGGTTTTCGCCTCTACAGAAGGAGCATCATCATATCCATTTCCTTTGTCAGGAGCTTTAGATTTATAGTCCCTTTTGTAGTGCCCTTCCTTTCCACATTTCTAGCAAACTACCTTTACAGGTTTTCCCGGAGATCTTGATCTCCCACTTGATGAATTATTTTTGTTTATGTTCTGGGACTATCCTCGTATAGACAATGCATCACCATTCCATCTCTCCATATTTTTTTGTCTCATCTCCTCCATCAGAAAGGATGAGACTATTTCATCAAACTCCAAGGTAGTTGCATTGCTACCTATTGCAATAACTAAACTATCCCACGAATTTGGTAGAGAACACAACAAAATAATGCACTTATCTTCATCTAAAATTTTAATATCAACATATAATAACTAAATTACCATAGTATTAAATGCGTTCAGATGCTCGGTCACCAAGTGTCCATCTTTCATTCTCAAGTTATACAACCTTTTCAATGGAACAATTTATTCACCAAAGACTTAGATTGGTACAAAGTCCCCAACTTGTCCCACAAAGCCTTAGCCGTAGATTCCCCTGATACATTCAACAATACTAAATCTGAGACACACAATCGTATTGTTCTCTTTGCCTTCTGATCCAACTTCTTCCATTCTTCATCGGACACTCTTGTTGGTTTAGTACCTGGATCTACCATGATCCACTGACCTTTATCCACTAATAGATCCTCCATCTTGAGTTTCCACAACTCAAAAATCTAACCATTAAATTTTTCAATCTCTATCTTTCCACTACTCGCCATCTTCCTTCACCACCAGAATTGATCCCGTAGATCTCCCACTGAATAGGGTCTACCACAGTCCCTAACGAAACCCCTCAGCAAAAAAAGTGTCCCCTTGAAGCCAAAACAACTCTGATACCAAATGTAGGGTTTAACCCCGTACAAAAATTACCTACATATGAATTCTAAAACACAAAAAATAAAAAATGCGAGAGCATAACACATAAAACACATATACACAGAGATTTTTCCCCTGGATCCCAAAACCGGGACTACCAGCTTGATTTTTCATTATGTTCCTTTCAATGTTACAATACGTATTTATACATGCCGAAGCATCCAATACCATGGACCGAAAACCATCGCGTCCAAAACCATGTACGAAAACCATGCACAAAACCATAGGTAGGTCTGCCTAACCTAACATAGGGTCCAAAAAAAATTTCCCTGGGGGTGCTACCCCGGACCTCATACAGGGGAGCTACTCGCCCCCCTCAAAGACGCCCTATGACCCCCTTGCTATGCAATCAGCGCAACGAAAGGGGGGCTCTGCCCCCCCTGTGATCCACCGATTAACTATGTGGGCTAGGCGTGGAAAGAATATAACACAACCCAACTATTATCACCCCAAGAAACTCTCCTAGGTTGTATCTCAGAGATGCTTGGGATCATTACAAACTAAACAAAAATGTTGGATAAATGGTGGATGAATGAAAGAAATGCTGCATATTCAAGCCAGATAACCACTTCTACTATGATTGACCCAAAACATGGGTGAACACCCCAGACTACAAGGCTTTTAACCACCAATTACTCACAGTTTTAAAGAAAATGTGATGATGGAGAAGACTGACCACATAAGCAGATGCACAGGACCCTGTGATGGCCAACTACAACCAGTTAAAAGGTCTGTAAATCTATATTCTAATACACAGACAGGATGACAACTCTCTGGCATTAAAAAAACAGAAACCTGCATGCAAATTCAATGATACAGCTAGATTCTAACACAGAGGTGGGATGACAGCCCCTATAATGCTAAACATAAAAAACACATGAATAAAAACATAACAGGCATAGCCTGGAACAAGAAGAAGAAGTGGAAAGTGAGAAATTAACAGAAAAAGAAGCTTGCATTAGCTGAAAATGAAGACCAGACACTGCAGGTGTCACAGCAGTTACAATCTCCAGAAGTTGAATCTTACAGCAAAATAACACTCATCAACCTCATTACATCTTGTTTTTCAGTATATATAGAATTTGATTACAAAATTGCTCTGCTAAACTATGCGTGGAGGTGTCTTAATTGACCACCAACCACATTTACAGTTAGATATGGGTCTTCTGCTACAATTTGAATGTTTTAATGAACAAAATGGCACTTTCTGTACTCTGGTGTACTCTTTGAATAGCTGAAGTATTATCTGCATGACTTTTAATAACTGTTGCAGTCATTTATCTGCTCAAGGTGGTCCTTTTTGTCCTTTGGAGGTACACTGTGTTGAATACAGTAGCTGAGGGCTTTAATGAACTGGTTGTTGGATCGTGGCTTCCCTCCTTCTCTGCATGCATGAGACAAGCTGAAAACACTGAAAATTGCATGAAACTAGATGAAAAACCAAGAAAGAACAATGGCCGCTAGATTTGTCAGATTAACGGCTAAGATTAGATCCGAGAGGGCTATCAGGAGGCATGTGAATAGATGAACAATGGCGGAGACAGATATGGGTCGTTAGATCGCAGCAGGAGAGATCGGACGGCTATCAGGAGCGGGAGCTGTGTGAACGTTTACGAGTGGGAGACATACAAACAGGCGGGAAGCAGAATGAATGAGGGCCGTCAAATCACGGGACGGTCGATTGGATGATCGACGGGTGATTAACATGCACGGGTGATAACACGCGAGGAAACAGCGGTACGACGGGTGTGCAGTTTCCCCGCACCGCTTATCGGGCAAGGGCGGTTTACGTACATGGGGAAGCGATGGAATGAAAATGTGACGCGTGTCTGACGAGACGGCGGGGAAACCGCTTTCCCCGCTGACTAATGGATGCGTGGTTTGCGGGAGCGGGGGCTACGTACATCGTCGGTTGACATGGCGGGAGGATTGGATGGCCAGCATTAGAGCATGTGCTTTGGATGACGTGACAGGCAAGGGACGAGCCCGGGCCATATTATAATTTTTTAATCATATGCGCATTTATAAAGGGTTAGGGCCATCGTGCCAAGGTTTTAAAAAAAAAATGGATTAATACGAGCTTTTAAAAGGTTTTCGGGCTTTTATAAAGGGTAACGGGGTTTAAAGGGTTTTAAACAAAAAGAAGCCGGGAGCTCGGGAAATAGAATTATAACAGGTTTACAAAGATAATAGAGGAAAATAGCAACAACGGGGTAAAGCGAGAGTAGGGAAAAATAAAAAAGGGAAGGGTAAAATGAACTGCCATGAGCTCCTTAGCAACCAAAACCAGCATTTTCCAACCTGATTTTAGCCCTTAAACACTGAAAGTGTAGCAGAGCTAACACTGGCTCCTTCTGGGGATGAGAGCCTCCCTGTGAGGTCTCAAGAACCTATAGACCACTACTTTTCTAGCTAAAAACAAGCTAGCCAAAATTCCTAGTGTTCCATTGGGCATGGAGTCTATTATGCCTGCATAAAACTGATAAAAACAAAATATTTACAAGTTTTTAAGGCCAAAGACCTTAACCAACATAAACTTTCAAAAAACACCCATGAACTGGGCCATCAAAAACTGTCTCTCCTCCCATACTATTCAGTATGGAGGTGTTGTTCCCTTGAATCTGTGAAATAATGAAGGGCCTTGTCCAGAAAGCATCAAATTTCCCATGATTTCCTTTCTTCTCCTTTAGTGCATCCCATTTCAAGACCAAGTCACCAATTTGAAAGTTAATTTTTTTTGTCTTCTTGTCAAAGGCTTCCTTGACCTTTCTCTAATGTGTTGCAGCGTTTTCAACCAGCTGTTCTCTAATATGATGTATTTCTACCTAATCAGTGCTTCTCTTTGCCATATCTTCTTCTTCATCGTGCTCTTCTTGAAGGAATTTTTCCACAGGGAGAGTCAGCTGAATTGGAAATACAGCCTCAGTGTCATATACCAGCTTGAAAGGAGAATTCCCTGTGGACTTTTTAATGGTCACTCTGTTAGCCCACAGTGCATACTTGAGCTTTGAATCCCAATTCATTTTATTATCCTCTAACAGCTTTTTAATTATCCTGATCAAGCTTTTATTAGAGGATTCTGCTAGACCATTTCCTTGTTGATAATATGAGGTGGAATGAACAAGTTTAATACCCATTGAATCACACATTTCCACCAATTATTTTTCCCTGAAAGCTGCTGCATTATCTGTGACTAATTTCTGTGGACAACCAAATCTGTTGAAAATATTCTCTGTCAAAAACTTCATGACCACATTATGATCAGTCTTCCTTGTTGGGACTGCTTCAATCCACTTAGTGAAATAATCAGTGGCTACTAATATCCACGTGTGCTGGCCACTCGAATGTAGATTGATTTCTCCAATAAAATCCAAGCCCCACTGCTGAAAAGGTCCTTTTGCAATTATTGGTTTTAGGGGCAGGGATTTTAACTATTGTTTTCCTTCAAATCTTGGGCACTTGTCACAAGATTTAACAAAAACAAACACATCAGAAAATAAAGCGGCCCAATAGTACCCAACTCTGAGACTTTTGTGGGCTGTAGTTTTCCAATAATGGTGCCCTCCACACTTGCTATTATGAAACTGCTGTATAACTTCTTTTGATTGTTCTTCGTCCAGACACCTTAAAAATATTCCAGATGGATCCCTCTAGTAGAGCCGATTTTCCAAAATGCAATACTTTGCTGCTCTAACTTTTAAAGTTCTTTCTTGAATTATGCTTAAGCCTGAAGGGATTTCTAGCTTCAACAAAAAATTAATTATTTCAGCATACCAATTACATAAAGCTAGATTCTTAGCCACTAACTTCTTTCTCTCTATTTCAGTTGTTTCCTCTTCTTCTGCCAGACCATTTTCTACAATTGTGCACGGGAAATCAACATCTAAAGACATGCAATTTTCTTTAGCCAATAGCTTGGCAAGACCCTGACCTCTGACCAGTTTAGTGGGCTTTAGCTCTATGTTAAATTCTATCATTTTCGCAATTAATTTTTCCCTCTTCCATCAGCATCAGTTTGAGTCAAGACATCTTTTATTGCAGCAGAAGGCACATATGCAATTATTTTTGAATGCAAGATATAAACTCTGAAAGCCTTTAAGGATTTAATAAGAGCATATGCCTGCTTTTCTATAATATCATACCTTAGTTCAGCATCCCTCAAATTCTTGCTGAAAAATGCTACTGGATGTTCTGAACCTTCTTCATCTTGCTGCAATAAAACAGTTGCAATGGTGTCTTCAGAGGCAAATGAGAATATATGGAACTCCTTACTGTAATCTGGACTTACTAATGTGGGAGCCCCAATTATAGCTTTTTTAATAGACTCAAAAGATTATCTTGTTGTATCAGTCCATTTGATTTCTGCCCCTTTCTTCAACATAGAGGTAACATGCTTTACCAATTTTTCAAAGTTTGGAATAAACCTCCTGAAAAAAATAATTTTTCCCAGAAAGGATTGGATATCTTTCTTTGATCTAGGGACAGGCAAAGTCTGAATTGCTTTGACTCTTTTTGGGTCAATCTAAACACCTGCAGCAGACACAATATGTCCTAATAGCTTGCCTTCATTCAAAGAAAATTGAGATTTTTTTGGATTAACTGATATTCCAAACCTCCTGCGCTTCAAAAACACTTTTTTCAAATGCTGTAAATGATTTTGATGGCTGATGGAGTAAATGGTTATATCATCAAGGTAGATGAGGAAAAAATTATCCTTCTCCCCCACAAATGCTATATCCATAGCTCTCTGAACGGTGGCTCCAACATTCATCAATCCAAATGGCATTTTGGCATACATAAAAGTGCCCCAAGGAGTGGTGAATGCAGTCTTTTCTTGATCATCTGGGTGCACAACAATCTGATTGAAGCCTGAAAATCCGTCCAAAAATGACAACACTTTAGCACCTGAGACCTTTTGCAGCAAATGTTCCATCTTTGGCAGAGGGTAGTTGTCTTTCTTGGAACATTTGTTTAAATTTCTGAAATCAACACACAGTCTGATTTCTCCACTCTTCTTCCTCACCACCACTAGGTTGGCCACCCATTTTGAATATCTAAGAGGAACAATGATTTTGGTAGCCAGCAACTTTTTAATTTCTTTTTCAATCAATGGAAGAAGCATAGGATTTATTGGTCTCAGCTTCTGTTTGAAAGGAACATTGTCTTTCTCTAGAGGGATTTTATGCTGAATTATATCCTTATCATAAGTTTTCAAATCACTATACTCCCAGGCAAACACATCAGCAAATTGCCTCATTAAATTGCAGTATTCAGCACTTTGATCAATTGACAAATGAGTGGATAGATTTACAAATTTGGGCTGACTCGGAATTCCTATATCATACTTACTGACTGCAAATTGGTCTTCTTTTTGGGAAGCTTTGTAAGGCACATTGTTTTGATCAAACAATCTTTCAAGAGGAATTAGGCCCTTAGGAATATGATTACTAGGAAGCTAGACAATGTTGTCTTTACCAATTTTATTTCTAAGCTGGGATTTAGGGTTTTCTTCCAAGGCATCATTTTCTTGGTCAATTTGCATCTCAGAAAATTTATCAATGACTTGCAAGAACCTATTCAACTCATTATCATCTTCAAAAACTTTCCAGTGGTGGACATTGTTAGGCAAGGATGGTCTGTACTTCATTTGCACTTCATAAACTAGTTTGGGAGGCATGGGAGGAATAAATAGACTAGTAGACACAACAAGGGAATCAACAAGCTGATTTTGGGCTTTAGGAATATATGAAATACAGAAAAAATTAAAGGAATCTCGGATTCTCCATACCTCATCTTTGTATGCCTTCAACCTTGGGTGCTTTTCCTGAAATGTTTTATTTACTTGCTGTATTATTAGATCAGCATCTCCAAATACCTTCAGGTTATTGATTCCTCTACCCTTTGTTGCATTAAGGCCCAACAACAAAGCCTCATACTCTACTATATTGTTTTTCACTTGAAAAACCAGCTTAAAAGACAGCCGAATGCTTTCTTGTTCTGGAGATACTAGCACCACCCTTGCTCCTGCAGTCTCCTTGGAACATGATCCATCAAAAGACATTTCCCAAACCTGACTTCCTTGCTTTGCCTCGGCCTGAACTTTTGGTTTCCTGATCTGCAATACGGCTTTCTGAGATTCTTCTATTTGGAGAATACATGTTCCAAAATCGGTGTCCACTGCATAAATAGGATGATTTGTAGGATTATTCTCATCACTGATGATATATGCCATTTGTGCCTCTTTGTAAAATCTCCTACTTTCTCATCCAAACACTGGGACAGTGGCATAAGATAAATCATTTTGTAGTGTCCCACCTAGTCTCTTAATCCACCCTATGGACAGCAACATGCCAAACTTAGGAGGGACATCTGCTACCACAATATCCATCATCATACTCTTCATAGGTAGCTGAGTTAAGGTAATGGCCAGATTCTTAATCAATCCAAGACATTTCGCCTTCCTTGAATCAAAAGAAAATAAATCATGATAGGGTCTAGTAATATCAAGGCCCAACTCTTCCATGACAGCTTTAGGCATTAGAATGTGGCTGGCCCCTATGTCTAGTAGGCAAGTCTGGAGGATTTTGTCATGAATGGTCAATGAGACATAAAAAGATGGAGAATTATTATTAGTAGGTTCAATCATAGGGCTGAGCACAATGGAAAGCGTGTCATCTTGCAAATTAATAGAGTCAGTGGAGGTTTGTTTGTTTTCTAGCTCAAGGGCTTCAAGGATAGGCTTTCTAAATGCTTCACTCTTTACCAACTCAACTAGAGGCACATATATTTTCAATTTTTGAACTTCTGACTCAAAGCTGAAAGAAGAAGATGGTTTATCAGAAATTTTTACCTCTTGAACTGGAGCTTTGAGGATGACTGGGTCAGCTGCTTGCTTTCTCTGCTTGACATTTTGTGATTGTGATTGGACAACAGCTCTTTGTGCAGGATTCTCCTTGACATTTTTTGCATTGGATCTCAGATTATAACTCTGCTGCTACTCGCTAGATTGTAGAACAACTCCTCTGTCACATTCTTGACTGTCTTGTTCCTGCAGCAATGATTTTTCATACTCAGCCAATGTAAAAAATGCAGCGCTACCTTTATCTTCCATGTAGTGAATTTCGTCCTCATTTTCTTCAAATTGTTCCTCCTCCATGACTACATTTTGGAAAGGAGCTTTAACTTTCTGATCTTCTTTTAATTCTTCACCCTTCTGTTTAAGTTGTAACTGCTCATTTGCTCTTCTAAATGGATTGGGGTTTCTTGGAGCAAATGTGTTCTACTGCCTTGTTTTCCCTAAATTTTGTTCAACCTTTAGCTTAGAAATTTCAGCAGCTAATAACTCTATCATTTTGGTCATTTTGTCTAATTTTGGCTCTGAAGATGAACTAGAGGAGGTAGAAGCCTGACCTCTCTGCCTCCTTCTATCATCTTGGCTCTTTAGTTTCTCTACAGCCATGATATTAGATTCCACCTCTAGGGCTGCATCCTGCATGTCTGCTAAAGTAGCACATCTCTTTTCTCTCAATAGCAAGCAGAAATCAGAGTCAAAAGCATTGGCATAAGTGAGTTTGGCAGAGGTAGGAGTAGGCTTTACCTTAGCTGGTATCTTACTATACATCCGATTGAGTCTTTTATTGAAATCAGGCAAATATTCACCATTTTCCCTCTTCAGATTACCAAACTCAGTATGATAATACAACAAGTCTTTTTTATCTCCCCATTTCTTCAAAAACGCATCATCTAAGGCTTCAATATTTGTTATAGATCTCTGGGGTAATTCTCTAAATCACTTCCTAGCCTCTCCATTAAGGCTCTGGAAAAAAACTCTCATCCACACATTATTTTCACTTATATATAAATTATCAGCATAACTATTAAAAGCTTCTAGGTGTTCTTCTGCTGTTACACCCTCTGTTCCAGTGAATTTAGGCATATATTTTTGATATTCTCCCACAGACATAGGATTTAAAGGCACAGGCAATACTAATGGTCCATATATGACAGCTACAATTCTCTCTATTCTCGTAGGTGCTTGTTGTCCTGCCATGATTGGAAAATTTGGAGGAATACTAGCAGACTGAGTGGTAGGGAGTAATGTGATAGATGGCAATGATAAAGGGATGTTTTGGACTGAATGGGATGCTTTCTTTGGACTAAGATTCAGAGGGGAACCAACTGCACAAGGGGCTGAACTAATCTCTGAGGATTTTTCCTTATTAATAGTGTTGTGCTCTAACTCTTCAAACTATAAATATTCAGCAATGACTTTATCTTTCAGAGATGAGTAAGATTTATTAGGCTTACCTGATCCTGATGCCCCTTTCTGTGAAGCTTTCTTCGATTTAATAGTCCTCTCAGGTTCAGGCAATGGTTCACCTGGAGATTTCTGAGGATTTCTTCGAGTATGTCTCACAAACTAAGCCAGAACTTCGATGTGGAGTCGCCAAAGGATGGTCTTCCACCAATGGAGTCGCCAGACAGATGATTACAACCAGAATCCGTGTTCAAACCTTGTCTGTCATCAAAGCTTGAAGCTGTGTCATTCTCCCAAGGAAGCCGAGCTTCAATTCTCCTCTCCCCGGCAATGGTGCCAATTAATGTTATCACCCCAAGAAACTCTCCTAGGTTGTATCTTAGAGATGCTCGGGAACATTACAAACTCAACAAAAATGTTGGATAAATGGTGGATGAATGAAAGAAATGCTACATATTCAAGCCAGATAACCACTTCTACTATGATTGACCCCAGACATGGGTGAACACCCCCAGACTACAAGGCTTTTAACCACCAATTACTCATAGTTTTAATGAAAATGTGATGATGGAGAAGACTGACCACACTAGCAGATGCACAGGACCCTGTGATGGCCAGCTGCAACCAGTTAAAAGGTTTGCAAATCTGTATTCGAATACACAGACAGGATGATAGCTCTTTAGCATTAAAAGAACAGAAACCTGCATGAAAATTCAATGATACAACTAGATTCTAACACAGAGGTGGGATGACAGCCCCTCTAATGCTAAACATCAACAACACATGAATAAAAACATAATAGGCATAGCCTAGAACAACAAGAAGAAGTGGACAATGAGCAATTAATAGCAAAATAAGCTTGTATTTGCTGAAAATGAAGACCAGATGCTGCAGGTGTCATAACAGTTACAATATCCAGAAGTTGAATCTTACAGCAAAATAACACTCATCAACCTCATTGCATCTTGTTTTTTAGTATATATAGAATTTGTTTACAAAATTTCTCTGCTAGGCTATGCGTGGAGGTGTCTTAATTGACCACCAACCACATTTACAGTTAGATATGGGTCTTCTGCTACAATCCGAATGTTTTAATGAGCAAAATGGCACTTTCTGTACTCTGGTGTACTCCTTGAACAGCTGAAGTATTATCTGCATGAATTTCAATAACTGCTGCAATCATTTATTTGCTCAAGGTGGTCCTTTTTGTCCTTCGGAGGTACACTACGTTGAATATAGTAGCTGAGGGCTTTAATGAGCAGGTCGCTGGATCGTGGCTTCCCTCCTTCTCTGCATGCACGAGACAAGCCGAAAACATTGAAAATTGCATGAAACTGGATGAAAAACCGAGAAAGAACAATGGCCACTAGATCTGTCAGATTTACGACTAAGATTAGATTCGAGAAGGCTATCAGGAGGCATGTGAACAGATGAACAATGGCAGAGACAGATCTGGGCCATTAGATCGCAGCGGGAGAGATCGGATGGCTATCGGGAGTGGGAGCTGTGTGAATGTTTACGAGCGGGAGACGTACAAACAAGCGGGAAGCGGAATGAATGAGGGTCGTCGGATCATGGGATGGTTGATCGGATGCTCGACATGCGATTAACATGCATGGGTGATAACGCACGAGGAAACAAAGGTACAGCAGGTGGGCGGTTTCCTCACACCACTTATCAGGTGAGGGCAGTTTACGTACACGGGGAAACGATAGAATGAAGATGTGATGCGTGTCTGACGGGATAGCGGGGAAACTACTTTCCCCGCTAACTAACGGATGTGCGGTTTGCGGGAGCGGGGGCTGCGTACATCGTCGGATGATATGGCGGGATGATGAGATAGCCAACATTAGAGCATGTGCTTTGGATGACGTGACAGGCAAGGGACAGGCCTAGGCTATATAATAATTTTTTAATCATATGCATGTTTATAAAGGGCTAGGGCCATTGCACAGAGGTTTTAAACAAAAAATGGATTAATACGATTTTTTAAAAGGTTTTTGGGCTTTTATAAAGGGTAACGGGGTTTGAAGGGTTTTTAACAAAAAGAAGCTCGAGAGCTCGAGAAATAGAATTATAACGTGTTTATAAGGATAATAGAGGAAAATAGCAACAACAGGGTAAAGGGAGAGTAGGGAAAAATAAAAAGGGGAAGGGTAAAATGAACTGCCATGAGCTCCTTAGCAACCAAAACTAGCATTTTCCAACCTGATTTTAACCCTTAAACACTAAAAGTGTAGCAGAGCTAACACCAACACACACATGACACTGAGTCTCTAAAGCTAGTCTTACTTAGAGGGGTAAGGGAAGATCTTCTAGATACCCTAAACCTGCTAGTAGGAGGGGACATCTACCAGCTACCCTATGAAGATATCAATACTCTCTTTAGGAACCATTCTAGAGCAGCTAGGAAAAAGGGTAGGGGTAGTCAACCAATGGCTCGTCCATCCTCTTCCACTACATCCATCAAGGGCGAAATTGGAAACATACTGGAATATTTCAAGAGTTAGTTGTTGCAAACCCTTGCCCTATAGATGGACACTATGCACATTAAGAGAAAACATGAGGAAGTAGAGAGAGCCTTAGCCATTTTCTACCCTAGATGCACAATCAGGCACCCTAGGAATGAATGTCCATTGAACTTGATTGAAGTCTACTCAGTTTGTGAAGAAAACCACTCCACAAACAAGTGCCCTTCTCTACCTAGACTAAAAGTTGTGTATCAGGGAGCTAAAGGGGTGACTAAATAACTCTACTACATAAATCAAAGGAGACCTCATGGGCCTCGGACATGCCAGCGGGGCATGCAAGGGTCATCCCATGCCTATTCCAACCCCAACCAAACCACATATATTCCCTCTTGGGGCCTCCCTGCTCATCCTTCCTAGTCTACACCTCCTCCCTGGTCCTTTGCACCTTAGTATCATTCCCAGTCGACCAGCCAGTCATTTCAACCATATGCTTCACCACAGCCTCAGTGGAATGCACTGCCCCACGGGTGGAGGCCCCCACACAACAATGCTCCAATTTTATTACCTCCACCACCTACTCAAACATAGCTTTTACACCTTGCTCCACCAGAACAATAGATAGGCACAACAAGTATATAGTGGACAGACATCCTATCCTGCATATGCTGTGGAGATTCAAAAAATCAACTTGAGATCTGGGAGAGTACTCCCGGACAACCAAGCTCTACCTCCAGCTAGGGAGAGTGAGAAAGAAAGACAGGAAAGCATGCCTAAAGTAAATCCACCACCCTTTCCTAAGAGATTAACTCTTACAGTCTAGCCTACCACGGAAGAGACTGAAATTTTGGGAGAATTGAAAAATATATGTGTCAAAATTCCACTTCTCCAAGCTATAAAAGATGTACCTATTTACAACAAGTTGATTAAGGAGAAGTTCTTCAAACATCCAGGGAGGCGAAAAAGAGACACCCCTACCAATAATTTCATTGGACAACTATTTGAATTAATGCTGGAGCAGGTAATTTGACCAAAGTATTTGGACCCTGGAAGCCCTATAGTAGATGTGCACATCAATGGCACCATTGTCCCACACACTTTGATTGATCATGGGGCTGCCATTAATGTGATGACTAAGGACACCATGCTCAAGCTCAACCTCCAGGGTTCATTGAGAGAGACCACAACAATCTTACAACTTGCAGACCATTCCATAGTGACCCTTGAGGTGATTGTGGAAGATGTGATGGTCTCCATTAACTCTTGGGAGTACCCTGCAGATTTCCTAGTTTTCCAGCCTAAGGCCAAGCTTACTAGTTACCCTCTCATCCATGGGAGGCCCTAGTTAGCCATTGTTGATGCCTACATTAGCTGCAGGGTTGGAGATATGACTATAAAAAATGGGCATATGTCCAAGAAATTAGTCCTGTACCCTCCTACTCAGCCATCTCTAGAACATGACTTACCTTTATGGCTAGAAGAGGAGGAAGAAGATGAACTTTATCCAGCCCAACTCTATACCTTAGAAACAACCATGGGAGGAGGACAACCGAATGAAGATGATTTGATTGAATGCATACTCCAAAGTCCAACTCCCAACACATTGTATTTAGAGGAAGTAGTAAAGGAAACCCAAAACAACCATCAAATTGATCTATGCTTAGCTTATTCAAACCCTACCCATGTCAAAACCATAGAATTCGACCCTAAGAGAACCTTGAAAATCAACCCATCTCTTTCTGTACACCAAGAAGAAAAGTTGTGCAACATGCTAAAGGAACATCTGGATGCCTTTGCTTGGAGTTACAAGGAAATGAAGGGAGTGCACCCCTCAGTGTGTACTCACCACATTTATATCAAAGAAGGTTGCAAACCAGTCTGAAAACCCCAAAGGAGAATGAATCTAGCTCTCAAGGATATAGTCAAAGAAGAACTACAAAAGCTGCTAGATGTAGGATTCATTTACCCTATCTCAGACAATGAGTGGGTCTATCCTCTGGTGTTGATTCCAAAGAAAAATGGGAAGTGGAGTATTTGTGTCGATTACAAAGGGTTAAACAAAGCAACAAAGAAGGACCATTTCACTCTACCTTTCATTGACCAAGTACTAGATGGTCTGGCAAGGAAAAAGTTTTTTCTCTTTCCTAGATGGGTTCAGTGGGTACAATCGAATCTAGATCAGCTCAAAAGACCAAGATAAAACCACCTTCACTTGTCCTTGGGGTACTTTCACATATAGGGTCCTTCCCTTTGTCCTATGCAATTCCACTGCCACTTTCTAGAGAGCAGTCCTGAGTACATTTGCTGAGCTAGTCCATGATGAAGTAGAGATTTATATGGATGATTTCACACCCTATGGGTGTGATTTCCTAGAGGCTCTCTCCAACTTAGGTAAGGTGATGAAAAAATGCATTGAATTGAACCTGTCCCTTAGTCCCAAAATATGTGAGTTCTTGATCACTGCAGGGACTGCTCTAGGTCATTCAATATCCTAGCAAGGACTGCAAGTGGACTCAAATAAAATAGCCATCATCCAAAGGGTCCCACCTCCACAAAATCATAGAGATGTCAGAAGTTTTCTAGGTTTAGCTAGATACTATCAGAGTTTTATAAAAGACTTCAGCAAGTTAGCTTCTCCTCTATTTGGGTTGTTGGCCAAAGGATCTGAATTTGTATGGTCAAAAAGCTGTCAAGAGGCCTTGGACACCTTGACGGAGAAGTTGACCACTACACCTATTCTCTGAGGCCCAAATTTTGTCCTTCCTTTTCATATATATGCTAATGCCTCACAAAAATCTATAGGAGCAACTCTAGGATAGATGGATGACAAATTGCCTTATGCCATTTACTTTATCAGTAAGAATTTGTCAAAGGCCAAATTGAACTACACAGTGACTGAGAAGGAGCTCCTAGCTCTTGTGCATTCATTGAACAAATTTAGGCATTACATTACAGGTTATCAAACATTTGTACATACTAACCATGCTACAATTAAATATTTAATTAATAAACCTAATGTGAATGCACAAATTATTAGGTGGTTACTTTTATTACAACAGTTTGACCTAAATATTATTGATAAGCCTAGCAAGGAAAATGTTGTTGCAAATTTTTTGTGTAGGTTAACTTGCTTGCAGGGGAGGAAGGAATGGTTGATGATCAATTACTGGATGAACACTTATTCGCCATTTCAGTTCTCTCTCCATGGTCTTCTGACATAGAAAAATACTTGGTGTCTGCCCATTTCTCACTGAATTTGTGCTCCAAAGAGAAAGGGAAGATTCTGAGGAAGAGCACCCCATTCACTTGGATTGGGGGCAACGTCTTCAAACTAGGTACGGATCAAATTCTGAGAAGATGTGTCAGGGAGGAGGAACTCTTTGACATCCTTTTGACCTGTCATGATGGGCCTTGTGGAGGTCATTTTGCAGCTAAGAGGACAACATTGAAGGTCTTACAAGATGGTTATTATTGGCCCACTCTTCATGAGGATGTGGGAAGGTATACTAGTCAGTGTGATCAGTGCCAAAGGATGGGAAATCCTACTCCAAGGGATGAAATGCCTCTGCAACCTCAAGTGGATTTCGAGCCATTTGACAAGTGGGGCATGGATTTCATTGGACTGGTTGACCCTTCATCCAAGAAAAAGAAGTACATCATTTTGTGCAGTGACTATTTGATGAAGTGGACTAAAACCAAGGCAACTTAGGCAACAATAGAGGAGAAGGTGGCTGAGTTCTTAAGGGAAAACATATTTTACAGGTTTGGGTACCCTAGAGAACTGGTCATTAATCAAGGTAGCCAGTTTACATCGAACATGATTGAAGACTTGTTAATCCAGCACAAGATCAAGCATAGAACATCCACCCCCTATCACCCACAAGCTAATGGGAAAGTGGAGGTGACCAACAAAGCATTGGAAGGAATTCTGAGTAAAGTGGTTAGCAAGAGCATAAAATATTGGGCAAATAGATTAGATGAGGCCACTTGGGCCTACATTACCACCTGGAATACCACCACTAAATTCATCCCCTATGAGTTGGTATATGGGAAGAAGGCCCTATTGTCCATTGAATTTGAGTATAATACATTGAGGATGGCAACCCAACTAGATCTAGATCTCAGCAGTGCACAAAAAGAGAGATTGCTCTAGCTGAATGGGTTAGATGAGTTTAGAATGCAGGCTCTTCTGCAGACAGAGGTGACTCAAATTCAAAGGAATATCTGGCATGCCAAGAACATCGAGGAAAAACAATTTCAATAAGGTGATTGGGCTTTGTTAAATGATTCTATATAGAAATACTTTAAGGGCAAGTTAAGGAATAGACGGTTAGGGCCTTATTTCACAGAGAGATGTCATGATAATGGTTCAGTACAGATTACAACCATAGATGCAGAGGCTATTAATTTACTTGTTAATGGGCACATATTGAAGGTTTAAAAGAATCCATTATCAAAGAAATATTTTGTTGATGGAATAAAAAAAACAATTATGGTGGTGGAGCAAGTCTTAGCTCCTAGCTCATCAAGTCACTTAAAAAGAAAAAGAAAATTAAAAAGAGTGAAAATAAGGAGACTCAGGTGAAAACCTCCATGAGGCGCCTAACTCCCAGAGTTGGGTTGAAAACCTCTTGAGGCGGCCCAATGGTGTAAAAAAAAAAAGACATAAAAAGATCTCTGGGTGCAAAGCTCTTTTGAGGCTCCTAGGGCAAGTAGCTAGGATGAAAACCTCTTGGACGCAGACTAATTGCTTTCAAGAAGAAAAAAAAGAAGAGAAAATAAAACTTTGAAAATATTGTTTGCAGGTCAGCAGGTGGAGGATCAAAGCAACAAGATAGAATCAAAAAGGACCTATCCAGCTCATGTTTTTATTTGTCCATTCATTATACTTCATCATTCCATCATTCCCTCAATTTTTCCACTCATTTACCTCAGTTTTCCAGGGTTGTGCGTTTTATACAAGATTCCCTATAAACGTACAATATTCCTTGAAAACCTATAAGATGATCCTGTAGGAATTACAGTGGCTTGGGAATCCTAAAGGAACTAACCCTAGAGTAAGGGAATGACCTGCCTATGTCAAAAAGAAAAAAATCTACTTCACCATACCTCTCTCCACCATGATCACCCATGCATTCATCCAAAAAAAATGTTAGTTTCAAAAAAATTTAAATTATAGTTTTCAAAGAAGAAACAAAGAAAAGAGGATGAAGACAGAGAACAAGGGGACAACACCTGCAGGCTATTTTCCTCATTCACAAATTCATAGACCCCTTCTCTACCCATGCCAACCATCCTCATGCTCCAGAAGTGGAAAATGATTAAAATTTTTGAGGGAGAAGCAACTACAGGACATCCTTTAGGAAATCCTGTAGCAGCCTATCCCACAAAAAAAAAAATCACAGGTTGCAGTCAACTTCAAGAATGGAGATCTAGAGGTCAAAGAAGCTCCTCCAGAGCCTAGTAGCAGCATTAGTATCATCGGCATCAACATACAAGTACCTGCACATGAAAGAAAATCATTAGAGGACAAAAAATAAGAAGGAGAAAAGCACATGCAACAATCACATAACAAAGACTTCATTATTCAAGAAACATCATCAAGGCATCATTACCACAGGTAAGTATCTCGCTTCCACTCTCTCATTAGCATAATATGATCAAACATGTAAAATTTGTGAAAGAGTTGTTTTATAAGAAAAATGTGGCCAGTTAACTTGGCCACCTTTGCTTCGTCAATGAGAAGAAGGAATTTAGTCCTTACACACGTGGCAACAGTCAAGTCAAGGAAAAGGAAAGATGAGGTCGAAAGTGGTTAAGCTACGGATGCCTGAAGTTGGAGTTCATTACGAGGTGAAGAGAATGATGACGTGGTAGTGGGACCAACAGTCCAAAAATGTATACTTGTACCCCAATTGCCAGCACACAACCCCACTTAAATCACCCATATGAGGAAATAAATGTTGATCCCCATGCATATAGGCATTTAGATTCTCGAGGCTACACACTAGAAAACTTGCTCTCGGCCCTCAAGAAATCTACAAGAAAGGTAGAATTCATTTTTTTCCAGCACAAGACCACCTACAAGATCCTACAGGATCCTACAAGATACAGTCCAGAACCTACAGGATTGGCAGTGAGCAGTTTTAAAAGGGAAAAATAGAGGTTGGCTTCATCAAGTAGTGATAAGGAGGTAGGCTCTATACTTCCCCACATTTTCCAAGTGAAAAGAATATAAAAAATCCTTCTAGTTTATTGAAAAAGATTGCAGTCTAGGGGAATTGCATACACAGAATTTTCATTTAAAATTCCTCATTCATTAAATTTTGTATCAAACATATACACTTCATTCATCAGAGAAAAATGGCACAAGAATTTAATAAGAGGGAGCCCATTAACACAGTGAGGATTCATCAACACCCTCCTATACTAGAGATATTCACAAGGCATAATTGGATGGGTTTCTTTGAAAATTTGAGGGGATATGATGATGAAGTAGCCAAATATTTTTCTGTCTCCCTCATTCCACTGACTAGGACCCACGCCACTATTGTGGTGAAGGGCCTCTCTATAGAACTCACCCCTCAAATCATAGGAAAAATTACCACACTTCCCTTAGGAGTGCCATGGAGAAAGGAGGAAAAGGGAAATATCCAAACTAGAAAGAAGAAATTCTTTTTAGAAGGAGAGGAGGGCATGGAAGACAAAAATGGATTGAGAAGAGCAAGCCTACCCTATCCTTGGAATGAAATTAGCTACCACCTCATAAATTATATCTCATGTGAAGGTAGGTACAGTGTGGTATATGAATACCATTTTAGGCTTCTCCAAGAATTGAGGTTTGGAGCAGAGACACCTCATCAAAAGAGACTCAGCATACCCTACTTCCTTCTTCAATCACTGATATATATGAGCATGAAGGTGCAGGAAGGAAACCATCAACATCTAGCCCATCATGGGTTAATTAGACTTATCATAGAATATGCCCTCTAAAAACTGAGAATGCCTATCACATGGGCAACTTTCAGAGACATGCAGATAGAGAAGGATATAAAAGCCCTTGAATATGACAAGAGCCCCACTGCCAGTGAAAGGGATGAAGAAGAAAATGAAAAGGAGGAAGAAGTAATAGAGAGTGATGAAGAGGAAATAGATGAGGAAGAACATGAAGAAAAATAGAAGGAAAGTGGTGAAGAGGCAGAAGAGGATGCAAAGGAGGAAACTGATGAATAGAGTGAGGACCTAGAGGGAGAAGAAGAGGAGAAAGACAAGAGAGAAAAGGAAAATGAAAAATAGGAGGTAGAAGACAAGGAGGAATCACCTATGGTATCTCCAGAACCCACTGAGAAAGAGGCAACAACTTTCGTCACTACCCATAGTACCCCTATAAAAACAAAAAGGGAAAATATAGAGACAAACTCCATTGTAATTTAGGACAAGGAAAAGTATATGAATAAGGCAGGGAAAACCTCAAACTCCCACCAAGGTTCCTATTGTCAATGAAGACTCACCCAAATAGTAGGAGAAGATGGCCTCTCTTATGAAAATTCAAGGAGAAGGATCCTCAAGACAAGCGTCTCCCAAGTCTCCTATCACTTGTGTTAGGAGGCTTGTCACTAGATCTGCCTCATTCAAAGGAAAAGGCCTCCTACAGGATACACAGAAGGACCTATAGGAAGTAGAGGAAATCCTACAAGAAACTTTGCTAAACCTACAGGAAACTCAGGAATTGGACAAAGAAGGGAGTATGCAACAAGAAACAAAGAAAGAGGATCCAGAGCTAAGGGAACCTAGTCCTCAACCTAACCTTGACTCCTACTACAGATTTATTGAAGGGGGTAGGGTCAGTCCACAAAAGATTTCCATCCCATTATTATTTGAGCTTGATAAATAAAGGGCAAGAACACATAGATGGATGCAGATTGCCAGATCCAAAGGAGTGGAGGACATAGGTCACATGGAGGAAAAATTTAAAGAGATGGGCAAAGAACAGAGCAGCTTGAGGGATAGAGAGGCAGAGATGAAAGCATAGTTGGAGGTAGAAAATGCATGGTTAAGAGTACAACTACAAGAAAGAGAGAATGAATTGGAATCCATGGCCAGTCTATTCTTAGAGGCAATCTAGTGTAGTATGCTAGTTAAGTCCTATGCATTATACCTTAAGGAATAATGGTTGCAGTTCCAAATCAAGACCCTAGCATAGAGAGACACTATGCAATTCTAGGATTATAGAGATTTCATTGATCATTGTGATCAAAGAACTTTGGAGGATAGGGCTAAATTGTCTAAGTTCTACCTACATAACTTAGCCTTGACAGATCTGAATGTATGTGACCCTAATTCAAAACTAGGGGACTTACAGTTGATGGCTTTGGAATCATGGATGAACCATGAGGAAGCAAGGGCTAGAGAAATGAAGAAATTTATGATAAGGGAAGAAACAAAACCTCTCATGATAAGAGCTAAGCAGTCAAATCCAATGGCTATCATCAACACACATAACTTGATTGCAAATGACCCTCAACTTGCACCCACGTACCTTGATGCCCAAGATCAAACAATCACACATTTTGAGGATATGTTCAGGTTCTTATGGGATGATAACATGCAAGCTTTCCAAAGGAAATGTAATACTTTTGTCTACAATTTCAAAATCAGAGAGTACCATTCTCCTCAAAGAATGAGAGAAGCACTGAATAGGACACCCATGTACAAGTAAGCTCTCCAGAGACTCAAAGTCAGTTGGATTGGATTGAGACTCAGTCCACCACTGATCTTAGGAATGTTGGAAGGAAGGAAGGAAGAGGAAGAAAGAAAATAGTGGGAAGAGATAGAAAGGAATGTAGGATTTTATGCACAGGAAGAGGAAACTACAGCAGAAGCATGGGATGGCAGGGAGGCCACTAGAGAAATTAAATACATGGATATTAGTTGAGCTTCTCAAAGGATAAGAAACACTTTCAGTAGGGGGGTGATGATGAGACTCATCATTGGGTAACTATATGGACCTTAATCCAACTCCTAGCTTAGTTAAATCAACTGTTGATCCAAATAGGATCCTATAACACTCTCTAAGTTTTCATGTACTCTTTAGAAATAATGCCAAAAATTCAAAGTCTTATAATGATCAAGCTATTGGAGGGAATCCTTAGATAGCTGCAATGGCGATCAGCACGGATCAATGAGGGTCGTCGATCTAGCGCGCAGAGCGGCAGACCATGGTAATGTGCGTTGACACCAACCAGCAAATGCAGGGACAAATTTAAGTAGCGGAGGTAGTTTCTGATATGTGATTAGCAACAAGTCGCTAATCACATATTGCAAGGCAAACCTTTCAATGAAGAGAAGCCCCAAGAACCTGGATCTGAAATAATTATAAAACGTGGAAAATATTGTTTCGATTCCATTGGAGCAGGATTCCACAAAACTGGCAGGATATTAGATGGGCTTCGAGTGGTAAGTGGTTTTGATCGAGTTCTACCTGATGCCACACAACAATTATCACATGTCCCGGTGGGGAGATAGAGAACCACTCACATCGAATGGGTAAAGATCATGCTACTTAGCTGCCCTATATGAACGATGATCGTCGAATCTCGGGCCCCCAGATCAACGGTGGAGATGCATTCCAATGGATGATCAGATTTGACAAGATTATAAAGCAAGATTACATAGGATTTGGAGTCTAATATGGATGATGCGTTGGTAGAAGGTCATGTTTTGCGGGCATTCTTGGAGTTAACAGAAAAAATGGCCATTTCAAATATGTCCAAGAGAACTGACACTCATCCGTTATGAAATAGGTGGCCACGTCCCTGTGAGGCGTTATATAGTGACTGATTACGTAGGACAGAGGGATTCAAATGGACAGAGGTAGGGAAACTGGAAAGCTGGGAAGCATAAACAAATAGTCAGGGAGCAGACTGGCTTTAAAGCCACAAATTGACAAAGAGTAAGCAAGGAGGTAGTATGCTGAAAGCAGAGAGAAGAAGCCGAGCTGACCTATAGAAGCAAAGGCAGCATCGAGCCAGGATTAGGACAGAGACAGAGTGGGTTAGAGAGTCTATGTACTCCAAATAAGGCTTGAGAGGTTCAAGCGCACTCCTCTGTAATGCCTATCATGTATGAGTCTCAGATTGGACTCATACTTGTGACCAATAGAGGTTGAGAGTCAGTAGGGAGAGTCTGTGTACTCCATAGAATCGAGCCAGGATTAGGAGAGAGACAGAGTGGGTTAGAGAGTCTATGTACTCCAAATAAGGCTTGAGAGGTTCAAGCGCACTCCTCTGTAATGCCTATCATGTATGAGTCTCAGATTGGACTCATACTTGTGACCAATAGAGGTTGAGAGTCAGTAGGGAGAGTCTGTGTACTCCATAGACTTGGGGGATTTGAGTACAGTCCTACTGATTTACACCTGTTGAGTGAGACTCAAATTGAGCTCACTGTTGTAAAAAATCTGCTTTGAAAACAGAATTGAGAGGCCACCACTGAAGGTTGGACTAGGAGACATAGCCTAGGAGTATTGGGTGAACTCCTTATTAAACTTGTTGTGTTTATATGAGTTGCCTATTATGTTTCTTTTACTACTTCATTGTCTGTGTATTTCGCAATCTTATCGATCCGTTGCACAAAATAACATAAGAACATCCATGCACATGAGTCTGTAATACCTTATTAATTGTCTTATATCAATTTCAGATCAAGTGGTATCAGAGCTCTAGGTTGCTAAGGTTAGACAAGCTTGCGCTGGATTTTTTGTTGAATGCTAACTAGATCAAATCTTAAACTAGGAGGAGGAGAATTGGCTTAATTTAACCCAGAAATTGGTAGAGTCTATACTAGGAGGAAAATGTCAGAAGAGATTACCTTGGAATCAGACCCTCAGTTCATGGATACTTTCTTGACTATGAGAGCATGGTAGAGCAAATGTATAGAGAGTTTAAGAAAGGTCGAAGTGAAGATTCTTCAACTTCCCAGCATAATAATGGAGCAGAATAATCTCTCCTCAATGACCATTCTAAAGGAAAAGGGAAAGAATAAAATCTTCCCACACCTCCTAATAGCCCTGAAAATAAAAAGAAAACATCTTTGATTAAATTAGATGTTAAATTTGATTTTCCAATATATGATGGAGAGTTGAATGCATAGAAGCTGGATAATTGGATTAGACAGATTGATGTGTATTGCAGGGTGCAGAGCATTGATTCAGACAGAAGTAAGATTCAGCTGGGCAGCCTACGCCTAGGAGGAACTGCCTTGATATGGTGGGAAGGTAGAACATAAGCTAACATGAAGAAGCATGGTAAAATCCTTTCTGTCCAGAGTGAATTTTTTTTGCAATTAAAAAACCATTCTATCCACTATATTATATGCAGCAAGCTATGATGAGTTGGAAAACTCTTTGCCAATTGAAAGGGCAAAGTGTACAAGGTTACACCCGAGAATTTAGAAAAAGAGCACTGATTCTAGGCATTTATCTAGATTCACTTAAAACTTTGCTGAAGTATATAGGTGGTCTACATATTTATTTGGGACATACCATTCTTATGTTTAACCCTACCAGCATAGATGAGGTATCTATTCAAGCTACCCATCTAGAGGCTAGGGGCAAGAATGTGAACCCAGAGATTGCGGGATCATCAAAACCCACTGCATGTAAGAACAAGGAAAATAAAAAGAATAAATGGAAAGGAAGGTAAATGCAGTACAAAATACCAAACCATCATGCACTCACTGCAAGAAGGATGGGCATGATGATGAACACTGCTGGATTTTGCATCCAGAGCTAAAACCCAATAAGTTCCGTGGAAAAAGAAGAAGACTGCTGGAGCTATTCAGAAGGATTTGGGGTCAGACTCAAGGGATAAAACCAGCCATAGGTATAAAAGGTAAAAATTCTAAAGCATCTACTAGTAATTCTACACAAACTATTGATAGTGAAGAAAATGAGAGAAGCATCAAAAGATTGATACTTTGTTTGATAGTGGCTCACAAGTAAACTTAATTTCTAAAGCAATTGTAAAGAAACTGGGATTACTAACCACACCTCACAAGAAGCCATATCCATTGGGTTTTTTATGTGATAAAACAAAGCTACAAGTGACTAGACAATGTAAACTTAGGTTTGCTATTGGTTCATCATTTGTAGATGAGGTTGAGTTAGATGTAATTCCATTGGATATATGTGGAATTATTTTGGGAAGTCCTTACTTGTATGATATAAAAGCAATTTTCTATAGAGCTGAGAACAAGTATCAACTCGTTAAAGATGGAATCGAATATATTGTAACAGCTCATAAACTCAAGAATAATTATACTCTCATAAACTCAGGGCAAATGAAAAGAATTGTAAATTCGTGCAACAATTTTCACTGATGGTTGTAAAGGAAAAGGAACCTGATAAAACCAATGTATTTGAAGGCTGTAATGCCAAACAACAAGCTGATTTAGAAAAATCATTTCAGAATATGATATACTATTTCAAGAACCTAAAGGTTTGCCACCCAAAAAGGAAATAGTACATGATATTAATTTGCAGCAAGATGCTCCATTGCCTAACATTGGAATGTACAGGTTGTTCACTTTAGAGAATGTAGAAATCAAGAAGCAGGTACATGAGCTACTCTAGAAAGGGTTCACAAGACCTAGCACTTCACCATGTGGGTCTCCAATTGTCTTGGTGAGAAAGAAAGATGGCTCATGGAGAATGTGCATTGATTACCGAGCACTGAATAAGATAACGATAAAAAATCGTTATCCCCTTCCTCACATAGATGATCTCTTAGATTAGTTGAAAGAAGTTGTTTACTTTTCCAAGTTGGACTTGCATAGTGGCTACCATCAGGTTAGAGTTGTAGAGCAAGATGCATGGAAGATTGCTTTCAAAACAAAGCAGGGGTTGTATGAGTGGTTAGTTATGCCTTTTGGCTTAACTAATGCTCCTGCTACTTTCATGAGAGTAATGAATGATGTATTCAGGCCTTTTATTGATGATTTTTTCATTGTATATCTAGATGAAATTCTTGTATTTATTAAAACATGGGAAGAACATTTGAAGCATGTAAAGAAGACTCTAGATGTTTTGAAAAGAGAAAATCTTTATGTTAAGCTATCAAAATGTCAATTTGGCAAAACATCTTTGAATTATTTGGGTCATATTGTAGGGGGTGGTGAATTGAATATAGCTCCCTCTAAGGTTGCATTCATTTTAAACTGGCCTAAACCCAAATCTGCTACAGAAGTTAGAAGCTTCCTAGGAGCAGCACAGTATTGGAGAAAGTTTATTGCTAACTTTTTCTTGATTGCAACTCCCTTACATGTTGTAACTAGATTGAACAAGGTGTTTCAGTGGGGAGGCAAATGGAAGAAAGCCTTCGACACCTTAAAATAAAAGATTAGTACAACACCAGTACTAGCACTACACGATCTTCAAAGACCCTTTGAGATTGAAACGGATGCCAGTGACTATGCCATGTGAGCAGTGTTGATGCAGCACGGTAAACCCATATGCTATCATTCTGAGACATTTAATTCTAAAGTAGTTAATTATCCCACATATGATAAAGAATTGTATGCATTAGTACAGAGTGTGAAAAAGCAGAAACATTATCTAATGGGCAAGGAGAGCGTTATACATGTTGATCATCAACCACTTCAATATTTACACTCACAAACTAAGTTGCAGCAATCAAGGCATTATATGTGGATGGGTTTTCTACAACAGTTTCATCTTTTCATCAGATATAAAAAGGGCATACACAATAGAGTTGTAGATATGTTGTCCAAACTAATCATAAATGAATCTACTATACTTAAGCATAACTCAGTATTGCATGAAAGCTACATTGAACAGTATGCTCAAGATATAGATTTTAAAGATGTATATGCAACTTTAAGTCATGGAAAACAAGTAGAAGAATTAGATTATCATGTTAAGGACCAACTTTTGTATCATTTTGGAAAGTTATGCATTCCTCAAACTGAAAGAGTAAAGATAATTCAAGAAGCACACACTTCTCTAATATCAGGTCACTTTGGGGTAAGTAAAACAGTTGCAAAGCTCCAAAGATTTTGTTATTGGCCAAAAATGAATGAGACAGTTTCTAGATATGTAAGAGGGTGTATCATGTGTGCTAAAAGCAAGCCCAACAATAGAAAACTAGGCTCGTACACTCCACTACTAGTCCCTTATCATCCTTGGGAAAGTGTTTCCATGGATTTTGTTGGGTGGCTGCCTAAGTCTAGAAAAGGTCATGACTATTTATAGCCTCTTGTGGAGAGGTTCAACAAAATGTGTATTTTAATACCCTGTAACAAACAGATTATAGCCAAACAAACAAAAAAGTCATTCTTTCGACATGTATGGGTTCATTTTGGATTACCCACTTCCACTGTATTTGATTGATATTCTCAATTTGTTGGGAAATTTTGGTCGAGTTTGTGGGAATTAATGGACACCAGACTGAAGAAGAGCACAACTTTTCATCTGCAAACGGATGGCCAAATAGAGGTAGTCAATAGGACAGTGATACAGTTGCTCAGGGGCTATTGCATCAAGCATCCCAAGCTTTGGGATGAACATTTTTGTTATGTGCAACATGCTTACAACCGTGCTAAACATTCTTCTACATAGAGATCTCCTTTTGAGACTTGTTTTGGTTTCATACCAAGGTATCCTTTGGATTTTGTATTTAATAAAGACATAACGGTTGATGGACATAACGATGTGGACAAAGCAACCAATTTCATTAAACAAATCCAAGAAATTCACCAGGCAGTGCAGGAATAGTTGGAAAAGAGCCAAGCCAAGTACATGGCAAGGCATGATAAGCATCAGAATGAGGATAGTTTCCAAGTTGGTGATCAATTCTGGCTATATATCAGTAAAGACAGAATGCAAGGTGAAGGTAAGAAGCTGAAGCCAATAAGGTATGGACCTTTCAAGATACTTGAGAAAACCAGTGAGAATGCTTCTCACCTTGATTTTCCAGCTTACATGCACATCTATTCAGTAGTTAATGCAGAAAGCTTGAGACTATTTGAACCTTCATTGATTGAAGATCCCAAAGAGTAGAGCCAATTGCCTTATATTGATGATCTATTACCTGAATATCTTAATGAATTGTAGGAAGATACAGTTCTGGACAAGAAGGTAAGAACTACGCACAGAGGGGATGTTGAGTACCTCAGAATTGGACTCAAAGGTTCAAAAACAAGTAGTGTAAGATGGATAGAAATTGAGCAAGCAAGGAATCTATATCCTCACTTGATTGATACTTAAAAACCAATTTTTGGTGGTCCAAAAGCTTTTTCAGTGGGAAGGCATGATCCAAATAGGATCCTAGAACACTCTCTAAGTTTTCATGTACTCTTTAAAAATCATGCTAAAAATTCAAAGTCTTATAAAGATCAAGCTATCAGAGGGAATCCTTAGACAATTGCAATGGCGATCAACGCGGATCAGCGATAGCCATCGATCTAGCACGCAGAGTGGCGGACCATGATAATGTGCGGTGACACCAACCAGAAAATGCAGGGACAAATTTAAGCAGTGGAGGTAGTTTCCGATATGCGATTAGCGACAAGTCGCTAATTGAATATCGCAGGGCAAACCTCTCAGTGAAGAGAAGCCCCGAGCACCCAGATCTGAAATAATTATAAAACATGGAAAATATTGTTTCAGTTCCATCAGAGCGGGATTCCACAAAACTGGCAGGATATCGGACGGGCTTTGAGCGGTAAGTAGTTTCGACTGAGTTCCGCCTGACGCCACATAGAAATCTCCACGCATCCCTGTGGAGAGAGAGAGAACCACTCACATCGGATGGGTAAACATCATGCTACTTAGCTGTCAAATATAAACAATGACCATTGGATTTGGGGCCCCCAGATCAACGGCGGAGATGCATTCCGATGGATGACCGGATTTAACAAGAATATAAAGTAAGATCACATAGGATTTGGAGTCTGATATGGAAGATGCGTTGGCAGAAGGTAGTGGTTCACGGGCATTCTTGGAGTTAATGGAAAAAACGGTCATTTCAAATATGTCCAAGAGAACTGACACTCATCCATTATGAAATAGGTGGCCACCTCCCTATAAGGCGTTATAGAGTGACTGATTACGCAGGACAGAAGGATTCAAACGAACAGAGGTAGGGGAACCGGAAAGCCGGTAAGCAGAAATGAACAGTTAGGGAGCAAACTGGCTTTAAAGCCACAAACTGACAAAGAGTAAGCAAGGAGGCAGTAAGTCGAAAGCAGAGAGAAGAAGCCAAGCTGACCTACAGAAGCAAAGGTAGCTTCAAGCCAAGATTAGGACAGAGACAGAGAGGGTTAGAGAGTCTGTGTACTCTAGAGAAGGCTTAAGAGGTTTAAGCGCACTTCTCTTTAATTCCTATCATGTATGAGTCTCAGATTAGGCTCATACTACTGTGACCAATAGAGGTCGAGAGTGAGTAAGGAGAGTCTGTGTACTCTAGAGGTTTGGGGGATCCGAGTACAGTCCTATTGATTTATACCTGTTGAGTGAGACTCAAATTGAGCTCACTGTTGTAAAAAAAATCTTCTTTGAAAACATAATAGAGAGGCCACCACTAAAGGCTGGACCAAGAGACGTAGCCCAGGAGTATTGGGTGAACTCCTTATTAAACTTGTTGTGTTTATATGAGTTGCCTATTATGTTTTCTTTTACTGCTTCATTGTCTATGTATTTCGCAATCTTATCGGTCCGTTGCGCAAAATAACATAGGCACATCCATGCACATGAGTCTGTAATACCTTATTAATTGTCTTAGATCAATTTCAGATCAACTGTTCTCACAATGTATTACATATTTTGATTGTATTTTGTTTAATGAGATGAGTCAAAGTGAGATATTATGCCTAGTGGACTAATGTGCATTAATTGCAGATTTTTGAGAGAAAACCATGGAAATTTTGGCTAATTAAAGGTTGAAAATGAAATGAGATAAGGAGGAGAGATTGTAGGAGGTAAATCCTCCTCATTTACTCCTCACTCATTTGAATATTCCTCCATCAATCACACTAGCTCAAAGTACAAGCAGCCAAGTCATGGAGATCAAAAGGCAGTCGAGCAAGTGACTATTAAAGATCTAGTTTATCTTGAGTTTGGGAGCCGAGCCTCCTTAGATTTATGGAACACGTTGGAGAATTCAATTGTATAAATAAAGAGGCATAGAGCCTCATTAGGATTCAAATTTTTGCTGTAAAAACGCTAGTCATTTTCAAGTTCAAGACTTGTGGAAGACATTGCTATGTAATTTTTCTGATTTGATAATGAGAATGAGCATTTCCTTGATCCAACACTGAGTTGACTCAGAGGGCTGAAGCTCTTGGGTTAGGGCTCAACCCTAGTAGCAGAGGATCCTTATCTTGTATTTTCTTGTTTAGTTGATTTCATAGTTGAATTGTCTTTAGAATTATTTCATTGCAAGAAGTTGTAGATTTGATTAGTTTGCTTCCATTTTTTCTTTACTTTAGTAGTATCTTAGAATAGATAAAGGATCATCAAAAAGCTGTCAGTAGGCATTTTTGTCTTCACTCCTTCGTTCATGGATCATGGTTTGAGGAAACAAATCCTATGCAGCCCCAAAAACACATAATTCTACTTTCTCATGGAATTTATGGTTTTATGTACTTAGGCCAGCATTTGATCAGTTTGCAAGAGTAGGATTTAGTTATCATTTCTTCTATATTCAGTCTTACATTAGATCTCATCAATGTTCCATCTTATTCTGCAAGTTTTCCTCATGCATGCAGTAGGAAGTTAGCTCATGAAATTATGCTTTCCTTAGATAATAGAAATTCTTCTTGTTTACATGATTTTTGGATAGATGTCAATGTTTGATGTAGTGTAGGTCTTTTATAAGTACATAGAGATTTCATGATAAAAAACCTCATTCCAACTTCATCCACCCATGATAATTTCTTTCCTTCACTAAAACCCTCACCAATTTCATCATTTCACAGGAATACTTCTCCAAGCTTGTTGAGCAAATCCAGCCATCTCACACTCTGGTTTTTAGTTCCAAAGTGGTCCTAGGCACTCCCTTGACTCATTCCATCCACCATACACCTTCCCTAAGCCTTCCATGACCTTAAACATCCTTCCTTTTTCTCTTGGTTGTATCCTGTAGAAACACGGGGGATCCTATATGTTTTCAGGACATCCTGTAGAACACATTACGACATCCTGTAGGTTTACTTGTAGTGGCCTGTTTTGAGGCCAAATTGAGGAAAAATCCTCTACGAAGCTAGAAAAGGACCACTATTGGTATCCTAGGCCTTCTGACTATTCACCACCATCCCTAAGCCACCCGCCACATCACCAAAAGATATTAGCTTTCACACATTCACATAAAAAAGGACAAAAGAAAAACATATTTATTTTATTCATTTACATGCACAACAGTAGAATGTTTGATGTTTTGAATTTGCATGCTTAGGATAGTAGGATTGTATACATGTTAACTTAGCATTGTTTTGAAGCATAGCCTCTCAACAGTTAGTTATAAAATGGTGTGTTTAAGCATTTGATTTCAGTCTTTTTCGTTACTGCAGTAGACAAGATTTCTCTTAGTGTAGATTTCTCTTTTCCTTATTAGTAATCAAGCTTCTTCTGAATCCATAGAAGTCTGGTTTGAAAAACCTTAGTGGTCTATCACTAGCTTAGCAGTGACAAAGAGCAGACCCATCAAATTTACTTGTGTATACAATAGTGCCACCTCCAAGTTTGTACAAACCCCAGGTTGATAAAGTAAAGTTGGTAGCCCCAAGAGTTGCAGCATTCTTTCTGCAATACTGGTGCTCATCACATGGTCATCATCACTATCATCCTTACAAGAGGAATGACAGGGGATAATTTTTGAGTGAGTTCATAAATTCCAAGCTACCTACTTTTGATGGAGATTTGAAGAAGACAGAGGATGTAGAGGCATTGTTGCTTGGAATGAAGAAATTATCTAAGCTGCACGATTACATAGAGAACATGAAGGCCAGGATAACTATTTTCATCCTTAAAGAGAAAGTGAATATCTAGTGGGAAGATGTGAAGTCGGTTAGAGACATCAAGATAGAGGAATTGATTTGGCATGAGTTCAAAATTCTTTTAAGAAATAAGTACTTATCATAGTAAAGATAAGGATTTCCATAAGTTTAAGATGAGATTGATGAAAGATGAGGAGTACATGACTATGTTCATGGAGTTATTGAGGTATATACCATATCTTAAGGATGAGAAGGCCAAAGTTCAAATATTTTTCGATGGATTACCATTAGCATTTAAAGATCAAATTGAGTATGATGAGCCTCGATTGCTTGATGAATTCATTGGAAAGTGAAACAATATTATGAGCAATCAAAGTGTAAGATAGAGTCTCAATGGGGTTGGAAAGGGAAGGAAAAAACTAAAGGTAAATGGATACTCAAGCAAGCAAGACTTCAGGATATAGGTGAGAAAGAGAATGTTTTTCCTTACAAGAAGTTTAATATAGTTGGGCAGGGACATGGGTCACAACCTAGAGGGTAGAAGAATAAAGGTGAGGGTAAGGGATAGTTGCAGTGTTGGATATGTGGCAAGGATAATTGCAAGAGGGATTTCCTGTTGTATCAGGGTGGTAGTGCTCAGATCTACAATGCACATGAAGTGTAGAAAGTTGGGGATGTTGAACATACCATTTCTCAGATCTATGCAACATTGGATAATAGGAAGGCAGATCACCAAGAATCTATTATCGATATGAACAATAAGCTTTATGATAAATTTGTTTATATTTTGATTGACACTAGATCTAATTATAGTTATGTTAACCCTAACCTGGTGTATAAGTGTGGTTTGAGAAAATAAGTGCATGCAAAATCTTTTTAGTCTAGTTTGCCGCAAGTACTAAGAAGAGAATTTATCACTTGGTAAGAGGTTGTGCATTTGACTTGAATTGTATGCCTACATCAGCACATCTGAATTTACTTCCATTTGGATCATACAATATGCTTGTGGGTATGGATTAATTTTATATTCATGGGAGCAAAGTATATTTTTATAAAACGTCCATTGAGTGCTTGGATGACAATGGAGAACAAAGAATCTTACAAAGTAAGAAGAAGACTACATCAATGAGAATGGTTACAACAATGCAGGAAAAGTGCAGTCACAGGAAAGGATATCTATTATTTTTAGTGCATATTTTGAGTGATAAAGGTAGGAATGTTGAGGATGCAAATTTTTTGAAGAGGTACCCGATCTTGTAACAGTTTCAGGATGTATTCCCAATAGAGATTTCAGAGTTGCCACCTCAAAGTGAAGTGGGCTTGTCTATTGAGTTGATGCTAAGAGAAGTGGATCTAGAGAAGGTAAGAGTTATCATGGAATGGATAGATCTTAGAAATGTGGATGAGGTTAGATCATTTATGGCACCAGAAGGTCATTATAGGAGCTTCATTAGGAACTTCTCATGGATTTCCTATCATATTACATCATTGCAGAAGAAACGAAATAAGTTTGAATGGATAGATGAATGTGTAATAACTTTTGAGTAGTTGAAGCAGTTGTTGACAAATGATCAAGTTCTAAATATTGTATATTCAAACAAAGAGTTTGTGGTTTGTACATATTCTTGCAAGAGAGGACTTGGTGGAGTCCTGATGCAATAAGCATAGGTGGGATGCTACGAATAAAGAAAATTGAATGAGAACGTGCAGAATTATGTGACACATGATCTTGAGTTGGCAGAGATCATTCATGTATTTAAGATGTGGAGGCACTATCTTATTCGATGGAGCTTCATTCTGATGAGTGATCACAGTGGCTTGAGGTACTTATTTGACCAACTAAATCTAAATTCCAGGAAAGCTAGATGGTTGGCCTCATTGAGTGAGTTTGAATTTGAGATCAGGTATATTAAATGAAAAGAGAACAAGGTTGTAGATGCTCTTAGAAAGAGTATAAGTAAATCACATAGGATCTATGAGTTCATATTAGACATATTTACAGGATTAGATCTTATAAGTAGGAAAATAGGATGAGAGGTATAGAGAGCTTAGGAGCATGTTATAACAATAGGGTACAGGTGATCAATATTTAGACTATCGTCTCGCAATAGATGGTTTGGTCAGATTTAGAGATAAGATATATGTGTGAGACAATAGTGAACTCGAGAAGCTTATCTTGAGGGAATTTAATGCTAAGGTGTATTCATATCATCTAGGATATCGGAAGACTCTAACAACTGTGAAGAAAATTTACTATTGGTTGAATCTGAAAAAAGACGTAGTTGAGTTTGTGGCCAAATGTTTTGATTTTCAACAAGTAAAAGAAGAGTGCAAGACTCTAGGTTGTCTACTATGGGAGATTATGATTCCATAGTGGAAATGGGTGATAATTTCCATGGAGTTCATTATAGTTTTGCTGAGGACATCTAGACAACATGATTCTATTATGGTTTTGGTTGAAAGGTTAACAAAGGTAGCATAGTTTATTCCAGGGAAGTCTACTTATTTAGGTAGTGATGTAACAAAGGCTTTTATCAAGGAGATAGTGATATTGCATGGTGTTTCGAAGAAGATTGTGATAAAGATGTTAAGTTCACTTCCATGTTTTGGAAGGAGTTATTTGTAGGTTTGGGTGCAGAGTTGGCCTTTAATATAACTTATCATACGTAGATAGATGGATAGACAAAGAGGGTCAATAGGATTTTGGAGTGCATGTTGAAAATTTAGGTTATGCATTAGCAATGAAAGTTGGAAGAGTACCTTCCACTGGTAGAGTTTTCTTACAACAATGTGTATCAAGAGTCACTAAGGATGAGTTTGTTTGAGGCACTTTATGTGTGGAGTTTAATACTCCCATTAGTTGGAGTGATCCAGGTAATAGGGTATTGATTGGACCAAATATGTTGGTAGAGATGGAATAGGAAATATAGGTTATCAAGCATAATATAAAAGAAACTCATGATAGAAATAAGAGTTATGCAGATCAACACAGGGTGTTTAAGGAGTTTAGGGTGGGGAACATGTGTACTTTCACATCGAGTCCAAGAAGAGCTCCTTGAGGATTGGGTCATTTATGAAGTTGGAACCTCAATATTACAGGCCTTTTGAGATCCTTGAGAGGATTGGACGAGTGGTCTACAATCTTGTACTACCTTTGAGAGTGAAAGTCCATGATGTTTTCCATGTTTCATTGCTTAAGAGATATGTAAAGGATGTTGATAATGTTATTGATTAGTTTATATTGCAGTTGGAACTAGAAGGATAATTGCAACCTAAACATTAGTGCATATTGTAGTGAAAGATGCTAATGCTCTAGAACCAAGAAATTGAACAAGTTAAAGTGTAGTGGATGTGCTTTGGGCGTGATGAAGAGACATGGGATATGGCTGATCAAATCCGGGATATCTATCCTTCATTATTTTCCTTTGAAGGCAAATGAGTTTTTGGTATATGTACATATTTATGTATGGTGTTAATGTAAATACCACAACGAGTTGTGTTATAAAGCTGCAATAAGTGGTATGGGTGTCATGTTGTTATGATGTCATGCTGGTTTTCTTTTAAGCAGGTTGATATTGTAATTACTACATTGGTCTATGTTATAAAGCTCCATGGGAAGTATGTTTTGGTTGATAGTGTTTTTTCTAGTTGTAGGTGTTATAGAACACCTAGGATGGTGTTCCCGTAAGGGGGACGGGTAATAGCTCTGGGTTAATAGTTCATGTAATGTAGTTAATAAACAAAAAATAAGACCAAGGTCATAGGATAATTATTACAAGATGAATACTTGTTAAGAAATACGAGTGGGTGTTCATTGGTTTATTATGGCTAGGGCGAAATTAGAAAAATCAATGGAAAAGGCATTGAAAAGGAAAAGAGGCATTAATTGGCATATTATTTATGAAAATAAAGGAAAATAATAGAAAGCAAAGGTGAAAGGTCATAGGTTGCATGTGAAGAGAAAATTAGTGGAAATTGAAGAAAATAGAGGCCTCAATGATAAAAAGGCTTATGAGGATCAGTTCACAAATTTTTCCAGTTTGGTTTTGGAGCTCTCTCTCTCTAATATCTCTCTCATACTTTTGCACACTTAGATAATTCTTGGAGCACTCTAGCATTGGAGAAAGGAAGGAAAAGGAAGGGCAAGGAAGAAAATAGAAGCAAAGATCAAGAAATGAAGAGTTGGATCAAGTGGCTACAATGAGATTACTTCCATGTATCGCGTTGCATGTATGATTTGATTGCTAGTTTTGGCATGCATGGTACATGCATGTGTGTATTTGGTTCTCTTGTTGTCATTTTCATGGGTTTTTCCTGGTGTGACAATAGTTTCATCTCGTTAAAACTGGAACTTGACTACCTCAACATCAAGGAATACCACCTGATCAACAGCTTAAAGCAACTTCGTTTCTGTTGAAATTGGTGGGTTCGACTGGGTATAAAGGGACCAATTTCCTATTTTAAAGAGATTTATTATAATAACATAATGAAACTAATGAAATGATTTTATAGCTAATAATAAAACTACTAAATAAAATTATTCTACCTATTTCCAGGGATAATAGATCTTTATATGTGACTCAAAGAATGATTTCAGAAAGTATATAACAATATAAATCATTCAATACTCTTACGAAAAGAAAGCATACATGATAAACTAAATTAAATAAATAGATAATTAATTTAGCTGGTTAAAACTCAATCACTTAAAATATCCTGTTATCTCATACATAATCACAAATCGTTCAATTCTGCACATCAATAGTGATAATGAATGCTTATTTTCAAAGCATTTATATAATGAAATGACTTATAAAGATATTCACTATCTAATTCAATAACACATAGTGATAACATAAAGATAATAGTACCTGATGAATTAGTGCTCTTCTTATGAAAAGATAGCTTTCAAGCTCAGCTTCTCAATTAGATAACTTTGGATCAAACAATAGTGAAAGTTCAAAGTTGTCTTCTCAAAATTATGGACCCCTTTCTAAATGCATGAAAGGGGTTTAAATAACTTATTAATGTTACAAAAATAGTAAAATTAAAATAAAAAACTTTAGAAAAGCTTCAAAAACCTAAGCTAAGATAAAGGATAGATAAATTTGTGATATCTTGTAACAAAACCTCATGACTGTGATCTAGATTGATTCTTTATTTTCTCTCTAAACCATATATGTCTATGAGAACCTTCAGATGGGGGCGATGTACCAATTGCATGCACATTTGTCCCGTAAACACTGCATCTATAAGAACTGGTAGAAGTTCACTACTGCATTCGAGGGATACCTCACCATAAGCCAATGACTATGTGGTTTCACTAGGAAATGCCAATAACTTTCAATGTTTTCTTGTGATAAACTCTTAATATCTTCAACCTTCTTCTTAGATGTTTCCTGCCAATATTGCTTTAAAGTTTTGACATCTGACAAGGTGTCCTTCGGGCATTCTTGTATTAGATTGGCCTGCAATAAGGTATCTGTAACTCGGTAAGGTTTTGTTGCCATTGTTGCTTGTTTGATTTCTTTTCAACCTGGAAACATTGTTCTAATTGAACAATCCTTTGATATTTTTTTTATCAGCAATCGCATTTCCACAACTTTATCAATGGTGGCAGTAGCGAAAGCTCCTGCGAACTAAGATAGTCTGTTCAATTCCTTGTCAGGGGTTGTTTGAACTCCTTTCCAAAGAACTTGAAAAGGAGGTTCATTTGAAAATAACACTTGCGATTGTTCCAACTTTCTTTTCTTTCTTGACCTACTCGTCAATGATTTATGTTTTAGAGTGTACAATACATCCAAAGGGGGGATTTGTTCAATCTCGACGAATATTACGGCAATAGGGAATTTTAGCATCAATTTTCTTCTCGGGAGTCTCAATAATACTATTTCCTTGGGAAGCCTCAACAGTAAATGAGGTTGTCCCTGTAGTTTCCAGAACTTGTTCTATCTCTTTGTTGACTTTAACATGTTCTTATTACATATTGGCTGACATACCTATAAATTAAGTTTCTTCGACTCTCAAAACACGATTGAATTCCTCCCATCCTTCATCCAATTTGTTCTCCTATTTAATTTTTCTTGTTAGTTAAACAACTACAATAGTTGTTTCATAGACTTGTGAAATAATTGGAGCTTTCAAAGAGGAGGCCAATGTATTTGAAACTCTGAGTTCTGTCAAGATTGTTTTAACAAAAAAATTGGTAGATGGGCTATTCTTTGTTGACCATATTTATTGAATCTAATCAATTCGTCATGACTTAGAGGATCCGTTGCTAATTTTTCTACCATAAAATATTCTGGAGCCACTTCAAACAAATCATCGAACTTATCAGGGTCGCTTGAAAACTATTTGAGCTTAGCCTATGCTGTAACTTATTTTGTGACTACATTAGGTTCATATGGCCTATTTGGTATGGTTGGAAAATTAAAGGCTTTTTATTGCTCAATTTCAAGCAGGGAATACTTGAAATTCTCTAAGCCATAGGTACCACAGCAGATAGGAAAAAATGGCCAGGCAGTTTTTTTGGCATTTTTAAGCACTTTAGTCAAGCCCTTACCAACTATTTGATAAGAAATTTCCTTGGCCAATAATTTATCCAGAAAAAAAATGGGAAAAACATGAGGATGAGTAAGGTTACCAAAAACTTGAATGTAAGTAAATGACTCTTGCCCAAACCACTTTCCTAATGGCTTTAGGTCTCAATTGGCTTCTATAGTGACTCTAGGGGCTTTGCTGCCAAATAACTCTTAGTGGAAAGGGAGCACGATCTCTTGACATATTTTATAGAAGTGAGCATGATATTTGGTTTCCCAAAGGATATCAAGATAAAAATATATAGGACTAGGAAATTGGTGTATTCATTTCCATCCTACAGATGGAAAATCACAAGAAAAGCAAATTGCGTCGATGACATAGGAACTCATAAAGAAAGGAGGAGCCATTCTCTCAAGAACATTGAACTTCTATCTATAATTGCAGATTTGGGTGGTCAAAGTGTTGGAAAAAATAGTCGCCCAATCTATGACATAGCCATCAGCAACAACTTCTATTAATGGGATCCATTCTTCAAATAATTTCTATGTATTTGGATAACCATAGAGGCTACATAATAGAGCAACAATATGAGAGAAAGGGCCAACATTAGAGGCTAATGAATACATACCCATGTCCTCACATTTGTGGTTTTTTAGGTCCTTTCTCCATTCTCTGATCAACTCCGCAGGATTCATATTCTCTTGCATGAATTTATCGAATAATTGTGTATCATATTTCTTCTGAGGTTGAGGTAGATGGTAAAGTTTCCTTAAATCCTAAGCTTTAAAAGATCCAATAATTGTCTTCTTCGTAATTATAAACGCTCTGTCCGTAATGTCCAGATGGTAAATAACCCATCTTACCATATATGTATATGGAAGAATTTTGGGGTAGGAAACAATTCCGTGGAGAAATGAATTGGCCACATCATTGCATGCGCCGTTATTATTTGGAGGAGAATCATCAGTAGTAGCAGCCTGTTTCATGACTATTCTTGGATTTTCATCCTCGAATAGTTTGTATATTTCCTCCTAAGAGAGGAACCTCCATCTAGAGTGCATGTAGTATCTATAAACAAAGGACACATCTCAGACACTACTTCAAGGAGAAAGACTGGTTCTTACTGTATTACAAACTTTTTCCTCGCCTTGATTATCCTTGACATGTCCTTTACCTGCTCTTTATTGGAGTTTACCTGTTAAGAAACAAACCAATATAAGAAACCAGAACTTGTAAGATGCAAAGAGTCATATCAATTCAATGTGATACTTATGGAAAATCCTTTCACATTAACTCAAAATGATTAGAAATCATAAAAAACCTCGAAATTAGAACTATGTAGAGTAGTCATTTAGTTTTCAAACTTTTTTTCACATGATGCTGACACCTCTCATTATATCGGGAATTCATTTATTTGCGTTTAGTATTAGGCGACATTAACATAAGCCAACGATATGCAATTTCTAAAAAACATAACGGTGCAGGATTCATATTAGAAAAATACTGGGGTTTTAACAGAATGCGATATCATCATCCATCAATTGATGGAATGTGATTTTGACATTTGATGGATCGCGATATTGGTTTTAACATTTCGCTACTTCTCTATTGGATTTTTGTTGTTTCGGAATTGACTTTTCGCTATTTCGTAATTGGCTTTTCGCTATTTCACAATAGTCTTTTTGTTGTTTTCTTTTCTTTGAAACTGTTGATACTACGTATGGGTTTTAATAAGACCATCCTTTTGTTGATATTTCCATTTATTTTTTATGATTTCGGGAATTGTAAGAGTTTCAATTTATTTCCTAAAAACTACAAAAGGATTCCTAAAAAGGTTTTATGCCTTTTTCATAAATTTTCTTGTTTTATTAAAAAATGAAAGAGCAAATATAAAACTTATCCTATTTTATCTAAACAAGAAAGGATTCTATCCTAAATTTTTTGAAGGGTCCCCATTATTCTTTCTCCTAAGTCTAAAAATAATGGGGGGTTGTTGAGTGCCACAACAATTGGCAACAAACTGGTTGAAACAATTAAAATCTGTAATATTAAATAAGATGTCAATCTTTATCAAGAATTTCTTTAGAAAGTTTAAAAATGATTGAAATCTAGATCGATATAGATAGCTTTGGGATGAAATAACTTGTTCTATCATAAACTTTCTCAAGGCTTGTTATAAATGGATTATTTTATTTATGTAAATTAGTTTCTAATAGGTTGAAAAGATAAAGTAAAAACTATTAGAAGCTTAGCGTGTTAGATAATATTATTAGTCACTGGTAGAGCCTCTATTTCCAGTAAGCATTCATAGCCTCGAAATGGTTACCATTTAACCAAAATGAACCAGTATCGCAACCAAATTATAATAAAATTCTTTAGAGGTAATGGATTTCTTTTTCTTATTTTCTTATTATTTATTTATTTACTTTAAAATCATTATCCTAGTTTGGTAGCTAGAAAATGATAATTCCATTCACAAGTTGTAATAAAATTGAACACGTCGACTTGTAATGAGATCTCCTGTCTCAAAGTCTCATGACTATGAGCCAAAATCTTGGTTTGGTTTCCAATAGTTATAATCTCAATTTTATTAGTTTCCCATGATTATGGTAAGTAGGTTGGTGATGGTTTAAAAGAAAATAGACATATGCTCATGCACATAATTCTACATACTCTCTCATCACAATTATGGTTGATTTCCATGAAAAACCTAGATGGGACTGAGAGGCTCTGCAACTTGATCTAGGGTTGGCATTATGGTTTTAACATTAGGAACCATGGCAGGACGTGCAGGGGGGAGTGCTGCTTCCTCCTACAGTCAAGTAGTTACGGATAGAAGCAAGGACACAGGAAAGAAACGTTTCAAGAAACCTCTGGAGAAGGCAACAGAGGCAAGTAACATGGACATATTGGGAAGAAACAGACCTCATGAACAGGAAGGAGATCAATAGGAAGCTAGTAAGGAAAAGGAGAAAGGGGGTAGTAGTCAAAAACCTACTTCCATAAGGACAACTGGGGTCTACAAACCCAGGTTGAACATCATTCCTCGGGTCATCTTAAGTGACCCAACTCTACAAGTGCATAGGGATCACATGATGGAATATGTGGTCATATGCAAACTCATGGGGATATGGCCGATGGAGAGGGCATTGCATGTATGGATAAGAAGCCACTGGAAGCCAAAGGGGGAAATACACCTTCATCTGGGATCTAAGGGATTCTTCACAGTAGTATTCACAATCCTAGAGGATAAAGACAGACTGTTCGAAGGAGGACCATATTTCTATGCTGTTGCAGGCTTCTACATGTGGCCATGGGTGATGAAATTTGTCCCGGAATGCAAGACATTTACATCAGTACTGGTATGGATCAGACTATACTACCTTCCTATGGATTATTGGCTACAAAAATCTCTGAAAACAATAAGCAACAAAATGGGGCATTTTCTAAATATCTCAGATGGGCCCGGATATGTGTGGAAATGGACTTATCTGGAGCACTTCTGGATGCGATAATTTTAGAAGTATATGATGAAGAATGGGTGTAGGCAGTGGACTATGAGCACATCCCATTTAGGTGCTGAAAATGCCATGAGCATGGGCATCTATATTGAGACCTCCCAACAAAAAACATGAAGAGAAATGTGAAAACCATTGTGGATAAAAATCACGAGGGTTTTACCAAGGTTGGGGGCAAAGGGAAAGGCAGAAAGCGGCCGCAAAAGAAGATCAATGAGGAAAGACAACTGAGCCACAATAGCTTTAAGATCCTAGAAGAAGAAGAAGAAAACAAACAAACAAACCAGGGAATGGAGAACATTATCACTGAGAAGGAAAGTGATGACAACATGGAAGATATCATAGAAAACAACCAACAAAAGGATGATTTACCAAGCATTATGGAGATAAATAGGGACCATGAGATGACTCCAAGTGAGGTGGGAACGGAGGACCATGAACTGCAGGAGATTCTAGATAGAGAAAAGCTAGATCTAGATGGACTAAGGGACGACCAGAGGAGTGGACTCCCTGCCAAAAGAGGAATATGATAGGGTTCAACATCCCTTCCTATGGAGATCACAATCACAGGGATCTGGAGTCAAAATAAATCATGAAAGCCACGAGCATAGAGGGGTTAAAATGATGGAGGAGACACAGGCACAATCTCGAAAGAACCCAGGCATGAATAGATGAAGAAAAAGATAGAATGAGTTGTTGAACGAATGTGGGAAACTATTGATTAACTCAGGTAATATGAAAGATCTCACTAGTTTTCCTTTACAAAACTTTCTTAATGAAGCTCACAAACCTAGAATATTAGAGGCATAGGAAATAGAACGAAATAAAGAAATCTCAGTAATAGAATAAAAGAAGAAAAACCAGATATGGTTTTTATTCAGGAGAAAAAATGTTCGATGGATAATATTAGACAAATTCATAATAAATGGATAATGAAGTATGAGTATCTAGAGGTTAAAGAAAAAAACTTAGCGGGGGGGATTCTCACACTGTGGGATCCCTAGAAATTTGGAATCCTAGACGCTGAGGCATCTAGGAACTATATTTCTTTGGTATTTCAACCTTTAGGTGATAAGGAGATATACATGATCACAAATGTTCATGGACCTCAAAATCAAGCAGACAAACTCAATTTTCTCACCTCCCTTGAGGAACTAAGAACAAGACACCCTAATATGCCCTGGATCGTTGCAGGATATTTCAATATGATAAGATCTCTTACAGAGAAAAAAGGTAGTATCAAACAACTAGGAAAAGACTCCATGGCCTTCCAGAACTTCATAATGAGCAAGGGGTTAGTGGACACTGAAACAATAAATGAGACCTTCACCTAGAACAACAAGAGGGGAGGGGCTTCACAAGTCGCCTCTAAAATAGATAGACTTATTATTTCAGAGGACCTCTTTCTCTTAGGCCCTGCCATGACAGCTTCTATTCTTCCCGTTGGAGGTTTGGACCATTGGCTTGTATAGCTAGAAGCTACGTTTATGGGTACACCAAGAAATAGAACTTTCAGGTTTGAGAATTCCTGGCTCTCTCACCCTCAATTCAGTAGTAATATTGACAAATGGTGGAAAGAGGATCTAAGTATTCAATGCACTAGAATGTTCCTGCTCCAACAGAAACTTAAAAATATAAAATCCAAGCTTAAAGATTGGAACAAAAAGGAATTTGGCAATATCTTCAAAGCCAGAAGAGAAGCTAAGTAGAAACTCTAGGAGATCAATCAGATCAGCATCACAGAGGGCTTTATCGAGGAGCGGAAAAAGCTAGCTGATTCTTTGCAGGAAGAATGGAAAGATAGGTGCTTGCAAGAGGAGATTTTATGGAGACATAAATCAAGGATACAGTGGATTAGAGAGGGAGAAAGAAACACGAACCTATTTCATAAATCCACCATGGATCATACGGCACACAACAGAATCACAAAGCTCAAAGATTCTCAAGGGAGAGAAATTGTCTCTCACAAAGACATGGAATCTGTCCTTGTACAAGATTTCCTCAATATAGCGGAGGAGCCTCTGGAGGATAGATTTAGGTTCATCAACCATTTAACTTAGTATATCCCTCAGCTGGTTACTAGAGAGGACAACCACAATCTTAACAGGCCAGTGTCGGAAGAGGAGGTTAGTGAAGTGATCAATGAAATGCAAAATCGAAAAGCTCTAGGCCCGGATGGTTTCAATGTAGACTTCTTCATATCATGCTAGAAAATAGTCAAATAGGATATCCTTGAGGTGGTGGTAGACTCAAGAAGATCCAAAAAGGTTCTGAAGGCTTTTAACACTTCCTTCATAACTTTGATACCCAAACAGGAAAAAGCCATGACTTTGGATGGTTTCAGACCCATAGCTTTATGTAATGTGGTGTATAAAATTATTTCCAAGGTGATCGCCAATAGACTGAAGCCCCTTTTTCCAGCTCTGATCTCAGAGGATCAAACAGGCTATGTGGAAGGAAGACAAATCCTCAATAACATCATCCAAGCTCATGAGGTGGTACACTCTCTCAAAAGCAACAAACAAGCTGGTATGATCATTCAGCTAGACCTAGTGAAAGCTTACGACAAGCTAAGTTGGTCTTATATAAGGGTAGTTCTAAGAGCCTATGGCTTCGACCAAAACTAGATAAGATGGGTTATGGCACTAGTTACCATGACCAGTTTTTCCATCTTGCTTAATGGCGCTCCTTCAAGACTCTTCACACCCTCCAGAGGTCTCCGACAAGGGGATCTGCTCTCACCCTTCCTCTTTGTTCTCATGATGGAAGGGCTAGGCAGAGTGATTAAAATGGCACATGCTGAAGGAAGAATCCAGGGTATCAAACTCACCTTGGATGGAGCGGCAAACACTCATCAACAATTTGTGGATGACACAATGCTGCAGGGCATACCCAGAGTCAGGGAAGCCAGAACAATCAAACATATCTTAAATTACTTTGCAATGGCAACTGGCACAGAGGTAAGCCTCAACAAATCAAAAGTTTTTTTCTTTAACACTGACATTCCTATTCATAGAAGCATCACCGGAATTCTTTGGTTTCAAAGAGACCAACTACCTTCCAAGTATTTGGGCATACCTCTCACAGATAAACCTCTAAGAAAGGAAGTGTGGAATCCAATAATAAATAAACTTCGGGACAAGATCAGAAAATGGACATGTAGGTCTTTAAATTTGGCAGGGTGCATTGTGCTCACATAGGCTGTCCTGCAGGCAATTCCCATGTTCATGTTCTCAGCTCTTCCTACTCCTAAAGGAATTAAGAAACAAATCAGGAGCATACAAAGGGAATTTCTATGGGGTAGAGGAGAAGAGAAAAAGAAATGGGCTTTAGTAGCTTGGGACAAGATCTGCAAACCCAAGAGCCATGGTGGCTTGGGGCTTCATGATCCTGAAACCATCAGCAGAGTTTCGGGAGCTAAACTCTGGTGGAGATGGATCAAGGAATCAGCAACTCCCTGGGCTAAGCTTTGGAAACAAAAATATGCCAAGAATTGGCAGGAGAAGGATCACATTATAATGTTAGGGCATATTAAGGGCTCCCACATTGGAAACTTACCTATTAAAATAAAGGTATTGTTCAGCAACATAGTTTCTGGGAGATTCGAGCTAGGAACCTAGCACAATTTTGGGAGGATAACTAGCAACAGGAACCCAATTTGTATAAGGATGAATTAGCAGCTCTCAAGAATGACACAGACAAAAAAGGTCTACTTATGGTAAATTACTTCTGGGACCAAGTAAGGAACAATGGAAAATGGAGAATTTGGAAGGATCTAGGCCACAGTGAAGAGAGCCCTTTGAAGGCCCAGGCAAACTCTCTTACATAGGATCTAGAGCATAGGAGGATTCTAGTATCCTCCTTATCTGACCAACTAAGATGGGGAAAGAACACCAAAGGAAACTTTAACCTCAAAGAAGCTAAATAGGTAGTAATAGGATTTAACTACCTAAACCTTGATCAAGTTTGGAAGAATCTTTGGCAGAGCCCCCACTGGATGAAAATAAAGTTATTTATTTAGCTAGTTCATCAAAGGAAAATTTTAAATTGGGAGAATCTCTTGAAAAAGGGCTTCACTGGACCATCCAAATGTTACCTTTATGGCTTACAAGAGGAGACAATGGATCACCTTCTCAACCTCTGCCCTTCCACCTCTACCGTGTGGGAATGGGTGGCCTCAATATTTCGGCACATTGATAGGGATAGACTCAACATCTCCAACACTTTGAAGAATTGGAGGAAAAACTTCTCAAGGAATGAAATCATTAATAAATCTTGGACTATGCTTCCAGGCTTTGTCATCTGGGATGATTCGAAAGAACGCAATAGTCGGATCTTCAAGAATAAAGCAAGCAAGCCCCAACACATAATTGACCAAATTTTAAGGCAGCTCAAAGACATAGTCATAAGCTTGTTGAGGAAACTTCCTAAGGACCCTCCTATGCCCCAAGATGTGTGTATTCTACTGCATTTGGGTCTCCAGTCTATAGGCCCACAAGGCATAATCAAGGGCTTGAGCCAAACAAATGCAGATATAAATATTTGGAAGCCTCCTCCACATGGTTTCCTAAAGGTCAATATAGACGAGGTATCTAAGGGCAACCCAGGTTTAGCTAGTTTTGGGGGTGTTATAAGATATGAACAGGGTCAAATAAAGGAGATCTTTCATGGCCACTTAGGGAAGGCCACTAATAACATGGTAGAACTCATGGCCTTAGAGCAATGCTTGGAAATATTGGTGGATTCAAATTCACACAATGTCATCATTGAAGCAGATTCAGAATTGATTATTAGAGTGGCTATGAAAATATGCAATGGTACATCACCGGATAAAGTGTCGAAACACTAGAGGCTATCGTAGGTCTTTCACCGTATCTACAGCCACCTACAAAACTTAAAAACTATAAGATTTGTACATGTGAAAAGAAAAGCTAACATGTTATTTGATCATCTGGCGAATGAAGGAGTGATTAATAAGGAAAGGGGCACTCAACACGTTTGGGAGTTATTACCCCTAGGCAAAATATTAGAGGATTGTCTCTGTCAGGCTGCCAAAGATAGGGATTGATGGATTGACAGGATGGATTGAAGAGTCTCAGGAGACAGGCAGGAGGATAGGGAAGCCTAAACTATTTTCCTGTTGCTTGGCAGTACTCCGCAGATTGTATTGGCATTAGTATTCCATTGGATTTGAGTGGATGGTTGAGATTAGTAAAGGAAGACCAAGGATGCAGTGGCATGAGGACTGATTCTAGACCGACAGATCTCGGATGAGATAGATCTATGGTGCTCGGGCGATGAAGTTACCCAATAGTTAATGAGCAGAAGTGGGTTGGAGAAAACCACAAGTTGATTTTGGGTGGAGGAAAGGCCGTAAACGGTATTTCCCTTTTGGCTCTAATTCCACTCACATAGTGACAAGTAGTAGCAAGGTGAGAGAGGGAAACCTATTTTTTTGAGCAGACTTGTAGTGCACAAGTTAACCATGTGAAATACGTGTGAGCCGTTAGATCTGGGGGAGCGATATCGACGCTTGACAAACGAGGAGCAAGTCTCGAAGTTGTGAAGTGTCGTGACCGTTGGATCTTAAATAGATCAATGGTGGAGAAGTGTCAATGTTTCTTTGGTGGGGTAGATCTCAAACTTTTTTGAGAACTATTGTTTGTGTTTTCATTGGGTCAGGGTGGGTAGTAGAGAGATGGAGAAACCCACGAGTGGATTTCAGGCGGAGGAAAGGCAGTAAGCGGTAATTCCCCCTTGGCTCCAATTCCACTCTCACAGTGACATGTAGCAGCGAGGTGAGGGAGAGAAACCTCTTTTTGAGCGGATTTGGGGTGCGAAAGTTAACGATGCGAAAAATATGTGAGCCGTTAGATCTGGTGGACTGAGATCGATGGTTGATAGTAGAGGGAAAGTTCCAAAGTCGGGAAGTGATGGAACCGTTGGATCTGGAAAAGATCAACGATGTAGAAGAGCCAACATTTTTTCAAAAGGGCGGACTTCAAACCTTTTAACTGAGGTTTGTGTTACCATTGGGTCCAGAGCAATGTTCTGGAGCTTAGTGGTTTCCCTTCAGTTGTCTGTGGTTGACAGAGCCCTTGGGAGTTTAACACTCCTTCCTGTTTAATAGGTTTTGAAAGTCCAGGGGATTTGGTTTGTTTCTTGTTGTTGGCATTCCCACAACAAGTTGTTTCTTGTTTTGGTCTCTGCACTTGCATAGACCTGTAACATATGTAATGTACTAGTTTGGTTAATAGAAGGCTCCATTCTTACTTGACCAAAAAAAAAAAAAAGTAGGTTGGTGATGAGACCTCTTAACTTTTATGTTTTTTATATTTTTGAATTACACTCTAAACAAAAATTAAAATAAATGGATGGGGAGGTATCATTCACTCTTTAATAGTCTTGGATGACCTTTTTAGGTAAAAGATGCTAAAGACTTCATAATAATTTTTTCTTTTATAAATATAACTTTTCAAAACTAAATCACAACAAATATATATTTTTATGAGTTTCAAATCAGAAGATTTCACAATTAAATGGTTATCTTATCTCAAAGCTTTAAAATAGATTCAATATTTAGATTCCAATTTAAAGTTTTTCTTTCTAAATTGTTTCCTAAATAAATTAACAATTCAATAATAAAGAGAAACTTCCAATGTGTTTTTCAAAAGCGTAGTACTTTAGTAACAAAAAGGAAATGATATTCACATTTAAAAATATTTACATATTGTACAAGAGAACCTATGTTCTTTCAAGAAAAATATTTTTTGAGTATAAGTCCATTAACAGGAAGAGTTTCCTTCTTCCATTGTAAATCTGCAATATGAAAGTTAATGGACCTATCTTCTCAAAAATTTGAAAGGGACCTAGGCAAAGTTTTTGAAATTTTGTGTGTTTTCCTTTATCCTCATGCACTTTATCCCATTCCAAAACTAATTCTCCAATTTCAAAAATTTTATATTTGACTGAATTCATATGAAATGAAGCTTTGGAAAATTGTTGATGATGAGCATTGTACTAACTTAGCTATATTTACTTCCTCTTCCAGCTTAAGTATTTGAGGCATTCATAATTATAAAGCAAAAGAAGGTTGTCAATGAATTGAACTAGGTAAATGAGGAGATAACTAGATTTCGAGGTAGGATAACTTATTTCTTATATACCAAATGGAAAGGATAAGTACCTATTGAGGTCTTCTCAGTTGTTCTAACAACCCATAAAGTGAATATTAAAGCTTTGTGCTATTTATTTTGATTTTGATCGATAGTTCGTTGATAGTCCTTATAAGATTTTTATTAGTGGATTCTGCTAAGCCATTTCCTTGAGGATAATAATTTGCAGAATAATTTAGTTTAAATCCTCTCTCTAAAAAAAATTTAGTAATTGCATTTCTAGAAAAATAAGAAGCATTGTAAAAAATAAGAGCATGATGGATACCAAACCTGGTAATAATAAATTGATCAGTGAATTCAATGATTCTCTCAGAATTTGCTAGCTTTAGAGGTATTTCTCTATTCATTTTGTAAAATAATCTATTGCAGTCAAAATGTATCTATGTTTTCTAGAAGAATGAGGAACGATATCACTTATTATGTCCAACCTCCATTGGTCAAAAGGTTGTTCGATGTTAACTAGTTGCAAGGTCATGGAAGATTTCCTTTGTCTTCCTAAAGCAGTTTGAAACAAATTTCATCGTCTTCCATACATGATGGTATCTTTGAATAAAGTCAACCAGTAATATGTAGCATGCAGAATTTTGTGAGAGTTGTATCTCCACTATAATGTCCACCTGATGGCCCATAATGAAGTTCTTGTACGAGCTTTTCTGCTTTAGCTTTTTCCAAACATCATAACCAAACAGAATCATAATTTTTCCTAAATAACACATTATTGATGAGTTGATATTTATTGGATTTCAATCTCAAGGCTCTCATTTTCTTAACATCAAGCTCAAGTGGAGCATAACCATTTTTCAAATAAAATATTAAGTCTGCATATTAAGACTGAGTATTAATAGGGAGTACCTTTATGATTTGTTCAATATTACCTGTTACTTCATCTATTGGTGTATCATTCATTCTTGCGACTAACCTGCAAAAACCTTGACCTTTTATAATTTTAACGGGTTTGATTTCTAGATCATATTATTGTAATGCAGTAACCTAGTTAGCCTTTTTTTTCTCATAACTCCTTTTGAATAAGTAATTGTGTGATTGTTGAGAAAGTAATAATAATGTTAACATGAGTTTTTAGAAGAAAAGGTATAAAATATTTGATAGCCTTGTAAACTGCGAAGTCTTTCTTTTCTACTCCTGAATAATTTAATTCAGCTACTTTAAAATTTGAGCTGAAAAAAGAAATAGGAGCTTCAATTTTTGTTCATTTGGTTGTGTCAAGACTCCTGCATATGATAATTCAAAGGAAAAAGTATATAAAATAATTTAATTAGAAAAATTGGGAGTTGATAGAGAAGGGGCATCAACTATGGCTTGTTCGATTGCCTTAAATGATTCTCTTTCATGATCACCCCATTTAAAAAACAAATCTTTCTTGAAATTTGTTTGTAATGGTAGGATGATTTGAGAAAATTCAAGGACAAATCTCTTAGAAAAATTGATTTAGCCAAGAAAATATTGCATTGATTTTTTGGTATGTGGTAATGGAATTTCTGAAATTGTTTTAATTCTTCTTGGATAAATACAAATTCCATGTTTGGATACAATAAAACCGAGTTTACCTTCGCTAAGAGAAAAAAAATGATTTCTTGGGGTTTAGAGAAATTCCATAACTTCTGCATCTTTCAAAGATATGCTTTAAGTCATGTAGACGATTATTTCTCTTTTTTGAATATATGGTAATATTATCTAGCTATACCATAACAATTTTATTAATCAACCCTTTGAAAGCAATTTCCATCGCTCTCTGGAATGTAGCTCCTACATTCATTAGTCAAAAGGCATTTTATGATATGCTTACGTTCCCCACTTTTTTCTAAACATAGTTTTTAATCGGTCTTCTGGAATGTAGCTCCTACATTCATTAGTCGAAAAGGCATTTTATGATATGCTTATGTTCCCCACTTTTTCTAAACATAGTTTTTAATCGGTTTTTTGGAGGAACAAGGATCTAATTGTATCCTAAAAATAAATCTAAAAAAGACATTAGTTTGGAACTAGAAACTAATTGTAGAACTAGTTCCATTGATTGGAGGGGAAAATTATCCTTTTGACATGCTTTATATAAATTCCTAAAATCAATACAAATGCTAATCTCCCCATTCTTCTGTCTAACCTGTAGAAGATTAGAAACCCATTTGGAATGTCTTACTGGAAATATGATTTTGGCTTTTAAAATTTTATTCAACTCACTTTTAATCTGAGTCTCCAAATGCGGATGTATCTTCCTAAGTTTTTGTTGAATGGGTTTAAAATTTGGTACCATTGGGATACTGTGTTGAATTATGGAAGCATCATAAGTTTTTAGATCTTGATAATCCAAGCAAAGATGTCTTTATATCTCTTTAACAAATGAATAAATGCATTTATTTCTTCAGATGAGAGACCAAGACCTAAGTTAATGGTTTGGGGTTTGATATCAGATCCTACGTTAACTAATTCAAATTTCAAAGTTGAACTTTGCTGTTTGCAGTTGGTGACCTTTTTAATCTATCTTTTACATCATAAATATCCAGAATATTAACTACAGGTTTTGGCAAAGCATTTTTTTCATTTGATTTATTCAATTCAGAATCATGTTCATTCTCATCAATTACTTGGTCAAGATAAGATTCTTCAAATTTAAAAAATATAGGATATCTTCATCATCATTGAATACTCACCAATTGGTAACATTATCAAGAATGGTTGGGCGAAAAATAAACTCTATAGAAATTATGTTTGTACTAAAATCTTCAGGTGGGATTAATTTCAATGCACATTCACCAAAATATTAGCACTAGAATTCTCTATTCTTGGTATTGGAGAAATATTAAACACTACAAAATGTGAAGTAAGATTTTGAATTAAGGATTGATAATGCCTAAGGTGATTTGAAGCACAACGGATATTGTTTCTGACTTGTTTTATAACAAATTTAGAATCACCAAATATTTGAAGATATTCAATACCAAGATTTATCACTTTATACAATCGTTGTGCTAATGCTTCATATTCTATAGTATTATTAGTACATTCAAATTCTAGCCTACATGTCAACGCCTGCACCGTCACTAGAATTAGAACCATCAACATAAAACTTCCAAAACACTGATTCATGCTTATTTACAAAAGTATCTGCAACATTAATACTTTTTGTAAAATCCTTTCGTGAATAATTTTCAATTTGAGAAGAAACAAAATTTGATAAAAAATGGAGATTCTTGAGCTGTAAAACTTCCAAAGAAAGATGCCAAAGAATACTCCCAAAGATGTTATTTGTAAAAGGAATAGGCTCATTTTCTTCATCCAAATTATTACCCCAGTGTTTCATATTATTTTCCCTGTCTACCCAATTTTGATTTGTTTTTCCATTGTAAGGAAGCCATATATGTGACCAATCTGTGGCAAAATAACCATGCAATTTCTCAGACCTATCTTTTCTTAAGATAATACTATAAAATTCAGGAATATCAGCAATCAAAATATCAATAATTTGACTAGCTCTTGAATTTGAGGATAATATTATTAAAACATAATTTAATTCTCCTAAGAGTTTAACATTGGCTCTATCTAATTGCACAATTTGCACAACCAATTTCTCAGGTGTTATGTTCATTTTGATACAAACTGAATATCGCATTATATTTGAAGAAGCACCTAAGTCTATTCGGCAATTCTGAACATTTTTATTGAAAATATGAAAGATTAATAAAAAAAGGAGGGGTATGAGAATTGGATCAATCTCCAATTAGAATTGCATCTGAGGCATCAATTTTGTTAGGAGTATCATCTAGAGGCTTTCCTTTTCCTAATGAGGCTTTTGCAGTTGGAAAAGGAGATGTAAGAACAACGTTTAATTCTCTGAGTAATTTTTTTTTGTTTCTTAAGTTTACTTACCTCATAAATGGAAATATTAGATTTTACTTTCTTCATATCTTCCCCAATATTATACTCTATATCTTTACTAGAAAAAATAAGAGGTTTTTATGTAGAAGGAGAATTGGAAGAGGATGGGATGGATTCAAAAGATTTGGGAGGAGATTAATTCATTGTGCTTTTATCCTTACTGACAGGAGTAAATGGTCTTTGTTTTGAACTTGAAGAAGGTGAATCTATAGATATTTTACTCCTAGTATCTATGGGTAAGGCTTCTCCTTCTTGATGTAGTGAGGATAAAATCCCATAATCCATGTGCTTCGACTAGCTCTTCTTCTTCCGATTCTTCCATAGATAAAGATAATTCTTCATCCTCTTCTTGATCTGATTCAATGTTAGAAATGACATTCGGTGGTTGAGATGATGAAGGTTGAGATTTCTTAAATTGTCTGAAAGGATTTCTTGAGGAATCTGTGACTTGTTTTATCTTGACCATTTCATTTGAAATTGTTCTAAGGAATTTTTGTAACCTTCTAAATTGAAAGGTACTTTAGATGACATATTTTTGGTTTCTTCTTTGAAAGTCATTTTCTTAAATTTTCTCTCTTCTAGAATGGTTTTCTTCTCTAAGTCTAAAATGTGTTTGTCGACAGATACAACTTCTTTCATATTATCACTTAGAGTGATTTTATTAGCTCTATCTACGAATATGGAAATATTAGAGGGAAATGCATAAATATACCATTCTACCTATACATCTTCACCAGGTTGTGAAGTATCTGGAATCTTGTTAAGAAATTTATTGAACCTAGAATTAAAATCTTTGATTCTTTCATTTGGGTTTGTTTTAAGATTGGAAAGATCATTAATTAGCATAGTAGTTGTACGATCGTCTCCAAACTTTTTCAAAAATTTCCCTTCAAACATATTACAATTATTAATTGAACCTGATGGTAAATAAAAATATCGGGATTCTACTGATCCTACAAATGTATATGGAAAATGTCTAAGTACACAATCTTCTTCTGTAACCCCTTTGAGATTAATAACCAACATATAATTATGCAAATGTTCTTCAACTTGAATCCCTTCATCAGGATTGAACTTAGGTAACCATCTTTCTGGATATTTAGGCAAAGGATGAAGGGGTGTTGGCATGTTAACAACACCTGGATTTGTCCAAGGTCTATTAGCCATTGTGGGAATTTGAATAGAAGAAGTTGTAGTAGTAGAAGAGGCTGACTATGTGGAAGAAGTAGCCCCTGCGATAATCATACATAAACTAGCACCTGTTGATTAGGAATGGGTGATAGGGATGAATCGATTGGGCGGATGGGAAGAATTTAATGAGGCATAATGAAATAAAGGTGTTTTTGGTGGAGATGAAGACAAAATCTCACTAGTTGATGATTGAGCTTCAGAATTTTGGGTCTTTCTTCAGTGGGAAGGTAAGGGAAACTCAAATGGAGTGACCTTGAGTTTCTCACTTTGAGAATGAGTAAAAATATGAGAAGTGGGGCAAGATGATGATACACTATGTTTAGATAACTCATAATGTTGAGAATTTTCTTAGGAAATAAGCATTCCTTCTATTTTTCAATTAAAGTCTCAACTTCAGGTGACTCCTGTAAAAGAGGTTGATCTGTTGTCTTAAGGTGTGTACTAGGAGATTTCGTTATAACTTCTAGTCTACAGGTAGGAGATTTCGAGTGAGATCTGGAAGTTGGGGGAGATTTTGAGGGAAATTGACTTTTCAGATGACCTTTTGATTAGGAATTAGACCTTATTATCATTCATATTTAGGGGCCCTCCTTCTAGCGCTCAAAATGTTGAAGGATGGAATTTGACTACCTCAACATCAGGGAATACCACCTAGTTAGCAGCTTAAAGCAACTCCATTTCCGTTGCAATTGGTGGCTCCGAGTGGGTATAAAGGGATCAATTTCCTGTTTTTAAGAGATTTATTATACTAACAGAATGAAACTAATGAAATGATTTTATAGCTATTGATAAAACTACTAAGTAAACTTATTCTACCTATTTCCTGGGATATCAAACCTTTATATGTGACTCAAAGAAAGATTTCATAAAGTATATAACAATATAGATCATTCGATAATTTTTTTAAAAGAAAGCATATATGATAAAATGAATTAATTAAATAGTTAACTGATTTAGTTTGTTAAAACTCAATTACATAAAAGATCCCGTTATCTCATACATAATAAAAAATCATTCAATTCTGCACATCAATAATAATAATGACTAATTGTTTTCAAAGCATTTATATAACGAAATAGCATATAAGAGATTCACTATCTAATTCAATAACACATAGTGATAACATAAAGATAACAGTACCCGATGCATTATCACTTTGGTTATGAAAATATAGCTTTTAGGCTCAACTTCTCAATTAGATAACTTTGGCTCAAACAATAGCGCAACTTCAAAGTTGTCTTCTCAAAATTCTGGACCCCTTTATAAATGCATGAAAGGGGTTTAATTAACCTATTAATATCACAAAAATAATAAACTTAAAATAGAAGTATTCATAAAAGCTCCAACAAACTAAGCTAAGATAGAGGACAGATTTAGTGATCTATTGTAATAAACACTCATGCCTATGCTAGAGATTGATTCTTCATATGCTCTCCGAGACCATATATGTCTGTGAGCAGCTTCATCTCAGGGGGCTGTACCGATTCCATGAGCTTTTGTCCCGTAAACATTGCATCACTGAGTGCTGGAGGAAGTTGCATTGCTGCATTCCAAAGACACCTAAGAATGAGCCACTAACTATGTGGTTTCACTAGGAAATACCAATAACTTTCAAGGTTCTCTTGTGATAAACTCTTAATATCTTCAACCTTCTTCTTAGATGTTTCTTGCCAAGATTGTTTTAAACTTTTTACATCTGACAAGTTGTCCTTCGATCATTCCTATATTAGATTGGCTTTCAATATGGTATCTGTATTGTATTCGATGAAATTTCAGGCAAGATTTCTGGCTCTAATAATAGCCATTTCTACACATTTTATTTTGATATTTGAGTCACCAAAAATTATATCCTTTTATAATTCTTTATTTCGTGGAAGATAAACTAATCTTCCCTAGGAACTACCTTTCCAATCTATGTACTCAGAGATTTTCTCAACAATTTCTTCATAAAATGTCCTTAAATCGGACAATTGGTTTACTAAAGAATCACTGGTCTTTGACAAGTCATGAATTAGAGCCAATTTGTGAAAGAAGATAGCATGTTACTTTGTTAGGAGTATATCTAGTTCCGATGCCTCCTTGTGGACTTCATTTATATCTAGATTTTCCCTCAGTTGGTTTATCATTTGTTGCAATTGTAGTATTTGTTCATCTTTGTCCTTCATTTCAAATTCAAATTGTAGTTTTAAATCATTAAAACTTTTCTATAACTCGGTAAGGTTTGCTTGCCATTGTTGCTCGATTGCTTGCTTTTCAACATGGAAACTTAGTTTTAATTGAACAATCCTTTGATCTTTTTATTTTATCAACAATTGTATTTTTGCAGCTTTATCAATGGTAGAACTAATGTAAGATTCTCCAAATTGAGATAGTCTATTCAATTCCTCGTCAGGGGATTTTTGAGCTCCTTTCCAAAGAACTTGAAAAGGAGTTTCATTTGAAACTAATGCTTGTGATTGTTCTAACTTTATTTTCTTTCTTGACCTTCTCATCACTGCTTTATGTTTTGGACTGTAAAATACGTCCAAAGGTGGGATTTATTCAATCTTGAGGACTATCTTGATAGTAGGGAATGCATGAATTATTTCCATATCATTAGCAACAATGGATTTATCAACAATTTCAACATCGATGTTCTTCTTGGGAGTCTCAAGAATTGTATTTCCTTGGGAAGCCTCAATAGTAAACGAGGTTGTCCCTGTATTTTCCAAAATGTATTCTGTCTCTTTGTTGACTATAACCTATTCTACTTGCATAATGCTGACATACATATAACTCGAGTATCTTCGACTGTCAAAACATGATTGAATTCCTCCCATACTTTATCCAATTTGTTCTCATATTTAATTTTTCTTGTTAGCTCAACAACTAAAGTAGATGTTTCAGAGACTTAGGAAATAATTGGAGCTTTCGAAGAGGAGGCTGATGTATTTGAAACTTCTAAGTTCCATAAAGATTGTTTTAACAAAAATGATGTTAGATGGGCTATTCTTTGCTGATGATATTAATTGAATCTAATCAATTCGTCAGGACTTAGATGATTCACTTCCAATTTTTCTACCATAACATACTCTAGAAACATTTCAAACAAATCATTGAACTTATCAGGTTCACTTGAAAACTATTTGAGCTTAGCCTATGTTGTAACTTCTTTCATGACTCCATTAGGGTCATATGGATGTTTGGTATGGTTGGAAAATCAAAGGCTTTTAATTTTTCAATTTCAAGTAGGGAATGCTTGAAATTATCCAAGGCATTGGTACCAGAAGGGATAGGAAAATATGACCATGAAATTTTCTTGGCATCCATAAGCACTTTAGTCGAGCCCTTACAAACTACTTGATAAGCATTTTCCTTGGCCAACAATTTATCTGGGACAAAAAGGGGGAAAACATGAGGATATGAAAGGCTACCAAGAACTTGAATGTAAGTAAATGACTCTTCCCCAAACCACTTTCTTAACGGCTTTAAATCTCAATTGGCTTCTGTAGTGAGTCTATGGGATTTGCTACCAAAGACCTCTTAGTGGATAGGGAGCATGGTATTTGGTTTCCCAAAGGATATCAAGATAAAAAGATATTGGACTAGGAAATTGGTCTATCCATTTCCATCCTAGAAATGGAAAATCATAAGAAAAGAAAATTGTATCCATGACATAGGCAATCATAAAGAAAGGAGGAGTCGTTCTCTCAAGAACATTGCACTTCTTTCTATAATTGGGGATTTGGGTGGTCAAATTGTTAGAAAAAATAGTCACCCAATCCATGATATAGCCATTAGCAGTGCCTTCTATTAATGCGGCCATTCTTTAGAGAATTTGTGTGTATTTAGATAACCATAGAGGAAAGATAACATAGAAGCAATATGAGATAAATGGGAAACAATAGAGGCTGCTGAATACATACCCTTGTCCTCAAACTTGTGTTTGTTTGGGTCCCTTCTCCATTCTCTGATTAGCTCCGCAAGATTCTGATTCTCTTGCATGGATTTGTGGATGAAATGGTTATCATATTTCTTTTGAGGTTGAGGTAGATGATACATTTTTCTTAAATTCTCAGATTTAAAATACCCAATAACTATCTTCTTCGGAGTTATAAACACTCTGTTCATAATGTCTAGATGGCCAATAACCCATCTTTACCATATCTGTATATGGTGGAATTTTGGGGTAGGCAACAATTCTATGGAGAAATGAATTGGCCACATCATTCCATGTGTCATTATTATTTGGAGGAGAATCATCAACAATAGAAACTTGTTTCACGATTATTCTTGGATTTTCATCCTCGAATAATTTGTATATTGCCTCCCAGGAGGACGAACCTACATTCAAAGTGCATGTAGTATCTCTAAACAAAGGAGACACCTCAGACACTTCTTCAGGTGGCAAGATTGGTTCTTGTTGTATTACAGACTTTCTCCTCGCCTTGATTATCCTTGACATGTCCTTTAACTGCTCTTTATTGGAATTTACATGTTAAGAAAAGAACCATGATAAGAAAAAAGAACTCGAAATATGCAAAGAGTCATATCAATTCAATGCCAAACTTGTGGAAAATAATTTCACATTAACTCAAAATTATTACAAATCATAAAAAAAATCAAAATTAGAACTATGTAGAGTGGTCATTTAATTTTCAAACATTTTTTCACGTGACACTGACACCTGTCATTATATCGGGAAATCCTTTATCAGTGTTTAGTATCGGGTGACATTGACATAACTTGGAGACTTATGATTTCCAAAAAACATAAAGTTGTGGGATTCATATTAGCAAAATACTGGGGTTTTAACAGAATGTGATACCGAAAATCTGTCAATTGACGGAATGAAATATTGACATTTGACATATTGCGATATTGTTTCAGCATTTCAATATTTTGCAATCAGTTTTTCATTGTTTCACAATTATCTTTTCAATATTTTGCAATCAAATTTTCACTATTTCACAATTGCGTTTTCGTTGTTTGCTTTTCTTTGAAACCGCTGATACTACGTGTGGGTTTTAATAAGACCAACCATTTTATGATATTTCCATTTATTTTTTATGATTTCAGGATTTGTAAGACTTGCAATTTATTTCCAAAAAACTACAGAAGGATTCCTAAAATGGTTTTATGCCTTTTTCATAAATTTTCTTGTTTTATTAAAAAATAAAAGAGTAAATATGAAACTTATCCTATTTTATCTAAACAAGAAAGGATTCTATCCTAAATATTTTTAAACGTCCCCATTCTTATTTCTCCTAAGTCTAAAGATAATGTGGGGTTGTTGAGTACCACAATGTATCGTTGCCTTGCCATTTTTGTATAACCATGGTGTCATGGGGTTATTTTATTTGGTTGAGCCAGATTGCTGGATGGTTTTGGAACTGGGTGACATGTTCTTAGGAAAATTCCCAAGGGCTGAGGAATCCCTTGACTGGTAATGGCGGGATACAAGGTAAAGCCTAAGGGCAAAGACAACAAATTTCCTTAAGGTATTGGTGAAGAAATATGGAGGCATCTATGCCGGTTTAGGCCTAGTAATCCCTTGATCGGTAATGACGGGATTACGGTAAGGCTTGGTAGTGTATGTTTCTTTGTTTGGACATAGGAATCCCTGAACCAGTAATAGAGGGATACATGGTAAAGCCTGGTCGTGTAAATGAGGATTTCGACCTTAGAAATCCCTTGACTGGTAATGGTGGGATACACAATAAATCCTAAGGAAGCTCTAACTATTTTTTGTGAGTCCAACATTCATGCTTCAAATATGGCACATGGGGTGACTAGATGAAAGAAAGATTTGGTTCAACCCAATCTATGGTTTGGTGGTACGTGTAAGTCCCTGACCTAGTTGCATTTTCATATGTTAATAAGAGATATGTTTTCCTTGTATTTCATGAGTAAATGTACTTGTTATTATCTGGCTTTGATGGTTGTTCTATAAATTTTATTATTCTGGATATATGTTGGTTATAAGCATTGTTTTATGAAAATATTTCATTATGGCTCTTAACATGTGTTGATTAGTAAATGAACGGTTAATGATTGTATGGCCTAATAAATGATAATGCAACTATTGGGAGAGGGTATCAGACTATGTTGACAAAGATCCCTATGTTCAAATATGTAATTATGACCTATATATTACATGTTCATGATGTGTTTGATGAAATTTTTGTCATGGTTGGGATGGGTCAGGGTAATTACTTGTTCATGTTTTTAATAGAGGCCTTTTCTCTGTGTTATTTATCATTTCTAAGAGTTTCATTAAGTTTTGGGTAGACGTCTAGATCCTAGCCCTAAAAAAGTGGCTCAGATCTTCGGGTTGTTGGCAGAAACCTAAGTGAATTAGTCTACGGTCACTAGGATGCAGGCTTATGGGAGCGACAAAAGGGTCTCAACCATTGAATTTCCTTAAGAAACTAAAAGTCCAGGTCATTCAAAGAGTAAGATAACTCAGTAGTTGTGCCCCTAGAGTGGCTGGTTAGCTCCTTGGGGTCCTGTAGAACTTGAGGGATGTCAGTAAGGTTTTGGTTTGTCGATTCCACTTCGTTAACTATACTTAGGGAGTTGAGACCTATCATAGTAACCCTTCATCACATAGTTACCATGGTGGACTGGTAAGCTTGGGTAAGTGAATAAAGAAGGTGTTACAAAAGGTAATTGGGTCTTCTATATATCAGGCTGCAATGCGATGACTTGGAAGATTAGCTGGAAAATTAATGTGGTAGTGAAAAGTATATCTAGGCCTCCAATAATGTTAAAATTGAGCCACTTTCCCAAATATACAAATATTGTATTTTCTCATTCAAAAGCGATGGATCCTAGCTGACACGGTTGTACAAGTGGCAGTGATGAGGAATAAAATGATGACATGGACAAGAAGAATTGGACTTTTAGGGTGGCCAAGTGAGATGATTTTGGGTGGCACTTGGCACCACTTAAAGGATGACATGTGGCAATATTATGTCATTATGAAGACAACATGAAAAAAAAAAGGTTGTGAAAAAGACATGGACATGGAAAATGATCCATATGGCATGTTTTGATTGCCATTTGGAAGTTTCACATGATAGCTCCCAATGCATCACAATATTTTCTAGGGGTTGGTTTGGTGAATGTTTTCATTTTATTTAGTTTTATTCAAAATGGCCAAAATCAAAGTGAAATGTTTCCAAATTTAGAATAAGTTTCAAGACATCGAGAATATATGGAAATTCGAAACATTTTGGTGTGTAAACCATCAGGCCCATTCAAGCATCTGATGGTTCGAGATATCAATGGTGGGTACCTTAAACTGTGGAACATCCATAGTTTTCTGGGGGTATGCACACTTGACACATTCAAAAGAATCATATATGGATTGAGCAGGTTGAGGTTCCATCTAGCACACTTCCAAAATAAAACCTACTTATTTGGGTATTTGAGGTTTCAAGTGATCTGGGTTGTATGTGATAATAGAAAAGGGATATGATCTATACTTTCAAGGCCACAGTAACAAGGTATGTTCATGTGAGGTATTACCTTAAGCCCGAAAGAGGAAAGAAGACTAACCATCTGGCATATCCAAGGATTCAAGGGATCATACTACTAGTGAAAATAAGAATTGAGTTGAATATCAGATATAGGATTAGCACATGGTGAGTAAAACTATGGATTCCAAATTTTAGTTCTAATGGAAAAGGATCCTCTAAATTGTGTTGAAGATTGGGAACCAACACTTTCAATTCAGAGTCTTGATTATCTTGTTGGAGAAACAAAGATATTAGAAAATTTCAAACATCATGAGGCTGAAGCGATTTGACTTCTAATGACTATGAAGGTACATTATGAGAATTTCAAGGTCTAAAATGGGTCTTCTAAGGAAAATAATGAAATAAAGTTAAAATAATAAAATAGCATTTATGAATTTTTAAGGAAAAAGAAAAGAAAGTACTTTTTTAATTGTATTTTTGGTTTATCTCCTTATAGGTTTACTCAAATGTTAATTGTAGACACCTGTTGGATGTCGAGTTCAATTCCATATCCAACGAGAACCCACTTTGCATGATTTTAAAAGACATGAAAAAAGTGTGTTGAATTGAATTCCAAATCCAACGGGTGTCTACACTTCACATTTCAATAAACCTACAAGGAGGTAAGCCAAAAATACAATAAAAAAAAGAATTTGTCTTATTTTCCTTACAAAATATCTTCTCTTGGGGATGAAATCATCATCTTGAATGCTATTGGCTCTTTTAAAGTTTATTTTGTTAGTACAATCTCTATTTTCAAGCCCATTTTTTACCTTAAAATTATTCTAATGAAAAGACATGGTTGATTGAGAGGGAACAAAGAAGAAGAGATAAATATAAGTAGAATTTACTAATTGAAAATATGTATGAAGAGAAAGAAAATGAGGGCAAGAAAGAGGGAGAGAGGGATAGTGGACATAAGAGGATTGAGTAAAAGCTATTAGCAAATGTAAAAATTATGAAGTAGATAAGGGACTAAGTGTGAAAATAAGAACTGAGCATAGGTTGTAGGAGGGTATTGGGTGAAAGTTAAAGTAGCTATATATCAGAAAATTATAGAGAACCAAAGCTAAATAGGATGTTTGAAAGAGAATATCATAAAAGTTCATGAAAAAATATATTAACAGGGGATTAGAGTCTCCTTCGAGTAGGTTACTGAAAAATATATGCAGGTTATTGCCTGCAAACAGTGGGAGGCAGTGCCCACAACAAGTGGTTGCTTACAAAGGAAATGGGTTGGAGCCTCTTATAGGTTGGTGCCTACACAATATGATGTAAAATAAAGTCGATTCTTGCATTCACATCAAAATTAAAAGAATATTTGTGGTTTTCTCCCATTTGGGTTTCCACATGAACATCAAATGTCTAGTTATTTATGTGATTGATGATTTTCTATACTATTGAGTGATTTTAAATTCGCTAAATTATTGTTAAAACAAAGAAAGGAACATATAATATTTATTCACCCCCCTCTCTGTATTTTCCTAGTTTCCAACATTTGGTATCAGATTTGATTCCTTCAGAAATGGTATAACAACTAGAAGGAAGATCTAAGTCTAATACATGACCAGTCAAGATGGAAGTTTTACAGATAAAGCTCCTATTTTTAACGGAATGAACTATGCATTTTTGAAAGTGAGAATGAGAACACATATATTGTCCCATTGATGGTGTTTCATGCCATCAACATGTAAGGGGATCTCCCTGATTTTTGATTACCTACAAACTAGTTCACATGATAAACAACAATCATGAAAACATAACAACTCCTATTCACAATACTCATGTCTAAGAAACGAATTGTTTCATTACAATTAATATGTAATTCAACCAAAATATAGTGCAAACATAACGAGAATAATCATGTTATATCCATGATACATGCATGAAAAGGTAATGGCTCATAGAAATTCTGATTATAAATGAAAGATCCCAAGTACATTGTTCCATAGATGAAACACTAAATCTAGTAGGAGATCATGAACCCACAACTTACTCCTCCAAAGAATGATCTATCCCCAATGCATTACGAGAGAAGCCAAGGAAAGACTCCAAGAATGTAACCTCCTTACTTGAGTTATGAGGAGTTATTTCTAATAAATGACAATGACCTTTGTGTTGGAGGGAAAATTTCCCTAAGGTAAGGGTTGATAACCTTAAGAGAGCAGAACAAAATAATCAACAAGAAAAATTCAAGCAAGCATGCCAAACATGTGAATTATTAAATGTGGACTTGGAAACTTACCCGAAGGTTGTATGTTTAATTATGCTCATGTAGTGTCCAAACCCTCTATTTCCTCCAGAATCGAGTAGGCCTGCAAGTCAATTCAGAGAAGCATATACATAATACATAATTCAATTTTCATACATAAAAAATATGTTAGATCATCATATATAAACATAGAACTTGACATTAATGAGACAATAACATATCAGGAATGAGACATGATCTTGTTTATTTATAATTAGCAATAGGTACAGGAAAGGTACAATCTGATCCAAGCCAAAGCACCAACGAAGCCTTCCTCTAGATCCATCCATCCCAAGCCACGAACAAAAACTATCTAACAAATTCAAGGATATCCTATAAAGATGATGAACATCTTTGCAAAGGAAACACAAGTTTCCATGGAGACTGGGAGTGTAGGAGACACAAGAAAATCAAACTTTATCTGGTAGAAAAAAATGAGTATAATGTTGATAGCCCCTCTCTTATGTTTTTTAGGCCTACCCAAGGGATGTATATATACCACCTAAAATTATTTAATTCATTTGTGCTACAGGCTCGTGTAGGTGGGTTCTCGGTAAAACCATGAACCCTGCCTAAAAAATAACATATTTTAGTTTTTCATATTTTGAAAGGTGTACATGAGTATGCAGTTTTAGAACCTGTGTATGTATGCACTTTTGAATGGGAAGAGTTTTGTATGGAATTTGAAATATTGTTTTTTAATATAATACCAAGTCTTCATGGGAAAAGGCTACCTAAGGAAATACAAGAGCATGAAATATACAAGAGTGCTATATGATTCTATAATAGATGCCCCCTAATATATGAGGTCAGAAGGGGTACATGATGGACAAAATATATTAAGTATAGAGAGAGGGGTCATTCAAAAACCTAGGAGGAGATCACCAAATTACATCTCATCGAATACCAATGGAAGAAGTCTAAAAGAAAATTCATGTCTAAGGTAGGCACATCCATGTTCAGAAGTAATAAATCATGTCCAATGATTAAGTATAAAGGGGATCTAGAATGTATACATAAGTGAACAGAAGGAGTTGTAGAATACATAATGGATCATCAGATCATAGTTACAAAAGAACACATCGGAGTTATGTCTCAATATCACATATAGAAAAATGTTCGATTAATTATGTTGCATAGCTGATCCTCATAAGAGTACCAAAGCATAAAGGTAGTAGTACTGCATAAACTCGGGTGCCAACACATAACATGTTGTTGTGAAGAACTGCAACATATAAGGGTGGAAGGTGTCACTGAAAAAGAACTGAAGGAGCTATCAAGTGGAGAAAAATGTTGACACAACCTGAGGTCTTCACCGACTGCAAATGGTACATTTCTACACCATGGGAATAAATGAGCTGATGTTGACCATGTTAGAAATCATTTGACTGCCGATCATTGATGTATATTGTTAACAAACGGGAGATAACTCACCAATAATTCTAATGAGTGTCAAGGTATCCCAATACAATCTAACATGTGTGAATAAATTTATTGAAGTTGAACACTAGAAATAATCTATCAATCAAAAGACATTATTGTATTCTCATTATTTTGTGAAGGAGTCTCCCACTAATGACAAAAAACCCTAAGGTACTGAAGAAGGGACTCTACAACTTATTCCCATGGCAACGACTTAGATTCAATGGGAAAATATCCATTTGAAGGAAGGAATTAAGGCATCCCACAAAACCCAAGACAAGTGTGACCTACAGGCCAATAATTTGGAAGAACTCAGATGAAGAAGATGGAGGCCAATATTTCATTAAACTTGGAAGTATTTTATTACAAGGCATTCAACAACATTCATTCTTTTGTAAATCGCCATATTAACTTGATTCAACATTAAAATAATTTGCAATTAATTTCAAACCAATTAGAGATCATGAATATGTCAAACATGGGGTTGTTATGTACAATAGTATTAATACACAATAGGAGTGTGAAATAAAACTCTTAGAAGAAATTGATTTAAACTAAATCATATTAGTATGTCAAACATCCAATAAAGATATTATAGTTATGGATAACATACTAGATTGCTCGATATTTAAATTTTATGTCTGGCAACCCTAACCCCCTTTCCCCCAACCTACGGGGGATTTGTTGATTGAATGATGACGATGTGAAGATCTTATTGTAAATCACAAGGATAGGTGTCCCTTGTAGTGCATTGTAACTAGTCTACTAAAACTTTAGTAAAATGCTGTTGTGCTCAATTTCCTACGGTCTCTTTGTGCCTTTATGAAGCACTAATAAGGGGGTCATAATTCATCTTCATAGCATGCAGACATCCACTATAAAAGTTATACATTGTTGATCTAGGTATTTCAAGAAGGCTAGGCACCATTGATCTATCTCCACTCAAATCCAAGTACATAAAATGAGAGTTCTTAAACGGGTATTCAAGTCGTTCCATTATGATGGACAATGTCAAAAATTGAAGTAAACAAGAAACTTTAGTGGTGACTTCTTGTAAGTAATGGAGGCAAGGGTTTTCAAATATTAGCACAATTTATGGTAGTGTGGATATTGATCTCTCCTTGTCAACATTGTCAAAACTAATAATAGTGTCGAAGTAAATTTAGTGTCAAATAATTGTACGGAAAACCATGATTGACCATTACTTTCACTAAGAAGAGAAAATGATAGTCATTTTTAATGGGGAAGAAATAAATGTGAAACAAAACTCATGTATTTTAGTTGAAATTTATATAAGTCCCCGTGTTCTTTAATTATTAAATACTTAATGTAAATACAAATAAATTATCATTAAGATATTGATTTTGAAGATTAAATATGTATTAAAAGGCATTCATCTATGACACTTGATTTTTCATGTAGTCTGAATAAACCGCTTAAAGCTGATTATCAATTAATTCTAAATAGTTTTGTATAAGATATATCTTTACTTACATTAATAGCTTTATTTCAAAAATAAATTACATTATAAACTTATATGAACCCATATAACTAAATGAAATTCAATAAATAACTTCTGCGTCTTGTTGGATTCTATGAGATTATTTTAAGTACAAATAGTTTATTTAAGAATTGAAATTTACAAAATGTCAATATTGATGGGAAAAGCATGTCATATGGTGTAAAAAGTTTAAATACATCCATTTATGGCCCATCTCTTGAATGAGCTTAAATAGTCTACTTAATGCTCATGGTGATTTCATTAATCCATGTTTTATTAGAAAAATAATTTTCTTTACATGGTTTTTTATTCTAGAAATAGCAATTTCATATTTATACATTCATATTAAACCACATGATAGTTAAAAAAAAATAAATTAATGCTTTCTTGACTTATTGACTTATATGACATGATTACATATAGGAATAATTGATTTAATAATGCATAGTTAGAAAAAGTTGTCAATTCAAAATAGAATAAGCCAGTTAGAACTCATAAATAATTGATTTTAAACTATTAATTTTTTTAAAAAAATATTTTTGCTTACATTGAGATCTTTATTTCAAAAGTAAATTCCATTTATACATACATACATTCTAAATATAATTTAATACATACTTGCCTTGTTGGTTTCTATGAGATTATTTCAATTACAAATAACTTATTTAAGAATTGAAATTTACCGAATGTTAATAAAGGTGGGAAAATCAAATGCCATATGTTGCATAAAGTTTAAATACATTTATTTATGACCTGTACCTTGAAATAACTTTAACAATCTACTTAACATTCATTACCAATTAATTATTCCATGTGTTGTTAGGAAAAACATTTCATATTACATGGAATTTTATTTAAAAAAAAAATAAGTGCCACATTTACACACTTAGATTAAACGTCATGATATGAAAATAAAAGTCGATAAATGGCTTTATATAGACCACTTAAAACTCATTATCAATTAATTATAATTTGTTTTGTAAAATATATATATTTACTTACATTAAGAGTTACATTTAAAAAATGCATCACATTTATGAACTTCTATCAATGCATATAGCCAAATAGAATTCTTCAAGTCATATTGGATTCTATGAAATTATTTAAACCACAAATAAACTATTTAAGAATTGAAAATGACAAAATGCTAATATGGATTGGAAAATCAATGTCTTATGGTGCAAAAAGTTTAAATACAACCATTTTTTACCCATCTCTTTAATGAGTCTAGATGGTCCACTTAACACATTGTTAATTAATTATTCCATGTTTATTAAGAAGAGAATTTTGTTTTTCATAGAGTTTTGTTTCAAAACAATACAATATGAGATTAATACAGTCTTAATAGATTACGTGATAGACAAATAAAAGTCAATAAATGGATTCCTTATTAAATTAAATGAGATGGGATGATTGCATATACAAATAGTTGATTCGAGAATATATGAAGAAAAAAATATGGGTTAAAAATTGAGTGCCCTACAATTTAACGAGAGTAGTATTCACTTATGAGCCATCACCCATTAGCCTAAATAGTCCACTTTATACTTATTATCAAGATATTAAAAGACTTATTTTTCGAAAAAATGCATCATAGTATATGGCTATTATAAATCACATTTATACACTCATATTAATGGAAATAACTAAGTACAAGTCAATAATATAATTATAGCTCACTTGATATGATTTTAGTTTATTTGAAATATGAATTTACAAAAAAATGACTTTAAATAATGAAATTAGATGCCTTACGGTTCAAAAAGTTCAATGACATAATTCATCCATGATAGTATCCAGTCAAACTTTGATAATCCACTTATCAATCATTATCATCATATATATGTTTTTTTAAGAAACGCAAAATTGTTTACAATATATTTTTATATCAAAAATTACATATCACATTTATGCACTCATATTAGTGCATTCCATATGTAAACAATGAAAAACTGACTTTGTGCCTTGTTGATTTTCAATAAGATATGATTGCAGTTACAACCATTAATTGATTTAAGAATATAAATTTATGAAAACTATCAATTGAGAAATCACATATCTTATGTTTCAAAAATTTCAAATCATTTACCTATGACACATTTATCATTAGCCTTAATAGTGAATAATGCATTGTGAATAGTGAGTAATGCACATAACATTTATCAAGTAAATTATTATAATTTATTTAGTAAGAATAGCACCTTCTTGCGAGTTCTATTTCAAAAATTATATTTCACATTTATATATGATTATTGATACATATAAATAAACATATATCATTTAAAATAACATGTCTTGATGGTTCATTTAAGATAATTTGAATGGAAAACAATTCATTTAAGAACACGTGCACGCACAACACATCTTAGAAAAAAATCGATACAAAAAAGTCATTGCAAAAACATTTATAAATAATAAGAAATATACATATTAATATAATTGGCAATTCCGATATATTTCAAAAAATATAAAATCAATCAAATTGATTCAACAAAAATTATGTCCAAAATGTATCAAAAAATTGAAATGTACTTTTTGACAAATTTATAAAATAAATTATCTCCATGAACTACAACGAAGTACATGTGCTATTGAACATTCAAATGTACTCATGTTTTTGTTTGATACGATGAGTGTCTTAAGAAAGGGGAATAAAACTTGCATAAGCCACGTATCTTGCTCTTTTCCTGTATATGATTTTATCAAGATGTGGTTTGATCGATATCCGATGAATTGAGAAGTATACTTTTCTGTATCTATTAGCAATACATTTGATTCTTCATAATTATCTCCATATTGGGATGACACATCAATCAAATTTTTCTCATAGAATTGTCTTGTTCTCCATGCTTCCAATTTCGTTTGCAAATGACAATGAGACCTGTCCCATGCAAATTTAAAGTCCTCTATATCAATATTTGATTTTTCAAGTAATTTTCAGATGCACTTGTCAGTGACATTTAATGTCCATATTGCGACATCATAATTTCTTAAGCAATATTTTAATACTTCTGACTGAAAAGGCCTTAAAAAATAGGACCTATCACCAAACTTCCAATCTGGTTCTCTTTGAATATGAAAATTTTGTTCATCTTTGGTGTATGATTGGAAGAATACTCCTTCCATTTCAAATATCAACAACATCTTTTGACTTGTAGTAATTCCCATTTGCATCTGCACTGCAACCACATGTATGATATTAACATATCTCCACTTCAACACTTCATTGCTTAAGGACATAAAAACCTATCATTTTAAAAATGATGTTAATATTTATTATGAATTATTTCCATTTGTATGCAAAGGTAATTTTACAATTAGTTCAAAGTATCACAAAATATAAATACAATTGTCCCATTAATTTGAACAAATAAATAATATGTTTACTTTATACATACATCCTAATACATTTATTTAATTTGTATGGAATAAAAGTCTTATAAGGATGCATTGACCAACCATTTAAATCATTGATTTGAAGACTTATAATGATTTATTTAATTGCTACATACAACTTAATATAGTTTTTCAACTTATATGGAATAAAAAGGGTTATAAGAATGCAATGGGTCATCCTTTACATTATTAATTCTTAAGAGCTTTAACGATAACTTAAACCACATTTAAAGCCAATAATTGTAATGATCTAATTAAAACAAATAGATCAGTTATCTATTAATTTTACATACAATGTAATCCATTACGTATATATATATATATATATATATATATATATATATATATATATATATATATATATATATATATATATATATATATATATATATATATATATATATATATATATATATATATATAGCATGGGAAATTTTGATACGAAAACATTAAATTACCATTCATATCACCAAAAATAAAGAAAATAATAGTATTTTACTTTTAGTAATGACAAACCAAATCAACAATTATTTTATTAGTGTTGCGAAATAAAATTAATAATTCATGATGTCATACATATAATAGCATGATATAGACATCTGTAATCTTAAGGTACTTCTAAATGTAATTGAACATCCTTCAAAATAGCTCGCACATCTGTAGCCTTGTTGAGTTTATGCAATATTCCCCATAGCTCATTGATCAACCAACTATCCCCTTGATTTGCTCCAATGAATGGAGGGGCAAGAATCACATTTTCTTTTGGATTCTCTTTCACTCTCTCAATTAAACAATCAACTATAATAGTATTGGTTGCATCATATTGGGTATGCATTTCCCACAACTTTTTCAATGATTCGGTGTGTATAACTTTCGTTGGATTGTCAATTAACTTATGTCCCTTTTGTGGTTTATAGTTTGAAGCAGTCCACTTAAACACAGGTTTACCTTGTAATGTTTTTGAAACCAACTTTTTTAGAAATATTTTTGTGCATTGTTTCAAAGCTGTCGTCCAAATTGCAATGTCAAGAGATTCATTTTTGAAACACATTTCAAAAAATGATTTTGCATGTGAATGAATCCAAAATAATGTTTTCTCTATTGTGTAATCAACATCAACTCCCATTTTCTCAATATGCCCTTTGTTTGTTGCTTCATCATCGATGCTATGATAAAAAATATCCTTTAGTTCAAACATAACTAGTTTCATTTCAGTTATTTTGGCCGCAACACAATGGAAAATAATATAGTCAAACCATTTTATTCATGTTACAAAAATTACTAAAAAAATTGTTGAAACAATACATTTACCTTGAGTGGTTTTTGCACTATTTATAGATGAAACAATAATTTATTTTATCATCTTGATAGGACCTGGAGTAAACATATTAAACCTTCAATCAAATACTAATACCAAGAAAAACATTAGTAATGCAACCTTTAAAAAGAAACACACACACACACACACAACTTTACCATTATTTTTGTTGTTAATTTTATCCTTTTTATTTGTTCCTATAATAAAAATATACAACGGAATGGTAGTTACAAGCATTAGAGTTTGAAGAATAATAAGATAAACAAGAAGACAAGTTATAAGTATTTGATATGACATTATCTTCATATTTGTAATGTTGCACCTCATCATCATCTTCGTTACCTTTATTTGTCTCCAAATTAAACATATACAATATTTTGAATTGTGAAAATGAATAGAATCACTAAATAACAAGGAAAACAAGTGGACATTTATAAGTACCTGATGTTATATTTTGTTAATGATTAAAGTTTTGTTTAACTTTCATTTGATCAATGTCTTGGTTCTCCTTTCTCATCACTATAATAAACATAAAAAAATGTTATAAATTGTGACAATGAACAAAATTCATTGAACAACTACACAAAAAAAGAATCATCTATAATCGTCCATAATAATATTTTGGACTTGATTGTAGTTTTGTGGGACAGTCCCCTGGTCATTATATTCATTCTCTTTATTTCCAACTATAATCAACATATGAAATGATATGAATCACAATAATAAAAGTAATAATTTAGAATAATAATAAAATAATAAAATATAGAGTTACAATTATTAATACCCATTTCTATCTCCATCGTTAATCTCATAATTCCCTATAATAGTCATCCAAAAATGTTATGAATATGGAAATTAAATAAATTGAAAAATTATCAAGAGAAAAAACCAAACAAATTATGTACCTAGTATGATAACTCCTTCCTCTCCTCCTTCTCCTCATGTTTCCATCTCCATACTTTTTTCAACAACATAAGGACTATGTTGATTATTTTTTTTCTTCCCACTTTCATCATTCTCTGTTTTAGAATCTCCATCATTATTAATTTTAATAAACACTTTGACAATTAAGAAATATGAAAAAAATAGTATCCAAAGTACTATAAGAAAAAAAATAAATGAATTGTAGTACCTGAATTTCCAAGAATTTAACAGATCACGGACTTGATAGTTGAAAAGATTTGTAATTATTTAACATGATCGTCCTTTGTGACTCTGTTTGCACAACACATGAAATTCTTCTTCCATATGTACAACAGGCCTTGATTAAATTTTTCCTCGCATAAAGAGAACTAACCACTTTTACATCACTACATTGTTGGTGTTTTTCCATGAAATCCATCCAAAAATCATAATCTCTCTCATTTTCATCAAATGTGTCTTCAATTGTGTGAGAGTATTTTATAGCCTCCAAAATTTTTAATTCTAAAGTATAGAAATGTGTAGTAAGAACTATATCATAAATATAATTGTTTTGGGACTTATATTCATAAATGCCACTAGTCATTTTATAGTTGAACTTGGAGTTCTTTATGGAAATTTCGAAAGATTGATGTACATCATTACAAAACCAAAGTTCTAATAAGAGAACTGTAATAAAGTCATTCAACTCATTTTTCGATAAAAAAATAGAAAAAATTCAATATAATATCCCTTGTGGAATTGTTCTTTTTTCAAATCGAGTGTATCCAAAACAACAAGGTCAATATGTAAAACTGGTTGCAACTGACATGGGAAAGAGTGCAAAAGTGTTGACAAAAGATCAGGGCCCCCAAAATGAAAACCAAATTCAAAATCGTTATCAACTTGTTGAACACTTGTTGATCCATTTATCATTCTGTCAAGGACTGCACATGCTTGCTAAGAAAGGGACTCTATCTTTGTATTATGTGTTCCTTTGACATAAGTAGACCCCTCCACTATGTTGCAAAAATTGGTAAATATGTAATCATTAATTTCATAATGCTCAAGAATGTTGAATGTGGTAAGAGTCATCTCATTCATGTTTTAATCATGACTTTGACAATATGTAACCATTGCATCCAATATTGTTCTGTTGGTTTTCAATTTAGAAAAATAATCTTTTAATTTTATTGCATTTTCTAGATGATTAAGTGGAATAGAAAACCAAATGGTTCCATCCAATAGCTGATCTGCTACTGAAGAAATTTCTTCCATGGTTAATCCCTGAAGGGGTTGAAGAGTAGCTGTTTTCAAACTGTGTAGACTATTTCTTTTGTAGTTCTCAAAATTAGGTTGACTTGGAGAACACTTTAATGTGCCTAGTTGGTAATAGTTAAAAATAGTGTCCCATTTATCCCAAATAGGTTCATCAAGGTATAAGAGATTTCTTTTATCAGAATTTTTTTTAATTAGACAGTCGAAGAATGAGCACAACATTTCATCACCAACCTAATAAAATAATAAATATAAACTAATAAGAATTCAATGTAATAATGAAACTAAATAATGTGTTATAATCTAATGAGAAATCATTATAAATATTAAAAAATATGACTTATATTATCATCTTTAGTCATTTATCTACAATAAAAATAGATACAATAATAAAATGATAAATGTAAAAATAATTAAAATTACATACCTTGTCTTCAGCCGTCTTAGAACATCCAATCCTCCTTTTCTTTAATTTGTCATTGGCAATTAAGAAATGTCTTGCTAAGAGCACACAATCAGTAAATGGAGTTTTGAAGAATAGTTTATTTGTAGAATTTAATTGACAGCAAATGAAGATCACCTCATTGGGTTCAACTGATAGATGCAAGAATCGAGCATTACTTTTTTTATATTTTTTTTTTCACTTCTATCAAAACATTATATTTAGGATTTCTTAAAATTTCTTTCGCTACTTGAATGGTATGTTGACCATCAACTATCCAAAAATTGATATTCTTAGAATTTAGATTTGTCTCATTTATACTTTTGATAGATTTGACCAATGGATCAGGTTCATTGATGTCAAATGGAATTAGAAGAGCATCAGGTAATGAGGTTTGAAATTTTTCTAAGAATGATTTAACTGATACTTGAACATTTAAATCATCTCCTCATCTTAGTTTGAACACTTTCGGGGCTTTTTTACATCTTTCAACATCCACTTTTCTATTAAAGGAGTTTGAAAATAGATAACAATGCTTGAAGGCTTCATGAATCTCATCACATTGATTTGCAAGGTTTGTTGTCTCAAATTCAACTTTCCTAGTTTTTTGAGATTCTGTTGTGGGCTTGAAATCACTTTTTATTATGTTCTCCTCCAAATCAGATAAATATAATCTTCTCAAAGAAAGTAATTGAGAATCAATTTTATCATCTGGTATTTTATTAAGAAAATTACCTTGTTGTTGTAAATGAAGAAGTACAGATGATGTTTTTTACTTCTTACATAGCGATATCTCAGAATGGTGGCAATGCATTTTAAAACATCTGCAAAACTATTTAGTCCAGACATAGAGAAGCTATCATAATTATCCAACTTGAACATTGAATTCTTTATCGTATTTGTTGAATCAGTACTTGAAGCTTCGATCAAATCTGGTCTAAAATTTGTATACTCCACTTGACATGAAATTAATTTTGCCTCACTTTCTTTAATCATTTCCACTTGAAAGTCAATGTCATTTTCATTGTAAGCATAACAATTAATTATTATTCCTAATATCTCTGGTTCGTTTCCATCTATTGATCCAAATAGATACATATCGGGAAACATGTTCATGGGAGCTTCTATTTGGATGTACCAATCTTGCACAAACTCATATTTGTTATATGTATTGTATTTTTTAATCATTTCAAAAGTAGCAGTAGAAGGTGTTATTAATACTACCTTTTGAGTTGAATAACTTTTCCTTTTCTCAAGTGATGGTTGTAACATTTCATTTGCTTTTGGGCCAGCCAATTCTGCAAATAACAACAAAAAAATATTTGCATTAATCAAAATGAAAATATAATTTCAAATATTGTCACATAATGTTCTTATAAATATTGAAAAACCACCTAATCTAACCATTTCTAAGAGAGTGTACATAAAATATAAAACCACCATACCAGTTGAAGGAGGAAATGTTTGTATATCACTTTTTTTTTGTTTCTTCTTCACTACTTTACTTCGAATTTCAGGCACACCAGATTCCGCAGTTTCTAGAAAAAAAATTATGGAATACATGAAATACCAAATATTATTAAACAACCTTATAATACACGATTTCCATTTACATGCACAATAATAAATGAGTACATATGCTATGCAAGTTTACTATATGACACCAAAAGTTATCACCTGGGTAAAATTGCTAAGAAAAGAAACCACCTAATCGAACCATTTCTAAAAGAGTACATAAAATATAAAACCACCATACCAGTTGAAGGGGGCATCATTTGTATATCAGTTGTTTTTCTTTTTCTCTTCGCTACTTTACTTCAAATTTCACGCACACCAGTTTCCACAGTTTCTAGAAAGAAAAATATGGAAGACATGAAATAACAAATAGTATTAAACAACCTTATAATACATGATTTCCATTTACACGCACAATAATAAATGAGTACATATGTTATGCAAGTTTAGTATATGACACCAAAAGTTATCACCTAGTTAAAATTGCTTGGCAAAAAAAATACCCATGTTAGTATGGGTTGTCCTCATTAAAACCCCACTCTTAAGGCTATTTCCATGGGTTTTATTAATCAACAACCAGTTATTAACACAATGTCTAACGATTGTAACAAAGTATAAACTAAATTTTCATACCATTTAAAGAATTTTGTGTCGTGTTTCTTGAACTTCCTTTTTCCTTGGATGCTTCCTTTGAATTCTCACTAGCTTCAAAGTCCATGGTATTTGAAAATAAAGTAAAAAATTGTTATCACAATTTGTAATTATTGAAGAAAGTATGAATTTATAAATACTATAACTACTCGCATCATTATACGTGTAACAAAATGAACAAGAACAATAACAAGTGTAGAACTCACAATAGTAGCTAATCAAGGTTAGAAAAAGGGCACCCCCAAATAATTTATTATGTTCTTTTAATCATGAATGTAGGAAAGCAAACATCTACTAGGTTTTCTTCTAGCACAAGCATTAGAACTTTTCCAGAAGGCATTACATTGTGAATAAATAAAAACAATTGTAGAGACTACAACAACATCATATAAACGCAAAATTTATCTCTTATAGTCATGCATATTCTTAGTTTGCTTTAGAAAAAATAAAAGCAAAACACAATGAAAGAACATTAACTATGGCAATCATTAGATTTTCTTCTAGATCTTCATCTAGCACAAAGAAAAACACATAGCAACTTTGCAAGGTGAAAGAAATATAGAATGTAATAGAATTACTTGTAAGACTAAAAAAATCATATTGCCAACAAGAATCTTGCAAAGCAAAAGAAATATTCGCATCCTAGATTTATTTCTATTACAAACGCATGGATATTGTCAAAAAAAACATTGTAAGGTGAAAGAAATCTACAACGTGCCAGAATTATTTTTAGCACGAACACATTCATATTTCCAAGAAAAACTTTGCAAAACAAAATAAATCTAGCACAAGCTAGATTTCCTTCTACCACAAACACAAGTGCATTTTCATTAAATATATTGCAAGGCAAAGTAAATGTAACCCATGGTAGACTATATTCTATTGCATACAAGAAGATTGCCAACAACAACATTGTATTATAAAGAAAATCTAGTGGATGCTAAATTTCCTTCTAGTAATAACATAAAAACAATGTCAATAAAAACGTTGCAATAATAATATTTCCTGGGACATCTCCATGCTTGTGACATTTGACCTTGCCTTTTAGAGACTATGAGGTTTTAGTCCATGCCTACATAGACTATTTTTACAATATAAAAAATGTTAAACCCTGAAATGATTAGAAGGCCCTTCATATGGAATATGTGGTATAAGAATGGGATAGTGTACAAAGATTTCCTCCTATAAAGAACACAATAACGTTGCAAATAACAACATTACAAGGTCAAAGAAATATAATGCATCCTATATTTCCTTCTAATGTGAACATAATCGCATAACAACATTGTAGGGTGAGAAACATTTAGTCTACGTTACATTTACTTCTAACACAAACATTTAAATATTTCCAATGACAACATTACATGACCAAAAATATCTAGCACAAGCTAGATTTCCTTTTAGCTTAAACAGAAACATGTTAGCATTAGCAACATTGCAATGTAAAATAAAATCTAACATGTTAGATTTCCTTTTAGCACAAACTCAAGCACATAGAAACATTGTAGAGTGAGAAGTCTATCAAGTGCTAGATTTATGTATACCACAAATATAAGCACATTGCCAACAACAACATTGTAGAGTAGAAGAATTCTAGATTGTGTTAAATTTTCTTCCAACACAAACACAAGCACATTTTAATTTGAAAGAAATCTAACACATGTTATATTTCCTTTGAGAACAAACACAAGAAGATAACAACATTGTAGGACTAAATAAGTTTAAAGTGTGCTAGATTAACAACATTGCAATTTAAAATAAAATCTAACATGTGTTAGATTTCCTTTTAGCGCAAACTCGAGCACATAGAAACATTGTAGAGTGAGATATCTAGTAAGTGCTAGGTTTATGTCTACCACAAATACAAGCACGTTGCCAACAACAACATTGTAGAGTATAAGAAATTTAGCTTGTGTTAAATTTTCTTCCAACACAAACAAAAGCACATATAAATTTGAAAGAAATCGAACACATGCTATATTTCCTTCTAGCACAAACACAAGAACATAAGAACATTTTAGGACTAAATAAGACTAATGTGTGCTAGATTAACAACATTGCAATGTAAAAGAAAATCTAACATGTGTTAGATTTCCTTTTAGCGCAAACTCAAGCACATAGAAACATTGTAGAGTATAAGAAATCTAGCTTGTGTTAATTTTTCTTCCAACACAAACACAAGCAAATTTAAATTTGAAAGAAATATAACAAATGTTATATTTCCTTCTAGCAAAAACACAAGAACATAACAACATTTTAGGACTAAATAAGTCTAATGTGTGCTATATTAACAACATTGCAATGTAAAAGAAAATGTAACATGTGTTAGATTTCCTTTTAGCACAAACTCAAGCACATACAAACATTCTAGAGTGAGAAATCTAGCAACTGCTAGATTTATGTCTACCACAAATACAAGCATGTTGCCAACACCAACATTGTAGAGTATAAAAATTCTAGAATGTGTTAAATTTTCTTCCAACACAAACACAAGCACATTTTAATTTGAAAGAAATCTAACACATGCTATATTTCCTTCTGGCAAAAACACAAGAACATAACAACATTGTAGGACTAAATAAGTCTCATGTGTGCTAGATTAACAACATTGCAATGTAAAAAAAAATCTAATATGTGTTAGATTTCCTTTTAATGCAAAGTCAACCACATAGAAACATTGTAGATTGAGAATTCTAGCAAGTGCTAGATTTATGTCTAACACAAATACAAGCATGTTGCCAACAACAACATTGTAGAGTGTAAGAAATCTAACTTGTGTTAAATTTTTTTCCAACACAAACACAAGCACATTTAAATTTGAAAGAAATCGAACACATGCTATATTTCCTTCTAGCACAAACATAAGAACATAACAAAATTTTAGGACTAAATAAGTCTAATGTGTGCTAGTTTAACAACATTTCAATGTAAAATAAAATCTAACATGTGTTAGATTTTCTTTTAGTGCAAATTCAAGCACATAGAAACATTGTATATTGAGAAATCTAGCAAGTGCTAGATTTATGTCTACCACAAATACAAGCATGTTGCCAACAACAACGTTGTAGAGTATAAGAAATCTGGCTTGTGTCAGATTTTCTTCCAACACAAACACAAGCAAATTTAAATTTGAAAGAAATTTAACACATGTTATATTTCCTTCTAGAACAAACATAAGAACATAATAACATTTATGACTAAATAAGTCTAATGTGTTCTATATCAACAACATTGCAATGTAAAATAAAATCTAACATTTGTTAGATTTCCTTTTAGCTCAAACTCAAGCACATAGAAACATTTTAGAGTGAGAAATCTAGCAAGTTCTAGATTTATGTCTACCACAGATACAAGCATGTTGCCAACAACAACATTGTAGAGTATAAGAAATCTAGCTTGTGTTAAATTTTCTTCCAACACAAACACAAGCACATCTGAATTTGAAAGAAATCTAACACATGCTATATTTCCTTCGAGCAAAAACACAAGAACATAACAAAATTATAGGACTAAATAGGTCTAATGTGTGCTATATTAACAACACTGCAATGTAAAATAAAATCTAACATGTGTTATATTTCCTTTTAGTGCAAACTCGAGCACATAGAAACATTGTAGAGTGAGAAATCTATCAAGTGCTAGATTTATGTCTACCGGAAATACAAGCATGTTTCCAACAACAACATTGTAGAGTATAAGAAATCTAGCTTGTGTTGAATTTTCTTCGAACACAAACACAAGCATATTTTAATTTAAAAGAAATCTGACACATGCTATATTTCATTCTAGCACAAACACAAGAACATAACAACATTTTAGGAATAAATAAGTCTAATGTGTGCTAGATTAACAACATTGCAAATTAAAAGAAAATATAACATGTGTTAGATTTCCTTTTAGTGCAAACTCAAACACATAGAAACATTGTAGAGTGAGAAATATAGGAGGTGCTAGATTTATGTCTACCAAAAATACAAGCATGTTGCCAACAACAACAATGTAGAGTATAAGAAATCTGGCTTGTGTTGAATTTTCTTCCAAAACAAACACACGCACAAATAAATTTGAAAGAAATCTAACACATGCTATATTTCCTTCTAGCACAAACACAAGAACATAACAACATGCTGGGACTAAATAAGTATAATGTGTGCTAGATTAACAACATTGCAATGCAAAATAAAATCTAACATTTTTAGCACAAACCCAAGTACATAGAAACATTGTAGAGTGAGATATCTAGCAAGTGCTAAAATTATGTCTACCACAAATACAAGCACCTTGCCAATAACAACAATGTAGAGTATAAGAAATCTGGCTTGTGTTGAATTGTCTTCCAACACAAACACAAGCAAATTTAAATTTGAAAGAAATATAAGACACGTTATATTTCCTTCTAGCACAAACACAACAACATAACAACAATTTAGGACTAAATAAGTCTAATGTGTGCTAGATTAACAACATTGTAATGCAAAAGAAAATCTAACATGTGTTAGAATTCCTTTTAGCACAAACTCAAGCACACAGAAACATTCTAGATTGAGAAACCTAGCAACAACTAGATTTATGTCTACCACAAATACAAGCACATTGCCAACAACAACATTGTAGAGTGAGAAATCTAACAAGTGCTAGATTTATGTCTACCACAAATACAAGCACGTTGCCAACAACAACAATGAAGAGTATAAGAATCTAGCTTGCGTTCAATTTTCTTCCAACACAAACACAAGCACATTTAAATTTGGAAGAAATCTAACACATGCTATATTTCCTTATAGCACAAACACAAGAACATAACAACATGTTAGGACTAAATAAGTACAATGTGTGCTAGATTAACAACATTGCAATGTGAAATAAAATCTAAGATGTGTTCAATTTCCTTTTAGTGCAAACTCAAGCACATGGAAACATTGTAGAGTGAGAAATCTACCAAGTGCTAGATTTATGTCTACCACAAATAGAAGCATGTTGCCAACAAAAACATTGTAGAGTATAAGAAATCTAGCTTGTGCTAAATTTTCTTCCAACAAAAACACAAGCACATTTAAATTTGTAATAAATCTAACACATGCTATATTTCCTTCTAGCACAAACACAAGAACATAACAACATTTTATGACTAAATAAGTCTAATGTGTGCTAGATTAACAACATTGCAATGTAAAAGAAAATCTAACATGTGTTATATTTCCTTTTAGTGCAAACTCAAGCACCTTAAAACATTGTAGAGTGAGAATCTAGCAAGTGCTAGATTTATCTCAACCACAAACACAAGCATGTTGCCAACAACAACATTGTAGAGTATAAGAAATATGGCTTGTGTTAAATTTTCTTCCAACACGAACACAAGCAAATTTAACTTTGAAAGAAATATGACATGTTATATTTCCTTCTAGTAGAAACACAAGAACATAACAACATTTTAGGACTAAATAAGTCTAATGCGTAATAGATTAACAAAATTGCAATGTAAAAGAAAATATAACATGTGTTAGATTTCCTTTTAGCGAAAACTCAAGCACATAGAAACATTCTAGAGTGAGAAATCTAGTAACTGCTAGATTTTTGTCTACAAGAAATACAAGCATGTTGCCAACAACAACATTGCAGAGTATACGAATTCTAGATTGTGTTAAATTTTCTTCCAACACAAACACAAGCTCATTTTAATTTGAAATAAATCTAACACATGTTATATTTCCTTCGAGCATAAACACAAGAACATAGCAACATTGTAGGACTAAATAGCTCTAATATGTGCTAGATTAACAACATTGCAATGTAAAATAAAATCTAACATGTGTTATATTTCATTTTAGCGCAAACTCGAGCACATGGAAACATTTTAGAGTGAGAAATCTAGCAAGTCCTAGATTTATGTCTACCACAAATACAAGCATGTTGCCAACAACAACATTGTAGAGTATAAGAAATCTAGCTTGTGTTAAATTTTCTTCCAACTCAAACACAAACACATTTAAATTTGAAAGAAATCTAACACATGTTATACTTCCTTCGAGCACAAACACAAGAACATAACAACATTGTAGGACTAAATAGGTCTAATGTGTGCTAGATTAACAACATTGCAATGTAAAATAAAATCCAACATCTGTTAGATTTCCTTTTAGTGCAAACTCGAACACATAGAAACATTGTAGATTGAGAAATATAGCAAGTGCTAGATTTATGTCTACCACAAATACAAGCACGTTGCCAACAACAACATTGTAGAGTATAAGAAAACTAGCTTGTGTTAAATTTTCTTCCAACACAAACACAAGCACATTTAAATTTGAAAGAAATCTAACAAATGCTATATTTCCTTCTAGCACAAACACAGGAACATAACAACATTTTAGGACTAAATAAGTCTAATGTGTGCTATATTAACAACATTGCAATGTAAGATAAAATCTAACATGTGTTAGATTTCATTTTAGTGCAAACTCAAGCACATAGAAGCATTGTAGAGTGAGAAATCTAACAAGTGCTAGATTTATGTCTACCACAAATACAAGCAAGTTGCCAACAACAACATTGTAGAGTATTAGAATTCTAGATTGTGTTAAATTTTCTACCAAATCAAACACAATCACATTTTAATTTGAAAGAAATCTAACACATGTTATATTTCCTTCAAGCACAAACACAAGAACATAACAACATTATAGGACTAAATAAGTCTAATGTGTGCTAGATTAACAACATTGCAATGTAAAATACAATATAACATGTGTTAGTTTTCCTTTTAGCACAAACTCTATCACATAGAAACATTGTAGAGTGAGAAATCTAGCAAGTCCTAGATTTATGTCTACCACAAATACACGCACATTGCCAACAACAAAATTGTAGAGTATAAGAAATCTAGCTTGTGTTAAATTTTCTTCCAACACAAACACAAGCACATTTAAATTTGAAAGAAATCTAACACATGCTATATTTCCTTCTAGCGCAAGCACAAGAACACAACAACATTTTAGGACGAAATAAGTCTAATGTGTGCTAGATTAACAATATTGCAATGTAAAAGAAAATCTAACATGTGTTAGATTTCCTTTTAGCATAAACTCAAGCACATAGAAACATTGTAGAGTGAGAAATCTAACAAGTTGTGATGGATTTCTCACACTCATCTCCATACTCATCTCCATATCCCTCCACTTGCTCCTCCCCATCTAGGAGATGCATATACATGTTTATAAACCACATCAAGTAAATTGTCTCTCTCACTCGTGTGAAATCCTGGATCTTTGTAAGATTTCCCAAACTATCCAAATAGAACAAACTCTAACATTATCATCAAGAAAGAAATTCCCTCTCTATGCTCACTAAATATAGAGTTAACATGGATCTAGAGGAAAGGCTTGCACCTTGAGAAATTTGATCTCTTTGTACGCTATCTAAATCTAGAGTTAAGATGAATATAAAATGGTTTAATTATTAATAATTATAATTCTTATTTTATTTTATTTTTTATTTATGTAATTTGACTAAAATAACAAGTTTAAATAACATTAAATAACCTTAGAACATGGCATTCACTTTGGGCTAAAGTCTCCCATGTAATCCCATGTAATCATTCATGTTGGACTAAAGTCTCTCCATGCAATTATTTAAATTTGTAGATATTTAATTTTATTTTAATCAATAATATTTAATATAAAGTAGAAAACATAAACTTGGAAAAGCTCATATTTATTATAAATATCAAGTGAATTACAATGAAATTTGAACCATTTAAATTTAAAATTTTATATTTTTATTTTAGAAGAAATTCAAACCATAAAATTGATAATAATTTTTTTTATTAAATATTAACATACCAAATTCTTTATTATTATTAAAAGTTGTAGATATTTATTTTCATTTTAATGGATAATATTTAATATATAATGGAAAGTATAACTTTGGAAAGGGCTACCCATATTATAAATATTAAGTGCATTATAATGAATTTGAACCATTGAAATTTATGATTTTATATTTTTAATTTAAAAATAAAATAAAATTAAAACATATAATTAATTAAATTTATGATTTTACATTTCTAATTAAAAAAAATTCAAAACATAGAATTGATTGAAAACATATTTTTTTTTAAATTATATGTAATCTTATTCTCAAATATGATAAGCAATATAAAATTGATTAGTTTGATAATTCTACAATTGGGGAAAATGGTTACAATTCACATTTTTCTATCTCCACTTGCTCCTCCCCATCTAGGAGATGCATATACATGTTTATAAACCACATCAAGTAAATTGTCTCTCTCACTTGTGTGAAATTGTGGGTCTTTGTAAGATTTCCCAAACTCTGCAAATAGAACAAACTCTAATATTATCATCAAGAAAAAAATTCCCTCTCTATGCTCACTAAATCTACAGTTAAGATGGATCTAGAGGAAAACCTTGCACCTTGAGAAATTTGATCCCTTTGTAGGCTATCTAAATCTAGAGTTAAGATGGATCTAAAATGGTTTAATTAATAATAATAATAATTATTATTTTATTTTATTTTCTATTTATGTAATTTAACTAAATTAACACGTTTAAATAACATTACATAACCTTACAACATCTCATTCACTTTGGGTGAAAGTCTCCCATGCAATCATTCATGTTGGACTAATGTCTCTCCATGCAATTATTTAAATTTGTAGATATTTATTTTTATTTTAATCAATAATATTTAATATAAAGTAGAAAACATAAACTTGGAAAAGCCCATAAATATTATAAATATCAAGTGAATTACAATGAAATTTGAACCATTTAAAATTATAATTTTATATTTTTTTGAAAAATTTCAAACCATAAAATTGATAATAATAATAAAAGTTATTAAATATATGGTTATTTTATTTAATTTTATAAATATTATATACAATAATACATGAAAAATGTAATATAATTTAAAAAATTGTAATTTAAAACTTTAAAATTAATAATAAAAAAATATTCACATACCAAATTATTTATTATTATTAAAATTTGTGGATATATATTTTCATTTTAATGGATAATATTTAATATATAATGGAAAGTATAAATTTGGACAGGGCTATCCATATTATAAATATTAAGTACATTATAATGTAATTTGAACCATTTAAATTTATGCTTTTATATTTTTAATTTAAAAATAAAATAAAATTAAAACATATAATTCATTAAATTTATGATTTTACATTTCTAATTAAAAAAAAAAATTCAAAACATAAAATTGATTGAAAACGAATTTTAGGGATACCCAAAGAGCAGCGAGTAGCTAAAATTCTTTATGCCAACACTATGGAACTAGAGGGAATGGATTCAATGGAGATCAAGACATTGCGTTGTGTTTTGCTAAGTGGAAGAGGTTTGTCCTTTTTTGAATGTTGAATGTTATGCTTAACTATTATAAAACCATAATAAGCACCAAAAATATTGCTTGAGAAGCAACAAAGGAGCTGAATCCAAGAGAGGAAGAGGAAAGGGAGTCCTTGGGAAGGTAATATAGGTTACTTAATGTCCAACAAATGACCAAAATTACATCAATGGGACTTCTCAGTTCATAAGTGGCAGTACAAAGTGGGATTTCAAAGGCCACCCCTATAAAAGCAAGAACCAATCCTACTCAAAAATATCTAAGCATGACTATCACAATGCTAAGAAGAAGAAATAAAAAGATTTGCAGCCAAGTAAAAGAGAATCCTCAATGCATCGAATTCCCATTGTTAAACACAGGGTATTCCTCTAAAGCCGAAATGGAAGCTATCCTACCATCTCAGGCTCTGGATAGAAAGATGGGTAAAAGAGATGGATTTGGTCTGGGATAAATCTCTCTATAAGGAAAAGATGGTCCTCTACATGGAGATGGTAGAAGGGAGTTACCTAAAAATCTAGAATGAGTTATCTAGAAACCCCATACCAAAACATCACATGTGTTTTCTTATCAAAGGATGGGCTTCCTCTGATCCAAATGGAAAATGGCATCAACCCATGGTACTCATTTACCCATATTATTCATTGACCCATGGAATTTACCCATGGTATTGTAAATGGCATCTGCCCATGGTATTGTAAAATCCACCCATGGTATTCATTCACCCATGGAATTTACCCATGGTATTGTAAATGACATAGGTCGGTGGTATTGTAAAATCCACCTATGGTATTCATTCACCCATGGAATTGACCTGTGGTATTGTAACTGAAAAAAACTATAAGTAACAAGTCACATTTTGTAAAATGACAGATTTCCACACAATGTAGCCTTTACAGTTTAGAGGCATGTAGCCGCCACATCTCTTCTCAGAGATAAGCTACCATTGCCCTAGCTAGTTTATTTTCATTTCTGTTTGTAAGCTTTACAGTTATTATCGGTTTTAATAAAAAGTTTATTTGCGGTTTTTTTTTATGGGGCATTCTCCTTATTTTTCTTCTAACAGTGCAAGTTTTCAGATCTTGGGGGTCTTTCCCCCTAAGATCCATTTCAATCTTTTAGATCTTGGGGGCCTCCTCCCAAGATCCGGATCAGTGGTATCAGAGCAGGTTATGATTCCATGGGAATGAGGGTTTGATGCATATCTTAGTTTCAAATTTTGCAGCAATATTCAACAAACTTTAGGCATGTGCTACAACCTCCACAGAGCACTTTCTTGGGTCAAGCAGGAAGAATTTTTCTCTTTTCATTTTTCATTTTTTTGCAAGAATTTTTTTTGGGTGGCGAATTTGTCAATCAGATCTGAAACATTTGGTCCAAAATTTACAAAAACAAATACCAGATCAAGATTCCTCTCAAAAAATCACCCAATTTCAAAAAAAAAAATGGGTCGAATCAGAGTTCGGATGTGGGAGATATCACTGATTTAAAATCAATTATTTTATCAGAATTTTTGTGACGGCGGAACTGTTGCAGTGCGAATCTGAGATCTCAGGGTGTCCAGATAGGGATTTCCAACTCATGGGAAGATGTAAAATGACCCTTCTGCTTCTAAAAACAGGTTATAATAAATATTCTGAGTTATATTGGCCGAGTTATGTCCATTTTAACTTCGGAGCAGCATTCGGAGTGGGTTTCCATTGGAGACGTGCCTTCCCACCCCACTTTAGTAGGCACCTACTTCACATTCATCAGTTTCAACAAAGCAGCATTCAGCTTGGGTTATTTGGAGATGTGCCCTCCCACCCCAGGCTATGTAGGCACCTGCTACTTCATTAGCAACCAACATCATGGTTATGGGTCAACCGCATAAAATCCTTGTCATCGAAGTCCATTTGCTAGGCCGCACACTGTCAGAATCACAGTTGGTCACAAGCATTACAGGGTATCTCTATCCTCGGATCTTCGTTTATGAAGGTTTTGGGTTAACCACATAAAACCCTTATCTTGAGTGGCTCTTCATATTCCACAAAGGCTTCGCAGAAGGGAACTTTACGCAATGGGGACCATTGCTTCTTAAGGAGGGAGGAATGATACGAATGGAAAATGACATCAACCCATGGTACTCATCCACCCATATTATTCATCGACTCATGGAATTTACCCATGGTATTGTAAGTGGCATCTGCCCGTGGTATTGTAAAATCCACCCATGGTACTCATCCACCCATATTATTCATCGACCCATGGAATTTACCCATGGTATTGTAAATGGCATTCGCCCGTGGTATTGTAAAATCCACCCATGGAATTGACCCATGGTATTGTAACTGAAAAATACTATAAGTAACAAGTCACATTTTGTAAAAGGACAGATTTCTGCCACAATGTAGCCTTTACAGTTCAGAGGCATGTAGCTGCCACATCTCTTCTCAGAGATAAGCTACCATCGCCCTAGCTGGTTTATTTCCATTTTTGGTTGTAAGCATATTTCAGTATTTTCCATTAATGAAATGAAGTATTACTTCCGCTGCATCTTTGTGTATATGGTTATCTCTGTATTTTGTTGCATTTATGTTTAAACCCAGATCAGTGGGTTTTAATAAAAAGTTTCTTTGTGGTTTGTTTATTAGGCATTCTTCTATTTTTCTTCTGGCAATGTAAGTTTTCAGATCTTGGAGGCCTCTCCTCCCAAGATCCATTTCAATCTCTTAGATCTTGGGGGCCTCCCCCCAAGATCTGGATCAGTGGTATCGGAGCAGGTTACGATTCCATGGGAATGAGGGTTTCATGTATATTTCAGTCTCAATTTTTGCAGGAATTTTTTTGGGTGGCAACTTTTCAGATCAGATCTGAAAAATTTGGTACAAAATTTACAAAAACAAATACCAGATCTGGATTCCTCTCGAAAAATCACCCAATTTCAAAAAAAAATGGGTCGAATTGGAGTTCGGATGTGGGAGATATCGCTGATTTAAAATCAGCTATTTTATTAGAATTTTTGTGACGGCAGAACTATTGCAGCGCGAATCTGAGATCTTAGAGTGTCCAGATAGGGATTTCCAACCCATGGGAAGATGCAAAATGATCCTTTTGCTTCTGAAAACAGGTTATAATAAATATTCTGAGTTATATTGGCCGAGTTATGTCCATTTTAACTTTGGAGCAACATTCAGAGTGGGTTTCCATTGGAGACGTGCCCTCCCACCCCACTTTAGTAGGCACCTGCTTCACATTCATCAGTTTCAACATAGCAGCATTCGACTTGGGTTATTTGGAGATGTGCCCTCCCACCCTAGGCTATGTAGGCACCTGCTACTTCATCAGCAACCAACATCATGGTTATGGGTCAACTGCATAAAATTCTTGTCATCGAAGTCCATTTGCTAGGTCGCACACTGTCAGAATCACAGTTGGTCACAAGCATTACACGGTATCTCTATCATCGGTTCTTCGTTTATCAGGCTTTTGGGTTAACCACATCAAACCCTTATCTTCAGTGGCTCTTCATATTCAACAAAGGCTTCGCAGGAGGGAACTTTATGCAATGGGGACCATTACTTCTTAAGGAGGGAGGAATGATCGAAATGGAAAATGGCATCAACCCATGGTACTCATACCATGGGTAAATTCCATGGGTGAATGAATACCATGGGTGGATTTTACAATACCATGGGCAGATGCCATTTACAATACCATGGGTAAATTCCATGGGTCAATGAATAATATGGGTAAATGAGTACCATGGGTTGATGCCATTTTCCATTTGGATCATCCTCTCATAACCCAATATATCATTGCTGCCCTGTATCCCTTGCAGAGGTTCTATCTTTTGACCACGTTGTATTAAAGGCTCTTTCACCTACCCCGTTGATCATATGTTCCATGTACAAAATCAAAATACGATATGGAAGACACATGATCCTAATGCATGGGAGACATAACATATACTCTGTCTTGGAGAGTTTCTTTCTCTATCATTCTTACATTCTTCCTCATGTGGAAAGAACACATGCCTCCATAGCTTCCATTCCATATAAGCAACCCAAGAAGCCATTGATCTTGAAATATGTGTGAGTCTGTGTGAAGCTAGAGGCGTTGTGGTAGAAATGGAAGGAAAGACTGTGTTTAATCTTTGAGGACAGAGTTGTAGAGTAAGCAACCTAAAATCTCATTACCCAGTTGATTAAATCAATGTTCACTACAAATGAGCTAAGGTATCTGTTGGGTCCCTATAATACTAGTAATTACCCCATTAGTATTGTAGTTGCATCCATTATTAATACTGTTGTGCCCCTATTATCCCCATATTGTTATTACTGTGCCCCATAGAATCCCTCTATTGTTATTTTTGTGGCTTTATATTATTATTGTTAGGTCAGCTGGGTTATATTGTCACTCCTTAGACTCCTATATATAGAGAGGAGGTTTTGTCATTTGAATCATCCAAGAATTGTTCATTTATGTAATGTAAAGGTAGTTTCCCCCTCGAAGAGGCTGAATTCTAAGGCATTGATCTATCTTTTCTATCTTTTCTTGAGCTGGTTTCATAACATTTCGTATCAAAGCCTTGGATTCTAGGGTTTTGCTGCTCCAAATAGGTCATCGTGGAATTTTCACTATAGCTTTTTTTCTACAACGTTTCAAAAGCTAAAAAAAAGACCTATTTGAGAATACATCATGTTGAACCTCGGGTCCAAATTTTAGAGCTTTTTGCACTATATTTGCGGAGATATGATCTGAGAAAGTTGGTCTTTTTGTAGACTCCTGAATTACATTCCAAACAAGTGACATAGGGAAAATCGTCATAACTTTCTCTCTGAGCATCAGATTGAAATTTCATAAGAATTTATAGAAAGAGGACGGACTATAGTTTCTTGTAGATTTTTTTCAGAGCCATAGGTCAAAACAATGACTTGTGGCACGTCGCACAACTTCGCTCTACTAAATTAGTCTATAATCAAGTCACTGTAGGAGATTTCGCATAACTCTTCTTTGGAGAATCCAATTTGGGTAAGACTGGTGGCATTGGAAAGTGGACACAGAGGGCTACTACAGGTCGTAATTTTAGAACTAGATGATCATAAAGTACAGAGATATATTGGAGGCAATATCGAGTTCCTACAAAGTGAAAAAAAGTGTGTAGATTTTTTTAAATTTTTGCTTAAGCTTGGTTTGAAAATTTATTTTGAAGGAATTCAAAGGGCATAGTAGAGCATTATTATCAATAACTGATGCCCTAAGGAAAGAAAATGCATGCACCTAGTAAGCAACCTGAAAGCTCTAGCATGACTCATGAAGAAGAGGAAGAAATGCTACATGATATATCAAAATTACAAGAACAAGTGCAACAATTGTCACTCTCACAAAATCTAACAGAAGATAAGATAAATGGCGTGGAAGCTAAGATTAATGGCATGGAAGCTAAGATGGACAACTTGAAGATAGATTTGAACACAAATTTGAAGACATGAATGGCAGATTTGAAGACAGATTTGACAAATTTTCTACAAGACATACTTACTAATGGTGAAAAGGTAGTAAAGGAAACTCATGATGCGAACAAAAGAAATGTTAATCATGATTTCTTAGACTCTAATGTGGGATCAAAGACCCACCATATTCCAAAAAACGATATGAGGAAGTTTGATGGCAAGGATCCCACAACATGGATATTACAAATGGAGCAATTTTTCGATCTCAATAATGTGCAAAACACACAAAAGGTACGTATTGCAACTTTATATTTGGAACCAAATCAGTTTATGGTATCAATGGCTTTGCTCTCGTAAAAAAATTATCACTAGGGAAATTTTTATGGAAGAATTGATAGCACATTATGAGGATACAAAAAGCAACACTTTTTTTAGCCAATTGATAAGTCTCAAACAAAAGGGATCAACAATGGAGCACATTGAGGAGTTCCAAAAATTGAACATAAGGGTAAAAAATATTCCAAAGGAGCATAGGATTGATGTGTTCATAGGGACTTTAAAGGATAATATCCAACATGATGTTCACCTTTGGGAACCTGATTCATTAGAGAAGGCATTCAGGTTAGCAAGAAAAATGGAAAGAAAAATTATGGCAACCAGGAAGCATACCACTCACAACTATATAGATGGAAGTGTGGTTGCCCCTACTCTTCCACAACCTATAAGGTTGACACCACAAAAATTGGAAGAAAAAAGAGAAAAAGGGCTTTGTTACAGTTGTGATAGAAAATACACTAAAGGTCATAAGTGTGCTGAGAAGAAATTATTCTACATAGATTGCGAAGAGGAAGAAGAAAAGGTGTAAGAAAGGTCAAAAGAAGAGGATATACTCTAGGAAGAAAGCCTAGATAAACAAGAAATGAATCCGACCATATCTTGTAATGCATTGGTGGGAATTACCACTCCTCAAACCATCAAGATAGAAGGAAAAATCAAGAAGAGAAAGGTAATAGTGTTGATTGATTCAGGAATTACCCACAATTTTATTCATTGTAAGGCAACAAAAGAATTGAATTGCTTCTTATATCCAGCGCCAGAGTGTCATGTGATGGTTGCAAATGGAGGAACAATAAATTGCTCTAGAAAGTGCCATAATATCAAGCTATCGATGGGAGAATATGTATTTAATAGCCCAATGATTTTGATTCCAATGGGAGGTGATGATGTTGTACTAGGAGTCCAATGGCTACAATCCTTGGGTACAATAGCTTTTAATTTTCAAGAACTTTTCGTGAAATTTTCCGTCGACGGAAAGGAAGTTGAATTAAGGGGTATTGCAGGGAAACCAAGAAAGATAATTAGCTCTAATTCTATGACAAAGCTTCTAAAAAAGGAACAAAGGGGTGTAATTGCACAATTATGTTTGTTAGATGTTTCCACATTGCAATCATCTATTTCTCCACATCTCCAAAAAGTCTTGGACAATCATTCCAAGGTATTTGAGACTCCCAAAGGTATCCCACCTATTTGTGATCATGATCAGGGAAAATTTTAAGAACCCCCCCTAAATTTATAAATATAATAAATGGGCGAATCTCCATGGTATATAGGAAAAATGAAAGGCGATTTTATCAATAATATAATTTCTATATATAATTTTTTGACTTATCTCTCACCAGGCATGGCGAATATTTTACTCAATTATAAAATCTTGTAAGATCTTGGCGAGTCTTTCACTAAATAATAAAACTTTGTAAAGTCCTAGTGAATCTTAGCATAGGCTACATGCTGGTTTAATTCCCCCATTTAAATAGGCTACATTCCAGGTGAATACCATGGGTCAATACCATGTGCCATTTTGGTGAATACCATGGGTCAATACCATGTGCCATTTTTATTTTTATTAATTCTAATATTAGGGTTAATAATGGTTTTTTGCATGGTATTAATAACAATCTAGTCCATGGTATTTGTCCCATAGTATTTTGGCCATAGGTTTCACCTAAATATAACCCATTTTTTGAGTGTTCGTAAATATAAGGTGACTTATGGAGTAAATATAAAAAAATGTTTTATTTGTTTACCATACCTCTCGTTTATTTATATTTTTATTAATTTACCATACCTCTTTTACAAATATGGTATTTGGCCCATAGGATTCACTTAAACAAAACCTCTTTCTTGAGCCTTCATAAATAGAATGAGGGTTATGGACTAAATATAAAAAGAGGTTTTATTTATTTACGATACGTCTAGTTTTTTTATATTTTTATTTATTTACCATACCTTTTGAGTAAGTATAAAAAGACGTTTTATTTATTTACCATACCTCCACTTTACTTATATTTTTATTTGTTTACACCCTTACATGTATATAAGGTGACTTATGGAGTAAATATAAAAAATGTTTTATTTATTTACCATACCTCTCATTTATTTATATTTTTATTAATTTACCATACCTCTTTTATAAATATGGTATTTGGCCCATAGGATTCACTTAAATAAAACCTATTCTTGAAAATGGGCGAATGGATTCACTTAAATAGAACCTATTCTTGAAAATGGGCGAATGGAAGGTTGTAAGTCCTAATTTCAAGGGCTAAATTTACCTTTTTTACCCTCTCCCTTAAAATAAGGTGGGCTAGTTGAGGTGATTTGTAAAAATGTACTATGATACAAAATATTCGCCCACTAAAAATTTAAAACCCCTTAATTTCGCCAAAGGGCAAACATTCGCCCCTAAAATTATCCTTGATCATGATCATGCTATTCATTTGATTCCACAAAGTGTTCCTCCAAACATCAGGCCGTACAGATGTCCCTATGCCCAAAAGAGTGAAATTGAACGTATGGTTGCAAAAATTCTAGAGGTTGGTATAATTCAACCGAGTCAAAGTTCTTTCTCTGCTCTAGTAGTATTAGTGCACAAGAAGGATGGATCATGGTGCATGTGTCCAAATTATAGGAATGTCAACAAGCTCAGTATTGAAGATAAGTTTCCCATTCTCGTCATTGATGAATTATTGGATGAATTGCATGGATCAATTTACTTCACCAAGTTGGATCTTCATTCAGGATATCATCAAATCAGAATGAAGACTGAAGACATTTCGAAAATAGAATTTAGAACTCATGAGGGTCATTATGAATTTTTCGTCATGCCTTTTGGCCTTACCAATGCACCTTCAACATTTCAAGGTTTGATGAATTCCATTTTCAAACCATTCCTTAGAAAATTTGTGTTAGTAATTTTTTATGATATACTAATCTACAGCAAGTCTTGGAAGGATCATATTGAACATGTTGATAGGGTGCTACAACTATTGGAGGAGAAACAATTATATGCAAAAAGATCCAAATGTTTCTTTGGAGTACAAGAGGTGGAATATCTGGGTCATATTGTATCTCATGAAGGAGTTAAGGTAGACCCTAGCAAAATTAAAGCCTAAGGGATGGAAAATCCCCACATCCATAAAGCATCTGTGAGGATTTATTGGGTTGACAGGGTATTATTGCAAGTTTGTTAAGAATTATGGGAGAATAGCAGCACCTCTAACAACATTATTAAAAAAAGATGCATTTTCATGGACTCCAGAAGCAACAAAGGCCTTCGAACATCTTAAAGAGGCAATGTGCCAAGAACCGGTCTTAACTACACCAGACTTCACAAAAACCTTTATTGTGGAATGTGATGCTTCAGGAAATGGAACTGGTGCTATTTTAATGCAAGATGAAAGACCTATTTCTTTTGAAAGTCGTCCAATCAAGGGAAGTTTTTTACACAAAGCTATTTATGAGAAGGAAATGTTGGCAATACTCCATGCACTTAAGAAATGGCGACCCTACCTAATGGGAAGACACTTCAAGGTAAAAATGGATCATGATAGCCTTAAATAATCTTTAGAACAAAGATTATCCTCTGAAGAGAAACAAAAGTGGGTCACAAAGATGTTGGGTTATGACTTTGAAATCATCTACAAAAAAGGGAAGAAAAATGTGGTGGCAGATGCACTCTCAAGAAAGGATGAGGATGTGGAAGCATTGTTGTGCGCCATTTCTATTATCCAACCAGATTGGATAAACGAAACAAGGGAGGAATGGAAGAATGACGAAGAAGTGTGGGCACTTATTCAAGAGTTACAACAAGATTCCAATACCTCTGATACATTTAGCTGGCAAAATGATTCTTTATGGTACAAAGATCACTTATACCTCTGTAAGAATTCCCAACTAGAACAAAAGATTCTTATGGAATTGCACACTTCTCCCTTAGGAGGGCACTCAAGATTTTTAAAAACTTACCACAGGGTTAAGAAGGAATTTTTTTGGGATGGCATTAAATTGGATATTCAAAAATTTGTGGCGGAATGTTTGATTTGCGAACAAAATAAAGTTGAAACAATTAAGACACCGGGTCTATTACGACCTTTATCAATTCCAAGCCAACGTTGGGAGGAGGTTTAAATGGATTTTATCATAGGTTTACCCAAGTCTAAGGGAAAGAGTCTCATCATGGTGGTAGTTTATAGACTTACCAAGTATGCACACTTTTGTGCGTTATCACATCCATTTAAAGCCGATACAGTTTCTACTACATTTATGGAAACAATTCAAAAGCTACATGGAAACCCAAAGATTATTGTAAGTGACAGAGATCCCAATTTCACTAGAAATTTTTGGACAAAATTATTTTCTTGTCTTGGTACTCAGTTAGCTCATAGCTCATCTTATCATCCTCAATCTGATGGGCAAACTGAGATAGTAAACAAATGTTTGGAAGGATATCTTCGTTGCTTTTTATCTGATAAATAGACACAATGGGTCAAATGGTTGCCTCTGGCTTAATGGTGGTATAACACTTCCTTCCATACAACAACAAAAATGACCCCATTTATGGCACTTTATGGATATCAACCACCATCCATCACATCATATTTAATAGAAAATTCGAAGGTTCAAGTAGTGTAACATCACATCAAACATCAACAACAAGTCCTCCAACTCTTAAAGGATAACCTCGTGTTGGCACAAAATAGAATGAAACAACAAGTAGATCAACATCACAGCAAAAGAAGTTTTGATGTAGGTGATTGGGTATTCCTACGGCTACAACCATATAAGAAAATGTCCCTCAAGCAAGCTAAGAAGGATAATAAATTATCACCAAAGTATTATGGTCCGTACAAAGTGTTGCAAAAGATTGGTACCATGGCATACAAATTGGAGCTTCCTGCAGCTTCTCGATTGCACCCAGTTTTCCATGTTTCATGTTTAAAGAAGGTTATAGGTGACAAGCTCCTAGTTCAAACAATATTGCTAGAACTTGACGAGGAAGGAAAAATTATATTGGAACCGGAAGCAGTCATAGAAACAAGAACTCGACAGCTATGAAATCGATCAATTTCGGAGTATCTTATCAAGTGGAAGAACTTATCCGTTGAAGATTCCACATGGGAGGATGAGAATTTTATATAGAAGCATCCAAAACTACTCAAGCATTGAGGACAACACCTTTTTTGAAGGAGAGGGGCATGTTGGGTCCCTATAATACTAGTAATTACCCCATTAGTATTGTGGTTGCATCCCTTATTAATATTGTTGTGCCCCTATTATCCCCATATTGTTATTATTGTGCCCCATAGAATCCCTCTATTGTTTTTTTTGTGGCTTTATATTATTATTGTTAAGTCAATTGGGTTATATTGTGACTCCTTAGACTCCTATATATAGAAAGGAGGTTTTTCATTTGAATCATCCAAGAATTGTTCATTTATGTAATGTAAAGGAGGTTGCCCCCTCGAAGAGGCTGAATTCTAAGGCATTGATCTATGTTTTCTATCTTTTCTTGAGCTGGTTTCATAACAATATCTTTGAAATCACATTATCCACTTATTTGATTCATCATTGTAATGTGCCGAGGTATACGAATTTAAGGGATTCCCAAATAGCAGTCAGTAACAAAAATTATTTATGCCAACGCTATGGAACTATAGGGGATCGATTCAATGGAGATCATTACCTTGCGCTATGTTTTCCTAAGTGGAAGAGGTATGTAATTGTTTGAATGTTGGGTGAGATACCTAGAGAAGATTTCAATGAGGGAAAACATTGTTGGTGTCTGGTTGTGGATATATTTTTTAGTATTGTGGGTTGGTATGTATGAGAAATAAATCCAATAGCCATTCTTCATCCCTGTGGTCTCATAACCCAGTTTTGGGGTGGAATTTACAACAGATGCCTATTGTTGGGAAATTGATCACTCATTTGTCACTAATTAGATAGATATATTCATGGCAAAGATGAGGGATTATCATCATTATCATTCCAGTTCTCTCTCTTTTGTAACTTTGCTAAATAATTTCATTGACATGTTGATTTTTTTATAGCTACAGCCAGTAATCATCATTGAATTAAACCACAAATATGGGAGCATTCCTTGAATACCCCTAACTTGTAGACCTTGTTAATATTTTTCCAATGGTCCAAACAAAAAATGCCCCCCATCAGTGTTTGTAAATGCATTTTCCCTTTCCTGCATTGGTGTATCATAGTCATTTTTCATGGTTATGTTGGTGTATCATAGTTATCATGAATGGAGGAAATCCTAGTTAGCTTTTCAAACAATACATATTAGAACCCCCTAGTAGATCAACAATCTTCCAAAGCTTCCAAATTCTTGATGATATGTATGGAGCCTCTACAAGCACTTGCATCCTTTTGAGATCCCTCAATTGTGAGAAAAATAGGGTCTACTTTCAACCATTTACTCATGTTGGAAAAGGAAGAAGACAATAAATTTGTAAGCATTTGTAGCTCTTTATCAGTTTTTGGTTATGGAATAACTATGCCACATTAGGCTATATGATTTCCTGTACAACAATGTGAAATTCTTTGATAAATGAGACTCAATTTAGATTCCAAAGTGGAACAACTTTACTTTTTATGGAAACAAACTTGTTACAAGATGACTAATGAGAAAATCATGCATTTTCAATGCAACTATAAAAAATACTACTCGAACTGATGATCTATATCAGTATATGTCAAACAAAAACTAAATTCAGACAACTTTAGTCCACTCCTAAAAAAAACTTATTGTAGGCAAACGAATTTGCATGGAAGACATAACATATACTCTGTCTTGGAGAGTTTCTTTCCCTGTCATTCTTACATTCTTCCTCATGTGGAAAGAACACATGCCTCCATAGCTACCATTCCATATAACCAACCCAAGAAGCCATTGATCTTGAAAGATGTGTGAGTCTGTGCGAAGCTAGAGGTGTTGTGGTAGAAATGGAAGGAAAGCATTGTGTTTAAACTTTGAAGACAGAGTTGTAGAGTAAGCAACATGAAATCTCATTACCCAATTGTTTAAATCAATGTTCACTACAAATGAGCTAAGGTATCTTTGAAATCACATTATCCACTTGTCTGATTCATCACTGTAATGAGCCAAGGTATACGAATTTAAGGGATTCCCAAATACCAGCCAATAACTAAAATTCTTTAAGCCAACGCTATGGAACTAGAGCGATGGATTCAATGGAGATCATTACCTTGCGTTATGTTTTCCTAAGCAGAAGAGGTGTCATTGTTTGAATATTGGGTAAGATACCTAGAGAAGCTTTCAATGAGGGAAAACATTGTTCGTGTCTAGTTGTGGATATATTTTTTAGTATTGTGGGTTGGTATGTATGAGAAATAAATCCAACATCTGACCTTCGTCCCTGTGGTCTCATAACCCAGTTTGGGGGTGGAATTTATAGCAGATGCCTATTGTTGGGAAATTGATCACTCATTTGTCACTAATTAGATAGGTATATTCATGGCAAAGATGAGGGATTATAATCATTCTCATGCCAGTTATCTCTCTTTGTAACTTTTCTAAATAATTTTGTCGACATGTTGATTTTTTATAGCTACAGCCAGTATTCATCATTGAATTAAACCAAAAATATGGGGGCATGCCTTGAATACCCCTAACTTCTAGACCTTGTCAATATCTTTCTAATGGCTGAAACAGAAAATGACCCCCATTAGTGTTTGTAAATGCATTTTCACTTTACTACATTGGTGTATCATAGTCATTTGTCATGCATATCCTGTGAAAAAAATTGTTTGAAACTCTGTTATGAGGTTATTGTGGTGATAAGCTGAAATATTCAAATAAATAGTCATCATGAATGGAGGAAATCCTAGTTATATTTTCAAACAATACATACTAGAGCCCCCTAGTAGATCAACAATCTTCTAAAGCTTCCAGATTCTTGATGATATGTATGAATCCTCTATGAGTTCTTGCATCCTTGTGAGATCTCCCAATTGTTAGAAGAATAGGGTCTACTTTAAACTATTTACACATGAGGGAAAAGGAAGAAGACAATAAATCTATAAACATTTGCAGCTCTTTATCAGTTTTTGGTTATAGAACAACTATGCCACATTAGACTATATGATTTCCTGTACAACAATGTGAAATTATTTGATAAATGAGACTCAATTTAGATTCCAAAGTGGAACAACTTTACTTTGTAGGGAAACAAATGTCTTACAAGATGACTAATGAGAAAATAATGCATTTTCAATGCAACTATAAGAAGTACTACTCGAACTGATGATCTATATTAGTATATCTCAAACAAAAACTAAATTCAGACAGCTTCAGTCCACTTAAAAAAAAAAAAAACCTTATTGTAGGCAAACAAATTCGCATGGAAGACATAGCATATACTCTGTCTTGGAGAGTTTCTTTGCCTATCATTCTTACATTCTTCCTCATAAGGAAAGAAATCATGCCTCCATAACTGGCATTCCATATAACCAACCTAAGAAGCCATTGATATTGAAAGATGTGTGAGTCTGTGCGAAGATAGAGGTGTTGTGGTAGAAATGGAAGGAAAGCATTGTGTTTAAACTTTGAAGACAAAGTTGTAGAGTAAGCAACATGAAATCTCATTACCCAGTTGTTTAAATCAATGTTCACTGCAAATGAGCTAAGGTATCTTTGAAATCACATTATCCACTTGTCTGATTCATCACTGTAATGAGTTGAGGTATATGAATTTAATGGATTCCCAAATAGCAGCTAGTAACTAAAATTATTTATGCCAACGCTATGGAACAAGAGGGGATGGATTCAATGGAGATCATTACCTTGCATTATGTTTTCCTAAGTGGAAGAGTTCAGTCACTGTTTGAATGTTGGGTGAGATACCTAGAGAAGCTTTCAATAAGGGAAAACATTGTTGGTGTCTGGTTGTGGATATATTTTTTAGTATTTTAGGTTGGTATGTATGAGAAATAAATCCAAAATCCATCCTTCGTCCCTGTGGTCTCATAATCCAGTTTGGGGGTGGAATTTACATCAGATGCCTATTGTTGCGAAATTGATCACTCATTTGTCACTAATTAGATAAATATATTCATGGCAAAGATGAGGGATTATCATCATTCTCATGCTAGTTCTCTCTCTTTTGTAACTTTGCTAAATAATTCCATTGATGTGTTGATTTTTTATAGCTATAGCTACTATTCCTAAGTGGAAGATTGTTTTCATTGTTTGAATGTCGGGTGAGATACCTAGAGAAGCTTTCAATGAGCGAAAACATTGCTTGCGTCTGGTTGTGGATATAATTTTTAGTACTGTGGGTTGGTATGTATGAGAAATAAATCCAATAGCCATCCTTCGTCCCTGTGGTCTCATAACCCAGTTTGGGGGTGGCATTTGCAACATATGCCTATTGTTGGGAAATTGATCACTCATTTGTCACTGATTAGGTAGATATATTCATGGCAAAGATGAGGGATTATCATAATTCTAATGCCAGTTCTCTCCATTTTGTAACTTTGCAAAATAATTCCATTGACATGTTGATTTTTTATAGCTACATCCATTATTCCTAAGTGGAAGAGTTATGTCATTGTTTGAAAGTCAGGTGAGATACCTAGAGAAGCTTTGAATGAGGGAAAACATTTTGGTCTCTGCTTGTGGATATATTTTTTAGTATTGTGGGTTGGTATGTATGAGAAATAAATCCAATAGCCATCCTTCATCCCTGTGGTCTCATAACCCAGTTTGGGGGTGGCATTTACAGCAGATGCCTATTGTTGGGAAATTGATCACTCATTTGTCACTAATTAGATAGATATATTCATGACAAAGATGAGGGATTATCATCATTCTCATGCCAGTTCTCTCTCTTTTGTAACTTTGCTAAATAATTCCATTGACATGTTGATTTTTTATAGCTACAGCCAATATTCCTAAGTGGAAGAGTTTTGTCATTGTTTGAATGTCAGGTGAGATACCTAGAGAAGCTTTCAATGAGGGAAAACATTGTTAGTGTCTAGTTGTAGATATATTTTTTAGTATTGTGGTTTGGTATGTATGAGAAGTGAATCCAACAACCAACCTTCGTCCCTATGGTCTCATAACCTAGTTTGCGGGTGGCATTTACAGCAGATGCCTATTTTTTTGGAAATTGATCACTCATTTGTCACTAATTAGATAGATATTTTCATGGCAAAGATGAGGGATTATCATCATTCTCATGCTAGTTCTATCTCTTTTGTAACTTTGCTAAATAATTTCGTTGACATGTTGATTTTTTTTTAGCTACAGCTAGTATTCCTAAGTGGAAGAGTCTTGTTATTGTTTGAATGTCGGGTGAGATACCTAGAGAAGCTTTAAATGAGGGAAAATAATGTTGGTATCTGGTTGAGGATATATTTTTTAGTATTGTGGGTTGGTATGTATGAGAAATAAATCCAACAACCATCCTTCTTCCCTGTGATCTCATAACCCAGTTTAGGTGTGGCATTTACAACAGATGCCTATTGTTGGGAAATTGATCACTCAATTGTCACTAATTAGATAGATATATGCATGGCAAAGAAGAGGGATTATCATCATTCTCATTCCAGTTCTCTATATTTTGTAACTTTGCTAAATAATTATGTTGACATGTTGATTTTTTATAGCTACAGCCTGTATTCCTAAGTGGAAGAGTTCTGTCATTGTTTGAATGTCGGGTGAGATACCTAGAGAAGCTTTCAATGAGGAAAAACATTGTTGGTTTCTGGTTGTGGATATATTTTTTACTATTGTGGGTTGGTATGTATGAGAAATAAATCCAACAACCATCCTTTGTCCCTAAGGTCTCATAACCTAGTTTGGGGGTGGCACTTACAGCAAATGCCTATTATTGGGAAATTGATCACTCATTTTTCACTAATTAGGGAAACAAAATTGTTACAAACTTTACTTTTTAGGGAAACAAACTTGTTACAAGATGACTAATGAGAAAATCATGAATTTTCAATGCAACTATAAAAAATACTACTCGAACTGATGATCTATATCAGTATATGTCAAAGAAAAACTAAATTTAGACAGCTTCAGTCCACTCCTAAAGAGAAACTTATTGTACGCAAACGAATTTGTATGGAAGACATAACATATACTTGGTCTTGGAGATTTTCTTTCCCTGTCATTCTTACATTCTTCCTCATGCAGAAAGAACACATGCCTCCATAGCTGCCATTCCATATAACCAACCCAAGAAGCCATTGATCTTGAAATATGTGTGAGTCTATGCAAAGCTAGAGGTGTTGTGGTAGAAATGTAAGGAAAACATTGTGTTTAAACTTTGATGACAAAGTTGTAGAGTAAGCAACATGAAATCTCATTACCTAGTTGTTTAAATCAATGTTCATTGCAAATGAGCTAAGGTATCTTTGAAATCACATTATCCACTTGTCTGATTCATCACTGTAATGAGCCGAGGTATATGAATTTAAGGGATTCCCAAATAGCAGCCAGTAACTAAAATTCTTTATGCCAACGCTATGGAACTAGAGGGGATGGATTCAATGGAGATCATTACCTTGCGTTATGTTTTCCTAAGTGGAAGAGTTATGTCATTATTTGAATGTTGGGTGAGATACCTAGAGAAGATTTCAATGAGGGGAAACATTGTTGGTGTCTGGTTGTGGATATATTTTTTAGTATCATGGGTTGGTATGTATGAGAAATAAATCCAACAACCATCCTTCATCCTTGTGGTCTCATAACCCAGTTTTTGGGTGGTATTTACAGCAGATGCCTACTGTTGGGAAATTGATCACTCATTTGTCACTAATTTAATAAATATATTCATGGCAAATATGAGGGATTATCATCATCCTCATGCCTAGTTCCCTCTGTTTTGTAACTTTGCAAAATAATTCTGTTTACATGTTGGATTTTTATAGATACAATCAGTATTCCTAAGTGGAAGAGTTTTGTCATTGTTTGAATGTCAGGTGAGATACCTAGAGAAGCTTTCAATGAGGGAAAACATTGTTGGTGTCTGGTTGTGGATATATTTTTTAGTATTGTGGGTTGGTATGTATGAGAAATAAATCCAACAACCATCCTTCATCCCTATGGTCTCATAACCTAGTTTGGGGGTGGCATTTACAATAGATGCCTATTGTTGGGAAATTGATCACTCATTTGTCACTAATTAGATAGATATATTCATGGCAAAGATGAGGGATTATCATCATTCTCATGCCAGTTCTCTCTCTTTTGTAACTTTTCTAAATAATTCTGTTGACATGTTGATTTTTTATAGCTACAACCAGTATTCCTAAGTGGAAGAGTTCTGTCATTGTTTGAATGTCCAAGGAGATACTTAGAGAAGCTTTCAATGAGGGAAAACATTGTTGTGTCTAGTTTTGGATATACTTTTTAGTATTGTGGGTTGGTATGTATGAGAAATAAATCTAACAACCATCCGCCGTCCCTGTGGTCTCATAATCTAGTTTGGGGGTGTCATTTACAGTAGATGCCTATTGTTGGGAAATTTATCACTCATTTGTCACTAATTAGATAGATATATTCATGGCAAAGATGAGGGATTATCATCATTCTCATGCCAGTTCTCTCTCTTTTGTAACTTTGCTAAATAATTCCATTGACATGTTGATTTTTTATAGCTACAGCTAGTATTCCTAAGTGGAAGAGTTCTGTCATTGTTTGAATGTCGGGTGAGATACCTAGAGAAGCTTTCAATGAGGGAAAACATTGTTGGTGTCTAGTTGTGGATATATTTTTTAGTATTGTGGGTTGGTATGTATGAGAAATAAATCCAACAACCATCCTTCATCCCTGTGGTCTCATAACCCAGTTTGGGGGTGGCATTTACAACAGATGCCTATTGTTGGGAAATTGATCACTCATTTGTCACTAATTAGATAGATATATTCATGGAAAAGATGAGGGATTATCATCATTCTCATGCTAGTTCTCTCTCTTTTGTAACTTTGCTAAATAATTCCATTGACATGTTGAATTTTTATAGCTACAGCCAGTATTCCTAAGTGGAAGAGTTCTATCATTGTTTGAATGTTAGGTGAGATACCTAGAGAAGCTTTTAATGAGGGAAAACATTGTTGGTTTCTGGTTGTGGATATATTTTTTAGTATTGTTGGTTGGTATGTATGAGAAATAAATCCAACAACCATCCTTTGTCGCTATGGTCTCATAACCTAGTTTGGGGGTGGCACTTACAGCAAATGCCTATTGTTGGGAAATTGATCACTCATTTGTCACTAATTAGGGAAACAAACTTGTTACAAGATGACTACTGAGAAAATAATGCATTTTCATTGAAACTATAAAAAATACTACTTGAACTGGTGATATATATTAGTAAATGTCAAACAAAAACTAAATTCAGATAACTTCAGTCCACTCCTAAAAAAAAATTATTGTAGGCCAACGAACTTGCATGGAAGACATAACATATACTCTGTCTTGGAGAGTTTCTTTCCCTGTCATTCTTACATTCTTCCTCATGCGGAAAGAACACATGCCTCCATAGCTTCCATTCCATATAACCAACCCAAGAAGCCATTGATCTTGAAAGATGTGTGAGTATGTGCAAAGGTAGAGGTGTTGTGGTAGAAATGGAAGGAAAGCATTGTGTTTAAACTTTGAAGAGAGAGTTGTAGAGTAAGCAACATGAAATCTCATTACCTAGTTGTTTAAATCAATTTTCACTGCAAATGAGCTAAGGTATTTTTGAAATCACATTCTCCACTTGTATGATTCATCGCTGTAATGAGCCAAGGTATACGAATTTAATGGATTCCAAAATAGCAGCCAATAACTAAAATTATTTATGCCAACGCTATGGAACTAGAGGGGATGGATTCAATGGAGATCATTACCTTGCATTATGTTTTCCTAAGTGGAAGAGGTCTGTCGTTATTTGAATGTCAAGTGAGATACCTAGAGAATCTTTCAATGAGGGAAAACATTGTTGGTATCTGGCTATACTACACAAATTGCTGATATATATACCAACAACAAGAGCATTTATCAACTAAAATTAAGACATCTCGTCTGTAAAATGCTTGCACAATCGGCTATATCAGATGTTCCCTAGTGTAATATGGCTCTAATAAATTGATAAATTACACCATGATAGGAAATTAAAATACCTATAAGAGCTTAATATACCTACTAGAAACAAAAATAAATTAGGGAGGACTTCATCTACAGATAGTACGAATGTATGTGAAGGAAATGAATACCACTCAAACAAGTTGAGTGGGGGATTTCACAGGTGTTTGTGAATGAAAAAGGTGGAGCAGAAGCCTTAAAGAATATGATGAAATAAGAGTAAAGACCACAGTACAATGTACTTACAAGCCTATAGCCAAGTGATAATTTGACAATAGACTTGAACTGATCACAAATTTTTTCTACACATATGAATTATATTGTTTGAGGATTAAACATAGTCTGAGCATATAATTAATCTATCAGAAAAGTTATCAAACCAACCTATATCAACTAAGCAAATTGCAAATACTTACAGCCCAGGATGGACAAATTCTGTGTAAAATTATTTTTCATTAACAGAAAAAGAGAGTATATTAAAAACACATGGCAAAAACTGTTTAAAAAATTGCACAAAGGTAATCAAAATTACAATCAGAAGTAGGAAAAAACCTATATTTTGCATGAACTCTCACTTCAAAAAGAGAAACATCTGAACCAAAAACTTGTGCTACTTGTAAATTTGAAGATTTGTTCTTGTGAAAATCAGACAAAATCGTGCATGGAAGTAAGTTTAACAGCTCAATTGTGGTGAGATCAATCCTGGGATCAAAACTGCCCTATTTATACTGACTGATGAGATCAGATCAGATATCAGATGATGGGGAGGGGTCAACAATTAGTTTAGTATGAGCTACTTTATTCTTACTAACTACTTTCACTTACTTCAACAGCCTATATTTACTGACAAAATCGTGCATGTAGATGCATGTAGATATCCTTCTTGTGAATTTGTAAAATAATATCAATGAAAAATCTGAAATTTAAAAAAATCATATATACTCGCTATTTCTGGAAAAAATGGTATTTGGAATGGAATTGCAAGTAAAAGTTCTATATGAATCCATGCAGTGAAAAATTTAATTTTCTATTTTTTTATTAATGTCAAATAAGGAATTTAGTAATTACTAAAAGAAAAAAAAGTAGAGATTTTTCCTTATTTCAAATAAGGAATTAGTTCAAATAAAGAATTTAGTGATTATTAAAAAAACTAAAAGCAGAGTTTTTTCTTTATTTCAAATAAGGAATTTAAGAATTTATTAATTATTCTCTATCTCTATTTTTCTAGCAAAATATACTTGTCTCATATAAAACTTCAAGAAATACGCTAGGTAACACCATTGAAATAATATTTACTCTCAATTATAAAATATTTTGTATTACAAAGAAATAATAAATCTAGTTAACAATGAGTAAAATCCATCAAAAGTGCTGCCTAAAGTCATAGTTATTTGATCTATTACAGATAATGAAACTATTTGTGAAATTAAAGATTTCAATATGTGACATAGTAATCAAGATCATTTATGGGAATTCTTACCTATAACTATTCGTGTGATACATAACTTTGGTTCCATTATAGGAGATATTGAATAATTAGGCCGTGTTCATTTTAGCAATGATATAAAGAATAAGATGGGATCCTAGTATCTTATTTACAAATTATAATTTTGGATAGTCTAATAAAAGGTGTTTTATTTGACCTTTGGTATTATTTAAGTTTATATTGTAACTTCTCTCCTATACATATTTATTTGCTTCTTGTCAAGCACATGGCAGCCCTTTGCCCACATGTCACCATTATAAAATGGCCTATCAACTTCCATGGTAGCTTACCTACTCAATTAATTTGGCTATTATATCCATTATCGACAACTTGGGAAATATCACATTAGTTTAAAACTTTCTTACTCGGTCTAACATACAGGCAAGCTTGTATATTGAAGCCCTAATGTCTCAATACTCGATATCTTGAAAGGCCATTGGTCGGGCTATCAAGCCACCGGGCCCTCGAAAGAGGCTAAAGAGTGTCATTGATACTAATTAGCTAATATATTAACATCCAAAAGCCCTACATCCATGTTGTCACTATATGGTTACCACCCAGACATCACCTCGATGCCAAGTCAACCTTCCATTGTCATGTCAACATGCCACATCACTTGACACATTGGTATGCCATGTCATCTAGACCCAAATTGGTGCCCCATCATAACGAGACGTTAGCATGTCAAATCAACTACCACACAATTGACATGAAGTATCCTCGGGTCCACATCCACTCACCACATCATTACTCTATCGATATCAAGGTTTCTTATTGATGGCTAGTGTCCTACTTACTAATGTCTACTACCCAATATTGTGACATTTTGATAGGTCGATGTACCAACAACTAATACATTGCATTAGTGTTGGTTGACCTTGAGGTGTCCTTAATACAGTTAGCTCGAAATTTGACCTCTCGATGGACTATAGTCCCTAACCATCAAGTGAGAGTCCTTGAACCCTCTATCTCCATGAGCTAATGGATAATGTAGGATGATATTCTAATATTGAGGACATGTTTGACATGGCAACTAGGTTAGTTGGGGATTTTTGCACAATTAGGTGATGGGGAGCACTATTTTTAATCATTATAAACCATAGGTATATAGATGTTGTATCGGTGTTAATGTGAGAATAATCTTGCCCCACAAGGATGGCTTTGTTTGGGGCCTTGGACATCATTTAAGGAGAAACACCATTATCATCCTAGGGCCTACGAGTGGTTTTGGTGGGTTAGTAATAATAGATAATATGCACATGGTAAAAAACCACCGCCCAGTGCCTCTAAGCTGAATGGTTGGCCTAGTGGTGCTCATCGCCAATATCAAGGTTTCTTGTTGGTGGCTAGTGTCCTACTTACTAATGTCTACTACCCCATTTTCCATCATTGTAAACCATAGGTATATAGATGTCATATGGGTGTTAATATGAGGATAACTTTTCCCCATAAGGATGGCCTCGTTTGGGGCCTTGGACATCATCTAAGGAGAAACACCATTATCATCCTAGGGCCTACGAGTGGTTTTGGTGGGTTAGTAATAATACAAACTATGCACATGGTAAAAAACCACCTTCCAATGCCTCTAAGGTGAATATTTGGCCTATTGGTGCTCATCACCAATATCAAGGTTTCTTCTTGGTGGCTAGTGTCCTACTTATTAATGTCTACTATCCAATATTGTGACATTTTGATAGGCCAATGTACCAACAACTAAAACATTGTATTAGTGTTGGCTGACCATGAGGCGTCCTTAATACAATTAGCTCGAAATTTGACCTCTCGATGGACAATAGTCTCCAACCATCAAGTGAGAGTCCTTGAACCCTCTATCTCCATGAGCTAATGGATAATGTAGGATGATATGCTAATATCGAGGACATGTTTGACATGGCATCTAGGTTAGTTGGGGCTTTTTGCACAATTAGGTGATGGGGAGCACTATTTGCTATCATTATAAACCATAGGTATATAGATGTTGTATGTGTGTTAATGTGAGGAGAATTTTTCCCCACAAGGATGGCTTTGTTTGGGGCCTTGGACATCATTGAAGGAGAAACACCATTATCATCCTAGGGCCTACGAGTGGTTCTAGTGGGTTAGTAATAATACAGACTATGCACATGGTACAAAACCACCTCCCTATGCCTCTAAGGTGAATGGCTGGCCTAGTGGTGCTCATCACCAATATCAAGGTTTCTTGTTGGTGGCTAGTGTCTTACTTACTAATGTCTACTACCAAATTATCCATCATTATAAACCATAGGTATATAGATGTTGTATGGGTGTTAATGTGAGGATAATTTTGCCCCACAAGGATGGCTTTGTTTGGGGCCTTGGACATCATCTAAGGAGAAACACCATTATAGTCCTAGGGCCTACGAGTGGTTTTGGTGGGTTAGTAATAATACATACTATGCACATGGTAAAAAAGCACCTCCTCGTGCCTCTAAGGTGAATTGTTGGCCTAGTGGTGCTCATTGCCAATATCGAAGTTTCTTGTTGGTGGCTAACATCCTACTTACTAATGTCTACTACCCAATATTGTGACATTTTGACAGGTTGATGTACCAACAACTAACACATTGAATTAGTGTTAGTTGGCCTTGAGGTGTCCTTGAAAATAAGCACTAGTTTCCATCATTATAAACCATAGGTATATAGATGTTGTATGGGTGTTAATGTGAGGATATTTTTTCCCCACAAGGATGGGTTTGTTTGGGGCCTTGGACATCATCTAAGGAGAAACATCATTATCATCCTAGGCCCTACGAGTGGTTTTGGTGGGTTAGTAATAATATAGACTATGCGCATGGTACAAAACCACCTAGTAGTGCCTCTAAGATGAATAGTTGGCGTAGTGGTGCTCATTGCCAATATCAAGGTTTCTTCTTGGTGGCTAGTGTCCTACTTACTACTGTCTACTACTCAATTTACCATCATTATAAACCAAAGGTATATAGATGTTGTATGGGTGTTAATGTGAGGATAATTTTTCCCCACAAGGATGGCTTTCTTCGGGGCCTTGGACATCATTTAAGGAGAAACACCATTATCATCTTAGGGCCTACGAGTGGTTTTGGTGGGTTAGTAATAATATAGACTATGCACATGGTACAAAATCACCTAATAGTGCCTCTAAGATGAATAGTTGGCCTAGTGGTGCTCATTGCCAATAGCAAGGTTTCTTGTTGGTGGATAGTGTCCTACTTACTAATGTCTACTACTCAATTTTCCATCATTATAAACCATAGGTATATAGATGTTGTATGGGTGTTAATGTGAGGATAATTTTTCCCCACAAGGATGGCTTTGTTTGGGGCCTTTGACATCATCTAAGGAGAAACATCGTTATCATCCTAGGGCCTACGAGTGGTTTTGGTGGGTTAGTAATAATACAGACTATGCACATGGTACAAAACCACCTCCCAGTGCCTCTAAGATGAATGGTTGGCCTAGTGGTGCTCATCGCCAATATCAAGGTTTCTTTCCTTGGTTGTGGGTAGTGTCCTCCTTACTAATGTCTACTATCCAATATTGTGACATTTTGATTGGTAGATGTACCAACAACTAATACATTTAATTAGTGTTAATTGACCTTGAGGTGTCCTTAATATAGTTAGCTCGAAATTTGACCTCTCGATGGACTATAGTCCCCAAAAATCAAGTGAGAGTTCTTGAACCCTCTATCTCCATGAGCTAATGGATAATGTAGGATGATATGCTAATATTGATGACATGTTTGACATGGAATCTAGGTTAGTTGGGGCTTTTTGCACAATTAGGTGATGAGGAGCACTAACTGCCATCATTATAAACCATAGGTATGTATATGTTGTATGGGTGTTAATGTGAGGATAATTTTTCCCCACAAGGATGGCTTTATTTGGGGCCTTAGATATCATCTAAGGATAAACACCGTTTTCATCCTAGGGCCTATTAGTAGTTTTGGTGGATTAGTAATAATACAGGCTATGCACACGGTACAAAACCACGTACTAGTGCCTCTAAGGTGAATAGTTGGCCTAGTGGTGCTCATCGCCAATATCAAGGTTTCTTGTTGGTGGCTAGTGTCCTACTTACTAATGTCTACTACCCAATTTTCCATCATTATAAACCATAGGTATATAGATGTTGTATGAGTGTTAATGTGAGGATAATTTTGCCCCACAAGGATGGCTTTGTTTGAGGCCTTGGACATCATCTAAGGAGAAACTCCATTATCATCCTAGGGCCCACGAGTGGTTTTGGTGGGTTAATAATAATGCAGACTATGCACATGGTACAAAACCACCTCCTAGTGCCTCTAAGGTGAATAATTGGCCTAGTGGTGCTCATCGCCATTATTAAGGTTTTTCGTTGGTGGCTAGTGTCCTACTTACTAATGTCTACCACCCAATTTTCCATCATTATGAACCATAGGCATATAGATGTTGTATGGGTGATAATGTGAGGATAACTTTTCCCCTCAAGGATCGCTTTGTTTGGGGCCTTGGACATCATCTAAGGAGAAACACCATTATCATCCTAGGGCCTATGAGTGGTTTTGGTGGGTTAGTAATAATACAGACTATGCACATGCTACAAAACCACCTCCTAGTGCCTCTAAGGTGAATGGTTGGCCTACTGGTGCTCATCGCCAATATCAAGGTTTCTTGTTGGTAGGTAGTGTCCTACTTACTAATGTCTACTACCCAATATTGTGACATTTTGACAGGTCAATGTACCAACGACTAATAGATTATTAGTGTTAGTTGACCTTGAGGTTTCCTTAATATAGTTAGCTCAAAATTTGACCTCTCGATGGACTATAGTCCCCAACCATCAAGTGAGTGTCCTTGAACACTTTATCTCCATGAGCTAATGGATATTGTAGGGTGATATGCTAATATCGAGGACATGTTTGACATGTCATCTAGGTTAGTTGGGGCTTTTTGCACAATTAGGTGATGGGGAGCACTATTTTCCATCATTATAAACCATAGGTATATAGATGTTGTATGGGTGTTATTTTGAGGATAATTTTGCTCGACAAGGATGGCTTTGTGTGGGGCCTTGGATATCATCTAAGGAGAATCACCATTATCATCTTAGGGCCTACTAGTGGTTTTCGTGGATTAGTAATAATACAGACTATGCACATGGTATCAAACCACCTATTAGTGCCTCTAAGGTGAATAGTTGGCCTAGTGGTTCTCATCACCAATATCAAGGTTTCTTGTTGGTGGCTAGTGTCCTACTTACTAATTTCTACTACCCAATTTTCAATCATTATAAACCATAGGTATATAGATGTTGTATGGGTGTTAATGTGAGGATAATTATTCCCCACAAGGATGGCTTTGTTTGGGGCCTTGGACATCATCTAAGGAGAAACACCATTATCATCCTAGGGCCTACGAGTGGTTTTGGTGGGTTAGTAATGGTACAAAACCACCTCTGAATCCCTCTAAGGTGAATGGTTCGCCTAGTGGTGCTTATTGTCAATATTAAGGTTTCTAGTTGGTGGCTATTGTCCTACTTACTAATGTCTACTACCCAATATTGTGACATTTTGATAGGTCGATGTACCAAAAAATAATACATTGAATTAGTGTTAGTTGACCTTGAGGTGTCCTTAAAAATAAGAACTATTTGCCATGATTATATACCATAGGCATATAGATGTTGTATGGGTGTTAATGTGAGGATAATTTTGCCCCACAAGGATGGATTTGTTTGGGGCCTTGGACATCATCTAAGGAGAAACACCATTATCATCCTAGGGTCTACAAGTGGTTTTGGTGGGTTAGTAATAAACCCAACATGACTTCCTAAGGATTGTAAATCCTCCTTACTACTGCTACGTGGTAATCTAGGAAGCAAGATCTAGCTTTTCATTGATTTTTGGAGGGAAAGCATTCCTCCACTCAAGGAGGACTTGTGCAAACAACATGCTTGAGTAGCATAAAAGGATTAGAAGAAAATCATAGGAAAGCATGTGAATAATACGAGAGGTTTAGATTCCAAGCATTTTTTGTAACTTTGTCAAGTACAAACAACATGTTTGTTAATTGAAGTGATATTTGATTTCAGCTCTTAGTTTAGCTTTCTTCGAATGTTTTTAAGTTTCCTTATGTTAAGGCCCAACCTAGGTGGTCGATATCCCTCTTGTATCATTTATGTTCACACATTTGTTTATGAGCAATTTTTTCTTGCAGCTTATCTTAACATTTGTTGATGGTAGTTGTAGCACTGTTACATTAGTTATATAGAATTTTTACTTTGAATTTAGTTCACTTCCATTACTATTTTTAATTTTTTGTTCATTACATATTATTCATAGTTTTCTACACTCGACTCTATTTTTCAACTACAAGAAACACTACAACCTTGCATTTTGTTATATTAACCCTATCATAAGTTGTTTTGATGCATTGGATAGGTGCACTTTTCAATTTTCCAACTTCTCCTTAGCATCATTGCCATCCAATATCACATTTAGCATATTAACCTTCACATTATATTGTTTATTGTAGAAAAATAAGGAAACTTGTGGTATTTTGTAACCCGACTTCTAATCTTACCCAAATTCACACAGAACACATGATTTTCCTTAATGCTATATACATACTTATTGTCTCAATACTCAACACCTAACATACAAAAGAGCTTGTAGATTGAAGCCCTAATGTCTCAATACCCGATATATTGAAAGGCTAATGGTCGAGCTATCAAGCCACTGGGCCCTCAAGAAGAGGCTAAAGAGTGTCATTGATACTAATTAGCTGATATCTTAACATCCGAAATCCCAACATCTATGTCGTCGCTATATGGTTACCACCTAGAGATCACCTAGGTGCCACATCATAATGAAACATTAGCATGTCAAATCAACTGCCACACAATTGACATGCGGTATCCCCGGGTCCACATCCACTCACCACATCATTACTCTATCGATATCGAGCTTTCTTGTTGGTGACTAATGTCCTACTTACTAATGTCTACTACCAAATATTGTGACATTTTCATAGGTTAATGTACCAACAAATAATACATTGCATTAGTGTTGGTTGACCTTCAAGTGTCCTTAATACATTTAGCCCGAAATTTGACCTCTCGATGGACTATAGTCCCCAACCATCAAGAGAGAGTCCTTGAACCCTCTATATCCATGAGCTAATGGATAATGTAGGATGATAATATGCTAATATCAAGAACATGTTTGACATGGAATCTAGGTTAGTTGGGGCTTTTTGCACAATTAGGTGATGGGGAGCACTATTTGCCATCATTATAAACCATAGGTATATAGATGTTGGATGGGTGTTAATGTGATGATTTGCCCAACAAGGATGGCTTTTGTTGGGGTCTTCGACATCATCTAAGAAGAAACACCATTATCATCCTAGGTACTACGAGTGGTTTTTAAGGTTTAGTAATAATATAAACTATGCACATGGTACAAAACCACCTCCTGGTGCCTCTAAGGTGAATAGTTTATAGGATTCAAATGTGAGTTTATATAATTTATGGGATGGAAATATGAGTTTATATTATATGGTTTGTATTAATAAAATAAAAGCACCAATTAATAGAACTGCTGGAAAATGAACATTTAAAAAAATATTAGGATGGAGACTTTTCAAACATTTTTGTGGGAAAATTTAAACTTTCAAGTTGCGCTCTAAATATTTGGTGTTCAACGATTTGGGAAACTTTTGAGCAGATAATCTGTGATCCGTGTGCTTTGATAATTGGTGATCCATGTGCTTTGAGGAGCAGGTGCACACATTAACTCCAATATGGTCGGGGGAGTATCCTGTAGCATTAACAGGTGAGGCGCTTTTGTCAACAACCCTTCCGAACTGCCAAGACAGGTTTACAAGCTTTGCATATACTACCAATTTTTTTTTGTGAGGCCAATCTTCCATATTTTTTGCCTAAAATAGGTATATGTTTTTCCTTTCTGTTTTTTTTATTAAAACATAGCTCTTTGAATAAATTATTATCATATCATGTTGCCTATTCAGAATGTTGGGGCTACCTTTAGATTCTATCTTTTTGATTGTACATACTTTAAACACATACCCAACCCATTTCCTTGTAATATTTACTAAGCATAGGATGATAATACGGGGAATTTTCTTGGATCGGATTCCAGCTTAGTTATTTCCTCTACTTTTGGGCATATGTAAAGTTAAGTGCATTTTAATGGAATTTGATTGCTTGTTTCTTTGTGTTAAGATATTTGCAAATTTCCTTGCTGACACTCTGACATCAATGTAAGAGAAGTCCTTATAATCAAATGGGTATCTATCCCAGGAGTTTATTCTTGCGCATTCTCACACTTTCATATCTTGCATATGTGCCAGAAATCATAGACAAGTACCTAGACTTGGAAGAAAACTCAAAATTTCTATTTAGCTACCTAACCCAATTCCAATTCAAGAGGTACAAAACTCAATAAATAATAGCACTCAAAGGGTTATTGTTAATTTTAGGTATGTTCTATGCTTAGAGAAAATTTACTTCAATTTTCCATATTAACTCAATATCAATTTCAGATTAGCAATCACATTTAACATGATAGTAAAATGCAGATAGAACATAAACATAAATTGCAAAAAAAAAGCCAAGAGAAGAGGACATTAGAGAGATAGTTCAAATATTCTTATGATCTTCAATAGTTTAGTAGAGAGATAGTACAAATAGACAAAACTGATATTTATGATAGTATTAGAAAACCCTTGAATAGAGATGGCAACGCTAGTCAAACTAGACAAAACCTTCTTCTAAAGTTCATCCATATGGCACCAATAGGATGCTCATCAAACTGAGTCAAACATGGTCAACCCTTGACCCAATACAGCTCCCAAAAACATTGATAACTTCTTATTTCACTAGCTGTAACTACTTTATGAGATATGGCATCAACATTCAATCCTCTTCCTTCACACAGTTACCAATGCATGACTTCGAGGTGCAGCTCCACCATTGTCATGCTTTCAAGTCAATACCTTTGTTGCTGGCTATGGCCTATGGCCTAGCCCAGCAGCAAGTTTGGCCTCTGATCTTCAGTCAACAAATAATATCAATGCAGTAGTATAATTCCTACAAGGACTTGACTCAATATGAGTGTGTTGATCTGAACTTTGGTCTAGAACAGATTTCATTAATATAATATGACTGTAGGTTACCAACCTTATAAACAATCCTCAGGAATAGTTTCAATCACAATTTTTTCATCATCATGTTGCCACTGAAATACTATGTTGATCCTTCAAGTCTCGATATGTTTTTAGGGCTTCTTCCCATCAGCAGATTGGGGTCTCTCATTGTTGTAGCTTAGGACCTCATCATAACTGTGAAGCCTTCCTTTATAGTGGTTTATAGTTCCTCTAGCCAGCGTAGTAGAGCCCTCCTTAACTATTGGTTAGAACCTCTTTTGACAGCATATAGGTCCTCCTCATCAGACATCTGTAGAGACTTATCCCTTCAACAAGGCTCATCTTCAAAACTGCGGCTAAGACGTGCTAGGTCTCCTTACTTGAACAACACCTAAAACACATCCTTTAGGATTGTGTTTTGAGTCTCTTTATTATTGTGGATTAGGGGTTCATTTAGGCTCCCTTTTATTGCGTCTTAGCTATGAATAGAAGACTGCAAGTAGGGCTCTTTTGGAGCTTCCTTTGGTAGCATATGGAAGCCTACTTGCTGTGATGAAGAGCCTTCTTTTGGGACAACGAAGGAGCCTCTCTTCACTATGATTAATCCCTTTAGGATAGCATATAAGGCTTACAGCTAGGGCATGTTTTACAGCAGCTAGGGCTCCTCTAGGGCTGTAACTCTGACTCTTTAAGATTGTGTTTAGGGCAACATTAGCCCTCACTTGATAGCGGATTAGTGCACAACTGAAAAAGAACTTCAACTCCTAGTTTGGACTGCGGTTCCGACATCATATATCTATTAGGACAATGTATAGAATACTTCTTGACTGCGGCCAGACTATCTCATTCCTTCTTGCGTCTAGGGATTCATCATCCTAGATATCTCTTGCCACCAAAACCGAAAAAAAGTGGAGAGAGATCAAGAGTGAAGTGTGTGTACAAAATGACTTGAAACCCTCTTCTATTTTCAAACACGTACCTTTCCATCAATGAATGCCACCTTGAAAGCTTTGACTTCCATTGCCGAAATGGACACCAAGTTCTTCTTATGATCAGGTATATAAAAGAGATTATATAAATGAATTGAGCTACCCTCATTCAATTGAGGGGTAACATTTCCTTCACCCTTTCTAGGATAGGTGGCATTAGCTCCAAGTATAATCCCATGATTGTTTCTTACCAAATTCAAGAGATTAAACTTCTCTCCCATGAAGTGCCTTGAAGCACTATAATCAATAATCTAGATTCCCACAGAATCTGAAGGAGAGGGCCGATACAAGATAACGCCTCTTTATCTTATCAGAAACAACATTTGATTCTTCATACCTGGGGTTCCTTCCTTTCCTTAAAGAGTCGATCGTTTCCTTAATGACCTGAATTATCTGTCATTCCTTTGATCATTGAAGATATCAATGGAATGACTGTTATCTTCATCAATAGATGTGTCCCTGCCATTTGGACACTCCTTCGCATAATGGCCGAACTTATTGTAAGCAAGGCATCTACCTTTCCTTTAACCCTGAGATTCGAACTTCCCATTGAAGTTATTTGTAGGTAGGCCATTAGAAGCTTCCGCTGTGCCATTCTGATGATATACTCTGCTTCAAATTTACCCTTGGTGAATTTGAAGAGGGATGAGGAATGCATTGATTCTTTTGTCCTTTCCTAACTATCTTCAGCAACTGCTCTTTCACTCTTGCTTGGGCTTTTTCTTCACCTCAGCTCTGATACCATGTTAAGTTTAAGTATGTTCTATGCTTAAAGAAATTTATTTCAATTTTCATAGTTAGCTCAATATCTTTCTCAGATTAACAATCACATTAGCATTAAAGTAAATTGCAGATAGAACATAACATAAATTGTAGAAGACAAGCCACGACAAGAGGACACAAGATATGGTGCTAGCCAGGGACAAACCCCAATATGGGGAAACCATTGATTAATTTTTCTTATATGGTATTCAATAGTTCAGAAGAGAGAGAGAGAGAGATAGTACATTTACAACAGAGGTCAACACTTTGACTTATCTAGATAAGAGCATAGATCATCTCTAACAAGATGATACATGAGATCAGAAGACATGCTGCTTCAACTGATTCTCCAAGGTGACTCCTTCACCTATCATTGTGCTACATCTTGTCATCATGCTGCACCATGCTGCACATTCTTGCGGTCCCATTGTGCCACTACTGCACAATGTCATGGCTGTCTCATTGTGCCACTGTTGCACTTATGTCATGACTGTCCCATTGTGCCACTGCTACACCATGTCATGGTTGTCCCATTGTGCCACTGCTGCACAATGTCATGGCTATCCCGCTGTGCTTTTCCATACCATAACAACACCATGAATTTGTTGCACTAAATACTAGTTGTCCCATGTTGTACCATTGTACCATTGTTGTCCCATTGTGCACTATATGACATTGACCATTGTTGTCCCATTGTTGTACCATATGCTACACCATACTACACCAAGTTTCCTTTGTTGTCCCATTGATGTATCATTGCAACACCATGTAGCATTGTTGTCCCACTGCAACACCATACATCTTGTTGTCCATATTGTTGCACCATCGCTGCACCATACATCTTGCTGTCCATATTGTTTCACCATACATCTTGCTGTCATATACTATGTTGAATATAATGTTACAACATTCATCAAAAGACTTGGATCTATCATTCATGACTATGATTCAATCCAAACAGTAGATAGAGCATCCTTATTTAGAAAAACGTTAAGGATAGCTGAAGATGTGGTTTCCTTATATCAACGTTTACTTGTGAGAGCATTACTTCCATGATAGCAATGGTATTCCTTTCATGACTGCATATGGGATAAGGGCTTTTTCTTTCATGACAGCAAGGGCATTCCACGTGTACATCACTTCTTCTAGGACAACGTTTAGGTGCCATCTCCATTAGGCAGTGTAGCAGCTAGGTTTAGTACATCTCTTCTCCTTAGACCTACGGATAGGGTTTCCGCCTTCATTTCCATGGCTGCATATTACTACTACTTCATAGGGCAATGTTTAGGGCTTTTCCATAGGGCAGTGTTTAGGGCTTCTCCATAGGGTAGCATTTAGGGCTTCTCCATAGGGCAGCGTTAGGGCTTCTCCATAGGGCAACGTTAGGGCTTCCTTCACAGTGTTAGATCTCCCTTTCCTCCTGCATCTAGGGCTTCTTCATTAGGGCAGTGTAGAGCCTAGGGCACTCCCTCTAGACTAGTGCTATAGTTGGTCACTTTTGATGATGGTGATCCTCTTGAGCGTTCATCCTCCACACTAGCAGATGCATAGATTGGATTAGGTATAGAGGAGGAGGATGATGGATGAGACAACAATGGTAATGCACAAATTCTGATGATTATGGCATCGAGGAGGACTACTGATAGTCATCGGCTATGATATTCTTCCATCTATGGTTCTAGTATCCATGCTATTTTGTATTTTCCATTGGAATTCCAATCTATAGTAGCATTGAATCAATATCTATGTAGTATGTTTTCTACATTCTGATTTTTATGACTTAATGAGAAGACCACAGTTTATGGTTCTAACTTCTTGTGTTTGCCATTTGATCATCATTGATGTAGTACTAGTAAGTACTAGTTGTATGATTGAATTTGTATCATGTAAATGTTCTAGTTTCTAAATTCTAAAATAATTGAAATCCTTATTGTAATTTTTTTGGAGTCGATGTGTCTTGTCTCACATACGACAGATGAAGCACTTGGTATTTGTTAATTTTAGGTATGTTCTATGCTTATAGAAATTTACTTCAATTTTCACAATTAGCTCAATATCTTTTCTAGATTAGTAATCACCTCAGCATTAAAGTAAACTACAAATAGAACATAAATATAAATCGCAGAAGACAAGCCAAGACAAGGGGGCACAAGATGTGACATTAGCCAGGAACAAACCCAAATATGGGGAAACCTTTGATCAATTCTTCTTATATGTTCTACAACAGTTCAGCAGAGAGAGAGAGAGAGAGAGAGAGAGAGAGATAGTACATTTGCAACAAAAGTCAACATTTTGACTTATCTAGATAAGAGCATATATCATCTCTAAGAAGATGATACATGAGATCAGTTGAAGACATACTACTTCAACTGATTCTCCAAGGTGACTCATTCACCTATCATTGTGCTTCATTTCATCATCATGCTGCACCTCACCATGCTGCACCCATCATCACTATGTTGTATCTCATCATGCTTCATTAATCATGGCTGTACCCATCACTTTACTACATTATGTGCCATTGTTGCACCATGTTGCCATGCTGACCTATGTGTTGGTTACACCTTGCTTGCTTGTTGTCCCTTGCTTGCTTCTTGTCACACAAGGAGAGATGGGCTTCCTCATAGCGAAGAAGTACCTTTTCCAAATTTTTGAGAGCTTCCTTAAAAGAATCACCAAACATAGAAAATTCATCCATATAAATTTCTACAAATTCTAGATCAACAAAAATGGCCAAGACTTCCCTTTGAAATGTAGCCGGGGCATTACATAAACCAAAAGGGAGCACTCTATAAGAAAATTTACCCCATGGACATGTAAAAGTAGTTTTATCCTAATCCTCAAGTGCAATCTGTATCTGGTTATAACCACTGAAGCCATTTGAAAAGGAAAAGTATTTCTTTCCTGCAAGGGTATCAAGCACCTGGTCAATGAAGGGGAGAGGGAAGTAATATTTGAGAGTGGATTTGTTTAATTCTTGATAATCAATACAAATACACCATCTTCCATCTTTCTTAGGTACTAGCACTAATGGAGAGACCCACTGACTGTCGGAAATAGGATAGATAAAACTAGCATCCAAGAGTTTTTGTATTTCTTCCTTCACAATATCTCTTAGAGCTGGATTCATTCACCTTTGGGGTTGTCAGATAGGTCGGGCTCCTTCTTGAATATAGATGTGATGTGTAGAAGTTTCAGGGGGAATGCCCTTCATATCTTCATAGCCCCATGCAAAGGCACTAAGATGGTTTTGCAACTAATTCACAAGCTACTCTCACTGAGATGAGTCCAAATCTGAACAAATATACAAGGATTTACTAGGGGTAATCTCAAAAAGATTAGTATCAGGCTTAGGAGTACTCAAGGGGGTGGCTAAATGTAGCTTCATAGAAGAATGAGAATCATAGTTATCTTGAAAATCTAGGCTGAAGATTTGGCTCAATAGCTCAAAATTAGCATATTATCTAGAGTATTCAAGAAATCTTTAATCTCATGTTCTTGTGAAGACCCAGTATGCTGATGGATAAAGGAAATGGGCTGAGTCTCCTAATCACTGCCCTAGTCTAACCATAAAGTATCTTGAATGTCCTGAATGGATCTGGCAGGGGGGTATAAGGTAACTTTCTTCCTAGATTCCCTATGTGAAATATACATATCACTGGAATGAAATCCAATATATGCATCGGCTGTAGCAAGCCATCGTCAACCCAAGATCAAGGGATGTCCTCCTACTAGGTTCTTTGGCTGAAGCGCAATGAAATCAGCAGGATATTCCCAAGAATCTAATGAGATGATCACATCGTCCATTACTCCTTCTGGCTTAATTTTAGATCTATCTTCTAATTCAAGCAAAGTGGGAGTAGGGCGAAGATGAGATAACCAATGTTTATCCATGGTTTGCTTAGTGATGACATTAATGGCTGCCCCCAGGTCTATAAGAACATTAGAGACAAGAACATTACCAATCTCAACTAAGACCACAAGGTTTTCGGGGTCAGTGTATTTTTCCATAGACACACATCCCATCATCAACTCTGCTGCCCTACCAATAAATTGAATGGTTTGGGGTTCCAATATCTTCCTCCCAGGTTTCTTGAGATAGAGTTGCTTAATAATTTTAGTGCAAATAGGGATCTCTTCGATGGCTTTGAGAAAAGGTATCTTAATGAAAAGATTCTGAAGTTCTGATGAATAAATGTGGGTTTGTTACATAGATCATTTGCACTGCTTTATTATTGTTAGGATTGGGCATAGGTTGAGCAGGAAACTGAGGAGGTCGAAAAGGTGGAGGTAAGGATAATGGTGGAGTAGACTCACTCAAAGGTTGAGGCATTGGATAAGGTGCATGTGTAGATGGATATGACTACATGGCTAGCTGGTAGGAATATGGAGAATGAGTTGGCCCTCTCCAACCTTGTTGCCATGGTTGAGAAAGTTTCCCATGATGATATTGGTTTCCATACTACCACTGCTGATTATTGTTAGGATAAGAATATGCATGTGAATTATAAACAAAATAGTGTGGAGAAAATTCAGGAGCCATACCTACACCTACCTGAGGCCAATTTCTTTTTCCTCCCATAGCATACAAGTATTCAGCTTCAGGCTGTCCCCCTGTAAATACAACTTTAAGTCCTGGTATAGAGGGACATTTTCCTGTGATATGGTCTTCTGCACAAATAACACACTTATTAGCTTCTTTCAAGTTAAGAGGACATTCTTTAGGAGGATGCTTGTCTCTACATTTAGGACAGAAAATACTTTATGACTCTTGTTCCTTCATGAGATTTTGTTGAAATTTTGACGAGTCCAACTATTTGGTAATAATATTCATTATATCAATTTTCATATTTTCCATTTTATTTTCTAGTCCAATAATCATTGCATCCGTATATTCATTTTTTCTATTTCTATTTCGAGTTCCTATACTAGATCTATATTGGTTCCTAGAAAATTTCTTGCATAATTCACAAATTTGTTCGAAAGTTTGCTGAGAAATATCGCATTGTCCTAATAGATTTAAATTATTTCTAGTATTATCAATAAGTTCTCTTAAGAACAACGTTCTAATAGTACTAGAATCAATCTTAAGTGTCTACCTTTGTAAAATATACGAAAATCTTTCTAGATAGTCTTCAAGAGTTTCATCGTCATCCTGTATGATTGTAAAAATCTCATCCTGCATGTCCCTAGTTTTTCAATATTCTTTATATTTAGATAAAAACACTCTCTTCATCTAATCCCAAGAGGCTATAATGTTTCCTCCTAACCCCATAAACCAAAGCAAAGCTGAGTCCTTGAGAGTAACAGGAAATAATCTTAGCTTCTGAGCATTAGTTGAATAATCATAACTCCTACACAAAATATCAAACTCAAATAGAAAAGAGTTAGGATCTTCATGAAATTTACCATGGAAATGAGGGAGAGCTGATGGTGGAATGTTCTTCATTTGTGCCACAGGGTCCACAATTGGAAATATAAAAGTGGATTGTTCCACACTTACCTGGTTTTCATCAGTCCTTTCCCCATGATCTTCAAGGTCTACCATTATTTCCCTTTCGCTCCCAACAGATTGAACCACACTTGAGCTGTTGTCAACAGAATCCAGGTAGATTATTCCTGCATGATGGGTTTGAATTATATTGGGCTTCCTGCTCACAGAAGGATACCTATTATGAGAATGGTTTTGAAAATTCTTTTGGCCCTTAGTGGGCTTTGAACCCCTACCTTTTCTAGGCATTCATTTCAAAAAAGAAAGAAAAATAATCAAAACAATTTCTAATAAAAATGTGGACATAAATCAATCAACACCAGAAAATTCCTTCAAAGAAGCTGCTCCAAAAAATTACTGCAAAAATGAAGGAAAAATTACCTCTATAGTATAATCATAAAATTCTTACTAAATCAAATTGCCTCCCTGGCAACAACGCCAAAATGTTGGGTGCAGGAACTGCACTTAAGCAAACTCCTCAACACTTAATTGTCAACCCAGTGGATTCATAAACTTAGAGATGAAGCACAGGCAATGTCGGAGATGGTATGAATGTTTCTAATGTCAATCCCTACTTTATTTAAAGGAAAGATTGTAGAATCAAACTAAAGAAAGAAAAAGGCAACTTGAACCATCAAAATAATCTAATAAGGAAGAATGCATTTGCAAAAGAGATTTAAAAATAAAGGAGAAATCACTCTAGCTAACTATTGATTAACTACTGAGTATGTGCTTTTCTTTAGCAAATACACTTTAGCAGTCTCAACAGACGGGCCCTGATAACCTGCTTATATAGAGATTTCCTTCTTGCACTGATCTATCTTGCATTGGTGCAGTCTGATTGCACTAGTGCAAGAATAGAAATTTATGCAGAGGTTATGAATAGTGTTTGTACTAAAATTGTTTTCCTTCATATAAGGGCTTGAACTTTCTCAAGTTTAGAGAACTCAGAGCTCGTGACAAGAAACTAATTCTTGCACCAGATCAGAGCTTCTTACACTTAGTATTTAATTCTTGAAATAAGATCTTAACTATTGCAAGTGTTGTGAAATCAAATTGCACACATAAAAGTGAATGTTCGTGATTTTAACAAAGTGCAGAAATAAAGAAATAATCCTTATAATTTATCCTATCATGAAGTATTAATGAAAGAAAGAAAACTACTCGAAGTAAACTAAAAAGGCTTGCTACATCACACCAACGTGCACTAGTGCAGGTTCATTTCTCTTGCTTGGACCAGGTGGGAAAACCAAATCAAATAGAACTGTAGAAAGTGAATAGCACACCAACATGCAATGGTGCAGGATTATTTATCCTGCTTGGACCAAGTGGGGAAAACCAAATCAAACAAAGCTACAGAAAGTGAATAGCACACCAACGTGCACTGGTGCAAGTTTATTTCTCCTACTCGAACCAAGTGGGGAAAACCAAATCAAACAAAACTGCAGGAAATGAATAGCACACCAACGTGCACTAGTGCAAGGTTATTTCTCCTACTAGGACCAGGCAGGGAAACCAATCCAAAATCAGATGCAGGGAAATAAATTCCAACTACTTCACACTGTGGATCTGATTTAACTCAGATAGGAATTCATGTGTTCTACATTAAATCACACTTATCAGTATAAACATAAATTACGAGAACAAACAATCGGGTAAACGTGTTGGGTTTGGTGGGCCCTAGCCAACCAGCGCATTTCCCTTTTAAATAGAAACACTGCTCAACACTTTATCAATTCATCAACTTTCAAACAAAAATATGATTCATGAAAACATAAGGTGGATCTCCCTTCTTATTAATTCATAGAGGCAAATACATGCGTGATTACACAGTCCAGCCCAGATTTGGGCGATAACAAAAATACAAGCCTGTTACTACCTTCCTGGTTATATCTCTGTTCTATACAAACTTATCAAGAACTATCTCGTCCTATTTACATTCCTCGTTATATAGATCCTTGGCCGAAGGCCAAAAGGATCGTTTAACCAATTACATAACTGATATGCAGAAATTAGCTTTCGGCCTTCAAAATTAGGCAGTTTAACAAAACTGGCCATAGCCAATGTCCAATTGTTCGTTCTTCATAAATCTGATCTCAGCTACCTTTGGATTGCCTTGCTGTCATAGCTGGAGCTCAGCTGCCTTCAAATCTAACCTACTATCGTGGCTAAAGTGGCACAAAACAAGGTAGTGATCAAGGAGGTCCAGATCTGCTGCAAAGATTCATTGTGTTGGCCCTGGTGTGAGATTCGATCCTACACTAGGATCAGTGGTCACGGTAAGCACTTGACTATCAAACAACATTGGAGATATTGATAAGTTATAAGAGTGATTATAAGTAACAAATCATGTAATAAATAATTAATTAATGCTAAGTTAAGTTTAAAATATGAAATATAAAGTTCATGCGAAATATGTCATCGTTCTTGGACTAGTGCAAGATGAGGGTGTATAAGTGAGGTAAAACAACTGTAAATGGTCATGATTTGGGAAGGGAAAAATAGTCAAAAGGGAACAAATTAGGGGGATAGCATCCTCCCATCCCTAAACTGTTGTGTGTCCTCATAAAACTCTGTACCTCTGCAAAAAACTTCAAAACGTTAAGCACTCCAGCTCAATCCTGCTTTGGCATACTGTCATCACCCTGCAATGTTTCAGACTTCTTCTTTTTGGTACTCTTTAACTTTTTGGTCACCTTTTTAAGTCGCCTAAAGCATTGCAGAATTCATTACTTACAGACTTTAACTTCCCTTTTCTTCTTCTGGATTTCTACCATTGATTCTCCTCTGCTCTGTTCTTTGTCCTCCTATGCTTTGGCTACAAACTGCTCTAAATTCTGTAGTTGAAGCTCTAACTCAACTACCCGAGCGGCAGGAGTTTCCAATTCTGTTATGAAACCAGCTCACAAAAATATAGAAAAGATAGATCAACACCTTATAATTCAACCTCTTCGAGGGGGAAACCTCCTTTACAATACACAAATGAATGATTCCTTGATGATTCAAATGACGAAACCTCCTTTCTATATATAGGAGTCTAAGGAGTCACAATATAACCCTGCCGACCTAACAATAATAATATAAAGGCACAAAAATAACAATAAAGGGATTCTATGGGGCATAGTAATAACAATATGGGGACAATAGGAGCACAACAAAATTAATAATGGATAAAACTACAATAGTAATGGGGTAATCACTAGTATTATAGGGACCTAACATGCCCCTCTCCTTCAAAAAGGTGTTGTCCTCAACACTTGAGTAGTTTTGGATGCTTCTGTATAAAATTCTCATCCTCCCATGTGGAATCTTCAGTGGATAAGTTCTTCCACTTGATGAGATACTCCAAAATTGATCGATTTCATAGCTGTCGAGTTCTTACTTCTGTGGATGCTTCCGGTTCCAATACAATTTTTCGTTCCTCATCAAGTTCTGGCAATATTGTTTGAACTAGGAGCTTGTCGGCTATAGCCTTCTTTAAACATGAAACATGGAAAATTGGGTGCACTCAAGAAGCTGCAGGAAGCTCCAATTTGTATGTCTTAGTACCTGTCTTTTGCAACACCTGGTACAGACCATAATACTTTGGTGATATTTTTTTATCCTTCTTAGCTTGCTTGAGGGACATTTGTTTATATCTCTGTAGTCGTATGAATACCAAATCGCCTACATCAAAAATTATTTTTCTACGATGTTGATCTGCATGTTATTTCATTCTATTTTGTGCCAAGATGAGGTTATCCTTTAAGAGTTGGATAACTTGTTGTTGATGCTTGATGTGATCTTCCACTGCTTGAACCTTAGAATTTTCTCTTAAATATGATGTGATGGATGGTTGATGATATCCATAAAGTGACATAAATGGGGTCATTTTTGTTGCAGTATGGAAGGAAGTGTTATACCACCATTCAGCCAGAGACAACCATTTGACCCATTGTGTTTGTTTATCACATACAAAGCAACGAAGATATCCTTCCAAACATTTGTTTACTATCTTAGTTTGCCCATCAGATTGAGGATGATAAGATGAGTTATGAGCTAACTGAGTATCGAGACAAGAAAATAATTATGTCCAAAAATTTCCAATGAAAATGGGATCTCTGTCACTTACAATAATCTTTGGTTTTCCATGTAGCTTTTGAATTGTTTCCATAAATGCAGTAGAAACTGTATTGGCTTTAAATGGATGTGATAATGCACAAAATTGTGCATACTTGGTAAGTCTATCAACTACCACCATGATGACACTCTTTACCTAAGACTTGGGTAAACCGGTGATAAAAACCATTGAAACCTCCTCTAAAGGTTGTAATAGACCCGAGGTCTTAATTGTTTCAACTTTATTTTGTTGGAAAACCAAACATTCCACCACAAACTTTTGAATATCCGATTTAAGGCCATCCCAAAAAAATTCCTTCTTAACCCTGTGGTAAGTTTTTAAAAATCATGAGTGCCCTCCTAAGGGATAAGTGTACAATTCCATAAGAATATTTTTCTTGAGTTGGCAATTCTTACAGACGTATAAGCGATCTTTGTACCATAACGAATCATTTTGCCAACTAAATGTATCAGATGTACTAGAATATTGTTGCAACTTTCGAATAAGTGCCCACACTTCTTCATCATTATTCCATTCCTCCCTTGCTTCATTTATCCAATCTGGTTGGATAATAGAAATGGCGCACAACAATGCTTCCACATCCTCATCCTTTCTTGAGAGTGCATCTACCACCACATTTTGCTTCCCCTTTTTGTAGATTATTTCAAAGTCATAACCCAACATCTTTGTGACCCACTTTTGTTGCTCTTCAGAGGATAATCTTTGTTCTAAAATGTATTTAAGGCTATCATGATCCGTTTTTACCTTGAAGTGTCTTCCCATTAGGTAGGGTCTCCATTTCTTAAGTGCATGTAGTATTGCCAACATTTCCTTCTCATAAATAGCTTTGTGTAAAAAATTTCCCTTATTGGGCGAATTTCAAAAGCAATGGGTCTTTCATCTTGCATTAAAACAGCACCAATTCCATTTCCTGAAGCATCACATTCCACAATAAAGGTTTTTATGAAGTCTAGTATAGCTAAGACCGGTGCTTGGCACATTGCCTCTTTAAGATGTTCAAAGACCTTTGTTGCTTCTGGAGTCCATGAAAATGCATCTTTCTTCAATAATGTTGTTAGAGGTGCTGCTATTCTCCCATAATTCTTAACAAACTTGTGAGAATACCCCGTCAACCCAAGAAATCCTCGCAGATGCTTTATGGATGTGGGGATTTTCCATTCCTTAATGGATTTAATTTTGCTAGGGTCTACCTTAAATCCTTCATTAGATACAATCTGACCCAGATATTCCACCTCTTGTACTCCAAAGAAACATTTGGATCTTTTTGCATATAATTGTTTCTCCTCCAATAGTTGTAGCACCCTGTCAACATGTTCAACATGATCCTTCCAAGACATGTTGTAGATTAGTATATCATCAAGAAATACTAACACAAAATTTCTAAGGAAGGGTTTGAAAATGGAATTCATCAAACCTTGAAATGTAGAAGGTGCATTGGTAAGGCCAAAAGGCATGACCAAAAGTTCATAATGACCATCATGCATTCTAAATGCTATTTTTGGAATGTCTTCAGTCTTCATTTTGATTTGATGATATCTTGAATGAAGATCCAACTTGGTGAAGTAAATTGATCCATGCAATTCATCCAGTAATTCATCAATGACAAGAATGGGAAACTTTTCTTTAATAGTGAGCTTGTTGAGCTCCCTATAATCCGGACACATGCGCCATGATCCATCCTTCTTGTGCACCAATACTATGGGAGCAGAGAAAGAACTTTGACTAGGTTGAATTATACCAACCTCTAGCATTTCTGCAACCATATGTTCAATTTCACTCTTTTGGGCATAGGGATATCTGTATGGCCTGATGTTTGGAGGAACACTTCCTGGAATCAGATGAATAGCATGATCATGATCATGAATAGGTGGGAGACCTTTGAGAGTTTCAAATACCTTGGAATGATTGTCAAAGACTTTTTTGGGATCTGGAGAAATAGATGATTTCGATGTGGAAACATCTAGCGAACATAATTGTGCAATTACACCTCTTTGTTCCTTTTTTAGAAGCTTTGTCATACCGTTAGAGCTGATTATCTTTCCCAGTTTCCCTGCAATACCCCTTAATTCAACTTCCTTTCCTTTTGTAGAAAAGTTCATGAAAATTTCTTGAAAATTAAAAGCTATTTTACCCAAGGATTGTAGCCATTGGACTCCTAGTACAACATCAGCACCTCCCATTGGAATGGAAAGCATTGGGCTAGTCAATACATATTCTCCCATGGATAGCTTGATATTATGGCAGTTTCTAGAGAAATTTATTGTTCCTCCATTTGCAACCATCACTTGACACTTTGGTGTTGGATATAGGAAGCAATTCAATTCTTTTGCTACCTTACAATGAATAAAATTGTGGGTACTTCCTGAATCAATCAACACTATTACCTTTTTCTTCTTGATTTGTCCTTCTATCTTGATGGTTTGAGGAGTGGTAATTCCAGCCAATGCAGCACAAGATATGGTTGGATTCGTTTCTTCTTTATCTAGGCTTTGTTCCTAGAGTATATCCTCTTCTTTTGACCTTTCTTGCTCCTTTTCTTCTTCCTCTTCACAATCTATGTAGAATAATTTCTTCTTAGCACACTTATGAACTTTAGTGTTTTTTCTATCACAACTGTAACAAAGCCCTTTTGCTCTTTTTTCTTCCAATTTTTGTGGTGTCAACCTTATAGGTTGTGGAACACTAGGGGCAACAACACTTCCATCTTTATAGTTGTGAGTGGTATGCTTCCTGGTTGCCATAATTTTTCTTTCAATTTTTCTTGCTAACCTGAATGCCTTCTCTAATGAATCAGGTTCCCAAAGGTGAACATCATGTTGGATATTATCCCTTAAAGTCCCTATGAACACATCAATCCTATGCTCCTCTGGAATATTTTTTACCCTTATGTTCATTTTTCGGAACTCCTCAATGTGCTCCATTATTGAACCCTTTTGTTTGAGACTTATCAATTGGCTAAAAAAAGTGTTGCTTTTTGTATCCTCATAATGTGTTGTCAATTCTTCTGTAAAAATTGCCCAAGTGATATTTTTTTTAAGAGAGCAAAGCCGTTGATACCATACAAACTGATTTGTTTCCAAATATAAAGTTGCAATACGTACCTTTTGTGTGTTTTGCACATTATTGAGATCGAAAAATTTCTCCATCTGTAATATCCATGTTGTGGGATCCTTTCCATTGAAATTCCTCATATTGATTTTTTGAATATGGTGGGTCTTCAATCCAACATTAGAGCCTATGAAATCATGATTAACATTTCTTTTGTTCGCATCTTCAGTTTCCTTTACTACCCTTTCACCATTAGTAAGTATTTCTTGTAAAAAAAAATTCAAATCTGTGTTCAAATCTGCCATGCCTGTCTTCAAATTTGTGTTCAAATCTATCTTCAAATTTTCCATCTTAGATTCCATGCCATTCATCTTAGCTTCCACGCCATTTATCTTAGCTTCTATTAGCTTTTGTGAGAGTGACATTTTTTGCACTTGGTCTTGTAATTTTGATATATCATGTAGCATTTCTTCCTCTTCTTCGTGAGTCATGCTAGAGCTTTCAGGTTTCTTACTAGTTGTTTGCATTTTCTTTCCTCGGGGCATCAGTTACTGATAATAATTCTCTACTATGCCCTTTGAATTCCTTCAAAATAATTTTTCAAACCAAGCTTCCGCAAGAATTTAAAAAAATCTACACACCTTTTTTCCCTTTGTAGGAGCTCGATATTGCCTTTGATTTATCTCTATAATTTCGGATCATCCAGTTTTGAAATTGTGATCAATGCCACTAGTCTGATCCAAATTGGATTCTCCAAGGAAGAGTTATGCCAAATCTCCCACAGCGACCTGTTTATAGACTAGTTCAGTAGAGCGAACTTGTACGACGTGCCACATGTCTCTATTTCGACCTTTGGCTCTGAAAAATACATACAAGAAACTACATTCTGTCATGTTTTTGTACCTTCTTATGAAATTTCAATCCAATGCTCAGAGTGAAAGTTATGACGATTTTCCCCAGGTCACCTATTTGGAATGTAATTCAGGAGTCTTAAAAAAGACCATATTTCTCAGATCATATCTCCGCAAATATAGTGCGAAAAGCTTTGAAAGTCGGACCTATGGTTCAGTACGATTTCATCTCAAATGGGTTTTTTGTTTCGCTTTTGAAACGTCGCAGAAAAAAAGATATAGAGAAAATGCAACGATGACCTATTTGGAGTAGCGAAACCCTAGAATCCAAAAGCTTTGATACCAAATGTTATGAAACCAGCTCACAAAAAGATAGAAAAGATATATCAACGCCTTAGAATTCAGCCTCTTCGAGGGGGAAACCTCCTTTACATTACAGAAATGAATGATTCCTTGATGATTCAAATGACAAAACCTCCTTTCTATATATAGGAGTCTAAGGAGTCACAATATAACCCAGCCGACCTAACAATATGGATTCTAGTTCTTCTCCCTCTATCTCTTCTTCTTCTGCTTCTTTAAATGCTTCTTTCTCCAATTCTTCTTCTCGCACTGGTACTTCTTGTTGTACTAGTGCAAGAGGGGATTCCACGCCCTGTGGGGATTGTGGTACTTTGCCTCCATCAGAGAATCTACTAGTTTTCTAGGGCTTCTTGATAAAATTGGCCAATAGAGTGTCGTCCTCGACCTTTGCAAACTTTGTTGCATCTGAAAGGACTGATAGGTTGTCATTTTCAGTGGTCGAAATGGTCTCCTCAACTGGTGTGCTAGCCATCCTCTCATTTGAACGTGAGGCCTGCACTACTTGTTCAGATCGCTTCCTTTTTTCATTGGTATAAGAAGGACTCCATTTTCATTTTTGCTCAGGCCCTTTCTTATGCTAGCGGGGTCCTCTATCCCCTTTCCAATAGTTGTCCCTTTGCGCAGCTTTTTTAACAGCACTTCCCATGTCATACCTTTCACTTCTAACTATCTCAGGACCAAGATTTTTATCAAGCCATGATGATATAACCTTGTGTTGGCCTGGTCTGCCCTATCATCCTGTACGCTTTTAGCCATTTTCTCCAAGATTTTGAGCAGAAAATAAGGGAAATTCATCCTCCACTTAACATGTCGACCGACTTCAGAATGTTGTAGCATTCTAAAGTGATATACCAAGGAATGGGTGTATCTTCCTTCATAGGTCACAAACTTTTGTAAAATGAAAAGGAGGTCTTTCCACTGACCCAGTAGGGTGCTGCATGGAACTCCTACTTTCCAGTCTACCTCTATCTTTTTATCAACGATGAAATGCTTCCAACATTTCCTTTCTAGCTTTTGATTCTTAAACCATTGTTCTCTAGTGTTCTCTAAGCCTGTCGCTACTGCTATGAATTCCTCTGTGACTTTGAATTTGAGAGGCCCAATTCTCACTCAGCCATTTCTAAAACTCCTTGCGAACTGTAGGGCCACTTCCCTATCATACCCGTCAAACTTCTATAGAAACGGAAGAAAACCCGAGTCTCACAATAGTGCAAGACTATTGCGATACTCGGTGGTCTACTCTATTTTGCTGAGAGACAGGGGTTCATTTTGAACAGGTGGCATTGCTGCTTAACAGCTATGAACAGTTGGGTTCTGAAATTTTTACATGAAATACCAGGGAAATCAGTCCTTATAAATAGAAATCTAACTGTCCACCATCCTTTCCATCATATCACCGGTTCATTCGCCGTATCTGCACATCATCTTTGAGGTCAGGCCGGATTGGTACTTGTGGTGGCGGTTTAACGACTAGGTGATGTAATAATTATGAGTGAAGGACGTTTAGGATTATGGTAGAGAGGGGTAATCATGTCCAAGCAATAGTTAAAATATCTCTACATTCCTTCATAATTCAAGAAAAAAACTTAGCATTTATTAAAAAAGATCATGATTTCTAACTTAAAAAACACCTTGTACTTTAAATAATTTCTCCTAGTTAGTATGATAGCATAAGTACTTCGTCGGTTAAGTGAAAGGACTTCATATAAATTTCATGATGACCACTTTTCTTATGCTGTATGCTATAAAAAAGAACTTGTACTATGTTGCTGACGAGGTGCATGCTTGCACCGCTTAAATCATACTATTCTGCTGGTACATTTCTACTTATTTTATCATATATGACAACATGCTTGCACTAGTGCAAGCATAAAATCTAAAACATAGAATTTAAATAAAATATAGGCTGGATTTTTGCACGACTTCCTCAACTTATACTGAAAATTTGCTTCACCCTTTCTTGATGCTTCAGAGCATATCCTTTTGGTCATTGTGCGAGATCTTGCAATAAATTCATGAGGGAATAAAGAAGTGAGAAAGGGGAATTTTTAGAATGGGAAGGAATTCTACTACAGGGATTCCAGGAATAGTACCAAAAGAGGGAATAAATAGAAGTGGGATAGGGAAAAAAATTCTAGGGTAAAGTGGGATTTCTTCAAAGCAGACAGGGTAAATTTAAAAGAATGTGGGAAGGTTAATCATTCTGGGATCAAGGAAGAAAACTGCAGGAATATTACAAAAATGGAATATGAAGAAAGACAATAATTTTTCTAGAAGGTCTGCCTGCACTGGTGCAAGAAAAATAACTGCAGTGAAAATTAAGTGTTACTTGAGTAAAAATATCCATGCTAATTAGCCCAACTGTATAAAGGTTGGTTCTGTTGAACTTGCTTTTACTTGGTGGTAGCTAGCATATATAAAGATCAAGCAACATTTCCTTTTTATTAGGGATTTTTGATCTTCTTGCCAGCAAGCTGGCTTTCAGGTTGATCCTTCTATAATCATGTCAGCAAACTGATTTTCATAATTACAGGAAAATATTTTTTCTTTACCTTTTTTTTTTTAAGAAGAAAGATAATTCATGTTTTCAAAAGTTTGGTATTACCATTTACCACTACCATCCCAAATTGCTATTGGACTTCTTGTGTAAAATCCTTCCTCGTAGATCGCTGAAAATACTTCTTTAGCCTGTGTCCATTTACCAAGAATACTGAATTTTGTCCATCAATAGTTTTAACTTCTACTGCTCCATTCTCAAATACTCGGATCACTTCATAAGGTCCCATCCAACGTGTATGGAATTTCCCTTTAAAGATTTTAAATCTAGAATCATAAAGAAGCACCCATTCACTTGGTTGGAACTACTTTTTCTCAATATACTTGTCATGCCACCTTTTACGTTGCTGCTGAATTAGTATGTTCTACTGAACAACATCCCTACGAAATTAATCTAACTCATTTAATTGGAGAAGACGTTGTTGTTGTGCCTCAGAGAGGTCTAGTCCTAACTGAATTGTATTTCTAAAAGTTTTGATCTGGAATTCAATTAGTAACAGAACCTATTTGCCATATACCAACTCATATGGTGTATGTCCCGTGCTATTTCTCCAAGTGGTTCTGTATTCCCCTCTGGTAACTGTTAAGCCCAGTCCTTCTGATGCATATTGACTATCTTTGTAAGAATGGACTCGATCACTTTGTTCGTGGATTCCACCTGGCCATTTGCTTGCAGGTGATACGACATGGATTTCCTATGCCAGATCTTATATAACTCCATCACACCCTGTGCCAGATTAGAAATAAACTGCGGACCATTGTTAGAAACAATTTCTCTAGGCACACCAAATTTTGTAAAGATTTCAGTAAAAAGAAAATCAACAACTTTTTCTGTAGCAAAAGAAACAGCTTTAGCTTTTACCCATTTCGTAACAAAGTTTGTACAAACCAAGATATGCTTTTTACTTAATGATGATGGATTTATTGAACCTATAAAATCAGTAGCCCATTTTTCAAATGGCTCAATCATAACTTCAGGGTATAAAGGCATTTCATTGGTTTGATTATGCTAGCCCATTCACTGACAGCTATCACAATGCTTGACATACTGTTTGGCATCCTTAAACAAGGAGGTCTAGAAGTAACCAACACGTAATACTTTATATGCAGTCCGCTTATCAGCGAAGTGGCCTCCACAAGGTTCATCATGAGCAGATTTTAATATATCAAACACTTCCTCCTCTCTTACACACCTACAGATAATCAGATCTGGACTAGTGTAAAAGAGATCTCCTTGAATCCAAGAATATGCAGCACTTTTCTGAACAATACTCTGCTTTTCATGAGCGGACAAGTGGGGTGGTGTTTTCCCAGTAACCAAATAATTAACAATGTCAGCAAACCATGGGGAATCTGTTGAAATAGCAAAAAGATGTTCATCTGGAAAATCGTCATTAACAGGAGTTGCTTCACCAGGATTATCTAATCTAGAAAGAAAATCTACTACAACATTAGATTTTCTTGGTCTATCAATAATAGTAATATTAAATTCCTGCAACAATAGTAACCACCTAGTCACTCTACTACTAGTCAATGATTTATTCATCAAATATTTAATTGCGGAATGATCAGTATGTACAAATACTTCGTATCCTATAATATAGTGCCTGAACTTATTAATTGCAAAAATTATAGCTAAAAACTCCTTCTCTGTAGCTATATAATTTAATTCAGCGGAAGACAAATTCTTACTAATATAATAAATAACATAGGATTGTTTATTTTCCTCTTGTCCTAAAGCTACGCCAATAGCCAAATCTGAAGCATCAGAGGAAATATGAAAAGGAAGAGACCAGTTAGGACCTCTTAAAACTGGTACATGCACTAAATTTTCCTTCAATGTTTCAGAAGACTATTGGCAAGTTGTAGTCCAAGAAAATTCACTATCCTTAGCTAGAAGTCGAAAAAGAGGAGTAGCTATATTAGAAAAAACTTCAATGAATCTCCTATAATAACCAGCATGTCGTAAAAAACCTCTTACTTCCCTTTGAGTTTTGGGCGTAGGAAGATGTAGAATGATTTCGATCTTTGTTGGATCAACCTGGATACCTTTACTAGAAATCAAATGGCCAAGTACTATTCCCGCTTTGCACATTAATCTACATTTCTTGTCACTCAAGGCAAGATGGGCTTCCTGACAGCGAAGAAGTACTTTTTCCAAATTTTCGAGAGCTTCTTGAAAAGAATCACCAAACACAGAAAAGTCATCCATATAAATTTCTACAAATTCTAGATCAGCAAAAATGGCCAGGACTGCCCTTTGAAAGGTAGCCGGGGTATTACATAAACCAAAGGGGAGCACTCTCTAAGAAAATGTACCCCATGGACATGTAAAAGTAGTTTTATCCTGATCTTCGGGTGCAATATGTATCTGGTTATAACCACTAAAGCCATCCAAAAAGGAAAAGTATTTCCTTCCTGTAAGGGTATCAAGCACCTGGTCAATGAAGGGGAGATGGAAGTAATCTTTGAGAGTGGCTTCATTTAATTCTCAATAATCAATACAAATACGCCATCTTCTATATTTCTTAGGTACTAGCACTAATGGAGAGACCCACTGACTGTCATAAATAGGATAGATAAAACCAGCATCCAAGAGTTTTTGTATTTCTTCCTTCACAATATCTCTTAGAGCTGGATTGATTCACCTTTGGGGTTGTCAGATAGGTCGAACTCCTTCCTGAATATAGATGTGATGTGTACAAGTTTCAGGGGGAATTCCCTTCATATATTCATAGCCCCATGCAAAGTCACTAAGATGGTTTTGCAACAAATTCACAAGCTACTCTCGCTGAGATGAGTCCAAATCTGAACTAATATACAAGGATTTACCAGGGCTAATCTCAACAAGAGTAGTATCAGGCTCAAGAGTAATCAAGGGGGTGGTTGAATGTAGCTTCACAGAAGAATGAGAACCATGGTTATCTTAAAAATCTAGGCTGAAGATTTGGATCAATAGCTCAAAATTAGGCATAGTGTCTATATTATTCAAGAAACCTTGAATCTCATATTCTTGTGAAGACCCAGTATGCTGTTGGATAAAGGAAATGCGCCAAGTCACCTCATCACTTCTCTGGTCTAACCATAAAGTATCTCGAAGGTCCTGAATGGATCTGGTAGGGGGGTATAAGGTAACTTTCTTCCTAGATTCCCCATGTGAAATATACATATCACTGGAGTGACATCCAATATATGCATCGGCTGTAGCAAGCCATGGTCGACCCAAGATCAAGGGATGCCCTTCCACTAGGTTCTTTGGCTGAAGCATAATGAAATCAGTAGGATATTCCCAATAGTCTAATTAGATGATCACATCGTCCATTACTCCTTCTGGCTTAATTTTAGATCTATCTTCTGATTCAAGCACAATGGAAGTAGGGCGAAGATGAGATAACCGAAGTTGATCCAGGGTTTGCTTACTCATGACATTAATGGTTGCCCCTAGGTCTATAAGAACATTAGAGACAAGGACATTACCAATCTGAACTGAGACCACAAGGTTTTCAGGGTCAGTGTATTTTTCCATAGACACACATCCCGTCATCAACTCTGCTTCCCTACGAACAAATTGAATGGTTTGGGGTTCCAATCTCTTCCTCCCGGATTTCTTGAGACAGATTTCCCTAATAATCTTAGTGAAAATAGGGATCTTTTTTATGGCTTGGAGCAAAGGAATCTTAATGAAAAGATTCTAAAGTTCTGACTCCAAACTAGTCTCAGAAATAGTCTCACTTCTTTCCATTACTAGCCTCTCTGGGAAGGGAGGCTGGTTGGAAGAAGGTGGCAAGGATTCAGACGGTAAGGGCTGCTTAGTGATGGCTTTTGGAGAATGATTAAGAGTTCCCTCTTCTTCTTTCTCTTCAACAATCACTCTAGGCTGCTTCTGATTTTCTGATGTTACAGTCCTTCCTGATCTTAATTGAATATCATAAACCCCAACTGGAATAGACTGGTACTCGAATAAAGGTGGGTTTGTTACATAGATCATTTGCACTGCTTTATTGTTGTTAGGATTGGGCATAGGTTGAGCAACAACTGAGGAGGTCAAAAAGGTGGAGGTAAGGGTAATGGTGGAGTAGACTAACTCAAAGGTTGAGGCATTGGATAAGGTGCATGTGTAGATGGATATGACTGCATGGGTGGCTAGTAGGAATATGGAGAATGAGTTGGCCCTCTCCAACCTTGTTGCCATGGTTGAGAAGGTTTCCCATGCTGATATTGGTTTCCATACTGCCACTGCTGATTAGCGTTAGGATAATAATATGCATGTGAAGTATAACCAAAATAGTGTGGAGAAAATTCAGGAGCCATACCTGCACCTACCTGAGGCCAATTTCTTTCTGCTCCCATAGCATACAAGTATTCAGCTTCAGGCTGTCCCCCTATAAATACAGCTTTAAGTCCTGGTATAGAGGGACATTTTCCTATGATATGGTCTTCTACATAAATAGCACACTTATTAGCTTCTTTCAAGTGAAGAGGAAATTATTTAGGAGGATGCTTGTCTCTACATTTAGGATGGAAAATACTTAATGACTCTTGTTCCTTCATGAGTTTTTGTTGAAATTTTAAAGAGTCCAACTGTTTGGTAACATTGTTCATTATATCAATTTTCATATCTTCCATTTTCTAGTCCAATAATCATTGCATCAATAGATTTGGTTTTTCTATTTCTATTTCGAGTTCCTCTACCAAATCTAGACTGCTTCCTAGAACATTTCCGACATAATTCACAAATTTGTTCGAAAGTTTGTTGAGAAATATCGCCTTGTCCTAATAGATTTAAATTATTTCTAGCATTATCATTAAGTCCTCTTAAGAACTAGGCTCTAATAGTACTGGAATCAAGCTTAAGTTTCGACCTTTGTAAAATATAAAGAAATCTTTCTAGATAGTCTTCAAGAGTTTCATCATCATCCTGTATGATTGTAAAAATCTCATCTTGCATGTCCCGAGTTCTGCAATATTCTTGATATTTAGATAAAAACACTCTCTTCATCTGATCCCAAGAGGCTATAGTGTTTCCTCCTAACCCCATAAAACAGTGCAAAGCTGATTCCTTGAGAGTAACAGGAAATAATCTTAGATTCTAAGCATTAGTTGAATAATCATATCTCCTACACAAAATATCAAACTCAAATAGAAAAGAGTCAGGATCTTCATGAACTTTACCATGGAAATGAGGGAGAGCTGATGGTGGAATGTTCTTCATTTGTGCCACAGTATCGGGGTCCACAATTGGAATTACAAAAGTGGATTATTCTCCACTTACCTGGTTTTCATCAGTCCTTTCCCCGTGATCTTCACGATCTGCCATTGTTTCCCTTTTGCTCCCAAGAAACTGAACCACACCTGAGGTTTTGTCACTAAAATCCAGGTGGATTGTTCCTGTGTGATGGGTTTGAATTGGATTAGGCTTCCTACTCACAGAAGAAGACCGAATATGAGAATGGTTTTCAGAATTCTTTCGGCCCTTAGTGGGCTTTGGACCCCTACCTTTTCTAGGCATTCATTTCAAAAAAGAAAGAAAAATAAGAAAAACAATTTCTATTAAAAATGTTGTCAGAAATCAATCAACACCAGAAAAATTCCTTCAAAGAAGCTTCTCCAAAAAAATACTGCAAAATTGAAGGAAAAAATACCTCTATAGTATAATTAGAAAATTCTTACCAAATCAAATCACCTCCCCGACAACGGCGCCAAAATGTTGGGTGCAAGAATTGCACTTAAGAAAACTCCTCAACACTTAACTGTCAACCCGGGGGATTCGTAAACTTAGAGACGAAGCACAGGCAATGCCAGAGATGGTATGAATGTTTCTAATGTCAATCCCTACTTTCTTTAAAGGAAAGATTGCAAAATCAAACTAAAGAAAGAAAAAGGCAACTTGAACCATCAAAATAATCTAGACTGGAACAAGGAAGAATGCATTTGCAAAAGATATTTAAAAATAAAGGAGCAATCACTCTAGCTAACTATTGATTAACTACTATGTGTTTTTCTTTAGTAGAGACACTTTAGCAGTCTCCACAAATGGGCCCTTCTAACATGCTTATATAGAGATTTCCTTCTTGCACTGATCTATCTTGCACTGGTGCAGTTTGCTTGCACTAGTGCAAGAACATAAATTTATGTAGAGGTTATGAATAGTGTCTGTACTAAAAGTGTTTTCCTTCGTGCAAGGGCTTGAACTTTCTCAAGTTTAGAGCACTCAGATCTCGTGACAAGAAACTAGTTCTTGCATGAGAGCAGAGCTTCTTACACTTAGTATTTAATTCCTGAAATAAGAGATTAACTACTGCAAGTGTTGTGAAATCAAATTGCACACATAAAAATGAATGTTCTTGATTTTAACAAAGTGTAGAAATAAAAAAAACAATCCTTATATTTTATCCTGTCATGAAGTATTAATGAAAGCAAGAAAACTGTTGGAAGTAAACTAAAAAGGCTTGCTGCATCACGCCAACGTGCACTAGTGAAAGTTCATTTCTCCTACTTGCACTAGGTGGGAAAACCAAATCAAACAAAACTGCAGAAAGTGAATAGCACACCAATGTGCACTAGTGCAGGGTTATTTCTCCTGCTTGGACTAGGTGGGGAAAACAAAATCAAACAAAGCTACAAAAATGAATAGCACACCAACCTGCACTGGTGCAGGTTTATTTCTCCTGCTTGGAGCAATCAGGGAAACCAAATCAAACAAAACTGCAGGAAATGAATAGCAGACCAACGTGCACTGGTGTAAGGTTATTTCTCCTACTTAGATCGAGCGGGGAAACCAATCCAAAATCAGATGCAGGGAAATAAATTCCAACTACTTCACACTGTGGATCTGATTTCACTCAGATAGGAATTCATGTGTTGTACATTAAGTCACACTTAGCAGTATAAACATAAATTACAAGAACAGAAAATAGGGCAGACATGTTAGGTTGGTTGGGCCCTAGCCAACCAGCGTGTTTCCCTTTCAAATAGAAATGCTGCTCAGCACTTTGTCAATTCATCAACTTTAAAAAAAAAATATGATTCATGAAAACATAAGGTGGAGCTCCCTTCTTATTATTTCATAGAGGCAAATACATGCGTGATTACATAGTCCAGCCCAGATTTGGGCAATAACAAAAGTACAAGCCTATTACCGCCTTCCTGGTTATATCTCTGTTCTATACAAACTTATCAAGAACTATCTCATCCTATTTACATTCCTCGTTATATAGATCCTTTACCGAAGGCCAAAAGGATCGTTTAACCAATTACAATCCGTATCTATTCTCCTCTATCGCCTCTAGTGTCCACCTCTGTCGTGTGTCCAGGCCTCCTCGTGCTATGTGAATCGGGATCAACTAGGGTGGGTATGAATCGTACTAAGTGAATGAATCGTACTAAGTGAATTGGGCTCTACTATGAATCGTGCTATGTGAATGGATTGAAGACGACTGCTATCGGCATTGATGTCGAACCTCATCAGTGAATCGGGCGAACTTATCATCAGAGCAATTTTCCAACCCAACCCCGGTATCCTTGCTATCGTAGCTGGAGCTCAGCTGCCTTCAGATCTAACCTGCTGTCGTGGTTGAAGTGGCACAAAACAAGGTGGAGATCAAGGAGGTCCGGATCTGCTGCAAAGATTCGTTGTGCTGGCACTGGTGCGAGATCCAATCCTGCACTAGGATCAGTAGTCACGGTAAGCACTTGATTATCAAACAAAATTGGAGATATAGATAAGTTACAATAGTGATTATAAGCAAGAAATCACGTAAAAAATAATTAATTAATGCTAAGTTAAGTTAAAAATATGAAATATAAAGTTCATGTGAAATATGTCATCGTTCTTGGACTAGTGCAAGATGAGGGTGTATAAGTAAGGTAAAACAATGGTAAATGGTCGTGATTTAGGAAGGAAAAAATGGCCAAAAGGGAACAAATAAGGGGGCTAACAATAGGATCTTTTAGGATTAAACTATAAAATTAATTTTTTCTTCACTCATATAATCATAATGGTCACATTATTGCTTTGCTGGCTTTGAAAAAGTTTATTGACCTCAAACTCTAGGAAACCATGATTACTTCCATTTATTTCTTACACAATCATGATCAACATCAAAGTGTAACGTGGGGGTTACATTACTCCTACTCAAAATCACAATGAAATGTTGAGGTGCCAAGTGTATTACCATGAAAGTCTACAACTCTCTTACTTTTAGTGTCTGTGAAAATAGGATTAGTTTATTGAACTGTATTTCTGTGACCTCAAAAGTGTATTCAGGATTTAAATTATCAGCAAGGAAAGCATGATCTTCATCATACTTTTCATATGGTTGATCTTTTGGGGTAGAAACATGGTTTCTACCTACCTAGAACTGCATATGGGTTGTATCAATGGTGGAAATATTAAAAAAATCTTCATTTCCTCTATTTATCACTTTGTCATGTAGGAAAACGAAGTACAAGAATATGGGTTAGTCTGCCTCGTAACTATATAGTTGTTGAGTCTCAATTGTGATTATGTGATCTTGGAAGGTTTTGAGAGTATATAAACTCTTCTCAATGTATGTCCTTTCCTTGCAAGACTTGGATAGGGGGATATAGAGTCTTCTTATTGGAATGTAGAGGTTGTTTGACTTTGTATAGTTGCTTATTATCTAATCATATGAAGAAAAAACAAAGTTACAAGAATACAAGTTTAAATGCCTCACAAATGTACAGTTGTTAAGGCTCAGCTGCAACTCTAAGAACATGGAATATTTTGTGCAGAGTATATAAAATCTTCTCAATCGATGCCATTGCATTGCAAGACCTTAATAGAGGTATACAAATTTTATCAATAGGACACACATGGCTTGAGAGTCATGTGGTATTATCCTCTGACCATCCTAGTCACTTTTATGTTAAGTGAATGGGAGTATTAAGACTCCTCCTTTCATTATTTAAATCATGGAAATGATACTAGTAGATTTGAGTGAGATTCTATAAATTAGACCTGCTTATCCAGTTGGTTGTGCTATTATTTATTCTCTAGCACCTGAGGGTGTCATCCCTAATGGATGGAAATGATACCTTGTGAATTTATTAAAATCAGTCTCCTAGACAGGCCTTCTTCTACTTATGTTTTGGAGAACACATATCACCTTATCATTCTATACATCAAAACCCAATAGCCAAACTCATTCTTGTACCTCTTTAATATTTCTCCTTTCCAAATAAGCTGAATGATCCTAAATTTAGAGGCAAAGTACCAGCCTTCTATTCATGCAATCTCAAAACAACTCTCAGGGCAAACCCACCTTCATTGGATGAACGGGAGGTATTAGCACATCTATTTAAGGTGCATATTTATGTGCATTTATGGCTTCTTCAGCACAAGCATACACCACAGTGATGATTCAGTTTTGTGCTTGTGGTGAGGTGAGAAATGGCATTTTATGAACAATGTTGCTCAGTGTTCCTTGAATAGAGTTTAGATTGCTATAATCCTTGTTGGCATGTGAAGGTTTGTCAGACGTTGTATATTCTCCTGATGTAGATGTATTGATTAAGTTAGTGAAACTGGCACCTCCCTGTTGACATATTTTCACTACCAAATTTCCAAATGCTATAAAAAAAAGGTTGAGCAAGGTTTCAGTGAGTGAACTCCAGGGTTTTTTCTGAGGTAGAAGCCATGCTTCTTTCAAGTCATTTCTAGTGCTACATTTCTTAGGGTACTTCCAGACTTGTGCTCTCTTTAACGAGGGAGAGGATGATTAGGTACCAACTTATATATATCATGATGAAAGTGTAATTATAATAAAGAGTCTAAATTTAGTTGTTTAACTTCTATGGCAACGAATGGGTCTCTGCATCTGTAAGATAGAAAAATTGGTCATATTCATTGTCTATTGTACCTTGTGTGAGATTTGAGTGAGATTCTGGGTGAGGTTATGTAAATTAGACCTGCTTATCCATCTAATTGTCCTATTATTTATTCTCAAGCACCTGAGGATGTGATTCCTAATAGATAGAAATAATACCTTGTGAATTTATTAAAATTAGTCTCCTAGACAGGCCTTCTTCTACTTATGTTTTGGAGAACACATATCACCTGATTGTTCTAAACAACAAAACCCAATAGCCAAACTCATTCCTATACCTCTTTAATTTTTCTCCTTTCCAAATAGGCTGAATGATCCAAAATTCAGAGGCAAAGTACCATCCTTCTCTTCATGCAATCTCAAAACAACTCTAAGGGCCAACCCACCTTCATTGGATGAATGGAAGGTATTAGCACATCTATTTAGGGTGCATATTTATGTGCATTTGTGGCTTCTTCAGCACAAGCATACACCACAGAGATGATTCGGTTTTGTGCTTGTGCTGAGGTGAGAAATGGAATTTTATGAACAATGTTGCTCAGTGTTCCTTGAACAGAGTTTATATTGTTATAATCCTTGTTGGCATGTGAAGGGTTGTCAGACCTTGTATATTCTCATGATGTAGATGTATTGATTAAGTTAGTGAAACTGGCACCTCCTTGTTGACATATTTTCATAACCAAAATGCCAAATGCTATAAAAAAAAAGGTTGAGCAAGGTTGCAGTGAATGAACTCCAGTGTTTTTGCTGAGGCAAAAGCCATGCTTCTTTCAAGTCAAATTTCTAGTGCTACATTTCTCAGGCTACTTGAGGAGTTGTGCTCTCTTTCTTCCTCACTTAACGAGGGAAAGGATGATTAGGTACCAACTTATAGATATCATGATGAAAGTGTTATTATAATCATGAGCCTAAATTTAGCTGTTGAAATTCTATGGCAACAACTAGGTCTCTGCATCAGTAAGATAGAAAAACTGGTTATCTTCATTGTCTACTGTACCTTGTGTCTTCTGATGCTAATGGATTTTTACTCCCTCTACCACCTGGCACACAGAATATCTTGCCATATATTGAAATATTTTTGTAATATTTGAAAAGTTGCAACCTCATTAAATGACACTTACACAACTAGAATACGCCAACGCTACCTCTAGAGAGATAAAATCAGCTACAAGTTCATCTAATTCCTCAATGCTCAAGATACTGGCCCATTGTAAGAGATAACTCAACGAGTTAAAACTCAATCCATGGAACATTGAAGAGTTAGAACCAACATTGAGTATTGTAATGAGAATATATGAAAATCGCTAGTCTTATCTATGCATTCATAAGCAACATCTGACAAACACATTTGGCAACTAGCCTTTAGTTTTTACTAGAGATGCATGAGAATATATGAAATACACCAATCTTATCTATGTATTCATAAGCAAGATCTGAAAAACACATTTCGCATCTAGCCTTTAGTTTTTACTAGAGATGCATGAAGCATTATATAAACACAATGCAATATTTTAGGAAGTCCATTCAAATGTGGAACATTACTATGGAAGCCAAGTTAAGCATTGATTTTAGACCTTGCATGCACATTTCGTGGATTGTTGTGGTAGTGACATAAAAATGGACTAGGTCAGTTATATCATATATGTCAAAGATAGTTTAACTCGAAGAATGAAACTGCCATTTAAGCTATAAACCTGATTAAATGGCCCAAACCTAAAACTGTGACCCTTCCTTGCAAATTGCGTGTGCTACCAATTAATCATAGTTAAATGGTTTGAGATTCAATACGAGAGTAATCTTATTGAGGAGCTATTGGGTTTGGAAAGTCACAACAGAAAAAAGGCCGATGGGTTAATCTCCTAAAACAAGGTGTTAACATAGTGTGCCGAGAGGTACATTTTGCATCAAGATATCCCCTAGACTGATATCTTTTTATGAGGAAGAAAAAACATGGAAAATGTTTGGTTATGTAGGAATACAACTTATCAATTTGTTCTAGCTTGATTGATTAAAAGAGAAGGTTGTTAGGCTCTCCACCATTTCATGGATTGATACAGAGATGAGACAAAAGAGGCTCTCTCTTGAGACTTGACTAGGTCATTCATAACTGTTGTGGTGTTGGTGCCTTAACTTAGCCAGAAAATGCCAAAACTCTGTTGATGCCCAAAATTTATTACTGAATCTACCTTAGAGTATGCCATAGTCACTGAATATGACATGCATGGTTTTACCAAGGAGGCCCTAAACTTTTTAACAATGAAACTTTGCATTGGTATGGTCAACCTACATGGGGAGAAATGAAACTTTTTTTAATAAGATGCTAGCAAAACCTAGACACTACTATGTGGGATTATTGCTTGGTACTTGTAGATTGCACAACGACCTTCGTTGGTTGAACCAGCAGGAATTGATTTCTTCACATGGATCTTCCTGGTACAAATGTTCCTTTCCTTGTAAGACCTTGATAGCGGTATATAGATTCTTGTCAATAGAATCCATATTTGTTTATATAGTTGTTTATTACATAATCATCTAAAGGAAAAGTTATTACATGAATATGGGTTAGACAGCCTCATAAATGTATAGTTGTTGAGGCTCAATTGTGATTACGTGATCTTTGAAGATTTTGAGAGTATATAAACTCTTCATGTATTATGATTTCTCTGGAAATGTTCTCAAGGAAACTGTTCCAAAATTAACAAAAAAATATCTTTTGTCATTAAACAGAGATTGTTTTCCTTTAGAAACAGAGAGAGATTGTCTTTACAATACCTTATTTTGTTTGTGGCATGTAAGGAGATCTTGAGAGTAATCTAGAATAGGAAAACTAGTTGGTCAGCTTGTGATAAAGGTGAGTAACTGCTTGGACACTAAATTTTAAGCCTGTCACATTCTTCTAAGAACATTGGATCCAAAAATCTCGAAGGCTTCAACTACATTCATTATGTGAGAGAAGTTGGAAGAACCAGAGATGTCATGGATGTGTAACTGTTAACATTATGAAGATGATATCATGTGTGTCTTTCAAGGTACATTACCAATCATAGTGCAAACAACAAATTTTACCACTAATATAGCTTATTGGGCATGGGTATCAATCAGGCCTAGTTAGCCTTACCTTCTTAGTAAGGAGATGAGGCTTCATGTTTTCCACCCTATTTTCCCCAAAGAAATTTATTCTAGCAGGACAAATTATTCAGTACTTTCCCCTTTTCCAAGCAAACACTTGGAAAAAAAAGGATTTCACACCTAGGAGTTTTTTGTAGGATAAAGGGAAAGGTGAGTGGGTATCCTGGCAGTAACTGCATTGGTCTTATTAGCATTACGCCAATTTCCATATGGGTCTTCACAACAGATAATCACCATTACACTTTGTTGATTTGTTTTAAAAATAAACATAACACGCAATAGATTTCTTTTGGCATGCAATGATGTTGGTAGTATGATTGTATTTGTGCCACATGTAAAGCTAACATGCATTAATTTTCTTTCACATTGCAATTTTTTTATTGGAAATGTGCTTGTGTTTGGGCTAGAAACTATGCTAGATTTCTTTTGCTTTGGAATATTGTTGTTGTCAATTTGGTTGTTTATGATAAAAGGAAATCTAGCAAGTGTTAGATTTCCATCACCTTGGCAATGTTATTGGAAATGTTGTGCTTGTGTTTGGGCTAGAAGTTGTGCTAGATTTCTTTTTTTGTGCAATATTCTTGTTTTCAATTTGGTTTTTTATTATAGAAGGAAATATGACACCTGTTAGATCTCCTTCACCTTGGTAATGTGCTTTTGTTTGTGTTAGAAGGAAATATAGCATGCACTATATTTCTTCTGGCATGAAATGTTGTTTTTGGTAGTATGCTTGTATTTATGCTACATGTAAAGCTAACATGCATTAAATTTATTTTACCTTGCGAAATTGTTATTGGAAATGTGTTTGTGTTTGTGATAGAAGTTGTTGGATTTTGTTGGATTTTGTTTTCCCTACAATGTTATTGTTGGCAACGTGCTTTTGTTTGTGCTAGAAGTAAATCAAGCATATGCTAGATATCTTCTACACTGCAATGTTGTTTTTGGCAATGTGATTGTGTTTGTGATAGAAGTTGTTGGATTTTGTTGGATTTTGTTTTCCCTACAATGTTATTGTTGGCAATGTGCTTTTGTTTGTGCTAGAAGTAAATCAAGCGTATGCTAGATATCTTCTACACTGCAATGTTGTTTTTGGCAATGTGATTGTGTTTGTGCTACAATAAACTCTAGAATGTGTAAGATTTCTTTTACTTTGAAATGTTTTTGTGAGTAATATGCTTCTATTTACGTTAGAAGGAAATTTAGCATGTGGTGGATTTCCTTCGCCTTAGAATATTGTTATTGGCAATGTGTTTGTGTTTGTGCTAGAAGGAAATCTAGCATGTGCTAGATTTATTTGACCATGTAATGTTGCTTCTAGCAATATGCTTATGTTTGTAGTAGAAGGAATGATATTGATTGTTAGCTTTCATTTGAGGAAACAATGTTTCATTACATACAATATGACTACCATACTATTTTAATTTTTGCATCTATATTACTTTTTCGTAAGTTGTGTGTTTTTGGGAAAATATAAAGTCACACTTTACATGGTTCATCCTTTTAATTACAGGTTACGATTTAATTGTTGTTACAGAATTGATACAAGGTAAAAAAGAAAATATAATTTTGGAAAAAGGGGACTATGTTGATCTCCTTATTAATGATCAAGTCATTGGGCTAGGAAGGGTCGAATCTGCAGAGTCTGGAACTTATTATGTTGGAGAGAGGTTTAATGTTGGTTATGTTGCAATTTTGATAATTGATGTAACTCAACCAAATTTGATTGATGATGATGTTAATGAAGGGGACATACATCCATGGAAGATTGTGGATTTGAGACACCACATACGTAAATCAAAATATTGAAGCATGTGTTATATATTATTGATACTATAATAAATGTTTTTTTTTGAGTAAATACTAACCTTATTTACATTCGTTTATAGGTACAAATGTTTCTTCTACATATTCTATTGGAGACAAGGTAAATCTTCTGCAACATGGAGTGAAGGTGGGTAAGGGCTCCATATTCAATATAGAGCTTGGGCATAAAGTGCATTGAAAGATGGTAAAGAAAGGATGCATAGTGGTTAAAACTAAAAAGGTGTTAAAATATAGTGCTCCTCTACCACATCCAACAAGATTTGAGCATACACTTGGGGTTGCATTAGAATCTTATGAAATTTGGCCAGAATCAGATTTGGAGCCTCGCTGTCATGATCATGCCATAAATATTCCCCAAGATAGGGTTATATTCATATGTGAAAAGGTTTCTCTTACACATGAATGCATGGGAACAAGCATGTGCATTGCCAAAGGAATGTTAGTTAATGTTCGCAAGGATGACATTGTTGACGATGAAACACTAGGTGAAATGGATTTTGGTGTTGTTATAGAAGAGATAGATGGAAATTGTGAGATATGCAGAATTGGGGATAAGTCTATACACTGTTTGGTTAGATGGCCAATAAATAAGTTGGTGGACAATAAAGGTGTTATATTAAGGGTCAAGGAAAAGGTCAAGGAGCCACCCAAAGAAATAGCGATATGGGTTATTATATATGACACAAATCCCTTAAGCAAATGGGATGGGTACCTTTGTAATGAAAAAGATAGAAACTCAATTGATATGAATGTAACAAGGCCATATAAAAGGATTAAACGAGTTATGGCTACAAAAAAATTTGCAAAATGTCAAACGAAAATAGATGAAGAGATAGAAATTCGACTTTTGGCAGCAAATGTATGTTGTAGAAAAGATTGTCTTCAACATGTGGATAGGAAAGCCATTGTAGGTTCTAGAAGGGGTATGAGACAAATGGATACAAATGGTATTAGAGAATTTCTCTTGAATTCACTCATGCCAAACACAACCATGTCAAAGGGCCATGGCCTACCACCTATTGCTAGAAATGTAAAGGACATGAGATTTAATGGGAATATTATTTGTAAGAAAGCATGGTATAAGATACATAAAATTCCTCAAAGCACATTCTATAACTACCAGCATTATTTCCAACATGGAAAGATCAAATTTATTCATGGTAACACCAATACATGAAAAGCACGAGCTCACACAGTGGTAGCCATAGAAATATTGCACAAAATTGTAATGGATAATTCAGATTTTTGACCAAACCAAACACGTCAAGTTGAAGAAGATGGAACATCTACTCCTTTAATATTGCTTCCTTCGACTTACACACAAATTCTTCGTTAAAAGAAATCAATGAGGCTCTTCAAAAGCTCAATTACCCATCAATATCACAACCAACAATGAGCAAGATCTGGAATACTAAGTTTCAAGATGTGGCATTTTCAAAGGACACCAACTTTAGTAAATGCATTGAATGTATTATGTTGAAAGCACAAATGAAGTCAGCAACTATAAAAGAGTTAGAAGAAAAGGCACGATGTAGGTTGAAGAAACATAACAGCATTGTTATGTGTGGAAGATATTTCTACTTTTCCCATAGAATAATGTCAGAGCGGTTTCCAAAGGAGTATTTGAGGATTATCCGTGATAAAATGGAAAAAACAAAGACTTCAATCCCAAGGCTACATGTCAAATCAAAATCTATTGTAGGAACAAATTTAGGTTTTTCATTGACAGGTATTCTTACACATGGGCATAAGGCAGGAGGTTTTGGTCATTTCTCCCTACCATTTGTCCATATGGGATCACAATTTACTATTACATCCCTTGCAAAGTGCTTAAGGGACCTTCAAGGCCCACAAATGGATATGCATGGTGATCTACTTTATGAATGTGGAATTTCAAGAAACCCACTTACAAATGCATTACTTGACACCTCTATTTACTCAAAATGTCAAGGGTACAAGGCTGATTTTATATCTCATGGAAGTTCAAAATGTGAAAATGTTGATTTTAAACCTCTTCCTCCACAATTGTTGTTACAGTTGGACAATGCAACAAGTGATAATAAGAATCACTACCTTTTCATGTTTCTATCACTTTTAACTATACTTGGTGTCTTCATCACTATTGAGGTTGGGTTCTTGCCTGTGGGGCACACCCATGAAGATATAGATGGAACCTATGGAATAATGTCATCCAACCTAAAAAGTAAAGATATTTATTCTTTACCTGAAATGATGGATACATATCGTATAATTGAAAAAAATAGAGTGTTTCCACCTACACTTATTGACAAGGGCTATGACTTCAAAAGTTTCCTTAATGGATATATTAAGGAGGGAAAAAGTGCACTAGTTGGACATATTAATGTCCAATACTTCCAATTTCTTATACTCAATGATGTTCCAGTACTAAGGTACAAAGAATCAATTAGAGATATTGAGTGGTCAGAACCAGTTGAGTTATGGAATATAGATGATGAAGGTCGACCTATAATTCCCATAGGGAAGCCATATTTCTTAGCTTCCAAAAAGAATGATGTCTATTTAAAAGAATTAAAGGAAGGGATAACATCATACATAAAAATGTGGAAAGACACTATTGGGAATGAGGATTCACCAATTGTTATAAAGGAATGGAAAAATAAAGTAGTGTATTGGGAAAAAGTTCTTGATACATTATATGGAATTTATAATGATCATAGAATAATAGATGGAAGTGATTCATCTTCTGAGGATTTCTGGCCCAAGACAAGGAACATTGTTGATGTTGATCGTAATGCACTCCAAGTAATCTCAAGTATTAGGGATAGAGATTTTGATAATGCAATAGATGAACCAATATATGTTGGACCCAAATGAAATAATCCAAAGTCAATGTTCAATCCGATGATTGATGTTGAGAAATGAAAGTTGTTGCTAGTTAGACCAAGAAATGAGGATGCAGGAGAGATGATTTGGATGGAAAAATCCATCTTAGATATCTTTAGGGATAATGAAAGTGAGAATCTCCATGTAAAGGTTGATTGGTGGAAGCCTATGTCAAGGAAATACAATGGAAAATTTTTAGAGCAATATTGGGTACCAAATCCTTACGACACAGAGCTTGGCTCTTTCCAATTAATACCATAGTGTGGGCATGGATGCCAAAGAAAGAACATTGCAAGAAGACCAAGATAAATAAATATGTTGTAGAAGCCATTCTTGATCTACTTGAGCGAATATCTTAAGAGTAGGTTTATATGATTCATGAATGTAATTTATTTTTGAAGGATCTATTAATATACATTCAGACACACTTTTCCATATTTGTTGCATATCAAATATTCTCTTAATATTCTTTTTGAAGGAGTTTTATACTATTTAATATTTCAATGTAATCATGTGTTATACAAATTACATGACAATGCCATAAAATATTTAAGTTTTCAAAGCTTTATTAGACCAACATGACTTCTCACCATATCAAATATGCATAACCAAATTCAATCATGTGCCTAGAAACATCTTCTAAACTTGGTCTATTAAAACAATGGTGGAGTACCCAATTAGTATTCTATTTAATATAAACCATTTAAACACTTAATGAATAAATGCTAGACACTGGATATAATGTTTGAAGTGAGTTTTCCTTAATTTTCCTTATATAATTGATATAAATCAAATTCGTTATTTTTTTGCACTATAATTTATAAAAAAAAAAATATTTTGATCATTGAACAACACAACTAGAATTATAAAATATTTCCTCTTATAGATTTTGAATTCGTGCCAACATTGTACTAGTATAATTAATTTGTACTCAACTTAGGAAAATTAGTTACTGTCAATTTAAAATGGTCAATAATAGTAAGAAAAACAATATTAATATATTGTTAAATAACTTTATAGCTGAGATTTTTTTTACATGATCTAGTATTCACGAGTCAAATTTAATACATAAATATAAATGTTAATGATAATAGAAATAATGTAAGGAATCTAAGTTTTAGATGAATGTTAATATGTTCTTTTCAATATAATATCCTTAAACATTACAGGAATAAAAACTAAAAATTTGTAATAAATATCTTAGTCAATTTTCTCTCTTTCTTGATGTATTTGAAAATAATCAAATTGCACTACTTTGTTACTATTCTAATTCATGATTGATTTTGATCATTAAAATGATTAGTAATTGAGACGAGAGGCTCATTTTACAAAGCAATATGGGGGGATGTGTAAGACTGTCTGTCCGTCTGTGCCCCTTTAAAATAAAATTTATGTTGTAAATAGAAAAATATAAACATGAATATTTTGTAAAGTAATTAGAAGTAAAAAAAATGTGCGAATTAGATGTTTAAATCTTATACTTTTCAAAAATGTTTCAGTTAGAAATACAGAGAAACTATTTGAAGATTTATGTTAACTAATTTATGTCAATATCAACTTCATATATATATATATATATAAATTATGGTTAAAATTTTTATTTGGTCGTATATATACTCTATTTAGCATTCAAAAATACAGTTTCAACAATTAAAAATAACACATTGTATCTTTCACTCTAAAAATACTTCTTTCAAGAAATTTGATCCCTACATCTGCACTTAAAATGGATCTATGATGGTATATATTGGATACATTACTATGATCATTTGTCATTAAATAACTTTATACTTTATATATAGTTTGAATATTAATATATCATTGATTAAGTAAGCCTCAACCAACTTCATTTTTAACATAAAAGTACAAATAATAAATAAAAATAAATTATGCTAATAATCGCATTCAACATTTAATTTGATCCTAAAAAAATATTTTAACCTTAACTCTAAAATGGTGCAAACTTCCTACAATAGTATGTAATGACGATGGTGATAATGATGATTATCATCCACTAAGACCAAATATGGTATATAAGAAGGTAAAAAAATATTATTAAAAGTTATTTCAAATTTTATTGTTATGCTAAAAAAGCATTAAAAGAAGTGTTTCGAGATCATCATAATTTTGTTTAGTTAAACAATCAAGAAGGTGGGTGGCCTCACAAATATTTTGAAATTTAATTCCAATATTTTAAATTGTGCCAACATTGTCTTAGTAATAATCATAGCTTAACATATACATGATATTTAATATATCAGATTATAATTAAATGGGTTAATAATAGTTACACACACATCATTATTTTCATAAAATAACCTTAACAAACTTATCTTTTAATATAAACCATAAAAAATATTAAAATAGATAATGTAAGGAATCCAAAATTATGATGTGAAATATTTTCTTTTTCAAGTTTATATAAATTTGTTTTATAATGTTTATCATGATAATTTTTACACAAAAATGGTGAATATCTACATTAAAATTTGTGAACTAAGTGACTTTCTAATTCCTCATTTTGAAAAAACTTAATCTAGTTAAAGTTCTAAACAATGGTATATATTGGACACATTACTAAGATCATTTCTCATTAAATAACTTTATACTGAATATATATCTTGCATATTAATCTATTATTCATAAAGCGAACCTCAATCAACTTCTTTATTAACATAAACATACAAATAATAAATAAAAATAAATTATGCTACTACTCACATTCAACATTTAATTTGATCCTAAATTTATTTTTCTTATCAACTCTAAAATGGATCAAACTTCCTACAATAGCATGCAATTATGATGGTGATAATGATGATTATCATCCACTAAGACCAAATATGGTAAATAAGAAGGTAAAAATATATTACTAAAAGTTATTTCGAATTTTATTGTTATGCTAAAAAAGAATTAAAAGAAGTGTTTCAAGATCATCATAGTTTTGTTTAGTTAAATAATCAAGAAGGTTGGTAGCGTCACAAATATTTTGATATTTAATTCCAATATGATTATAAACTCGATAATCTATGAGATTTTTTTAATCTTCAGCCATATTACTAGTTTTGCAAAGGTGATAGACTTTTAAATTGTGCCAACACTGTCTTAGTAATAATCTTAACTTAACACATACATGATATTTACTATATCAAGTTATAATTAAACGGGTTAATAATAGTAACATACTCATCATTATTTTCATAAAATAACCTTAGCAAACTTATCTTTTACTATAAACCATAAAAAATATTAAAATAGATAATGTAAGGAATCCAAGATTAAAATGTGAAAGATTTGCTTTAGCAAGTTTACATAAATTTGTTTTATAAATTTTATCAAGATAATTTTTACACAAAAAATGGTGAATATCTACATTAAAATTAGTGAACTAAGTTACTTTCTAATTCCTCATTTTGAAAAAAATTAATCTAGTTAAAGTTCTAAATTCTAGATCCACTGAATACTTCCAAATTTAATGAAATATGTGTTACCCAACTTATACACAACCCTAAGAAATCGTTCAAATCATTTTTCAAGGAAGAGAGATGCACAATCAAACCTTGTCCCTTAAGGAGACAACTCCACAATTTCAAAAGAAAGATCAAAAACCTTCCAAGACTGGTGGAGTGGTTGGTGAGTCACTTAGAAACAAAGGTCTAAAAGAGACAAGACAAGTCCACCTAAAGCCAACTGGATACAAAGAGAAAATATCAATCCACTACAAATTCCTAAAGATACAACCAAACAAGAAACTTCCAAGTATTTCCACTTCGGGTGGTTAGGACCAGAAACCAAAATATGAGAAAGTGAAGTAAAGTACCCCTTGAAGGTATTTTGGAATGATAAGGGCCCAATACTACTAGTGAAGGAATCATAAGCAATTATGTTGAGCTCCATACAATAGCCTTTGTCAGTGCAAGTACCCAAGCTTCGCAAGGGCACCCACCAGAAGTACTATGAAATTGATGCAACAACTACCTCAGGTACCATAGGCATTTCGCCTCATAGTCACATGTGTGGTCCCTAGGAAAATAAAATAAGGTCACCGGTTCATGATCCGAAGCTGGGAAGAATGGTCATGGGCATGTGATCCAACAAGTCGGAGAGGGGGTATCTATCTTTCCTTATCTTCACACATCCTTGTGCTTAACTCATGTGTTCGAAGAGATTTCCCAAACAACTTAACGAGATTGGATTTCTAGTCTTCAATAAACTTCTATACTTTCAGTTTAAGTGGCCTTCGATAGTTTACTCTCCATACACCTATTTCAAGGGCCTAATGCCTTAGAATAGTTGATGTTGCTATGACAAAAATAAAAAGTCTAGTTCATTTTAATTAAGTTCTTATTTTAATTGGCTTTTATTTAAGACATAGGGAAACATAAGTGCAATTGATGATGTTTTGATGTGAAAGAAAACAATAGAAAACCTAGCTACATGAAAATGCAATTCATTTTCTTCAATGAACAGTGATTTCTACAAATGTTCTACAAGGAACTTAATAAAGAAAAGCATTATTTATTTATTTATTTTGAACTCACACATTCAAAAACTAACAAAAATAACTAAATTATGTCTATAACACATCTAACCAAATGCAGACTAATATGCAAATGCAAGATTCAAAAAGGAGACTTAAAGGTAAACAAATGTGATAAAAAAGGTAAAGGCCAATTCAAGAAGCAAAGAGAAGAAAATTCCGAGATAAACAACACTCCTGAAACAAAAAAAGGACTTTTAACCTTACAACAAGAATTCACACATTTTCCAAAACCTAAAAGACTACATAAACAACACAGAAAATGTCTTTCTTTTTCTTTAAAAGATTTAAAGACTAAAAATTTCAGAAATTGAAAGAAAGCATCAAATTCAAGACCAACAACAAGAAACATACTCAAATCCCAATAGTCATTAATGATCGCAAAGATTAAAATACTAATGTGAGTAAGAGACTAAAACAAATTGAATGATTTGGTTAGGAAGACACAAAAGATTATGGAAGTCGGAAAGATTCCAGAGAAGTGAAATCTTTTGTTTACCCAAGAATTGCAGACACTTTTCTCAAACAAGAAATGAAAAGAAAAAAAGGAGTCAAGTTCAAGAATTTAAAAGAAGCAATAAAAAATATTGGGTCATAAACAAGTTGCAAGAGAAGCCAACTATCCCAATAGCATAAAACAACCAGACACTTCCCAAAGAAAGTATGAAACACAACTTTCAATATAAAAAGATTAAAAAACAACGACCATAGGTTGACATAGAATATTCACCAAAGAGATGGAAGAAACTGACAACAACTGATAAACAGACAATTCCAAGCCTCATTCAAATCAGAAAGACACAAGAAAACATGGTCAAACCCCCAACAAAAGACAAAAATGAAAAAAAATAGTTTTTTCAATATGTACGTGACTATGTAGTTCCAGAAACATGTATGTATGCAATTGTTTTCGAAGAAACAAGCATATACATGAGTTTCTTCAAATAAAAACACATATGTATGCTTATGTATGAAACAAAAAGAAAGTATAAATATAAAACTAGGGAAAAAATAAAAATACAGTCGTGGCCCAAGATATCATGCTGATTGAGTAGATTTCCTAAGAGTCAAGAAGGCCAGAAAAATCAAGAAATAGTAGACCAAAACCTAGATGAAAGAATTACAACCCTTCTAGGAAATAATTGATGGTATTCTCCAGTGGAGTTGCCAATTCTATTGGCAGGTAAATTTATGTATGTTAAGGGTTGAAAAACTCAATAGAGTAGAACAAAGGAATCAACAAGAAGTAGTCTAGAAAGAATGCCAAACATGTGAATTATTAAATGTGGACTTAGAAACTCACTTGGAGGTCTCACATTTGATTATGCTCCTGTAGGGTCCAAACCCTATGCTTCCTCCAGAATCGAGTAGGCCTGCAAGTAAATTCAAAGAAGCATATACATAATACTTAATTCAATGTGCATACATAAAATATATGTTAGATCATCGTATATAAACATAGAATTTGAAATTCATCAGACAATAACATATAAGGAATGAGACATGAGTTTTTTTATTGATAATCAATAATAGGTACAGGAAAGGTACAACCCTATCCAAGCCAAAGCACCAACGAAGTGTTCCTCTAGATCTGTCCAGCCTGAGCCACAAAGACAACCTCTCTAACAAATGCAACGAGATTCTATAAAGATGATGAACATCTCTACAAAGGAAACAAGGGTTTCCATAGAGACTAGGAGTACAGGAGGCACGGGAAAATCAGACTTGATCTGGGAGAAAAAATGAGTATAATGTTGATAGCCACTCTCTTATGTTTTTTAGGCCTACCCAAGGGGTGTATATATAACACTTGAAATTAGTTATTTCAGTTTTCTATGGGCTTCTGTAAGTGGGATGTCATTAAAACTCGTGAATCCCACCCAAAAAATAGCATATTATTTTACTTTTTCATATTTTAAAAGGTATATGTGGGTATGCAGTTATATAACCCGCATATGTACGCGCGTTTGAATGGGAAGAGTCATGTATGGAATTTGAAATATTGTTTTTTAATATAAGAGCAAGTTTGCATGGGGAAAGGATGCCCAAGGCCATACAAGAGCATCAAATCTATATGAGTGCTAAATGATGCTATAACACTTTGAGGTTCCTCATGACTCTTCAACTCCTATGAATTTTCATATTTTATATAGGACATTTTACATTACATATGTGGCTTTTCAAATTCCGCATGTGTCTCTTGGAGTTTATTACATAAAATTTATTACAAACGAAAAGTTACATACACGACACTGTCTATATGTGACAAAAGTACTAATAGGACAAAATATTATCAAATTGAAAAGTCATTTACTTCCTCATGGAGTTCATTGTTGATGTATGTGTTCCATGATTTGAAATATATAGATATGACTTTAATTCAAACAAGAATGTATGATGCATATCACATCTTCACCTCCAATTCTTCTGTCAATATGGTCTTGGAGCTTGATTGCACATTATTCGAAAACCATGACAATTTCATGTGAGCTTTGACTAATGCAATGGAATATTGTAGGATAACATATTTGGCGATCTCCAAGCCTTCTTGTTATGATTTTTGCTTGATATATTCCAGTACTGCCTTATTTCCTGAATGTTGATTTCCATTCCTTTTATTCATTCAAGTGTTTCTATAGAAGGAATCTCATGTTTATGTGCTATAGACTCGAAACCATTGTGTAGTCGACTATATTTGAAAATAGTGTTAGTCGCATGTCCTCCAAGATAGTTATAATTCTGATGGTGGATTCTTAGTTGTAATTCGTCCATTTCAGTGACAATCCTATCTTTTCTAACCAATTGTTATGGAACATTCAGATATTCGGTAGCCCATTCTTGAATTTGATCAACCCTTTCTTACCACTTTCAGTAGCTTCAAGACTTCTTGTGCTTTCTTCTAAATTCCAATGCGAGGACACACCATTTGTTGTATAAGTATCATCTCATCAAATAAATGTGCCATGGCTTACTGCCATTTTGTTGTATTGAAGTTGTGTGAAGATCACTATTGATTTTCCATAGCAAGGTGTTTCTCTTATTACTTTCCTATAACTAACACATTCCTTAATCATTCATTCTCATTAAATAGATATTATAATTTGTCTTGTGTTGTTGTAGTAAAAGAAACATTTGTCACCATGATTTCCCTAGGATTCCTTCTAGTATTAACAGTTATCACATTTTATTTTGATACTCAGATTGGGTTTTAAGGATCATTTGATAAGTATCTTTGCTTCTGTTGCACAATCCTCTTCTTGAGCTCATAAAATGTGACATTGCACACATCCATGATTTTGTGTTTAGGTGGAGATGTGATTCCCATTTCATGAAATGGTAGATGGCCACCTGTAAGAGGAGGTTATTCTAGAGAACATGATTTATCATCTATGGGTTGGATGGTGTCATCTTCCTGCAAATCTTCCTCTATATCCCAAGACAGCTAATAGTCCTATAGTCTCTATGTTGCTTCTTCCTCATATGACTACCTTTCTCACTCCTCCTCTATTCTCCTTATTTCCTCCTCTTCTTCATGATTTTTCCTAAGAAACTCATCTTGCTTCCTCCTCTCCTCTTCTTCTAATTCTCTCCTTTCTTGTTTAGATTAAATAGCTCCTATTTTCGAAGGATCGACTCTCCATTTCCTATTTCTTTCCCTTGTCGAATCATGCTTGATTATTTTCATGGGAGCTACACTCTTTCCTCGAGGAGTTGTTTGCTCCACCTCTTTTATCTTCATATATTGAGTTGGTGGAACTTGGGATGAGACAACTTCAAATACTACATGTGTCTTTCTAACTGGATTCTACCAATTCTTCACCTTCTCATCTTATGTGGTAGACATTGATGAATATCCCCAATTGAAACCAATCCTTTCACAATGTTCTTTGCACACTCTTCTGGGATCATATCCATGAATGTATTTAATTGTAAAGTGTAGGTAGTTCAACTATTTTATTTATTCATTTTTTACCTTGTGGCTCTTCAATTGATACAATCTGATCCGCAAACTGAAGGTGGGCCAAGGGGCTTTATTCCTTCTATGAAGAACTCCTGACATCCCATTGTCCAATTGATATGATACTTCTTGCAAGACTGCCTTATTAGTCACATATCACAGCATGAGATGATGAGAGATCTAACATATGAAGCATTTGATATATGTACTATCGAGTTTTGCAAACTAATTCATGATATCATGTAGTGACTCCTTCACTTGATCAGTCATGCAAGGAGGACAGATCTCATAAATCATATGGAATATGACTGTGAAGAAGTGATCTGCTAATCTACCACATGCCCCTCTGAATCTTGAATCTAATAACACGCTACATAGAAGTGTACTAGAGACTTATTCTGGTCAGATTCCAATACATTCCTGGGAGAGCATATTATGCACAAATTCTATCCAATAGAAATCCAAACATATAAAATTTTGGTGCCTAGTTTTTCCTCAAAGATTCTTTTTCCTACCACACTTGAAATTGCAATTCAAAAGAAAGTATATTTTCCCAATTGAAGATCTTACTATGGCTAACTACCATGTTGATCACATATATCTAGTTTCCTTCAAACACTTAAACATTCTTTTGCCCATGCAACTGACAACACATAGCAATGAGGTGCTGATATACATCCCTAAGAATCCTAGTCAGGTAAACTACATATGGATGATGTAAGAACATAGAAAGCTCTTGAGACCAATATTTAATGATTTCACTTGTGTCAATATCAACCCATCGAATGTAAAATTTGTTATTGGCATATTTTATGGGCCTAAGCATCTTATAGTAGGTGTTCATATCTCCTCCATAATAAGTGGCAAGATGACCACCAATTTCACTATGAAGCATAAGATGAGAATCATCCATGTGTGTAAGAATCCACTCAATCTCTGCTAAACAAGGGATGATCAAGAAATTGAATGCGATCCTATGCATCCTGGACCACTTGATATTGATGTATGCTTGCAAATCTTCCAAGTTTTCAGTGAACTATTTCTACATGAAGGTGTCTTTGATGTGATTCCATGTGACCTTAGTATACTTATTTATGAAGCACTTTCTATCTTCATAGATGGGAAAGGTATGCTTTGTAACTTCAACTTCTTCCTCAATGCTTGCCTCTAAAGCTTTGTTGGAGGCCACTTGCCATGTAGCGAGAGGCATGGTTCCAACATATGATGAAAGAGTAACAATACTTGTAGCTTGAACACCAAATTATGGAAGCACACTCTGTTGGTATTGTAGTATTGGCATTGATTTCAACATGGTCATGGTTCCAGCTAGCTAGTTGAGTTGAAATTGGGATGATTATGTTGGCATTGATGTCATAGTATGATGTCATTCATGTTGGTTTGTGTTGGCATGTGTCGAAATTGATGTTGATAAGATGATGACATTGATGAAGATTGATGGTAGCATGATGGTCTTGGAGGAGTTGGCATGTGCATTTGTACACATGTCATGATGGTTTGTTGATGTTGTAATATAGTGGGGTGGTGCTACTATAGGTAGAGAATGTTGCTACATGTTGGTCATGTAGATCTATATGTGATAGAAATGGTTCATGAAACACTAGTCGAATTGTCAACTAGGTCTTCATGTCTATGAGGATGACTTGTAGTAGTGATGCAATGGCTATATGATAGTGCTGCAAAGGAATTTTAAAATCTTTAAGAGGTGTTGTAGCTTGTTGAAATGATTTTTGGAGACTGGAGGACTTTTTGACACAATTGTCAACCTTTCTTGTTGGCCTTTAAGGTCAATTTTGCAGTGACACTTGGGAGGCATGTTTGATCAACTTATAGATTTTTTAGACGTTGTGTCAGAGGTTTGGATTCCTATTCATGAGTTGAGGAAGATGATCCAACAAGTGGCATACATTTCGAATTGAGAGGTTATGGTTTTAACCGAAACTCTGCCATAGTCACTCCCTTACAAGCTCATGAGAGTGACTAAAAGGTCCCAATCGCATGGAGATAAGCATGTGAGAGTGGATGTACCTTCTAGTCGAGTTGAGATAGTTTTAAGCATGCAATCGAGGCATTTCACAATATTTTATGTGCATTCCTTGTGTTGTTTGGAAGAAAATTAGCAATGAAATTCCTAGAGGTTTCTAGAATTGTTTGAAAAGGTAAAAAATTGCTTGAAAAGGTCATCTAATGATGTGAATGCATCTAGTGTGCAAGTAGTGACCTTAGTGGATTGATTAGGTCCAATTGGTGCACCTTTGATCCTAGCCCCATGCTCAATTTCACCGTACATGTTTTATATACTTGATCTTAGAGCTATCTAATGATTGATTGAGTTAGATGTTGAGTGTATGTGTGGAGAGAAGATTTGATAGAATGATTATGGTTCATACCTTGAGTAGAGAATAGATGCTTCAGTCAATGAATGTTTATTAGAGCATAGTGAGTAGTTTTGAAGCATGCCACAAAATAATTAGAATTAATGTTGTTGGATTAGAGATTATTTGGAGAATTTTTATATGCTGCTAGAGTATATGTTAGTGATCCTCTAACACTTGTTTTTGCAGGAGATGCTATTAAATTTGGTACATATCCTTAGTGTTGTATGTTGTTAATTGTAATATGTAGCAATTACCTTCTGATGTGAGGATTTGATTTATAATGGTATTATTTTTATTGTGGCCACAACTTGTTATTGGAGAGAACATGTTTTGTGCATTTGATTTATTTTGATTTGATGATGAGATATTATTGTTAAGAACATGTATGCAAAGTTGATTTCTTGTTGAACATAATGTCTTTGGATCTAGTTTGAAAAAGATTTAAATGAGGACAAAATAGTGAAGAGGAGAAGTGACTTCATGAGAGACGAGCAATGATATCGAAGCTTCAACGAAAGGAACAATTTCTCAATCCAATGGTGGTCAGATATTCCAATGGTAGTTGGGAGAGGTTTAACTGATTGTGGTGGATTTTAGCATATGGTAGTCCATAGATCCATAAACAACATAGTATTTCGAGTTGATCAGTGGTATCGAGCCTCCTAGTAGATGGGTGTTAGTATTTCATATATAAGGTCGATTCTCCATGTTGATGGGAGTCAACAAGCTAGGTAAAATACCAATTATTTGACATAATAGAAATTCAGAGTAGAGCAGCAACAACAATAGTGTTTTTTTCTCTCGAAAGGGTTTCCACCATAACTATTGTGTCTCATGTGTGAGTGATGTGATGTGCATGCTTATTATTTTGTAGTTTATTATGTTTTTCAATTATGTTTATGTGATGCACATGTTATGATGTTTATTAGTTGTTGGTTAACATATGTGTGATTCAGTAATTAAAGTAATAATTGGAAAAAATCATATATAGATCACATTAATGATTCACCCCACTCTCAGTAGTGCTTAAAGGTTTCCAACAATTGGTATTAGAGAAGGGCTCTTGGTTGCATCTTGATCACTGGAGCATAGATTTGGGGTTTGTTCGTGAAATTTGATTTTATTATTTTCCAGAATGGTTGTCCTCACTATTGCAAATTAGAAGATATGGCACACAAATGTAAAATCTTAATTATTCTCTTATGGATCTAACATTTGGAGATTAGTATGTGAAATTTGTGGTAAATATCTAATTGTAGATGAAGTTTTGCAGCAATATACACAAGCACAACGCATAAGATACAAGAATCTTCATGGTGATGATATGAAGATATTAGTGGGTGTGAAACCAGCCAAGGGAATGTGGGATAATATAGTGTTAGTGTCAGTCTTTCCAGCCTTCCTCCAGTGATCAAATATGCTCTTACAAAGTGGTCTCAGAGTGTCACGGTCAAATTTTGTCATTTCAAAGAGTTTTCAAGCAAAATTTGGTCACTAGGCATTAGGTCTAGGGTTTGCTTTCACTCCTTCTAAAGTTGTCCAAATGTCAGTCCATGTCATCATTCAGCTGATTCTATCATCATTCATAGGGTTTTCATTATCATCTCAGTGTCTAATGAGTCATTGTACACCTTGTTCATGCTTCAATTGCACCTAGGTAAGGTCATTTCCCTCTCCTAGGGTTTTGAAGGCAATTTCTCTTGGACGGTCAAATCATCGGCAAAACTTGTATCCTGATGTTCATACACTTTCCCCTATCCTTAAAGTACCTTATCAAACACTTCCCATCCCTTAGATCCGCCAAATTCCTCATTTTTGCACAAACCCTAGTTTCTAGCTACAACCTGGCAATTTTCTAGGTTTGGCCTGTGTTTTGCCCTTTTGGACACCTTCCCCTCGCTCAATCTCTAGGATTCCACTTTCCCCTGCTTCCTAACATCCTTCCCCACTCCCAAAAATTTCCCCAAGAATTTAGAAGCCCCCTATCCCCTTCATTTCGCTCCATTTCGACAAAATTCCTTGTTTCACACATCGGGACAAGTCGCACTCAAATGATGTTCCAAAGCAATAAAAGATGAATTTTGGAAAATGGAGAGAGTTTGTTGTCCATAACATGCCAAAGAAGAAAAACCTCCTTCACTTTTTGCATAGGTGTCATGGTTTTAGAGAAATGTCAAAATTGCAATCGCCAGATCCAAGGAGGTTGGCCAAGGCACTAAAACGACGAAAAAGGCCCGATCCCCTCCACATCTTGGCCGAGGCTTCCTTGAAGGAGCAAGGAACTAAATAGTTCATCCCAAGCACAAATTCCAAGAAATTTTGAGCATTTTGGGTGATTTTTGGTTTTTTAAAGCAAAAAACAGGTTTTTCCGCTTGACGGGTCTCACCCCCCGCGCGACCCTTTCACTTGGCAACTCTATTTTCAAAAAACTAAGTATTTCTGGATTTGGCATGAAAATTTACATATTCTCACCCATTTCCAAGAGATTTTATGAAGTTTTGGGCCTCCTAAAAGTCGAAAAACAAGCAAAAAATGACTTTCTGCCACATTTTTGACACATAGAAAGCAGTCTTGGGAGATTGCAATTTTGGAGGGGCAAATTACAACCAAATTCAGAAATTCCAGTTGGGTTGGAAATTAGACTCATAGAAATTTCCAACAAGCCTACTCTTGCCTCATTTGGACACCAAGAAGTGCCCCAAAAGTGCTCTCAAAGGCGTGCGACCCGTCAGGATTTGGCGCGCGACCCATCAGGCAAATTTCATAATTTTTCACTTACAGCTCATGGATTCGCCCAACTATTACTAGTTTTGACTTTTGATGAGGTTTTTCACCCTCTTTGATGTAATTTATGTATTTTCATGTTGATGTGACACTTATTTACCTATTCTAGAAGATTCATTCATGAAATAGCTTGTATTTAATGAATGAATTGGTTTCCTAGCTTATAGAGGCAAGTTGTTTTGATTGCCTAGTTTTCAGTGCTTAGTTTGGAAGTGGTTGAAACAGCTCCTAGGATAGTGAGCTCGACCCCTAGAGGCAGGGAAATATGTTAGATGGTCTATATTATGTACTCTCTTGCTCATTTTCATGGTTGGACTCTTGAGGGAGAAGCTATCATTGTATTATTCACTGTATCTCTGCAATTTTTGGCTAAGGAAGACCAGGGTTTTGCAGTCCTTTTTGGGATTCTTGTGGTTACATGTATTGATGGTGTGTTTCTCTATGTACTTGTAAGTGTGTTATGTGAATCATTTCCTTTCTTTTCCTTCTGCATATTAAACAAATGAAGTGTTAAAGTAGAACTCATGACTGTCATGCTCTGCTTTTAAGTTTGTTTAATTTCAATGTTTTCTACTGTTTAAGGCGAATTCAAAGTTATTGTTTGCTCTCCTTAACTCCTCATCTGTCATTCTTAATCATCCACCTCAATCAAAGGCATCAATACTGTCTCCTACCTCGCCCCAAAGAACCCCCTGCAGAAACTGTGTCCAATCCCCGCACCCAAAATTGCCACTTCCTCAATTTGCCACCAAAAACCCTAAAAATCCCAAATCAACCCTTTTGATCAGTTTACTAGCCTAAAATCAGTGTTACCATATTGGTTATCTCGCCCATTGAAGATCTTTATCGAGATAGACCGGAGAGAGCCCTCTCCTGCTCCGTAGGGTTAGCTACGAGGCTAAGTGGTTTGATGTTGCCTTGGAGTTTACCTTTCTCAGCCTGAGGTGAAATTTCAAGCGCAAACATATTGGCGACCATACTGGGGAGAACAAATTAATCATTTTCTCATTAACGTGTTATTTCATAAGTCTTAGACGGAGCCTGAAATTACGCCAAGTAGCCTTCGAAAATGCTCTTGTCTTACATCAGCGTTAGTAGATAAACGCTGCTTCAGTCAATCTCCGTGAGCTTGTGAACGTAGCGCTTCATTGACACTTTATCCCAGTATAATTGTTAACTCTAAGCCGTCGATGATAGGTTGAGAGTTTTCACAGGCTGAATGGTTTTTCTTTCCTAGTCTTTTTGAGAAAAACAAGCTGGCTACAGATCCTAGACCCATTTTTAAATCCCATTCATCTCCAGCTATTATCAAGTATTTTGAAGATCTAGACTTTGACGAAAGCTTTGAGTTGTCCCTGTTTAAAGCCAAGTCTGAAAATGCGCTCGATTCTCTAGTCCTTGACCCTGATTTTGCAGCTGTCATTGAATTTGAGAGACACAACAAGTTGGTCGAAAATTTCATTTTGAGACATCTCCAGACACATATTCAAGCTACTACCCTTGCTGATTTTGTTGAGAATATCTCTGATCATATTGGATCCACTATCACGGCTCACGAAGAATCTTATCCTCCTTATGTTTTAGTTTCACCTATAATCACCTATCCCGAATCCACAGTCGGTTCTCCTTCTACATCCCATACCCCTCCTACTTCTCCTACCCCTCCGACTCCCCCAACTCCACAAACTACAGCTCCTCTTATTATAGTCCCTGCTATCACAACTCCTCCTCCTCATACTCATCCTACTCCCCCTCCTAAAGCAATGGCTGCCCGGTTTGCCCCACTTGCTCTTCCCCAAAATCTTCATGATATGCCAGCCGATTATCAAAGTAAAATCCTTATGTTTGATGGCACTCCACAGAGTATTTCTGCTCAGCAAAATATTGACAAAATGACCACCTTCATTGATCTATATGAGATAGATGAAGAAGATGTTACCATGCGATTGTTCGTGCAAACATTTGGAGGAGAAGTTAGAAAGTGGTTCAGAGGGTTGACAGCTAGAAGCATTCCCACTTTGGAAGCACTTCAGAACCAATTTTTAGATCGATGGGAAATCAGAAAGGATCCGCTTCAGATTAATGCCGAATACAACAACCTCAAGCGTAATCCGGGTGAGTCCGTTCAAGATTACATAATCAGATTCAATACAGTTTACAATGTTATTCCAGATGATTTGAGGCCATCAAGAAAGTCAACTCTTCTTAAATTCCCGGATGGTTTTGATCCGAAGATGGCCTACTCATTGAGAGATAGAGATCCTCCTACCTTGGAGGATATGCAGAAAATTGCTGTCAGTGTTGAGGCAAACTTAAATGATAAAAAGGCAAGGATGAAGGCAAAAAAGCGAGTCACAATCAAAGAGGAAGCATCCACCTCAAATCAGCTTCTTCGTGATGTTGAACAGATAAAGAGGGCACTTGAAAATGTTCGTCTTGACAAGCCGGAACCGCAGATCCGTAATCCTAATTTCCGAGGCGCACAGCAACAATAATATAGAATCAAGCAGCGTGAAACAAAGGCACAAGAGGCAGCAGTTCAGTAGCAAATGAAACCTCCTTTTCAGCAGAATTTTGTTAGCGAAGAATCAGAGGATGAAGGTGATAATGTTGGAGAGGAAAATCACTTCTTCACTCCTGATGATCTGCCCACTTATGTTACAGAAGAAGATGAGTTGGTAAGTCACTCCATCATCCCTCAGGATGAACATTATATCTTGTCAAATGATGCAGCACTTGAAGAAGAATCCGAAGAGTATCAAAGAGGATATTTGCATGCTTTATCAGCCCAGCAGGGTCAGCAAAGACAATTGAGAAACCGAGTTGTTCCCATAAATCCCATTCAGAAAAGGAAAGATACATCAGCAAAGAATGATTCGGCTTCCCCACACACAACAGGAAAAGACATAGTTGGTCCTTCAACAAGTCAATCACCATCAGCAGCCAAGATAGATCAGCCATCAAACACACCAAGAGATAGAGGTGAAAAAAGAGACAATCCGGCTAAAGAAGGTGAGAAGATTTCAGCTTTCAGTTTGGAGAATGAGATTGCAAAGTTGAAGGTGTCTATTCCCTTGACGGAAATCATGAAGAATAGCACTTACCGAGGCCAGATTTCCAAGATGCTGAATTTCGATCCAATGCTAGACACGGTGAATATAGAAGATGATCAGCCTGAGCTGATTTTTGGGCCCGCTTTAGATGGTGAGTCTCCCGAGAGTGATTTCCCTCCGTTTTATATCAGTTTGCAATTACATGAGTATGTGCTACACAATGCCATTTTTGATTCGGGAGCTTCACATAATTTGATGCCCAAAGCAATTATGGAGAAGCTGGGACTTGACATCACAACGAAGTATCATGATTTGTTTTCGTTTGATTCTAGCCAAGTGAAATGTGTTGGTTTGATCAAGGACTTAGTGGTGAGTCTAGATCAAATCTGAGCAAAGAATGTTTGGATGGACGTGGTGGTGGCAGATATTCCTCCGCGATTTGGCATGTTGCTTTCAAGGTCATGGGGAGCCAAGCTCAAAGGTACACTTTAGCTCGATTTTTCCTATGCTACAATTCTAGTTTTTGGTCAGATGAGGAAGTTATATCGGGAGCAAAAGATGAAATACATGATCACTAGTAAGGAAAAGCCCGTCAATCATCCTGTAAATTATGTACAAACAGATTTAGAATCTTTTGTTTTGTTTGCGGATAATTTCAATGAGATAGATAGTCAGTTAGTTCAAGTAGAAGATATACCAGACATTTCAGAAAATTTCAGAGAAGTTTTGAGAAAGGAAAGTGAAGAAAGGTCTGATGTCATAAAGCCAACAGCTGAAATAAATGGGCAGCAAACAGAGAATGCATCAACATCACATTTTCAGCACTTAGAAGACGATGAGGATGGTCTTTGGACCATGGATTTTGATGGCGTGGTGGGCAGCGATGGTGTTGGTATAGGTGTGTGGATTCGAAGCCCATTTTCAGTTCAAAACCAAGTTCCAAGCAAGGTACAGGTATGTTCATATAAATTGGCATTTGATTGTTCAAATAATGAGGCGGAATACGAGGCTCTTATTGCTGGTCTGAAAATCCTTCGGAAGTTGAAGGCAAAGAAGATAGCGGTATATGGCGACTCCGAGTTGGTTATCAAGCAAGTGAAAGGTGAATTTCAGGCCAAACATCCTCATATGCGAGCATATCAGAATGTTGTCTTAGATATCTTAAAACTGTTTTCAGAACATACTTTGACATGTGTGCCCTGGATTCAAAATGGTGTTGCGGATGCATTGGCTAAGGCAGCAAGTAATCTGAAAATAGCCATGAATTCTAGCAAGAAGTTTGAGATATATGTGAAGCATCGTCCTACAGTTCCAGATAATCAAAGGTGTTGGCAAGTTTTCCAAGATGACGAAGAAATCAAAGATTTTCTGCAAATTGAGGGTAAATTTGAAGACATCTCAATAGACACGGAAGCTGAAGGAGTAAATCAGATGAATGTGTTGCAGCTCAAGGACAATTACATTCCTAAAGGATTAATTCCTTTGGAAGAATTGTTCGATCAAGATGATGTGGCCCGCAAACCAACTTTTAGGCCAACAGAAGAAGGTGTCGAAGATGTGAATCTCAGGACAGCCGAAAATCCAAAGATGGTGAAACTATCAAAAGCATTGTCGCCCAAGGTAAAGAAAGAATATATCAGATTGTTGTCTTCTTTTTCTAATGTTTTTGCATGGGACTATTCAGATTTGAAAACTTATGACACAAGTATCATTCAGCATACCATTCCCATAAAGCCAAATTAAAAGCCTTTCCGACAAAAGTTGAGAAGAATTAATCCTAAGTTGCTGCCATTTATCGAGAAGGAAGTCAACAGGTTATATAAGTCTGGAATCATAGTGCCAATCCGATTTTCTGATTGGATTTCCAACTTGGTGCCCATGAGAAAAAAGACCGGCGAGATTTGCTTGTGTATAGACTTCAGAAATCTGAATAAGGTGTCACTAAAGGACAATTATCCACTGCCCAAAATGGATCATATATTGCAGCGGGTAGTTGGGGCATCAAGGATGTCATTACTTGATGGTTATTCCGGGTATAATCATATTTTGGTGCATGAAGATGACCGTGACAAGACATCATTCACTACTCCATGGGGGACATTTCATTATGCCAAGATGCCGTTTGGATTGAAGAACGCAGGTGCCACATTTCAGCGGGCAATGGACATGGCCTTTGCTAATGAGAAAGATGTCTTTTTGGTCGTTTATCTTGATGATCTGACCGTGTTTTCTAAATCTGATGAAGAGCATTTGTTTCATTTGACTAAGGTTTTCCAAAAGTGCAGAAAGTATGGTATTTCGTTGAATCCGAAGAAGAGCCTTTTTGCTATGAGCGAAGGCAAGCTACTGGGCCATATTATTTCTAAAGATGGCATTCGTATCGATCTTGCATGTGTGGAAGCAATTCAGCAATTAGAGCAGCCCTGAAGCAAGAAGGAGATTCAGTCCTTCAATGGTAAATTGAATTTTCTGCGTCGCTTTATTCCCAATCTTGCCAAACATCTTAGAGAAATAACCAACATGCTCAAAAAGGATAGTGAGCTCAAATGGACCGAAGAGGCGGTAAAGTCTTTCAACTTGGTAAAGTTAATTTTATCTTCAGCCCCAACTTTGATCAGCCCGGATTATACACAAGATTTTATTTTATTTTCATTTGCTTCTGAGCATACATTGGCAGCCGTGTTGATGCAAAAGAGAGATGGAGTTGAGAAGCCCATAGCTTTTTTCAGCCGCATCATAAGGGACGGAGCGCTGAATTATAATATCATCGAGAAGCAAGCATTGGCACTGGTAAAAGCTTTGAAAGATTTCCGGGTATACATACTGAATTCTCATATTTTGGCATATGTTCCCAACGCAGCTGTCAAGGGTATCTTGGTACAAGCGGAACCGGAAGGAAGAAGGGGTAAGTGGATCGCTGCACTATTAGAATATGATGTGGAAATTAAGCCTACCAAGTTGATCAAGGGTCAAGGTCTTGCTAAGTTGATGGCTGAAACAAATCTTCATGTCTTAGACATCAATTTGATTGTTGCCTTATCCAATGAAGACGAAGAGAATTCAGCTCTACAGGTATCAGATATCTTTGTTTCCTCTCCTTGGTATGCTGATATAGTATATGTGCTTCAAAATTTGTCTTCACCCCCTGGGATGCCTAGAAACAAAGCTAGAACATTGAAGTTAAAGGCTGCCAAATTTTGCATTATCAAATCTGCACTTTATTGGAAAGACCACGGTGGCATATTGCTGAATTGTTTAGTTGAAGAAGAAGCTAAGACAACCGTAGAGGATTTTCATAAAGGTGACTGTGGGGGTCACTTGTTTTGGAAGACCACGGCCAATAAGATCTTAAGAGCTAGTTTCTATTGGCCTTATTTATTTTCTGATGTATATAAAGCAGTTAAGAGTTGTCATGAATGTCAAATTTTTCAAGGAAAGCAGAAATTACAGCCGTTATCTCTCAAGCCCATTGAAATCAGTGCACCATTTCAGCAATGGGGCTTGGATTTTATTGGCAAAATCCACCCAGCATCTTCCAGGCAGCATCGATGGATCTTGACCGCAACAGATTACTTCACGAAGTGGATTGAAGCCATTCCCACCCGGCAGGCCACAGACTCGGTAATTATTTCTTTTCTTGAGAATAACATATTGTCACGTTTCGACTGTCCACAGAAGTTGATTACAGATAATGCAGCAGCCTTTAAATCGAAGAAAATGGTTGATTTTTGCTACAAATATAACATCAGCTTGGGGCATTAGACCGCCTACCATCCGCAAGGAAATGGGCTGGCCGAATCTTCGAACAAATCTCTAGTGAACATCATAAAGAAATTGTTGGAAATCAATAAGAAGAGCTGGCACAAAAAGTTAGTAAATGCATTATGGGCTGATCGGGTAAGTCAAAAGAAGTCAATTGGTATGTCACCTTTTGAGCTGGTTTACGGGACAGATGTAGTGTTTCCTACTTCTCTTAGTATTCCGGTAGCAAAGTTGCTTCAAGAAGCTGGTGGCGAGGAGGATCCTATGCAACGGCGGATTAGTCAAATGATTCATTTACAGCAGACACGAGAGGAGGTTCTTCAAAATTCCCTTAAGTTGCAGGAGTGCATCAAGAAAATTTATGACAGAAAAGCAAAGCCGGATGATTTTCAGATAGATGATGTTGTTCTGACATGGGATGCCCGAAATGAAGACAAAGGGAAACATGGAAAATTCGACAACTTGTGGAAAGGTCCCTACAGAATTGCAGCATACCGTGGTCCAAATGCCTTTCTACTCAAAGAAATGAATGGTGATGATTGTCTCGGTGGGTCGGTGAATGGCCGGCTGCTCAAAAGGTATCATGCTTGAGCATTTTCTGCTCTAATCACTCTCATTGTAATTACCATTTTCCTTTCATTCTGCAGCAAGTGTGAAATGATCTTCCATCTTTAGTCTGGGGCCCGCGGTGAAGGCTATATTTCTGAAGATGGTGATTAGTTGGTGTGAGTTTTTCAGGTTGTTTTGGTCAGTCTTTTTTCTACATAAAGTGAGTCGGTTTGTGTCAAAGTTAGTTCAAATTTCAGTCAATTTTCAAAGTCAATAAAGTTGTCCAAATTTGGGTCACATGTGTAAATAATGACTCCATTGCCCAATGATGATAAGGCACTGGTCTGCTCTCCCAGAGGTCTAAGGTTCTTGGTACCTCCAAGGAGTTACCATCCCCATTGGAGCCAATGTTAGTGTCAGTCTTTCCAGCCTTCCTCCAGTGATCAAATATGCTCTTACAAAGTGGTCTCAGAGTGTCACGGTCAAATTTTGTCATTTCAAAGAGTTTTCAAGCAAAATTTGGTCACTAGGCATTAGGTCTAGGGTTTGCTTTCACTCCTTCTAAAGTTGTCCAAATGTCAGTCCATGTCATCATTCAGCTGATTCTATCATCATTCATAGGGTTGTCATTATCATCTCAGTGTCTAATGAGTCATTGTACACCTTGTTCATGCTTCAGTTGCGCCTAGGTAAGGTCATTTCCCTCTCCTAGGGTTTTGAAGGCAATTTCTCTTGGATGGTCAAATCATCGGCAAAACTTGTATCCTGATGTTCATACACTTTCCCCTATCCTTAAAGTACCTTATCAAACACTTCCCATCCCTTAGATCCGCCAAATTCCTCATTTTTGCACAAACCCTAGTTTCTAGCTACAACCTGGCAATTTTCTAGGTTTGGCCTGTGTTTTTCCCTTTTGGACCCCTTCCCCTCGCTCAATCTCTGGGATTCCACTTTCCCCTGCTTCCTAACATCCCTCCCCACTCCCAAAAATTTCCCCAAGAATTTAGAAGCCCCCTATCCCCTTCATTTCGCTCCATTTCAACAAAATTCCTTGTTTCACACATCGGGACAAGTCGCACTCAAATGATGTTCCAAAGCAATAAAAGATGCATTTTGGAACACTGATAGAGGTTTTCGTCCATAACATGCCAATGAAGAAAAACCTCCTTCACTTTTTGCACATGTGTCATGGTTTTAGAGAAATGTCAAAATTGCAATCGCCAGATCCAAGGAGGTTGGCCAAAGCACTAAAACGACGAAAAAGGCCCGATCCCCTCCACATCTTGGCCGAGGCTTCCTTCAAGGAGCAAGGCACTAAATAGTTCATCCCCAGCACAAATTCCAAGAAATTTTGAGCATTTTGGGTGATTTTTGGTTTTTTAAAGAAAAAAACAGGTTTTTCTGCTTGACGGGTCTCACCCCCCGCGCGACCCTTTCACTTGGCAACTTTATTTTCAAAAAACCCAGCATTTCTGGATTTGGCATGAAAATTTTCATATTCTCACCCATTTCCAAGAGATTTTATGAAGTTTTGGGCCTCCTAAAAGTAAAAAACAAGCAAAAAATGACTTTCTGCCACATTTTTGACACACAGAAAGCAGTCTTGGGAGATTGCAATTTTGGAGGGGCAAATGACAACCAAATTCAGAAATTCCATGGGTTGGAAAGTAGACTCACAGACCTTTCCAACAAGCCTACTCTTGTCTCATTTGGACACATGGAAGTGCCGCAAAAGTGCTCTCAAAGGCGCGCGACCCGTCAGGATTTGGTACGCGACCCATCAGGCAAATTTCATAATTTTTCACTTACAGCTCATGGATTCGCCCAGCTATTACTAGTTTTGAATTTTGATGGAGTTTTTCACCCTCTTTGATGTAATTTACGTATTTTCATGTTGATGTGACACTTATTTACCTATTCTATAAGATTCATTCATGAAATAGATTGTATTTAATGAATGAATTGGTTTCCTAGCTTATAGAGGCAAGTTGTTTTGATTGCCTAGTTTTCAGTGCTTAGTTTGGAAGTGGTTGAAACAGCTCCTAGGATAGTGAGCACGACCCCTAGAGGCAGGGAAAGATGTTAGATGGTCTATATTATGTACTCTCTTGCTCATTTTCATGGTTGGACTCTTGAGGGAGAAGTTATCATTGTATTATTCACTGTATCTCTGCAATTTTTGGCTAAGGAAGACCAGGGTTTTGCAGTCCTTTTTGGGATTCTTGTGGTTACATGTATTGATGGTGTGTTTCTCTATGTACTTGTAAGTGTGTTATGTGAATCATTTCCTTTCTTTTCCTTCTGCATATTAAACAAATGAAGTGTTAAAGTAGAACTCATGACTGTCATGCTCTGCTTTTAAGTTTGTTTAATTTCAATGTTTTCTACTGTTTAAGGCGAATTCAAGATTATTGTTTGCTCTCCTTAACTCCTCATCTGTCATTCTTAATCATCCACCTCAATCAAAGGCATCAATACTGTCTCCTACCTCGCCCCAAAGAACCCCCTGCAGAAACTGTGTCTAATCCCCGCACCCAAAATTGCCACTTCCTCAATTTGCCACCAAAAACCCTAAAAATCCCAAATCAACCCTTTCGATCAGTTTACTAGCCTAAAATTAGTGTTACCATATTGGTTATCTCGCCCATTGAATATCTTTATCGAGATAGACCGGAGAGAGCCCTCTCCTGCCCCGTAGGGCTAGCTACGAGGCTAAGTGGTTTGATGTTGCCTTGGAGTTTACCTTTCTCAGCCTGAGGTGAAATTTCAAGCGCAAACAGATAGGATCCATATTTGGTGATTATACGAGAAAAAATAATGAAAATTAGAAGAATATAAATAAGAAAAAGAACAATAAGAAGGGCCTTCAAAAATAAGAATCTCAACCACAAGAGTCTCATCCTTCTAGTGCGCATGATTCAAAATATGATGAGAAGAGATCAGAAAATCCTGAATCCAAAGATATAAACATTAATGATTTTCCTTTGAGTTATAATTTTGATGATTCATATTTAGATCATGCTGAAGCACATAATGAAGATGATAAAGTTATTAAGAGTCTTAGAGCTGAGATTTATAGGCTAACAGATGCATGCAAGGATCAAGAAAAACTGTTGTAGATTTGTGATGATAAGGAGGCCAAGCTCAAGGAAGAAATTTCTACCTTAAAGATTAAGTTAGTTGAATCCAAAAAAATTGAGGAAGGCATGAGGAAAAACTACCAAGTGAAGGTAGAAGAGGTTGAAAAATTAGAAGCATAAGTGGCTTCCTTGAGAAAGAAGTGAAATATGGAAAAGAGTATTGTTGCCTTGGATAATTTTCTTGAGATCCAAAGATCACCATTGGATAAATGTGGTCTTGGATTTCAAAAGGGTGAATCTAGTTTGCATGTAAAAAAACCAAATAAGGTCCCAAGAAACCTGTAGCAAACAATACCAACAATAAAAGTGAGATCCAAGGAAACAAGATCTATCAGCCAATTAGTAAACAAAAGAACCAACAACACATCAAGGAACAAAAGCAACAACAGAGAATAAAATCTTAAGGAGATCCTACGTCCAGCAGACCTTTCTCTCTTTGAGATGATCATGGAAGCTCTATTAGATTTTAGAGGAAACAAAGTCCTTTTATTCCTTTGATGCATGAGATATAATGCTATAGCTGTCACAAATTTGGGCATATTGAAGCTAATTGTTGGAGCAGAACATATAAACCCCATCAATAGAGATTCGAGAAATATCAACAAGCAAGGAGAATGGCCAACAAGTATACTTGTGATTTTTATGGTTATTTCTACTCATTTCACTTGTTTGGGAATAGGGACATAGATTGCAGGTCTAATAAATGGAGGAGAATCACATTTCGTGCAAGCTTTAGATATAGATGACAGAAGAAGAATTGATCTTCTTGTCCATGTGGAGTGCTATATTTTCCTCCCCTATTACTCAAGATAAAACCATCAAAAGCCAAAAATGAAGAGGATCTAAGACAAAATTAGTGAAGGAAGAGTAGAAGTAGTTGAAGAAAGAGAAGAAGCAGATCAAAGAAGAATATAAGCGACCCATGACTGTGTGGAAGAAAAAGGAGCATCAACTCTTTAACTAGTGGCAAGCCTTCCTTCTTGTAGTCTATGACTATTCATGCATATTTATAGAGGACTATATAATTCATTATAGGCACATAACCTCAAGGGGAGCATATGACGAGTTGTTTTGGAAGCATATGATGAATTCATTTCAGCCTCATGCACATTCAGGTCCACAAGATCAACCATTCTATTGGAGGTATATTGAGCTTAGGGGGAGTGATGCATGGTATGGATTTACATGTGATATTAGGCATATTTTTCATTGGTTTTAACTCTATCATTTGTAGCATATTTACATGTGTTTTTTGAGTGAAAATAAGCACATTTTTCCACCATGTATATGTTTTTGGTTTCCACTAATAGCTGGTTGAAAAGATGCACAACCATGGATAGATTATGATCATTAGTTTAGGATTTATGGATATGAATTGTGACATGGACAAACCATGTATGTGTCATTATATGATGTTTATTACGGCCATGTATTTTTTATTTATTGATCATTCTATGTTGGTAGAGGGTCCAATCATTTGTAGATCAAGTTCTCATGGTGATAGGCAAGTTCATGGAATCTTTTTGCATCCACTTGTATGGGCTAATGATGATGTAACGATCATGTTATATTATTTATTTGAGTCTTTGGTTCTTAGGATACGATCATAGAAACTATGTATTTCATTAAAAATCTATGTATAATGATCATGGAGCCATGTACTTATGATTTACTATCATTTGGGTCTTATAGTCATGATTCATGAGGTCATGTTATGGTCACATATTGGTCACCTATGAGGTTATGTCTCACTTCTACGACCATGTATTTATCATTGTTATGTCATATGAGTCATTTTCATGTGGATTCTTGGTCCATATGGTGCTTCTATGTGTCAAAGGAAGCATTGTTTGCAGTGAAAGCAGTCATTTCAACACAAAAATTTCGATCACTACAACTTGAAGATGGAATGTGTTCATGGGGAGCATTATTTGTTCCTATTTACTTCGTCCATACATTGTTGGCATTATGATCTGCTAGGAGGTGTTCATGATGAACCTCATATTATGCTATGTCAGTGGGGTTCTTGGCCTCATGTGATGATAAATTTGGTATTTGTTGCTATATAGTTATGGGGGAGATTGTGCGTGGTTGCCTCATGTTGACATTGTTGCATCATATGATGATGTATTTTATGATGTTGCTATGAGGAGGAGTGATGGTTTTATTCTTATGTGCATATTGGTGCATGCATTTGATGTTTCTCATATTTTCTTTTATGATGTAGTTTCTTATTGTTGCCTTAAGTTGGCATGATGTCGCTTACTACTACTAATTGTTGGATGGTATTATACTCTGGATGTTTATTGGATATATTTATTACTTTTTTCTTATATGGAGGCATGGATCATTTTTGATGGATTATATTTCATCCATATATATATGTATTACTCCAGTATGTACTTCAGTTCTTGTTGCCTATTCCTATGGAGTTGACCCTTTTCCATTGATGTCAAAGGGGGAGTTAATTTGGATGGACAAATGTCATCTTCAGAGTTATAATTTCAATGGAGATCAATCTCACATGTTGTTAAGGCTGACATCAATGCCAAAGGGGGATTTTGTTGGCATTTTAGTATTGGCATTGATGTCAACATGGTCATGCTTCTAGCTAGCTAGTTGAGCTGACATTAGGATGATTATGTTGGCATTGACATCAACGATATCATGTCACTCATGTTGGTTTGTGTTAGCATCGATATTGATCAGATGATGACTTTGATGAAGCTTGATCGTAGCATTATGGTCTTGGAGGAGTTGACATGTGCACTGATAGACATCTCATGATGGTTTGTTGATGCTGCAATATAGTTGAATGGTGCTATAATAGGTAAAGGATGTTGCTACATGTTGATCATGCATATCTACATGTGATCGTGATGGTTCATGGCAGACTAGTTGAGTTTCCAACTAGGTCTTCATTAGGTCTTCATGGTTATGAGGATGACTATTAAATTGGCAACTAGGGCCAAACTCCATGTGGGTTGGCTTATTTAAGGCAGCTGATATTTTTATTGGATCCCTCTCATCGCGAGGTGTAGGATTGATCCTAAGATCATCCGATTCTGATAAGTATTTATGGAGATATGAATTTATTTCGATTATGTAATTATCATCAAGTTGACCAGCTCTTATGTAGGCTCTAGAAGCCCAAACGTCATGTCTATTCAACCCATGTGTTTTGGTATAAATAGTTGAGGATTTGATGTCATTTACACACATTCTTGAGTGATCTCCTCCTCTCCATGTCTTGGGTTTTTGGAGAAGGAGTGAGACACCAAGAGTAATATGCTGGCCTTATGGTGATGCCCTAGCCGCAGGTCGATCTATGTAGCTAACAGAGTCACCTATACGTTGTCAAATAGAGATATCTCATATGCTGGAAAGGAAGACCTTATATGAAATTATGGAGACCCAGCCGTAGTCATAAAGGATCTCAATGCAGTAATTGAAGCTATCTTACACGTTGTTCTTGAAGACTTCTTGTACACTGTTCACAAGTCTTCTCATATGTTGTTCTGCTCCTGGAAACATATATACACACACAGTGAATCTGGTAGTGTGGTTACACAAGGCACACAGTGAATCTAGTTGCATGGTTATACATGGAAACATATATACGCAGTCTATATATGGAACCGCTACAAATACCCTAAGCCGTAGACGCTGGATATTCATACGCATAATATAAATTCTTGATGCTGGGAAAATGCTGGACAATCCTACATATATGCTGGACAGTTTTATATATAGTTTGTAAACACTAGACAGTTTTATAAATGTGTTTGTAAACACTGGACAACCTTAACATACGCAACAATCATTATAGTGATGTACGTAGTGATAATTACGCTGTCCAGAAGTTGAATATAATACGCTGTCAAGAAGTTGAGTATGGAAGCACCTAATGCGCTATTCAGAAGTTTAATATGGATGCACATAATACACTGTCCAAAAGTTGAATATAATACGTTGTCCAGAAGTTGAATATGGATGCACCTATTACACTGTCCAGAAGTTTTATGTGGAGGCCCTAATACGCTGACCTGTAGACTTATACTCAGGCCCTCATACATAGCCTAATGCAGTCCATCTTCGTTGGCCTAAGGAGGCCCTAACCACAGATAATATGCACTCCCAGAATAGTCACTATCACAGCTAATCGAAGCCTGTTGACAACAAGAAGGAAAGTTCGAATCACTATAGGTAAGAGCACTATCATAGAGACAGGATTGTTTGTATATTCTTTTGTGGATGCATGGAATTGTTCTCTTCTTGTAGGAGAACCAAGTTAGAGGAGCTAAGGGATAGATCTGTTGGGATCTCGTTGGAAGGACAAGAAGCAAGGGTTATGTTTCCTGGAAGCCACAGAAAGACTGTGTGTTAGGCCGCAGGCCATAACACCACAGTCTAGGATTGTGTATGAGTTTGAGGACTTGTACATATGCCCAAATCAACAACATATCCAGAGTAGTGTTTTATTGAAGGATTGTTTCAATAGTGCTTGGTACCCTAACCAGTCATCATGATGACAGCAGCAAAATATGTACAGCATGATGATGGAGGGCAGTAAAGTTGTGTACATCAACTCAGCAATAGAACAGTATGATGCAACTTGGACAACATGAAGCTTGGTGAGATCATGGGCAGCACAATGATCATGAGCAACATGAAGATGCATGATGCAGCATGATGATGCTACATTGTAAGGTGCAACAGATGAACAAAATGGATAGGTGAAGTCATCACCTAGGAGATTCAGTTGAAGCAGAATGTCTTCAACTGATCTCATCATTATAGGAAATTATCTATGCTCAAATCCAGATAAGTCAAAGTGTTGACTTTTGTTGTAAATGTATTATCTCTCTCTCTATCTCTCTATTGAACTTTGAAGATAAAAGAAGATTTGATCAAAGGGTTTCCCCACACATTGTGGGGTTTGTCCCTGGCTTGCGCCATATCTTGTGTCCTCTTGTCTTGGCTTGTCTTCTGCGTATTATATTTATGTTCTATCTACAGTTTATCGTAATGTTGATGTGATTGCTAACTATGAAAATTTAAATAATTTCTCTAGCATAGAACATACCAAAAACTAACATGGTATCGGAGTTGAGGTGAAGACAATGCCCAAGCAAGAGTGAAAGAGCAATCACCAAATACAGTTGGGACAATACAAAAGGATCAATGGGTTCCTCATAATTCACCTAGGGTGAAGTTGAAGTAGAGAATGTTATTAGAATGGCGCAGCAAAACTTTTGATGGCATCACTTCATTGGGAAGTTCAGATCTAAGGGTAGGAAGGAAAGGTAGATGTCTTGGTTATGAGTTCGGCCCTTATGCGAAGGAGTGCCTGAATGACAGAGATGCGGGTCATCAAAGACAATGGTCGACTCTTCCACGAAAGCAAGGAACCCAAAAATCTCTTTTATGTACCTGATTGAACCTGATGTCCATCTCGGAAATGGAAGTCAAAGGTTACAAGGTGGCACTTATCGATGGAAAGGTATGTGTTTGAAAATAGATCTTTTAAAGATGTTTTTGAGTTTAGGGTTGTATCAAGTTGCAGGAAGTCCACTGGGGACCATGTCCATTGACTCAGCACCGGAGGTCTGTGAGTCAGATGGTGACTAGGATTCCTAAATTCAAAAAGAAGCATGAAGGTACATGTCTGAAATGTACCGAAGGAAAATATTATAAGGGGACCATTCCCCTCATGCAACAGGTTCATAGGTTTGGAACAACCCGAGGAGTTTGAGAATCATGATCAAGGAATCTCATGTATACAGGTGGAAGAAAACCCTCTATGGCTTGAAGAAAAACACCTCGGGCATAGTATAAGAGGATTGATAGCTGTCTAATGCAGCTGAGATTCACTAGGAGTGAAACCGATCCAAGCCATTACTCGAAGGTTGTGGATGATAAACCTCTCGTACCGGCACCTATGTCTGACAAGTGCAGACCCTCTCATTTATAGGAGACAGAGGGAGTTGGATTTGGAATGTGGCAAGAGAAGCTGCAAGCTTGTGACTGCCTTGAGGATCTTAACTTTTAGAAGGTATATGGTAATGATGTCGGACCAGATTTTGGAAATGCCTTTTAGTTTCATAAACTCATTCGCATTGATGCCCTTGGAGAACCTTCGTTCGAACATATGTGTTGCAATCAGCATGGTGAGCTCATATTTGGTTGAACCTCACTTGATTCGTGCCAAGAATCTTCTGAGATATCTTCAAGGGCACAATCTCTCATGGATTGAGATACACTGCCGAAAATATGAAACCACACGATTATTCGAATGATGAGTGGGCAGGCAGTGTGGAGGATCACTAGAGCACTTTTTAGTGTTGGTTCTCTTTGGATTTTGCTTCGATGCAGGAAGCAGAAGTCGGTCACTATAAGCACCGCCAAGACTGAATACATGGCTACGAGTATGATCTCGTATGAAGCTGCATGGTTGCGGAATTTCTTATGTTAGTTGTTTTTCTCTGTGACAACCAGAGGTGTGATTCGATTATTGAGGAATCCTATATTCGAAAATTGCTCCAGCAGACAGACATCAGATACTGCCTTATCTGGGATATGGAAATTCGATGAGCAAGGAGGCTCCATCGCACTGAGATGATATACAGGTCGCTAAAGCCCCGGGGAAAGATCAAATTTGTGATTTTCCCGAATGACTTGGAGTCATCCAGAGACCTTTGTAAAAGGGTCCTGCATGTTGCATACATTGAGCTCTGGGAGCTCTGGGGGGCTTGCAGTTCTAATGGAGTAACATATGACCACAGGGTGACTCACCCTCCCCTGGTGGTGCGCACTGGAACAAGATGATTCGCTCTCTTGTGGGACAAGATGATTTGCTCTCTTGTGGAACAGGATGATTTGCTCTCCTGTGTAGCAGGATTGATGTGTTCTCCTGTGAGGCCTGGATTGATGTGTTCTCCATGGAGGCCTAGATTGATATGTTCTCCATGGTGATTGTAGCAAGATTGATGTGTTCTCCTATGAGGACAGGATTGATTAAGTTCTCCTGTCGATGCATCCTACCCATGCAGTCTAAGACTCATGGGAAGTACCTCTCATTTGATCAATTAGGAGGGAAATGAATTTAGGGACCATAGTAGTACCGATGGACACATCGTTGTATCTACCATACTCCCTATGCTAGGATGTCCTCCATTGATCTAGGATCAATGATACTGGTCTGGGACCAGTGAGAGTCATACATACTATGACGTTGACTTCGGGTCGGTTGAGACTGGTCTGGGACCAGTAGTACACTCTCTGAGCCTGCGAGACTGGTTTGGGACCAGTGAGAGTCGTACATACTAGACGTTGACTTCAGGTCGGTTGAGACTAGTCTGGGACCAGTAGTACACTCTCTGAGCCTACGATACTGGTCTGGGACCAGTGGTAGGAGTTGTACATACTATGATGCTGACTTCGGGTCGGCTGAGAATTGGTCTGGGACCAGTGGTACATACTCTGAGACTGACTTCATGTCAGTGCAGTACTGGTCTAGGACCAGTGAGAGTGGTACATACTATGACGCTGACTTTGGGTCTGCTGAGACTGGTCTGGGACCAATGGTACACTCTCTGAGACTGCGATACTGGTCTGGGACCAGTAGTAGGAGTGGTACCTACTATGACGCTGACTTTGGGTCGGTTGAGACTGGTCTAGGACCAGTGGTACGCACTCTGAGTTTGACTTCGGGTCAGTGGAGAATGGTATGAGACATTCTCGATCAATTCTTCTTCTTCATAGTTTAGCAGAGCAGAGCTAGCAGAACCAGCAGTGATGAGCAGAGCTAGCAGAGCCAACAGAGCTGAGTAGAGCAGAGCTAACAGAGCCAGCAGAGCTGAGCAGAGCCAGCAGAGCTGAGCAAAGCAGAGCAGAGCTAGCAGAGCCAACAGTGTTGAGCAAAGCAGAGCTAGCAGAGCCAGCAGGGCAAAGCAAAGCCAACAGAGCTGAGCAGAGTAGAGCAGAGCCAACAGAGCTAAGCAAAGATGGGCAGAGCAGTGCAAGGCACTGATGGCAGAGATAGTACAGTCGGACATATGGATCAGCAGATGGAGTTCCCCCTAGTTGAGAGGGAGTGTTAAATTGGCAACTAGGGCCAAACTCCATGTGGGTTGGCTTATTTATGGCAGCTGATATTTTTATTGGATCCCTCTCGTCGAGAGGTGTAGGATTGATCCTAAGATCATCCAATTCTGATAAGTATTTATGGAGATATGAATTTATTTTGATTATGTAATTATCATCAAGCCGACCAGCTCTTATGTAGGTTTTAGAAGTCCAAACTTCATGTCTATTCAACCCATGTGTTTTTGGTATAAATAGTTGAGGATTTGATGTCATTTACACACATTCTTGAGTGATCTCCTCCTCTCCACGTCTTGGGTTTTTGGAGAAGGAGTGAGACACCAAGAGTAATATGCTAGCCTTATGGTGATGCCCTAGCCGTAGGTCGATCTATGTAGGTAATAGAGTCACCTATACATTGTCAAATGGAGATATCTCATACGCTGGAAAGGAAGACCTTATACGCAATTATGGAGACCCAGCCGTAGTCATAAAGGATCTTAACGCAACAATTGAAGCTATCTTACACGTCGTTCATGAAGACTTCTTGTACATTGTTCACAAGCCTTCTCATATGTTGTTCTGCTCCTAGAAACATATATACACACACAGTGAATCTGGTAGCGTGGTTACACAAGGCACGCAGTGAATTTGGTTGCATGGTTATACATGGAAACATATATACGCAGTCTATATATGGAACCACTACAAATACCCTAAGTCGTAGACACTGGATATTCATACGCATAATATAAATGTTGGATGTTGGGCAAATGTTACACTAAAAAATGTCACCATGACTATTTACAGTTAGTATGGCTCTATCAACAGTCATGCTATCCTCCTGGGCAAGTCTTATGCCTCTGCTCTCCATGTCAAACTCCAAAAAGAGAGAAAGTCTTTATAAATGTATTTATCTCTGGATACGCAGGTTCTCTCAAACTTACCTGCGGATACGCACCTAATGTTCATAAAAGCTGCGTACTTGTACGCTCTGTATGTAAAGGGGTAGGTGCGTACCCCTGTAAAGGTCAAAATGCGCAAGTTTCATCTTTAAAAAGTTACTTGTGGTCATTTCTAGAGCATTCTAGAAGGTTGTTCGACGTGTATTGAGCGCCTCCATATGGTTCATGTACCCCTACCAAAGAGGAACTTATCCCATCAATAAGGGAGCTATCCCATCCAAAGAGGGGATTATCCCATTGATGGTGGACCTGATTAACTTCCTCTTGAGCACTATAAATACAGGCATTGGGCCAGAAGGAGGGGAGGTTGGAAGCTAAACATTTCTAAGGGTAGATGCTGCTGGAATTAGGACTCCCATTTAGAAGCTTGTGAGGAGAGATTACCATCTTTGCTTGTTCTATTTGGAAGTGGGTGATCTTTGTCAAAGTAAAGGAGAATTCTTGATGGACCCTAGGAGGGACTTGCACAACACCAAGGCTCAGGTTGTAATTGTTCTTTTTGTTTCCTATTAATGCAAATGAGTCCATTCTTCTCAATAACTTGTTATTTATGAGTTGTTTCATGTACTCCCTGGTCTATGTGTTAAACATGTTTTATTTTATGAGATTATCAAGTGCTATTTAATCGTTTGATTGTTAGTGAATGCAGGTTTCAAAGTGAAGGAGGAGCTCATCCGGATCAGCGAGGCTGGACTGCTACAACAACGTTGGACTACAGGTAGGATCTAAACACTTGATTTCTTATATAGTAAATGCATGTTTAGAGAAGGATTGCTCTCGTTTGTCTTGTTTGTCACTAGAGAGTCTTAGGCTCCTAGGGAGGTTGGTTGTGTCCGCACTATCGACTCTTTCCGCCTGACAAAATGGTGACTCCACTGGGGAATCCATTGATGTGAAAGTCTTTTCCTTTGTATGCAACTTTGGTCTGAGAAAAGTCATTTATTTTCTGGTTTTTGGCTCTGTGACTTTGTATTTGGGTGGGTTAGCTTAGGGTTAGATTGAATTTAGTTTTTCTTGGTTTTTTCAGTAGTACGCACCCTCTGAGTATTGCACAGTGCGTACTTGTACGCACTGTTGCTATGTGCACAGAGCGGGCCCGCACCTGGCTTAACAGGTTGCCTGCGTACCCTGCTAAAAATTAAGAAATTTCCATTTTTTGCATTTTTCCTCTTAGATTTTGCTTTTTCTTAGTTTTTACTGCCCAGATCCATTGGTCTCTTGTCAAAGATCTTCACCTGAACTTGTTTCGATAGCATTGAGTGTTTTAGTGGATTTCATAGAAGTTTAAGCCCTAGGGTTTGATTTTTGAGTAGGTCCTGTAGTGACTTTGACGGTAGAAGTTGTCAAGCCTTAGATCTCTCTGGTTTTGTCAGCCTTCTTAGGAGTCGGACCTGTCATAAAGTCTACCTGTGAGAGCAACTTACCTTTGAGTTGTCTCTTTGGCAAAATTTCGAAGTACTTGTTGATTGAGTATTGAATTCCATTTTACAAAAAGAACAAAAAGATTTGAGTTTTGTTTTGACTGGTCTTTTGATTCTGCATTAGCTGGTCCTTGGCTTGATTTTGGTCAAGTAAAACAACCTAGAATCATCTTTGTAGGCTTTTGCCTCGTTAGGTTTGCTTTAGAATAAATTTCTTTTTGATTTGCTTGTGAGTCAATTTTTCATAGATTTTATAGATTTTGAGATTGATTTTCGCTAAAATAGATTTATATGCTTTATTAAATAAGAGAAAATACAAAAACATCTCCTTTGAAAAGTTTTGTTTCAAGTAGCTTTGAGGTATTTTGAAAGAAAAAGAATTTTTCGTGCACGTAAGGAGTGGTCATGTTTGTATGCTTGGAAAGATAAAGAGAATTGTTTCTTTGATTGTCTTTACTAAGAAAGTTGTTTTCTATAAAATTTGCATTTTCCAACTCTCTTAGTTAAGAGTTTCATTGAAAGAGAAAAGTAGCGTAAATCATCTTAGGTGCATCTTTGTAGTGGTTTGAGTCGAGTCTACACACCATTGGTTTCATTTCCGCTACCTTTTGTCTTTAAGAAAAACCATAAAATTAACGCTTAAAGTAAAATCAACTTAGTAACTTTTATTTACTAGGGCTCTGAAACACCAATTTAGATCAGGCTAGTGTCTTGGAGTAGGAGAGTAATTAACTCTCCAAGACAACAAAACCAAACAAGTAGCTTATCTTGTGATAGAATAAATCCAATTGTCTCATTTGTACTCTGGGAAAGCTCCTCTTAAAGGAGAAGCACGAGCTCGTGTCCGAACCAGTGAGGGGATCAATCCTCCCTCGTTGGGAACGACGCCAGACATGCATGTATTACAAACGGTAAACCTCGGATTAACCATTGTCGAGGAGCCAGGGGTCACTTGTCGGTAAACCTTGGATTATTGTCAAGGAACCGACAAGGGGATTGAGCTTGATACTCTGCCCTTGCGTGCTGTCGGAGTGTAGACTGTTCCCCCAGGTGCATTTGTTGTGGTTGGTAGCCTTAGTGACCATTATCTTTAGGATTCTACCGAGGTGACGGTGGAGGGAAGATCCCACTGTACCTGGAGCAGACGTCGGCTAGACTCACTTGGATTTTCCGGGGGGTTCACTTCACTCGAGACGGTTAAAGTGGAGGAACTTGTGCCGGTCTATTCATTAAGCAGGTTGTCGGGGTAACTGTTCCACCCGCCACTTCTGTACTGAATCCGGCGATGTTGGGTTTCATCTCCAACTAGCGTTTTCGGTCTGGAAGGCTACTGTTTGTGCTTGGTTTGACGCCCTAGATTCTTTAGGCGTGTGATTCAAATTTGTTTGGTTCTTTAGAGACTTTAGGTGGTTTGATTTGAGATTTTACTTTGTTTTCGTGTGTAGTAGTTAAAAGTTTTTAGCTGTGGCGGAATTACCGAGACAGTCCCGTAGACTTCGGGGCCAGTCTCCTGAAGTTGTTTCTGTGGCCAAATTGTTGAGGAGATCCCGTAGACTTCGGGGTGACCCTCCTCAAGACGACCCGAGTAATCTAGAAGGTTTGAAGGTCCTTGTAACTCCTCCTAGTGGCAGTAGAGTAGGTTCACCTGAAGAAGGAGAATCTTCCTTGGTAGTCCATCCAGATTACCAAAGTCTAGAGACAGGTTATAATCCCGAAGCTGTTACAGTTTCTGAGCTTGTTGGTAGTTTTTCATCTACTAGTGATATAGGCGAAGAACCTGGAATATCTCAACCTGTTACTCCGACTTCTAGTGTTCCAAATTCACCAAGAGTAGAATGAGTTATCACCGAAAATCTTCCTACTGGTTTGATTGCTATTGAAGAACTTGCTCCAGAAGAAGAAATAGGTGTCTCTAACCTTGAAGATCAACTTACTATTGAGCTCAAGGAGCGTGAATCTATCTTTTACAGTCCTCCTAGAAGTACTACTTGGTACCTTTCGTTAACCAATTATTTAGACAACTCAGGGGTAGGTTTTTCTACACCTCGTACTCCTTTTCCACCTGGAGGTATTTATACTCCTGTAAATATGTCTGGTCAGTCGTCCGTGTTTACTCAAACTCCTGAATCTTTCTTACACGGCGGTCCTTCTGTTCCCACTGGGTATCAATCACTTTCTGGTACCTTTGCGGGGGCATCTCCTCAACCCATTGATCATGGGTTATTAGCTGGAAACAATGGTAATATACCATTGGGTGTAGGAGACATTTACATGATGTCAGGTTCAGTTCCCGTTTCTCAACCTCAAGGTGGCCAATTACCACCTGGGGGGCAGCCTCAATTAACCCCTGGGGGGCAACCTCAAGGTACACAAATTGTGTCTGGGGGGCAACCTCAAGGTCAGTATGTACCTATGGTGCAATACATGCCTCAAGGTCAACCCCAGCCTCAATATGTACCCCAGGGTCAACCTCAGTATCAATATTTACCTCAAGGGTATCAACCCCAAGGGTCTCAACCCCAAGGGTATCAACCTCAAGGGTATCAACCTCAAGGTCAAGGTCAACCCCAGTATATGTATTTACCTCAAGGTTATCAACCTCAAGGTCAATACTCGAGTCAAGGTTATCAACCACCTCAAGGTCAGTCATATGTTCAAGGTATGGGAACTGTACCTTTCAATTATCAATCCTATCCTCAATCCGGTTATGGATCTCAGTATCCTCAACCTGTTACGGGTCAATACCCCGGAATGATAGTGTGGGATCCATCACAGGGTCAACAGGTGTTGCAGCCAAGTATACAGTTGGTACCTCAAGCTGGACAACCCGTAGTTTCTGGTCCACCCCAGCAACCGCAACCTGTCCAGTCAAATGTTCAAACTTCTGTAACTTCGGTAGTTACTCAGCCGCCAATTGCACCTAGTACTCCATCTCAAACGGCTGCTGCAACTACCGCTACATCTGCCACACTTACTTCTGGAGTATCGACAGCTCCGGTTTCTACTGTCTCTACAACCACTCCTCAGACATCTTTACCGTTGTCTGGATCTACGATTCAAACCACGGTCCAGATGCCTATAGGTCAGCCTGGTATAAGTACGGTTGTCACTACTCAACCTCAATTTGTTCAACAACCGTACCAGGGACAGTACCAACATGGGCAAGCTGTCCAACAGCCGGTTTACCAGTATCAACCGTATCCTGGGTACACTTATCAACAACCTCAACAACCCCAGTACGGTCCGGTTAATCCTGGTTTTCCAGGAGGATATAATATCCCTAATGCGATTCCTGTTCCTAGTTATCCTGGATATCCTCCTCCTGGGACTGGTCTTGTGACCCAGAGTTTTAGAGATCCTAACCGGCAATTACCGTTTATCGCAACTTTGGATTTACCAGACTTGACGCGCCTAACGAACGATCCAATTCAATATCTTCCGTTCTGGCCGCCAATGCCAAATAAGTTGCCCAGTGATATACCCAAGTTCGAAGGTAAGTCTGGAGAGGATCCGTCCAATCATGTGATGACTTACCACCTCTGGTGTGCTTCAAATTCTATCTCGGATGATTCGATCCGCTTACGTCTTTTCCAGCGTACACTCATTGGTCTCGCGGCCAAGTGGTACATTGAGTTACCACGGGCCTCTTTTTACAATTTTAGCCAGTTAGCTACCTCGTTCTTAACTCACTTTCAGTTGCCGGTCAGATACGATAACGGCACGGAGTTATTAACTTCACTAAAACAATCAACGTCCACGTATATTTCTGATCACATTCATGAGTGGAGACGTCGAAGAAGGTTAGTGAAAGTTTTTATTCAGGACCAAATCTTAGCTGAATGGTTTGTTAAATCATTATTACCGAAGATTACTGAAGATGTAGCTAAGGCCGGAGTAGTTACTGAGGAGCAAGTCATTGCTCAGGCGCAATACCTTGACTTAGTTTATACTCAGTCGGGTACGTTACACGAGAAGATTCCAGATCTTCCAAAATCGAATCAAATCGCTGCTGCTCCTTCGGGATCTCATGCCGCTGATGGTATGATTGGCATCGTGAACACAAAGAGCAAGAAGAAGTCTTCCAAGAATTCTACTACTCCTATAATCACTTTGCCTGATTCCCCGACAGGAGAGTCTTCTCCTGAACTTTCCGCCGATATTCACGCTGTAGAGTCATCTACGGCCAAATCAAAAAACGGTGGAAAGAAGAAAGGAAAGAAGAAGGCTAAAGCAGACAAGGCTCCGAAGGAGAAAACGGAAAAGTCGGAAACCAATGACGAAAAGCGCAAACCTCGATATCCTTGTCTTATTTGTGAAGAGGATCATTTTACAAGAGATTGCCCTCATCGGGCCGAGGTTGTGAAAATAGTCAAAGGTTCTCCCACTCCTGCTGTGTTAAAAGATCCATTTCCAAAGCAGGAGAGTAAGATGATAGGTTCTTCCTCGACTGCCAGTGAAGAACCCATTTTGATGATGTCTCATGTGAGGATTGCGACTCGATCGCAAGATTATGGTAGTAAGAATCCTGTTGATGGTAAGGAAGCAGAATCTTCTCATTCTAATCCATCAACCTCAGCTCCTGGTTCCGATCCACTACAGATCGAAAAACCTAACCCGGACTTAGTAATCAAACCGCCCGCCAAGGGTGTACTTCGAAGGTCTGCTTTCAATCCACATGCGAGAGCAGCCCAGAATTACAACATTGTTGAGGACTTAGCTGTTTCACCCTCAGCAATGTCGGCTTTAGAAGTGCTGCAATCATGCCCAGCACAACGAAAATTACTTTTGTCGGCTATCGGAGCTGTTGATGTTCAGGACCCGAATCTGATAATCTTCGATCTAGAAAATAGTACACCGCGTCTTCCCCATCAAATGGCTTTCCAAATTCCAGTGATAGTCAAAAACAGGCCTATTCATCGGACTGTGATTGATGAGGGAGCTTCTACGTGTATTATGTCGATTCAATGTTGGAGATCGCTTGGTTCTCCTTCGCTGAACCAATCCCCGACCATCCTTAAGGCCTTTGATGGCCGTGGGTTCCGTCCGTTTGGTATTCTACAGGAATTGCCTATAGGGGTAGAAGGTAAAACCGTTAGTCTGGATGTGGAAGTGGTTGATGCCCCTCTAGACTACAACCTTCTTTTGGGTCGAAGTTGGTCATATGCTATGACAGCGGTCGTTTCATCGGTCTTCAGAGTAATAAAGTTTCCACATAACGGTAAGATCGTGACAATTGATCAGCTGACATACTTTTCATCCGACCCAGCCTCTTCAGAGAGTATCCAGCATGTCGGTAAGACGACAATCCCTTATAGGGACGTTGGCGTAGGTTTAGTTAAAGATTCCGGTTTACTGGGAACTTTTCCTTTCCCTCCAATCAACGCAGACCCTTCATTTGCATCAATTCATATGATTACATCAGACAACATTATTTATGATGATCCTTGGATTGTCCCATCTGAATCTGAGATAGACTCATTCGGTGATGCTATGCCTTTGAGTCCATATGAAATTGCTTATGAAGCCGTCATGTCTTTTACCGACTCGCGTTCAACCCAAATCGACCAAATGAATGTGGTCAGTGAAGAATCACTTTTCACATCAACCTTAGAACGGATAGCGTTTCCCGAAGTCGTGTCATCTGACGAGCAACTTCGCGAAATCCTAAGTGTAGACGATCTACCATGGGAAGATCTCCATCACAGATCTTCGTTTTTACCTAAGGATGATGCTTTTGAAAATGATTTTTCATCTATCTTTACCGCTGAATATGTCAAAGACGCTCAGAATCCAACGAAACATTCTGATTCAGAGTTGAATTTAGGGAATATTTCTCGCACTATTCCCATTGATATTTCAGTGAAGCCCGGAATTGAGGAAAACATTCATATAGGTGCCTCATGTACAGAAGATGAAATTCGAACTTACAAGGCCCTATTCCAAGAATTCCGCGATGTGTTTGCCTGGTCTTACGAGGAAATGCCAGGAATCGACCCTGCCATTGTTGTTCATGAAATAAAGACCTACCCGGACGCTAAACCCGTCCGGCAACGGTTGCGTCAGATTCACCCTCGGAAAGCGGCTGCGATTAAAGCAGAAGTCGAGAAGCTGTTGAAAGCAGGTTTCATTTATCCAATCCCGTTAACGGATTGGGTATCGAATATTGTTCCGGTTAACAAGAAACAAGGAACAATAAGAATCTGTATCGACTATAGGGATATAAATCGAGCTTGTCCAAAAGACAACTATCCTACGCCTTATATCGATCAAATTATTGATGATTGTGCCGGAAGTGAAATGTTTTCCTTTATGGATGGTTTTTCGGGCTATAATCAAATCAATATTCTACCTGCCGATCAACCAAAAACGGCATTCATTTGTCCATGGGGGACATTTGCTTATTGCAAATTACCTTTTGGGCTTAAGAATGCCGGAGCCACTTTTCAACGGGCGATGTCTTACGCATTTCATGACATCAAGCACATTGTGCAACCGTACCTCGATGATTTGCCTGCTCATTCTTTACATCGAGCTGATCACCTTGTCCACTTACGAGCAATCTTTATGAGGTGTAGGCATTATCGAATTCGGTTGAATCCCCACAAGTGTGTGTTCTGTATAGAGACGGGTCGATTGCTGGGATTTGTTGTTTCAAAAGCCGGCATTCGCGTCGATCCCTCGAAGGTCGAAGCTATCATCAAATTGCCTCCTCCTTCGAGTTTGCGCCAACTCCAAAGTTTGCAAGGGAAAGCAAACTTTTTACGCCGATTCATTCCAAACTACGCCGAGGTCACTAAAGGTTTTACACGGTTGTTGAAACAGAACGCTCAATTCTTTTGGGACGAGATTGCCCAACAATCTTTTGATGCACTTAAGCACGCGTTGACCCATGCACCGTTGTTGCATCCTCCCAACTACAACCAGGACTACTTCTTATACCTCGCAGCTTCGCATTCCACCATTGGAATGGTGTTAGTTCAAGAAGATGAATTCGGAGCGGAACATGTGATATATTATCTTAGTAGGACATTAAACCCCACTGAGCTAAAATATTCGCATGTGGAGAAATTGGCCCTGGCAGCCGTTCAAGCTGTCCAGCGTTTTCGTCACTACATTCTTCTCCGTAAAACTACAGTTATTTCGGATTGCAACCCTATGATTTATATTTTGACAAAACAACTGCTAGGGGGCAAGTACTCTAAATGGATCGTTATCCTGCAAGAGTTCGACTTGGAGTTTGAGAAGTCCAAGTCTAAGAAATCCTTAGTTTTTGCGGAATTGATGTGTGATTTCCCGCGTGCTGACACAGAAACTGTGGCAGAGGAGTCCATTGCGGACGAATCTTTGTTTCTTATCAGTACTTTAGATCCGTGGTACGGGGATATAATCATCTATCTCCAAACCCAAACCTTTCGGCCTGAAGCTTCAAAGTCGGAACGTCGAAAAATTCGGTTTCAATCCCAGCAATACAAAATTATTGGAGATACACTTTATCGCCGGGGGGCAGACTTAGTTTTTCGACGTTGTTTAACTCACGAAGAGGCTGAGAGGGTTTTGAATGATTGTCACTCTGGAGCATGTGGCGGTCATATGTCTGGGTATGCCACAGCTCAGAAGGTGTTGCGCGCTGGCTATTTCTGGCCGTCCATGTTTAAAGATTGTATCATTGCGGTCCGAAAGTGCCACAACTGTCAAGTGTTTGATCGCAAGATGCGCGCACCACCTGCTCCTCTCCATCCTATAATTGCCGTTGGTCCTTTCGCCAAATGGGGTATCGATTTTATTACTTGTAACCCTCACTCGGCCGGGGGGCATGCGTATATCATCCTCGCGGTTGATTATTTTACTAAATGGGCCGAGGCGATGCCTACATTCGACGCAAGCGGCAAAACAGCTGCAGTTTTCGTATTCAATCACATTATAACTAGGTTTGGTGTCCCACAAGCAATCATCACTGACCATGGGAGCCATTTTCGAAACATCATGATGACTGAGCTTACAAGCCAGCTTGGTTTGCGCCACGATAGCTCTACTCCTTATTATCCGCAAGCCAACGGTTTGGTTGAGTCTATCAACAAAGTTCTGGTTATCATGATCCGACGAATCATTGGTATTCATCGGTCGAATTGGCACAACATGTTATTTTCAGCGCTATGGGCATACCGAACTTCAGTGAAAACTTCAACAGGGTTCACTCCTTTCCAGCTAGTTTATGGCTTGGAAGCTGTGTTACCCATTGAATGCGAAATCCCATCACTTCAAATGGCTGTCGAATTACTCCCAGCTACTTCCGAAGAGGAGAAACGTTTATTATACTTAGCTCAATTAGATGAGACTCGACGTGACGCTGCATTGGCAATCGAGACTCACGCGAAGCGAATGAAAGCTCAGTATGATAGAAATGTGACCCCTCGAGTTTTTCGGAGGGAGACCTAGTGCTATTATATGATCAAGCTAACGATAAGCTAGGTGCTGGAAAATTCGTTCCTATGTGGCATGGACCCTACATTGTAAAGCGAAAGCTAGCAAAAGGGGCCTATGAGCTGGTAGATTTTGATGGGGACTCTTTGGGTAAACCCAGAAATGGACTTTACCTTAAGAGGTATTATGCTTAAATGATGGGTATGGAGAATTTTAGTTAGGTTAGGTTTTCTTTCTAGCTAGTATGTTTGTTAGTTTAGATAGTGTGCTTAGCTTAGAAAGTGTGTTTTTCGTCGTTATTCTGGCTTATCTTGGTTTTACTCTTGATATTGCAGATGTCGACGCCTCTCCAAACGTACATTGGATTTGATGATGGTGCTTGTCGTAGTACACGGAATATCTCTTCCGCAGCTTGGGTTATCTATTCGCCCTCTGACGAGTTAGTTTCTATGCATGGGGTGAGCCTCGGTCAAACGACGAACAACATTGCAGAATACAGTGCAGTGGTTGAATTATTGTCTGAATCTATTTCATTTGGAATTCGACGTTTGATAGTGAGGTTAGATTCTGAACTCGTTGTATTACAGCTTAATAGAGTATATGCCATTAGAAATCCTGTGTTATTAAGGTTGTTTTTGAGAGTGCGTCTCTTGGAACGTGAATTTGATTACATTGAATATCAGCATATTCCAAGGTCTTTAAATACATTAGCAGATGCAATTGCTTCTCGAATGTTGGACAGACATTTACGATAATCATGCAAGTAAATTTAAAAACATTTCATCACATATGTTAAACAAAATGAGCCGGTAATAATGATATATATATAGATAGGAGTGTGTCAAAAAATATACATCGTCTTCGATCATAGGTTGAAAAACACCTTATGATCGGCAAAAATGATAAGTACAAAAAACCAAAAATGTCATGTGTGTCTACAAAAGTGACTAGTCAATCACTGGTGGTGCTCTCTATACGAGACCACTGCCCGCGCTACCCTACACAAGAACCTCCTAAAAGGTCCTGGGACTGCGACCACATAGCGCTGAAGTCGAATGGGAATGTCATCTATGGTGGTCTCTGGTATATCCGCCGTCAGACGCTCTAGATCCTGTTCCAGCTCGGCTAAGGTCTCTGCGGCCGCATCCTGTGGGGCTGGTGCTGGTACAGCTGGTACTCTCCTCTCAAAAGCCCGGAGGTTGGCTGGACGCCGTGGACCTACATCTGCATTTTGAAAATTTGTACTGTCAGTTTTGAGGCGATATATAAAAACAAAAAAAATATATACATAATTTGAAAACTCGTGAAAAATGAAATACCTCTGTCGTCCCACTGTTCTCCCTGTGGAAGAACCATGTCCGGATCATTCTGAAAATCCATTCCGGCATAAGGAAAGTCCTGAATAGTAAAGACCTGGCTCTCTAGCCAGTGAAAGTAACCATCAGGAAATCGAACAACTGTTGCGCCCTCATCAGGATGCCGGGCCATTACCGCAACCCATCTCGTCAACTTAGGCTCCCGAGGCGCCCCAACTGGAACTGTAAGATGCTGGGGGACCAGCATTGGAACTCTCTCTAGGGAAAAGCTCACAACTAAAGGCCCATATCCAAAGGTCTTCAGTTGTCCTCTCTTTGCCCTGGTTAGTTGGCCCTTCAAATTAGCCAACACAGCATCGCACCAGTTGAAAATGGTGCCGTGGAAGCAGTCTATAGCCATCCGCATTTGGGACCCGGTGGCTTGGTGCAAAGCGGCCGTGCCGCAAAGTCTGGTAACAGTAAAGGCTATCACCATAAGTTCAGGTCGGGATATGTACTTGATTTCTATCCCCTTCTCATGGTTTTGGTTGTTGCACCACTCTAGCCGGAGACTAGCAAGGGATTGGCCACCCGGCCTAGTCCCGAATAGAGAAAGTTGCTCGCCCCTATTAGGCAAACCAGTGAGAAAATATATGTCGGAGGGCTCTATCTCGAGCTGGTGCTCTCCGATGTAGAAACATTGCTCCTGAATGTTCCACCTTTCAACCAGCCACTCAAGAAAAGGCACTTGGCCCCTCATGCCAGGTATGGCCCAGTATTTGTACAGTCTGCATGCTTTTAATGCATCAATGGAAGGTTGATGACCTATCATGGCCAAATCAACATCCTCGTGCTCTCTTTCACGCCAATCAAGCATGGTGTGCTCCCTGCACATCATAAAACATCAGTTAGGATCCATAAAACTTAAAAATTTTGGTCTATTTTGGAGGAATAAGGGTTTCAATTTGTGTTTTGTGGGGTACGCACCCCGGCCTTTAGGGACAGAGCATCCGGACGCAGCTTCCCTTAAGGCCGGGTGCGTACACCCCGTAATTTTCCCATTGGGAAAATATCGGGGTACGCAGGTCAGCAGTGCATGACCTGCGTACCCTGAAGTGCGCATCTTGAAACCCCAAGACCCCCAAAAAATCAAATAAAAGCTTAAAAATGAATTCTAAATGGATGGAAAACAAGAGAGGGGTGTTGTAGAACACCTGGTGAAACAGCATTCGATTTTGACGGTCGGATTCTCCGCAATCTCCACGGGAAGTTTCTTGTCAAAAGCCCTTTTCTCAACCTGAACAGTAAAATGGTAAAAATGATATGGTAAAAAGTCTTTTTATAGGTTTTTTGGATGAATGAATGCTAAGTTTGTTTATTTTTCACCATGAAAGGACATTTTTCAATGTATTTTTGCCCATCTTAAACAAGTATGAGTAATGTGTTGTTTCTGTGCAGGACAAAGGGACTTTAGGGTAAATGATCATTTTTCACGTCAGAGTCATCTTTTAAGCTCTTTTCTGACTCCTAAAACATGAAAAGATTGCCGAGCGTTTCTTTTACACTCGTTAAAACAGAATTAAAAGACGGTCCCCTTATAGCTCTTTTCTGACCGTAAAAACAAGAAAAGATTGCCGGGTTTTTGTCGTTTCAAACTCGATATGGAAATAAAACGACGTGTCCTTGATCGCTTTTTACTTTTTAGGTCAGAGACACTCATCATGAAAGTACTCCTTGGTCGCAAGATCAAGCGGTTCTCCCAGGTATTATTTTATACTTTTTCGGGCTTGGGGGACACAAATTTACGAAAAAGTTCATCCTGGAGTCTTCTTAAGTTTTTCAGACTCTCTAAAATTGAAAAACGCCGAGTTTCTCCTATACTGGGCTCGTTAAAATTTCACAGTAAAGGACCTGTTCAATTACAAACAGGAACGAACCACTCCTTCCTAGGGTTCGAATCAAAACTAGGTTGGACTCATCCAAAGGATGAGCTTATAATCAAGCATATGTTATCCTCCTCAAGCTTGTTAAAAATAAAGAGGTACTTGCCAGAAATGGTGGGGGAAAAGAGAGAAGAATGAGCCTATTTGTTGTCCTTTGTCTCAGAAGAAACCTTATTACCACTCTTGAACACGACACTTTTCATTCACCTGGGTTGGGAAATCCTTTACCCCACAGTTGATCAAACCACATTGAAAGTCTTCAGCCGGGTTCCGGGGATTAACTTTGAGTCGTTTATCACCAAGCCATCTGTTGTGTCGTTATGTGTTCAAGAGGTCTGCAAGCAAAACTTTCATCTGCAAAATACTTGTCATCCATTTGACCATCCCTGAGTCAGTCCTTACAACAACATTTCTTCAACTTGAACAATGATTTCGTGTTGTGGGCTTGCCTGCAACGGGTCGCTTTCTATCGACATCAGCACATTATCTAGAAAGATGACTTAGAAATCGTCAGTACCTTGAAGTCTGCATGCATCAATGGCAGGTTTCTCGCCTTTGACGTCATTTTACATCATTGACTTTCGATCGAAGGATTCCGTGAAATGTTCGACATCAACTCATTCATTCACATCTCATGGATTGTACTGGGTACTTTGAGAACCATTGACATTACTGGTGGTCTCTCTCACACTTGTTAACATTTTACATCATTGACTGGTAATCAAGTGGTTTCTACCATGTTCTACATCAACCCATTTATTCGCATGGCTGGAATCATACCAATTCGGGAAGTAGAAATGAAGACCCTGGATCTAGTTTCCACCATCCAGGCTGCGAGGAGTTTTGTATTCATTATCTAAGTAGACTAATCATAAACAGATGGCTGCGCCCATACTGTGTCTACAAAAGTCTATGATTATGATGTACTGCAAGATCATTCCTGTATCGGAGTAGTTAGTCTGTTAGTTAAAGTTTTGATCTGAGTATGGGAATGCCTACCTCAGCGATGATATAATCTTATACATGTATTTTGTGTTGAAAATTGCAGGTTCTGACCAGGCTCTCCACGAGATAATCCTTGAAATGATAAAGCGCTTCACCCTTCCTAGATAATACAAAACCCTAATCTATTACAGGCTTCGCACTTTAGGGGGCAATCTGTTACACTAAAAAATGTCACCATGACTATTTACAGTTAGTATGGCTCTATCAATAGTCATGCTATCCTCCTGGGCAAGTCTTATGCCTCTGCTCTCCATTTCAAACTCCAAAAAGAGAGAAAGTCTTTATAAATGTATTTATCTCTGGATACGCAGGTTCTCTCAACCTTACCTGCGGATACGCACCTAATGTTCACAAAAGCTGCGTACTTGTACGCTCTGTATGTAAAGGGGCAGGTGTGTACCCCTGTAAAGGTCAAAATGCGCAAGTTTCATCTTTAAAAAGTTACTTGTGGTCATTTCTAGAGCATTCTAGAAGGTTGTTCGACGTGTATTGAGCGCCTCCAGATGGTTCATGTATCCCTACCAAAGAGGAACTTATCCCATCAATAAGGGAGCTATCCCATCCAAAGAGGGGATTATCCCATTGATGGTGGACTTGATTAACTTCCTCTTGAGCACTATAAATACAAGCATTGGGCCAGAAGGAGGGGAGGTTGGAAGCTAAACATTTCTAAGGGTAGATGCTGCTGGAATTAGGACTCCCATTTAGAAGCTTGTGAGGAGAGATTACCATCTTTGCTTGTTCTATTTGGAAGTGGGTGAGCTTTGTCAAAGTAAAGGAGAATTCTTGATGGACCCTGGGAGGGACTTGAACAACACCAAGGCTCAGGTTGTAATTGTTCCTTTTGTTTCCTATTAATGCAAATGAGTCCATTCTTCTCAATAACTTGTTATTTATGAGTTGTTTCATATACTCCTTGGTCTATGTGTTAAACATGTTTTATTTTATGAGATTATCAAGTGCTATTTAATCGTTTGATTGTTAGTGAATGCAGGTTTCGAAGTGAAGGAGGAGCTCATCCGGATCAGCGAGGCTGGACTGCTACAACAACGTTGGACTACAGGTAGGATCTAAACACTTGATTTCTTATATAGTAAATGCATGTTTAGAGAAGGATTGCTCTCGTTTGTCTTGTTTGTCACTAGAGAGTCTTAGGCTCCTAGGGAGGTTGGTTGTGTCCGCACTATCGACTCTTTCCACCTGACAGCAAACGCTGGACAATTTTATATACAGTTTGTAAACGCTGGACAGTTTTATAAATGTGTTTGTAAACGTTGTACAACCTTAACATACTCAGCAGTCATTGTAGTGATGTATGCAGTGATAAATACGTTGTCCAGAAGTTGAATATAATACGTTGTCAAGAAGTTGAGTATGGAAGCACCTAATGCATTGTTCAGAAGTTTAATATGGATGCACATAATACACTGTCCAGAAGTTGAATATGGATGTACCTATTACACTGTCCATAAGTTTTATGTGGAGGCCCTAATACGCTGATTTATAGACTTATACTCAGGCCCTCATACGTAGCCTAATGCAGTCCATCTTCACTGGCCTAAGGAGGCCCTAACCACAGATAATATGCACTCCCAGAATAGTCACTATCACAGCTAATCGAAGTCTGTTGACAGCAAGAAGGAAAGTTCGAATCACTATAGGTAAGAGCACTATCATAGAGACAGGACTGTTTGTATATTCTTTTGTGACTCCGTGAAGTTGTTCTCTTCTTGTAGGAGAACCAAGTTAGAGGAGCTAAGGGATAGATCCGTTGGGATCTCGTTGGAAGGACAAGAAGCAAGAGTTATGTTTCCTGGAAGCCACAGAAAGACTGTGTGTTAGGCCGCAGGCCATAACACCACAGTCTAGGATTGTGTATGAGTTTGAGGACTTGTACATATGCCCAAATCAACAGCATATCCAGAGTAGTGTTTGTTTGAAGGACTGTTTTAATAGTGCTTGGTACCCTAACCAGTCATCATGATGACAACAACAAGATATGTACAACATGATGATGGAGGGCAGTAAAGTTGTGTACATCAACTCAGTAATAGAACAATATGATGCAGCTTGGATAGCATGAAGCTTGGCGAGATCATGGGCAGCACAATGATCATGAGCAGCATGATGATGCTACATTGTAAGGTGCAGCAGATGAACAAAATGGATAGGTGAAGTCATCACCTAGGAGATTCAGTTGAAGCAGAATCTCTTCAACTGATCTCATCATTATAGGAAATTATCTATGCTCAGATCCAGATAAGTCAAAGTGTTGACTTTTGTTGTAAATGTATTATCTCTCTCTCTCTCTCTTTCTCTGCTGAACTTTGAAGATAAAAGAAGATTCGATCAAAGGATTTCCCCACACATTGTGGGGTTTGTCCCTAGCTTGCCCCATATCTTGTGTCCTCTTGTCTTGGCTTGTCTTCTACGTATTATATTTATGTTCTATCTGCAGTTTATCGTAATGCTGATGTGATTGCTAACTGTGAAAATTTAAATAAATTTCTCTAGCATAGAACATACCAAAAACTAACAATGACTTCTGGTAGGGATGTGATGGCTCAATGATGATGCTATAGAGGTGTTTTCATATCTTTCAAATGTGTTGTATCTTGTTCATATGATTTTTAGAGAGTCGAGGCCCTGTTGGCACACTTGCCAAATTTGTTTATTGGCCTTGAAGGTAAATTTTGTAGTGACACTTGGGAGGCATGTTTAATCCACTTTTAGATGTATCATATGTTGTATTAGAGGTTTAGAGGCTTCTTCAGGAGCTAGGGAAGATGCTCCAACATGTTACAGAGATTCAAAGATGAGATATTATACTTTTGATCTATAATCTACCCTAGTCGCTCCCTTACAAACTCATGAGAGTGACTAGAAAGTTCCAGTCACATGGAGGTAGGATTTTGAGAGTGGTTGTAACTTCTGGCCGAGTTTAGAAAGTGTCAAGCATGTGACTAAGGCATTTCACAATATTTTCTCTGCATTCCTCACACTATTCAAACGGAAATTAGCAAGGAAATTCATAGAGGCTTCCAGAATTGTTTGAAAATATCATATAATGTTTGTAAAGGTCCTCTAATGATGTCAATGCATTTAGTGCACAAGTAGTGACCTTAGTGGATTTATTTGGTCCAATTTGTGCACCTTTGGTCCTATCCCTAAGCTCAAGTTTTCCCTACATGTTTCATATACTTGATCTCAGAGCTATGTGATGGTTGATTGAGATAGATGTTGAGTGTATGCGTGGAGAGAAGATTTTATAGAGTGATTATGCTTCAGACCTTGAGTATATCATAGATGCTTCAATTGATGAGTGTTTATTGTTGCACATTGAGTAAATCTGAAGCATGTTCTAGAATAGATCAGAATTGATGTTGTTGGAGTAGAGATTGTTTGGATAATTTTTTGTATGCTGCTAGAGTATACGTTGATGATCTTGTCACACTTCATTTTGTAGGATATGTATTGTATTTGGAGCATACCCTTAGTGTTGTATGTTGCTAATTGTAGTATGCAATAATTACTTTCTAATGTAAGGATTTGATTTATATGGGTATCGTATTTATTGTGGCCACAATTTGTTATTATAGAGAAAATGTTTTGTGCATTTGATTTATTTTGATTTGATGATGAGATCTTGCTACTAAGAGCATGTATGCAGAGTTGATTTCTTGTTGGGTATAATGCCTTGGAACCAGTTTAAAATAGATGAAAGGAGATTTGCATAGTGGAGATGAGAAGTGACTTCATGAGAGATGAGTAGTGGTATCTAAGCTTCATCGAAAGGAAAAGTTTCTTAATCCAGTGGTGGTTGGGTTAGGATCGATTGATCTAGGTGGATTTCAGCGGATGGTAGATTTTAGTGGATGGTAGTCTCTAGATCTATAGAGAACATATTATTCTGAGTTGATCAATAATATCAAGTCTCCTAGTCGATCGTGTTGGAATTTTGTATATGAGGTTGAGACTCCTTGTTGATGGGATTCAACAAGCTATGTAAAAGACCAATTTCTTGACACAATATAAATTCAGAGAAGAGAAATAAGGACAAGGTTGGTTTTTCTCACGGAATGATTTCCACTAGAAATCTTGTGTCTCATGTGTGATTGATGTGATGTGCATGTTTATTGTTTTGTAAATTATTATGGTCTTCAGTTAAGTTTATGTGATGCACATGCTATGATGTTTATTAGTTGCTCGTTAACATCTGTGTGATTTATTAATTAAGGTGATAATTAGAAAAAATCATATATATATCAAACTACTGATTCACCCCCCCAATAATGCTCAAAGGTTTCCGACAAACTCATGGCAAAAAGGGTTAACTTTATAAAATATTCTATATATTACAATAAATAGATTAGAAAATCATAATAAAAGAGACATACAATATAATTGAGACCATAATCCAATTAGTGATGACACGTAGCTACTTGTATGGGAAAGAAATCTACATTAAAATAAGAAGGGCACACTTCCAATGCATGAAGGAAGTTCAAGGGTCATCTAGGGCTTTAAAGTGTGCTCATTCACTAAGGCAAGAGAGAGAAAATATCAAAGGGTGTAAGGCATACTCACAAAGCATGAAGGAGGTTCATTTGGGCCTTCAAGGTGTTCTCATGTGCTCAATGAGACAAAGGGGATGCAAGGGAACACTCTGAAGAGACAAAGGAGTGAAGCTTCGGGCCTTCAAGTCTTCAAGGTGTGTTCATGCACTCAAGAGGACAAGGAGGGCACACTACCGCATGCTGAAGAGACGAAGGGAAAACATTAAATTTTTCAGGGTGTAGTCACGTGATCAAGGAGGGTGAAGTGTGCTCTAGACGAAAACTTGTTAGTTCTTGGCCCAATTTTCTTAGTTAGTCAGGGCTTCAGCTTTCAAAAGTGTGCTCTATCATAGAATGGCTTAAGGACAAGTCCAACAACAACAGTAGATGATATAAATGTGAATATGAAATATCTACAAGTTTTTATGGATGTTTTTGCAAGCATAAATATAATGTGAAGAGTTAAGGAATATGCAGAGTCACAACTTGTCACAAAAAATTAACACTTGTAGAAGCAAGAAGGAACTAAAATGGCAGTAAATAAACAAAAAAAAAAAGGGAAACTCCAGCAAGAAAAGTAAGATTGACAAAAAAACATGAAAGGAAGCTAATAGAATCGACACACAAAACTTGGAATGAAGATCGAAAAACAGTTTCTTGATCCAAAGATGTGCGCCCAACCTAGATGAGAATGAATATGAGAAAGAATGATTAACTGGGTTGATTTGAAAGAGATTACATGAAAATCCATCTCATGCATGTTCGCCACTTGTAGATGAGTGAATGTGGTAGTTAAGAGAAGTAAAGTGGACTCCTATTTTCTAATAGACCACATGCAACAAGAAATCACATGCATGAGTTTGAGAATGGTAAATGTCTTCGTGCCAAAGGAATGCACTCAAGGAGGTTGCACTTGCTAAGTATGAATAAGTGTGCTGAAGTAGGGAATAATTCTTTATCCTAAAGGAGTGTGCTAAACACAAGAGCAAGTACTCATCATCTTGAAGTGCACATTTTCCTTAAAAGCATTTTTTCTTTCTTTTGTTTGCTTCTGTGTGATTTTATGTGCTTTATGTTTGTTGCATGGAAGAAAAGGCTACTTTCTAAATCAAGAAAAGCTATGACTTCACCTAACATTGGAAAATATAAAGTGATTCTAAAGGTTTGGTGATGATACTTAGAAAACAATGACTTAGGAGGATGAAACACTTAGAAACAACATAAGAATAACAAATCAAACAATTAATGAAACTTATTAGTTTAGATCGAAAATTCAAGTAGGCTCCAAAATTTAGTTAGGAAAAATTTCGGAGGGTCATTATCACAACAAAAACATGCCCCTTGGTGAAAATGTTTGGGATGAAATTATGAATAACTATTTAAATCCACTTATATTGGTTGAGAGAGAGGACAAGTTTGATTTTTCATTTAATCCTAAAGTAATCAATGCAATCCTAAGTTGATTTTTTTAATCAAAATTTGTTAAAGCTATGCATTATAATACTAAAAAATAAATGTGGGGATAATTTGAAAAATAGCTATGAATTAGATGGTAAGGTAGAGAAGGTCGATCTTCAAGTCTATAGAATGCAATTTCAGAATAAAAAATGGTTGAGGATGAGGATATATCAATTTTTTTCCTTATAGTGGATGAGATAGTGAATACCATGAGAGGCCTTGATGAAACTATAAAGGATTCCACTATAGCTCAAAAGGTGTTTGGATATATTCATACAGTATTCAATGCCAAGGTATCATACATTAAGGAGATACTAGACCTCGGCACTTCAATAATGAATCAATTGGTTGGGCCATTACTAGCGTATGAAATGAGAATTGGAAAATAAAAATCTACATCAAGGGGAGCGATGTTCAAAGGTGATAGAAAAACCAAAGATTACCAAGAATTCTTAAGTTCTAGATAAAATGAAGAAGAGGCTAAGTTTGTCAGAATACTGAAGAAAGGAATTGGAAAATATAAAGTTAAGGTTCCTTTCAAATGTTTTAACTGTGGAAGAGTAGGAAAGTATGCATCTAAATGTCCATACAAGGAGCAGAGCTTCAAAATAAAATATTTTATACGGAAGAAGATAACAAATCCTTAGAAGATAAACATGAATAATCTTCTATTGAAGAAGGATCAATGATTTTATTCTCATGGCCATATAAATCCAAGTTGAAGGACATGATGAATGTGAATTAAGTGAATAAGAGGATGAAATACCCTTGGAAGGTGAGTTAATTGATGCTTTAGAAGAAAACAATAGAATAAAAATAATAATAAAAAATAAAAAGATCTATTTATTAAGTATGAAAGAGAAGAACATGAATATGAATATTCATCACCCGTTCTTCTAAAAGTAGAGCTAGAAAAAGAAAATAAGATCGAACACATTTTATTGCAAAAAATGAAAGAGAAAGGAAAGGAATGTGAAAAGAATGAGGAAAAGGTTGTCTACATTAGAAAGGAATTTGAAAAAAACTAGGGTAAATTGAACCAAAAAATAAAGAATATTAAAGGATATGAAAAGTTAGATAAAATTCTTAGTATTTAGAGATCTCCTCTCATCAATATTGGCTTGGGTTATGAAGAATAAATAAGGAACAAAAACTTGACGGATAAAGACCAACTAACTTCATCAAAGCACTCACAGAATGTAATCACAATGGAATTCAAGCGAATCAAAGAAATTAACAATCAAAAAGTAAGAAAAATGATAGTAATACAACTCCATAGAAGTCAATAAATTATTAGAAAAACAACCATACATAATAAGTAAAAAATCAGCAACAACATAGTAACATTCAAACCCAATAGTAGCGAAAGAAAGTTTATCACAACATTTTGAAAAACCCAAAAGATGAAGGAATAAATCATAAAAAACATTATTTCCCTTTGTTATCACTCAGATTTTCCTTAGAAGTTATTTAAAAGAATGAAAGGATCCAAGCTAACTACAAACCAACTTTTAGACTTAGGTGCTAGCCCACCTAGTCCTGAGAGGGCTCTCTCTTTATGATTTAGCTATGTTTGAAAAGCTTTTAGGCTAATATTAATGTTCAAGGAGGTTGTTTTGTTTGAGATTGGTGGAGTTCTGAAACAAATCGGCAAACTAGGCTTTAGGTCATCGGGCTATGGAGTCAATCAAAGATAATTCACTCGATTAAGTCAAATTGCTGAGGTATGAGTTCAACAGGTAGGATAACAAAGTAAAAATAAACCTTTGGGGCTTGAATGGATGATAGTTCTTCTCAAAACTAGAGGGAAACCAAGAATCCTCAAGTTAGTATAAGAAAGAAGAAGGTAAGGTCAACCAGAAAATGGCAATTAAGAATCCTATACCAGGGACTTATTATAGAAAACCTACAAGGATAGAGAGCAGTTAAGAATTCCTTTATCAAAATAGTTTAGAAGAAAACATATAAATGGTAGACTGTTGATAACAGAGAGCAATAAAGCTAATTCTAATATACTTTGACTATTTTATCATTTAGATTTTAGATGCATGAAACATGGAAACATATAGAAAACACATAAAATCACAAGGATATAATACTTATTTGCAATTATACTGTACAAGAATCTAATTAAATGTCCTCATCTTTAATTCTTTTTCTAGAAAAAATCCAGATTTGAGTACAAAATCTTTCTCAGCTTGATAGCATAGATTTACAAAGATGTTATAGAATCCACCCTCAATACTTCGAATGGAGAAGTATTTATACAAAAATTACATGAAAAATATTTCATAACTACATGAGATTTATTCTAGGGAATACAAAATATTTTTTACAAAAATATAGAGACAAATATAAAACTGATTGTTGTCATCCCTTTATTTATGGAAGAGTTGGAGGTTGAAACTCAAATTTTCCTCTTGCCGTTGCTTTAGTAATTGTTTTCTAGATCCTTGCTTACTTTTCCCTACTGATACTCTTTATCTATTCCTGATACTCTTTAGCTGTTTACTAGACTTCACCTCTTTACCAACCTTTACCTTAGTAAATATCCTCTATTTACCTCATAATTACCATTGTAAATTATAGGATATCAAGCATATTGGTCCACCATTCTTCATTTGGTATCTTCATCCTGATCAATTTCCTGTACACTTCGTCAGCTTCAGTATACTTTGAAAAATTGGGCTGGACTGTGAACATGTGTTTTACTTCATGCTCAATATAGAAAATATTTTCCAAACCATCATACAACGCTTTTCCTATAGGTAGTGCTTTCACTGTGGAAGAACTAGCTTGACTCTTGGCTTGTTTGTGCAGTATTTCAATGTAGTCATCATGAGTCATCAGCTTTTCGTTTATGACCAATAGGTTTGGAAGTCCTTTATCCCTTAGAATGCTATATTTTACCATAAAATCATTTATGTCTTCTTGAATACTTTGACATCTTCTTTCCGGGTTAAGCATTAAGTTCTTTTTGGTCAGAACTTTCTTAATTTCAAGGATAGTACTAGTTTGATCTTCGATATCCCATTGTTCTAGTTGTTGCCTGTTTTTTCTATTCAAGAAGTTGATTAATTGGGTTGCCTCTTCAGGTTTCTCCCCCAATTCTTCCCTGGTCTTCTGTATAGCTTCTGTAGCTAGTTTCATTAACTCAGTCTGTTAAAAAATAATCTAAATAGTAGACCAAATATCATTGATAGAATCATTGATATTGGTCCATAAAATCTCTCTGATATCTTTCAATGGCTTTTCCAATGTTAAGTCATTCTCTAATATTTTGATTCTTTCAGCCATCTTTCTATCCTTTCTCTCTTCTTCAGTGTAATTGATCTATGATAGCTCACAATTGTTTTCCAAGCTGGTAATCTTTTCTTTTAGTTTCTTTATTTCAATTGCTTGGATTTTCATTTCTTCCATGGACTTTATTAAGTCCTCTACTTTCTTTGTTGAAGTTGATGCTGCTTCTGATGTACTTGTTGTTTTTGTTACTGGCAGAGCTGTTGTTGGAGGAAGGTTGGGTGCCAAAGATGCTGCAATAGTAGATGGCACTACTATAGAAATTATGGGTGTTATAGTCTGAGGCATGGTGGTCGACTCACCCTTTTTGGACTGCAAATCTTCTTCTAGTTCCTACTCTGTTTCTTTCAACTGCTCATTCAACTTAAGGATCAATTCCATAAGTTCTTCCTCATTTTGTTTCTCAATTACTTCCACAGTTTGTGGATGTATGAGGCGAGGGAGTTTGAGTTGTTTCCTGAGTGTAGCAATGTCATCATTCTTTTTCTTTATCAAACTTTTAACTGATTTAACATCTTTGGGATCATGTTCCAACTTAATCACTAGATCTTTTAGTGATTTTATCGTTGTGTCCTTAGCCTGAGAAGAGGATTTTTCCAACTATAACTATGTTTTAGTATTATACAAAGAATTCTTCAATTGGTGTGCAACGATGGCTTACTGGTCAATGTGCAATAGACCATCTCACCCATTTTCTTATGGAGCTCAATCTGATCAGTTGGGTGGATGTCTCTGTCAAGAACTTCAAAATTTGTTTTTAAATAATCTGCCATGGACTTTGGTTGTTGTACTGTTGGCTTCAGAAACCTCGTCTGCATCTTTCCCTCTTTGATGTCAAAGGCTGACATCAACCTTGTCTGATTTGTAGGAGCCATTTTCAGATATTTGGCATAGGTTTGAGCTTTGAGCCACTCATTCCTAGATTTAATCTCTTTTTACTTTTCTTTCAAATCCTGGCTCTGCTCTGAAGCTGTCCTTAGTGATGACACTTCTACACTTTGCTGCCTAATTAGTGCCTGTGTTTGAGAGGTAGCTGGTGTCTCCCCTACTAGTGTTGTCTGCATTGTGTCACTTCTTGTCTCTTCATATTCCTATTCAGACAAAGGATTCAATCTTTGTCTCTTTACATATACCTAGTCCAATGCCACTGTAGAGGGGCTAGTCTCATTCCTACTTCTTTTTCGAATTCGCTTCTCATTAAGGGGGGTCTCCAATACTGGAGGGTTTCCTATGTTTGTATCAGTTTGGGTCAACACCTCAGAAATGCTATGTGATCCTAAATCGTTTCTCTGTCCTTAAGTCTCTGGTTCTATTGATGTCTGTGCACTATGCTCCAATGTTGGTCTCTATGAAGATTCTCCAGGCACCTGTACAAAGGAATCTAGATCAAGTTGTCTTTCCAAATCTTTCAAAAAAAATTCTACTTCAACTTGTGTACTATCTTTTTCTATAAGTGTTCCCTCCACCCATTCATTTTGATTTGCATACTGTTCTATCTCTGGAATACTATGATGGATGTAGGGGAATAGTTTATGCTTCTACCTTCTGTCACAGATGAAGCTATGAGGATCATAAGGCCAAATGAAACTTTTTTCAATCTCATTCTCTCAAGGATTTCCTCTGCCTCTTTCCCTGCTCTTATGTTGTTGCAAATAAATGGGCCTAGGTGTTTCTTTATCCTTAACTAAGCTTTCTTCTTTGCTTTTATAAAGTGGATTTCATCGGAATTGATCATTTTCCTGTACTACTCCAGGGAAAATAATCTCCTGGGGAGGTATTTAGGCAGTTTAAAGGGAGGTAGCTCACACCCATAAATCTTGATCTCATATGGTTCTAGTACAAGTACCAGTCCCCAACCTTGTATTGCTTGGATAACTGAAGAATTCTATTAATATCATCACTGATTCTAGGAGGGGGACTTCCTATCAACATAGTAGTTACTGGATGCTCAAATTGATCAATAAAATGTGTATAAGGATAGGGAGAAGAAGGTGAATTGTGAAAAATGGAAGTCCAGAAGATGACTGAGCTAGGATTCCCTTTGGTTTCAAGCTTTTGTATAGAGAAAGGGAATTTATCAGCTTGGTAGTAAAAGAAAAGATGATAGAGGACTGAAGAATATTTAAATACCCTCTCATTCTCTAATATCATGAATTGGTCATGCATCTTATCAGCAATGAATGTAGCATAGTCAAATTTGGCTTCAAGAGGTTAACCATGGGTGAAAATAGACATGTAGGCTAAGGTCAACTCATCTACATACTCACTAGTAGTAAAACCCAAAATGCAAGCAATCATGGTGATGATATCCTGGCCCAGACTTGTAAAGAAGCTTGACATATAAGGAGAGGGTTCTTTTGGCCTGTATTTTTCTTCCATGCAGGTCTGACAGACTTGGTTAATTTCGAAACTGGATAGCCTTAAAGATTTATCAAGTAAATCAGCAATTGAAAGAGTAGTGAGGTTCTGGCCAAGCTGTAATTGCAACATTTTGTTTATAGACTCAGCTGTAATGGTGAAAAGAATTTCTTGGTTAGGGGACATTACAGCTCTCAGATTGGGGTTGTAGTTTGCATGGCATTGGTGGGAAATATCTAGGAAAATATGGACAGTGGGGAACTGATATTTAATGAGATTTAACTCCCAAAGACCTATTTTATTAGTGTTGTTCAAATAATTATCCTGATATCTGCAGTATAGCTTCAAGGGGGTTTCATCAAAAGTAAGGTCCTTAATTTGAAAATCTTTATCGACCAAGGGAAGGTAGTCTGAATCCCTGTGGGGAGTAGTGATTGGTGCGACATTTAGGGCGACATGGGCTTCCATCCTTGGTTCTTGTGTATTCCAGGAGGAAAGTTGGGGTTTTCAAGGATTTCAAATAAAACAGGTACTTAGGGAAGTCTTCGGACTAGGAAACAACTTAATTGTACTGAATCATTTGAGTTTAGAGCAATTTAGTCGAAGTTCAGTACAAAAACAAGGTTTCTGAGAAGGAAATGCAGTAAATAACTATTTATGGTTGACTGTCGGGACAAATGGCTATGGTGAAGGTTTTTCAGGGTGCGCACAGTAGTCTGTAGTGGCCTGGAGTTCAGAAACTGATAGTGGTTGGTAGTTGGGAATAATTTGCTGGTCTGGACGTACTTTGTGCATGCATGGAAGCGGAACTTTCTTTTTTTGGTAAAAAGAGAAAACCATGAATATTTTTGTTTTATTTACAAAGTCAACGAATGTTTGGAATTTGGTGGGTGAATGCAAAAAGATAGTTGGAGTTAACTGACTGAGGGGACACTTTGTCATTTAGCGAAAGCTGTAAGCGGGAGTAGTAATGGTTTTCATCGCACAACTTTTAGGAGGTTGGTGGTTTTGGTGGAGGGTCATGCGATGCCACAAATGGGATGACATGTAGCATCAGCGAAAAGTCAAAACAGATTTCATTGCGTGGTTAACGTTCGACCAAAAGGCTCGCGCGATATGAGTGAGAGTCGTCAGATGAGGGAGGGCAGATCGAACAATAGTCGGCGGTGGAAAGTGTTAGGGAGTTAATGGAGGGGGCCCGCTACATAATTAAAATAATTAAAATGACTTAATTATATCGGGGATGATGGTATTGGCGGAGAGGTTATTAATTAATCCAGATGACTAATTAATCCCTTTTTTAATGCATTGGGGGTTTGGCTCTTAATTAATCGCGATTCGATTGACTAATCCAATTTAATTAACTTTATTTATGGTTTATTTTTCAAACCATAGGGACAGGATATTTATTTATTTTGGGATTTTTATTACTAATACGAGAAAGGGTAATGTGTTTTGGGGTTTAAATAATAAGAGTTAAAAGTTAATATGACCATGGAAAAAGAAAATGTGCTAAGTAAATGTTTCCGAAAATACATTCATCATCCAACATTATGACTTAGGCTAAAATGTGTTTGGGGGGTTTTTATAAAGAACCATTTATTTTTCCTAAGTAAAAGAGTGATTTTACCTTAGGAAAAGGATTTGAAGGAAATGAATGAATTATGAAGGGGGTGACTTTTGATGAAGGGGTTTTAGCACTTAGGCCTTACAAGTTATTGGGTTGAGGGTCTGGTCCCTCCAGAAGTTAGAGAAATGCTCTGAGCCCCTTTAACTTTCAGGTTGTTGGTGCCTTTAGTACTTATGGGAAATTAGTAAAATTTAGGGAAAAAATGAGTGAGGAAGTTAATTAGTTTGACTTTTGTCCATGATGTAAATGTCTCCATTGTCATCCATATCTTTAAGTGCTTTTGATGATGAAAGTATATGACTTGATATTTGGATAATCATTCATCATGCATAATTCTGCAACCAATCATCTACTTACCCTACCTACTTATCCTACCATTTTTTCTTCTTTTATTAGGGTGCACTTAAACTGGCAAACCCTTATCAAAACCATTTCTTTTCTTTTATAATGGTATTAACTAAGTCTATCCTTATTACATCCAAGGGCTCAGATTAAATTGTTGAGCATCCTTTTATTCACTCTACCTATCTACTTATCTGCCAAGATTAAACAGTTTGGTCAGATTTTATTCTCTATCTCTAAGCATGAAATTGAAAACATGGAATAACCAAGATTAAACTATTTGGTTACCATGGATTGTGGCATAAGTAACAAGTTGCACACAATTATTTATACAAAAAGTGAAATAGTAGTGGCATTTGGGCTTGCACACTTTCATGGTCTTTTTATTTTTCTTTGGGGTTCATTTTATTTCATTTTTTTGACCTTTTCTTTATTCTTTTTTCCCTTTGATTTTTCTTTTAGGGCATACCCTCTTTACATTTTTTAATTTTTTGATTTTTTACAAATATGGAAAACATTTGCAACAAGCAAAGGTATGTACATATTTTAGAGCTAAACCAAGTCAATCATGATATATGACACCTATTGGTATAGGAACATAATAATGGCTCCACTTGGGGATGGATTTTCCTGGTGGAAAGTCAAGAACTGTAGATCAATGGCCTTTGAAATACTTTGATTGTGTTTTGCAAATCTCCTTTTCCTTGCTGATTTATTTGTATGTATGACAGTAATATTTTTGAAGCTTAGGGCCTTCTCTTCAGGCTTCAACTTCAAAACTTTTACCATCCAATCAACACTGAACATTATGAAGGATATAGTATGTACAACTGAACTGGTAAAATTAGTAAATTGGGTCAATGTAGTGCTTTAACATTCGACCATTGACTGGTCCTCCTTCAATCTCTGCACCATTCAATTCTTTGAGAAAATATGAATTATTTCCTCTGAAGGCATATATAATGTATGGTCCTTTCCACAGGAAGTCAAACTTCCCATGTTTCCCTTTGTCCTCTCTTCTTGAATCCCACTTTAACACTTTGTCTCCCAGATAGAAGTCTTCTGCTTTGGTCCTTTTGTCAAAAATATTCTTAAGTTTTTCTTGCAGTACTTGGGCTCTATTGTATACTTCCTCCTTGGTTTGTTGTAAATGGATAGTTTGGTTAATTCTCCTCTGTATATCATTTGGTTCCACTTGGGCTTCTTGAAGTGATTTCGTGACTGTAACTCCTAAAGATGACGGGAAAACTGCCTACATTCCATACACTAGCTCATAGCGACTGGTTCCAATTGATTTCTTAGTTGTAAGCCTATTTGCCCACAAAGCATTGGTTAATTTCTTGTTCCAAGTTTTCTTATTGTCTTCCAATATTTTTTTGATAATATTCATTAGACTTTAATTGGAGGATTCTGCAAGTCCATTCCCTTGAGGATAGTAAGCTGTGGAATGACCAAGTGTTATATGATACTTGTGACAAAAATCAATCATTTTCTTTGACTTGAAGGCTGCAGCATTATCTGTGATAATTTTGTCAGGATAACCAAACCTAGATAGAATATTAGCCTCTAGAAAACCTATTATTACAGTATCAGTGACCTGTCTAGAGGGAATAGCTTCTATCAATTTGGTAAAGTAATCAGTTGCAATGAGTATCCATTTATGCTGAGGAGAAGAAGGTGGATGGATTTCTCCAATGAAGTCAAGACCCCATTGTTGAAAAGGTTTTTTTGTGGAAATAGGTTTCAAAGGCAAGGGTAAGAGTTTTCTTTTTCCTTCAAAGATCTGACACTTGTGGCAGGAAGTTACAAATTTTTTAACATCTGAAAACAAGGTTGACCAATAAAATCCAGCTCTTAGAATTTTGTCAGTAGTTGACTTCCATTAGAGAAGTCCACCACAATCCCCTGCATGAAACTCATGGAGTACTTTTTCATATTCTTCTTTTAATACATAGCTTAACAAAATGCCTTCATGATTTTTCCAAAATAAGGTATTATCCATAATGTAAAATTTCGAAGCTTTCATTTTCAAAAACCTACTTTTAGTTCTGGACAACTCTGGAGGAGACTGCAGGCTTTGTAGAAAATATATTATATCAGAATACCAAGGTGAGTCTAAAAAGGGTTGGCTAATCTGTGGAGTCACCATCTCCTATTTGTTATCCAGTTTTGCAATAAGATTTTTTGTAGGGCTTGGCAATTTATTTCTGCCATAAGTTTGGCCAACTCATGACCTTTAATTAACTTGGTATGTTTTATCTCTATATCATATTCTAAAATAGTAGCTATCCATTTTCTCCTCTTGCCATCAACTCCATCCTGTGTCAGGATATCTTTGACTATAGCATTAGGAACATAAGCTACTACATGTGAATACAAAATATACACTCTGAAATCTTTAATAGCTTTTACCAAAGAAAAAGCTTGTTTTTCCATTATTTTATACTTTAATGAGGCATCTCTAAGAGCTTTACTAAAAAAGGCTATTGGTTTTTCACATCCTTGATCATCCTTTTGTAGTAAAACTACAACTATGGTGTGTTCTGATGCAAAGGAAAAGATAATGAAGTCTCTGTCAAATTTTGGGCTTGCAAGGACTGGTGTTTGAGTTAAGGTTAATTTTATTTCTTTGAATGATTGTTTAGCCTCTACTGTCCACTTAATAGTCGAATCTTTTTTCAACATGTTATTCAATAATCTAATTAGTTCAACTAAATTAGAGATGAATCTTCTTAAAAAAATATTTTCCCTAAAAATGACCGAAGTTCTTTAATGTTTCTTGGGTGAGGTATTTGCAAAATAGCTTCAATCCTAGTTTGGTCAATCCAGATTCCATCTTTAGAGATAATGTGGCCTAACAGTTTTCCTTCTTCCAAACCAAATGAAGATTTCTTTGGGTTCAGAGAGATGCCAAATTTTCTGCATTTAAGGAAAACTTGCCTGAGGTGATCCAGGTGTTGTAGATCTGACTTAGAAAAGACTGTTATATCATCAAGGTATATAACTAGGAAATCATGGATTTCCTTTGCAAAGGCAATATCCATTGCCCTTTGAAAGGTGGCCCCTGCATTTTTCAATCCAAAGGGCATTTTGACATACATGAAGGTGCCCCATGGGGTTGTGAATGCAATTTTTGCTTGATCATCAGGATGGACTAAAATTTGGTTGTAACTTATGGAACCTACTACCCTTTGCAGTATGTGATCCATTTTTGGTAAGAGATAGTTATCTTTGAGTGAGACTTTGTTCAAGTTTCTAAGGTCAACACACAGTCTGATTTCTCCTATTTTCCTTCTTTTAGGGACAAGATTAGATACCCAATCTGAAAACCTAATGGGGGCAATGATTCCTGCTTCATACATTCATTTGATCTCGTTTTCAATGGAAGGTAATAACACAGGATTGATTCTTCTTAGTTTTTTTTTCTGAAAGGTTTCTGATCTTCTTTCAGAGGGATAGTGTGTTGTATAATACTGGTATCATAGGATATTAAGTCTTCATAACTATAGGCAAAAACATCCTAGAATTCTTTCATTAGCTCAATATATTTCAACTTTTCCTCGGGGGGTAATGATTTAGACAATTTTATCAGTTTAGGATTCTCTTGAGTTCCTATGTTGCATTCTTCAATGTCTGCTTTCAAGGGATCCATCTTAGTATTTTTAGGAATATCATTGGAGTCAAATAAGTCCTCCAAAGGAGTTAATCCCTTGGGTAATTGGTTATCTTTGAGATTTATGACTTCAGTTTCATCATCAATTATTTCATCAATATCCATTTGCTTTAAATCCTGAATATCTGCTTTCATGAATTTAGTAGGGTGAAGCATGTTTATTGATTTTTCTTCCAATTTTTTAATGTCTAACTCATTAGTGTGATCAAAATTTGAAACTATGTCTACATCTATATTAATGCTAGCAAATTCTTCATCTAATGTCAGAAAGTGATTAATCTACTTATCGTTTTCAAAAGCTTGCCAGTTCTTAAGATTATTAGGTATAGCGATCCTATACCTAACCTCAGCAGTATACTAGTGATTGGGTTAGAAAGGAAATTTGCAGGTGCTGGCAAACATAGCTAGGCTATGAGATTGCATGTTATGTTTTCTAGGAATAGTTGCAAGCTTGGTTTCTAAAAAACTGTTAAGGATTTCTATAATTGTACCTCTGTAAAGTCCTAATCTAGGGTCTCTAGTTATGTAAACTTCGTTAATCTATTTAACTATTAGTTCAAAATCTCCCATGATTGATACACTTATAGCTCCTTATCCATTGACTAGCTTGAGGCCTAGCAAGAGTGCTTCATATTCTGCCATATTGTTTGTACATTTGAAATTTAACCTATAGGCGTGTCCTTCTGCATGATCATTTTCTAAGTTATAGATCCATACCCCTACACCTGCACCTACTTTGTTTACTGAACTATCAAACTCTAAATGCCATAAAATTTCATGTTCATAATTTGTATTTGGAGTAATGGAATCTTTCTTAGCTAAGGTATCTGGATTTTCTTTTTCATCTGATATCTCTTGAATTTTGACAATTGACTTTTCTTTTAAAATTTCTTTGGTTCTGCTATTATACCATTTGGAATATCATCTAAATCAGTTTCTGCATTATAGAGAATAAAGGAATCCATATCAGAATGCAATGAGTAAATGGGAAAGTTTTGAGGCTTCTCCTAACTACTCACTACATACTTCATTAAAGTTTCTCTATATAGCTTCTTTGGTTGTCCAAAAATAGATATGGTAACGTATGACATGTCTAATTGTAGATACCCTTGAAGTTTGGCAGCCCAGGATTTGGACAACAGCATGCCATATTTGGGTGGAATGTCTGCTACCACTATGTCCATGAGTATAGTTTTGGCAGGGTATTGGACCAACGAAACACATAAATCCTTTATAAGCCATAAACACCTCACTTGACTGGAATCAAAGGAAAATAAATCCTTATAGGGTCTAGTGATGTCTAAGTTAAGTTTCTCCATAACAGACTTGGGCATGAGGTTGTGCGAGGCACTAGATTCGAACATGGCGTTATACAAAATCTTATCATGGATATTGAGACTGGCATAGAAAGGGGGTATCCCTCCTTCCAGTGGTTTCCCATTTACTTCAAGGCCAAAAATCAACTCGGGCTGGTCATCAAAGAGATTTACACAATCTGCATTTTCAATGACATTTAATGATTTGTTTACCTAAGACTTGTAAATATCATGTTTTACTAGTTCTATCAAAGGAACTGAAATTTTAAGCTTGGCTACCTCTGCTCCAAGATCAAAGGGTAAGATTACTTTGTCTATTTGAAATTTTGTATTTCTGGCAGCAACATTCTATGTTTTCTTCTCTTTCAGGATTTTGGACATTCTTTGCTGATTTTTCTAATTCGATCTTTGGAGATTCTTCCACTATTTCCTTGGAGGGAAGAGAAGTGGAAGGTTGTTCATTATCGGGTTGATTATCATAAACATCGTCTATGGAGGGGCTAGAGGGGTTTTGATTTGTTCTTGAAAGGATTTGAAGTGTTTTTGTCACTGGAACTGTTTTACCCTTTTTAGGTTGATTAGGACCTATTTTCTGGTTTGTTTCTGGGGCATCAGTACTTTTTATGCTTCTTAAATTATACTACATATGTACCTCAAAAATAGTAGAGTCATATCCTTGTCTGAAATCAAATGACTCTACTGTTTAGGTTTTGAATTGTTCCAGTATGTGGGAATCTTGGTCATCCTGAGTTAGGAAGACATCTTCCTCATCATCTAGACCCATTAAATTTATCTAAGTGTCTTGTTCAGGGTACTCTGAGTGGGAGGCCCCTGCATAGTTTTCTTGGAAAGGTGGTCTAATATTCTGGTCAGGAATACTCTTTCTAGCATTTTGGTTCTGATTTTTCCTAAAGTTAGGATTTCTCCCTGAATTAGCCTGTTGGCCATCCCAAGGAGATTTTCTTTCAATTATTTCAACTCTATCCAACAATCTATCCATTCCTTTAACTATAGCATCCATTTTTTGTTCAAAGGGTGTATTTTCTTCTTTTAAAGGTATTCTTCTCTCATTCTTAGCTTTGGATCTTTTGGAGAGCAGGTTGGCTTCAACACTTACCGTTACACTCTGCATTTCTTCCAGAGTGGGGGGAGTTCCTTTCTCTTAACTGGAAAGCCATATCTGCATCAAATCCATCAGGAAATTTGATCAGGGCTAAACCAGGTGGGGGTCTAAGGTCGAGTGGAATGGCACTATAAACACTATTGAACCTAGTGCAATAGTCCTGAACGGTTTCATGAGGTCCCCTTTTAAGGTTCTCATATTCAGATAAAATCTGTAGGGGGTCCTTCCTTTTCTCCCACCTATTTAACAATTGTTGGTAGAGAATTCTTAAACTATATATACTTTGGGGGGCTAAAGATCTAAACCAAGTTCTAACTTCCCTAGTCAGACTCTGAACGAAAATTCTCATTTGAACATCAACTGTGTCTATCTCATATATCTCAAAGTAGTCAGTCATTTTCCTAGTGTGTTGCTGAGCTGTGTAGGTTCCAGTGCCATCAAAGGTAGTAATTTTACTCTGATAGTCTTGAGGCATTGCACCTAGATTAGCAGGTAGCACAAGAGGAGCATATCTATTGGCCATGATTCTAGGTTGGGTAGTAGTATGAATGGGAGTTGGGGTAACAAGAGGTGTTTGGGTTGTATAAGAAGAACTAGAGGTAGTGGTGGGATATTGAGTGATGATAGGTGCGAGATGAAGTGGAGTGATGAAGCGAGGGGTGGAATGGATTTCAGAAGAGTGAGGAAATAGTGATGAACTAGCAGAAAGAGAAGTAGTTTCAGAAAGTTCGAGTGTTCTATCGGTGGTAAGAGATGACTAAGTGGAATTTTGCAGATATCGATCAATTGACAAATTGGCTCATTGGATTTCAAGTTCTCTGAGGAATTCTGGATCTTGGACTAGGTCCAATAATTCACTGTCAGATGTGGTTCTAAACAGAGAGAGTTCAAAGTGTTCATCAAAAGGAAGATCTTCTAGGAAAAGCCGCTTAATAGGACATGAATGTGATCTGAACAAAGGTCTGGGGCTCAATGAACTTTCTTGTCTTCTGATGATTCTAGGAATCAGGTTAGGATTTTCAAACACAGGGGGTGGATTAGGATCAGGATTAGCCCTAGTGTAATGAGTCCTTTCTGAAGCCAAATTTCAAATTTTTATATGCTTTCTTATATGAATGTTCAAAATAACTTCTAAAAATCCTTTAAGATGCTTTAAATCAAACTTTCGAGTTTCTTAAAGGTTTATTTCAACTGAGGAATTGTTCATTCCCCAGTATGGTCGCCACTATGTTATCACTCAGATTTTCCTTAGAAGTTATTTAAAAGAAGGAAAGGATCCAAGGTAACTACAAACCAACTTTTAGACTTAGGTGCTAGCCCACCTAGTCCAGAGAGGGCTCTCTCTTTATGATTTAGCTATGTTTGAAAAGATTTTAGGCTACTATTAATGTTCAGGGAGGTTGTTTTGTTTGAGATTGGTGGAGTTCTGAAACAAATGGGAAAACTAGGCTTTAGGCCATTGGGCTATGGAGTCAATCAGGGATAATTCACTGGATTAAGTCAAATTTTTGAGGTATGAGTTCAACAGGTAGGATAACAGAGTAAAAACAAACTTTTGGGGCTTGAATGGATGATAGTTCTTCTCAAAACTAGAGGGCAATCAAGAATCCTCAAGTTAGTATAAGAAAGAAGAAGGGAAGATAGGTCAACCAGAAAAGGGAAATTAAGAATCCTATACCAGGGACTTATTATAGAAAAACTACAGGGATAGAGGAGCAATTAAGAATTCCTTTATCGAAATAGTTTAGAAGAAAGCATATAAATGGTAGATTATTGATAGCAGAGAGCAATAAATCTAATCCTGATATACTTTGACTATTTTACCATTTAGATTTCAGATGCATGGAACATGGAAACATATAGAAAACTCATAAAATCACAAGGATATAATACTTATTTGCAATTATACTGCACAAGAATCTGATGAAATGTCCTCAACTTTTATTCCTTTTCCAGTAAAAATCCAGATTTGAGTACAAAAGCTTTCTCAGCTCGATAGCATAGATTTACAGAGATGTTATAGAATCCACCCTCAATATTTCAAATGGAGAAGTATTTATACAAAAATTACATCAAAAATATCTCATAACTATATGAGATTTATTCTAGGGAATAAAAAATATCTCTTACAAAAATATAGAAACAGATGTAAAATTGATTGCTGCAGTCCCTTTATTTATGGAAGAGCTGGAGGTTGAAACTCGAATTTTCCTCTTGTTGTTGCTTTAGTAATTGTGTGTTGGATCCTTGCTTACTTTTCCCTACTGATACTCTTTATATGTTCCTGATACTCTTTACCTGTTTACCAAACTTCACCTCTTTACCAGCCTTTACCTCAGTAAATATCCTCTATTTACCTCAGAATTACCATAGTAAATTATAGGATATCGAGCATATTGGTCCACCATTCTTCATTTGGTATCTTCATCTTGATCAATTTCCTGTACACTTCGTCAGCTTCAGTATACTTTGCAAAATTGGGTTGGACTATGAACATGTGTTTTACTTCATGCTCAATATAGAAAAGATTTTCCAAACCATCATACAACACTTTCCCTGTAGGTAGTGCTTTCACTGTGGAAGAACTGGCTTGACTCTTGACTTTTTTGTGCAGTATTTCAATGTAGTCATAATGATTCATCAGCTTGTCATTTATGAGAAATAGGTTTGGAAGTCCTTTATCCCTTAGAATGTTATATTTTACCATAAACTAATTTATGTCTTCTTGAATACTTTGACATCTTCTTTCCAGGTTAAGCATTAAGTTCTTTTTGGTCAGAACTTTCTTAATTTCAAGGATAGTACCAGTTTGATCTTTGATATCTCATTCTTCCAGTTGTTTCCTGTTTTGGCTATTCAAGAAGTTGATTAATTGGGTTTCCTCTTCAGGTTTCTCCCCTAATTCTTCCCTAGTCTTCTGTATAGCTTCTGTAGCTAGTTTCATTAACTCAGTCTGTTCAAAAATGATCTAAATAGTAGACCAAATATCATTGATAGAATCAATGATATTGGTCCACAAAATCTCTCTGATATCTTTTAATGGCTTTTCCAATGTTAAGTCATTCTCTAATATTTTAATTCTTTCAGCCATCCTTCTATTCTTTCTCTCTTCTTCAGTGTAATTGATATGTGATAGCTCACAATTGTTTTCCAAGCTGGTAATCTTTTCTTTTAGTTTCTTTATTTCACTTGCTTGGATTTTCATTTCTTCCATTGTTGTTGGGAAAAGTATCCAATTCGGAATGCCCCTATCCCACTCTAAGGTGTGATAGTGCCTTAGCAACAAACAAGGTAAACTAATTGAGTATTCTTCTTTATGAAATGTAAATGAGGAGAAAGGATGTAACTAACCTGTGTCTTCCGCTAGTTTGTCGATCCAAATCACTCCTCTCTTCAGTAGCTCCCAGCTTCTTACTCCTTCACCGGCCCAGCTTCACCGAATTCCTGCAAGATCACAAGAGAGAGAGACTACACAAAGATACAGATATACATTCATAAAAAGCTCAAGATCAGATTAAGCTAAACATGTAAGCATAACAAAACATCATTGGTACACAACATGTAGGAGAAACTCAAATAGTTTATTGATAGAATAAGAAAGTCCAAGAGGAGATACAACCAAGTGAGTTCTGATCCAGCATCTACCTCCCAGCAAAGGAATCCCTTCCTCTCCTCCAACAAAGCATAAATCACCCAATGTACTAATCTCAATCTCAAACCAACAACAATTCTCTGCAAAGTACAAAATTCCAGCCTCCTGAACCTCTGGGTGAGAGATCCATATATAGATGTAAGCAGAGAGGATGAGTCAGCTTATGTTTTGACTTGTGGCTTCTCTCTGTCAGTTCTTGCTTCCACTTGGAGGTTGAGAGCCTCTTACTCATCACTAGTCGAATTCATTGAGGCAAGTGTCATTGGAGAAGATTCTGGAAGCTTCCAGGGTCTTTCCACCTCGTTGAATGAGCTTGCCATTTGTCATTTCCCGCTCAGCGCACCCTGGTAGTGCTTCCACCTATGTTGCAGTGCACCTAGCCAGCGTAGTCTCTGCATTTCAACGCAGGCAGCTAGTGGAGCCTCTGAATTGATCCTGAATTGACTATTTCTGAGTGGTTTTTGGTGGAGAACTTCTGGGAGAAGCTGTCATTGGTTGACCTTGTTCCTTTAGGAGCTGTAACAACATCTTTAGGGACTCTGGATCCCTTGAATTATGGACATTTCATGCTTATAGCTGTAAGGCACAAAAATGTCTATAACAATTTCCCCCTAAAGTATGAGGCCGTTTATCGGGTGAAATGCTTTATTAGGAGGATCCGAAGTTCATTCAATGCTGGGAGGAGACCTGTAATAAGATACAATACGATACATTATTTTTCATACTGTTTTCATGATCTAGCTGAGGCAGGCATTCCCATGCTCAGCTTTATAAATTCATTTTTTTGTACATAGGACAGACAATTGTCTGATGATAGACTGATGATCCTGCTGAAATCATCATCCTTTGGTAGGATGATTGTCTGTGCTGCAATGTTGTACATGTCAATGTCTTTATTTTTCCTGAATATATATCACAGCCCAGATGGATGAAACTAGATCCGGGGTCTTCAAACTCGTTCGATCTTCACTCTAAGTACAAGTCAATCCATGTGAGAAATGTTCTGAAGTCGAACATGGAAAGACATCGCTTGATTACCAGTCAATGATGTAAACCGTTAACAAGCGCGAGAGGAATCACCGATAGTGATAATGACCCTCAAGGTATTGCAGTACAATTCACGTGGTGTGAATAAAGGACTTGGCGTCGAACACCACGCAAAATCTTTCGGTCGAAGGTCATTGATGTATACCTGTCGCCGGAAGTGAGAAACTTGCCATTGAGGCATGCAAGCTTCAAAGTACTGAAGGGGTTGTTCCTAGATCAACTTCTTGGATAATGAGCTGATGTCGACAAGAAGCGATCCGTCAAAGGAGGGCCTTGATGTATCCCACATCAGTGACATGGAACGGAGCAAATGATTTTGATGGAGGTGAAAACGATCTGATGATATATGGTTCAGGGTGGCGGTCATGAAAGAATGAAGGATAATGTATGGTAGTGGATGGGACACGATTGACTTCTCTGGATGACTTCTCTTGAACATATCGGCAACACTGGTGTGATGGATTGGTAGCATTTACCCCAAAGGTGGATGGTATGGCGAGACCATGGTGATGTGACTGGTGAATGAAACAACCCAACCCGACTCTGGCACGAAGTGGAAGTGTCATGTTCAAGAGCGACTTGCTACCAATAAAGTTCTTTGAGTTTCTTCCCAATTTTTCCCCAGTCATTGCTGACCAATACCTCTTTATTTTTGTCAAGCTTGAGGAGGATAACATATGCTTGTTCTATAATTTTCCCTTCGGGCAAACCCATCGCTATGTTTTAACGAGCCTAGCAATAGTGAAACTCGTTCTCGTCTAAAGACAAGTTTGTCGCTATTAATGTTTTTTAACGAGTTTAACGACAAAGATAACTCGGTCCCTTTTCATTTTTAGAGAGTCTAAAAAGGTACGTAAAGATAACTCCAAAGTTCCTTTTTCGTCATCTAATCCCTTAAGTCCGAAAAAGTATAAAACAATACAGAAGGGATGAATTTTCGATAGTTTTTATGAGCCGAACAAAACAAGCACTCGATATTTTTGTGCAATAATCCCTCAGGTCCAAAAAGATTAAAATCTAGAGGAGGGATAGCACTTTCGGTCGCTTTAATGAGCTGGAAGGCCAAAACTCGGCAATCTTTTCATATTTTACGAGTCAGATGAAAAGAGCTTAAAGAAGACTCGTCTTTTGAGGAACGAGTGATAAAACGGGTAGCAGCTGATTCCAGGTAAGGGTTGGAATTTTCCAATCACGGCAGTGTCACAAGGATGGCTAGTGAAATCACTCTTCGCAGCTGTTCCTCAAAATGGGTAAACAATCAATATGGAGGTGAATGATCGGCCAATGGAAAAGTGGAGGTGACGGTGCAAACACGACCAAGGCTTTAGTGGCTGATAATGTTACATTCACAGTGGTTATTTACCAGGGGATAGTTCATTTTTTAACGAGCTTAAACGTGGGTGGAAACATTTGCTCGGTGCGGGTTTATTTTTTAACGAGCTTGAACTTTGTGGTAACACTACTCGATCTTATGTTTATTTTTTAACGAGCATGAACTATGTGCTAAAACTGCTCGATCTTATGTTTATTTTTTAACGAGCATGAACTATGTTGTAAAACTGCTCGATAACATGGTCTAGTTTTGATTTTTTACCATAAATAGCTTTGCCTTTTCAAAGATAGTACTGTACCCTCAATTTCTGCATCAAACTAGTTAGAAATGAATAACATTTGTTTGAGAATGAGATTAAAACACTAATATTTCACTTTGAACTACGTAAAAGCTATTAAAAAGTGTTTTTACTTCTCATTTTACCATTTCATTTGAACTTGGTTTGTTGGAGCTTTGGAGGTGCCTCTTCCCCCTTAATTTTCATCAGCTGATTTTGGGAGATTCTGTGGACGATTCTCGGCGCCGTCTGGACCAGGTAGGAGCTAAACCTGAGCTCTTTTATTCCATGGTTTCCTTTCTGCATTCTGTGCTTGATTTCCTATTTTTCTGAGCCCCTGGGGTTTGATGGGGTCGCTCTGCCATCAACGCACCTTGGGCACTCGAAACCTGCGCTGAATGTCAAGCAGTATGAAGGGAGTTTTACCTTCAACGCAGGTGGAACACTGTGCAGGTGCGTTGGGCGCTAAAAAAGGATTTTGTTGCACAGTTTTTGATGAAAATTTTTTCTTGTTTCTCATCAAAACCAGGATCTAACTCATCTCATGTTTGTTTTTTCAGAGATATTGGAGCAAAATGACCCTTACATGGCGAGAACGAGAACAAGAAGAAGAGGACATGATTGCCCTACATGATCCGGTTACGGTGAACGCGCTGCGGAACTGTGGTCTGCTGAAGTTCTTCCGCATCTCTAGCATGAGACAGCAGATCAACCTACTGTAGTATTGCTCGATGCTTGGGATCCTATCAACCAAGTTTTCCAGATTAGGGGCAAATCTATCCCCTTGACCGCAGTAGACATTTACTTCTTGACTGGCTTGTCGAGGCGGGGTGCCCCCATCTCTTTGTCAGGTTCGGCCCGAGGGAGTGACTCTGTGAGAGATTATGTCCGCCAGTATTGTAGGGAAGGATCTCAGCCGATTAAAGATGGCAAGATCGTTATCCGTGAGGTTGCTGATAGGTCCCTTAGGTCTATCCTGTACACTATTGGCAGGATGGCCGGTAGTGCGTCTCTTCATGTAGCCAACAGATCTTATATGCAACATGCCTTGGAGTGCCTCCAACCGAAAATATTCAACTGGTGTGATGCAGTACTTCTTCAGATGAAAAGTCAGTTGACCAAGGTAAAGGACGGGAGGTTGAAGAACTTTGGGTTCGGTTCTATTTTGACCGCCTTTGCTTTGGAGAAGATACCACTGATGCAGCCACAGTACATTGCACTCGACTTGCCTTCTCCTACCGAGCCACGCATGCAGAGATGGGTTGACCACATGTCTAGGCATGCTGGTCAATCTCAGATTTCTTTTTCCGATACCTTCTTCAGGTGGTTTGAGCGTCAGGAGATGGTCTATTCCGAGTATCCATATGTTGGCATGGACTTCCGGGGTGATCCGGATTTAGTACTGCCAGACGACGAGCAGTGGGGCGCTATTGGTAAAATCTTCGACCATATCACTGTTTACTGTTTTTATTTATAATGTCCTTGTGCTTTATTCTATCAAGACTTTAATCAAACTCATGTGTGCATGCAGATGTTGGTCCTGTTCGTCCAGTAGTTCGCCTGAGAGTGCCAGCCGCTGCCCCAGCAGGAGAGGCCGCCGGGAGGGTTATCCTTCGTGACCTTGATGTGGCCGAGACCCTTACAGCTGTGCAGGAGCAGGTTGAGAGCCTTACTCTCGGTATTCTAGATGTGAGGATCGACGAGTTACCTTTACAGTTGCAGCGGCATACTACTGGTGTGCCTAGACGATGGACTCATCTCTTACGCATGATCACACAGGCTGTGACGTGCTATCACGAGCATCACTAGACTAGGGTGCCCCCTAGCATTTTGAGTTGTTGGGTCATGTGACCGATTTTGTCTTGGTTACAGAACATTATATGTAAACCATAAACAACTTATATATATATATATTTTGATTTTCGGGGTTTTATTCTGGTTGAGTTATGTGATCCACATGTACAACATTGATGATGTGTTTCTTTTTATAAATGTCGCAAATGTCTATCTAGCACATAGTTTGCTAATGAGTTGGTTAATGTGTTTAAGTTTCTGGAAATATGTTGGTATTGAATTAAATCAAATTGTCTTTCCAAATTTTTAACCCTTAGGAACATGCGATAAATGGCTGGATTTCGGACGGAATATATACCATTGAGTTGTAGTATTACGAGCTGTGAGTCTAGCCTGACGGTTAGTTGACGTATACCATGGGTGATGGCATCAGAGAGTAGTTCTATCAATGCGCTATACTCAGTGATGTTATTCGTTGATCGACTGATACATACACCTCTGAAACTTACTAACTCACCGCTTGGATCAAAAATGGCCCAGGCTGCCGAGGACAGGTTCCACGAACTACGACTCGCTCCGTTGGCATATCCAACACATGTCTCCAAAAGGTTTGACATCTGTAATAAATGTAAAAAGGTGGATTACTAAACCAAAACAAACACTTTAGCGAAAACAAAATACAACAAAAGCATATTGGTTACTATTTAAGCATAGTAACGCTTGAGGTACAACCCATTACGGGGTTGCACCAGTGGAATTCCGTCATAATCCATTAACTCGTAGGCTCCTTTCGCTAACACTCGTTTAACAATATATGGGCCCATCCATAAAGAATTAAATTTACCTACTCCCAATTTATCGGATTCTTGGTCGTAAAGCAAGACCAAGTCACCTTCTGAGAAGACACGGGGTTTGACATTTTTGTCGAACTGCGCCTTGACTCGTTTCTTATGGGCTTCGTTAGCCAAAGCGGCATCACGACGAGTTTCATCCAATTGGATTAATTCCAAGAAACGGGCATCTTCTTCAGAAGTTCCAGGGAGGAGGTCGATTGCAAGTTTAAGAGACGAGATTTCGCATTGGACTGGTAAGACTGCTTCTAGGCCATACACCAGTTGGAAAGGTGTGAACCCGGTCACATTCCTTACCGATGTTCGGTAAGCCCACAAGGCTGAGTACAGGATTAGGTGCCACCTTCTTTTGTGAACCCCGATCATCCTTTGCAACATACGCTTCAGGACCTTGTTGATCGCTTCAACTTGTCCGTTGGCTTGCGGATAATACGGGGTAGAGTTGTCGTGAGATAGCCCTAGCTTGGCAGCTAATTCAACCATCATGTGATTGCAAAAATGCGATCCATGATCTGTAACTATAGCCTGTGGTACGCCGAATCTGGCGACTACATGATTGAAAAAGAAAAGGGCAGCTGTTTCACCAGTGTTATCTAATGTAGGCATCTTCTCGGCCCATTTGGTAAAATAGTCAACGGCGACTATAATATACCCATGCCCCCCGGTCGAGGTGGGGTTACATGTCATGAAATTGATGCCCCATTTGGCGAAAGGCCCAACAGCAACTATTGGCTGTAAAGGTGCGGGTGGTCTTCTGGTTTTGTTATCAAAAATTTGACAAGCATGGCAACTTCTGACTGTGGTTATGCAATCTTTGAACATGGTTGGCCAGAAGTATCCTGCTCGTAAGATTTTTTGTGCTGTAGCATATCCAGATTGATGCCCCCCACACGCGCCTGAATTACACTCATTCAGGGCTTTTTCGGCCTCCTCATGGGTGAGGCACCTTCTCAGAACTGTATCGATACCATGACGGTAAAGCATATCACCGATGATCATGTAGTCTTTTGCTTGGTATCGTATACGTTTTTGTTCAGAGTGAGAGGTATTTGGCCTGAATTTTTAGGTCTGGAGATAAATTATTATATCTCCATACCACTCATTGCTTGTAGATATCAGAAACAAATTCTCATCCACGATTGATTCTTCGCATGTTTCATCGTTGGACGACGATGGGAGGTCGCACAATAATTTTGCGAAAACTAGAGCTTTCTTTGATTTGGATTTTACAAATTCTAGATCAAACTCTTGAAGGATTGCTATCCATTTTGAATATTTGCCCCCCAGCAACTATCGCGACAATATATAAGTCATGGGGTTGCAATCAGACAAAATGGTAGTTTTCCAAAAGAGGACATAGTGTCGAAACCTTTGTATCGCTTAAACAGCTGCAAGCACTAGTTTTTCAACATAAGAATATTTACTTTCTGTATCATTTAAGTTTTTACTTAAATAATATATAGGGTGTTCAATTCCATCGACTTCTTGAACTAAAACCATTGCGATGGTCGTATCTACTGCAGCCAGATACAGGTTAAAGTCTCTTTGATAATCGGGTGCGTACATTAATGATGCTTTTATTAAGGAATCCTTTAAAGCATCAAAGGAAGCTTGCGCAGCCTGATCCCAGACGAAGGGTACCTCCTTTTTCAAAAGACGTGTATAACCTTTAGCAAGTTCGGCATAATTTGGAATGAACCTCCTCAGAAAGTTTGCTTTCCCTTGGAGTTTCTGAATCTGAAGCAAATTTGAAGGTGGAGGAAAATTGATGATTGCCTGGACCTTGCAAGGGTCGAGACGAATCCCATCCTTTGAGACTACAAAGCCAAGTAAACGACCAGAACTGACGCAAAATACACATTTTTGCGGATTGAGTTGTATCTTGTAGTGTCGGCAACGTAGAAATATCGCTCTTAAATGCTGCGGATGATCAGTCCGCTTTCGCGAATGAGCCGGGAGGTCGTCGAGGTATGGTTGAACGATGTTCTTGTTATCATGGAAGGCATAATTCATTGCCCTCTGAAACGTCGCCCCTGCATTCTTTAAACCAAAGGGTAATTTTCGATATGCGAATGTGCCCCACGGACAAATGAATGCAGTCTTTGACTGGTCCTGTGGGCGGATATTTATTTGATTATACTCGGAAAATCCATCCATGAATGAAAAGATTTCACATCCGGCGCATTCATCAATTATCTGGTCGATGAAGGGTGTAGGGTAGTTGTCTTTCGGACAAGCTTGGTTTACATCCCTATAATCGACACACACTCTAATTGTCCCCTGTTTCTTCATAACAGGGACAATGTTCGATACCCAATCGGTTAGAGGAACCGGGTAGATAAAACCAGCATGGAGAAGTTTTTCAACTTCTGCCTTAATGGCAGCGGCTTTCTTGGGGTGCACCTACCTAAGCCATTGTCATACCGGTTTGACATCTGGATACATCTTAATTTCGTGTTCAATGATACTCAAGTCAATGCTTGGCATTTCATCATATGACCAAGCAAAGACATCTCTGAACTCACGAAAAAGAGCGTTATATATTTTCAGTTCTGAAGGAGAACAACCTTTGCCGACATAAATATTCTCTACAACATTTGTTTTAGTCGAGATATTTATGGCTATAGTCTCTTCAATATTGGATAAGTTTCGCTCGGAATCCACCGTATTTACAGTATTTGATAGGAATTCAAAAATTGTAGGGTGATAAAGGTCATCTTGAGTATCTTCTTCATATCCTGGAAGAAGGGAACGATGGTGGCAATCATTCCATGGTGTCCCTTCAATCAACATTGATTGTAGAATTCCTTCGTCGGTTCCATGCACTCTCGACCAAGGATCTAAAGGGGTACCATATTCTCTAGACCTATCTACCCAAATGCTTGATGAGCGTTGATTTGGGTTCGCCTCCCATGCCAGAAACATTGATTGCTACAATATTTCTATTAGGCTTGGGGGCAAAACCATTGCATGATCCATGTCGATATCATCTTCTGAGATCTTCATGGAAGATATCATATTGCAGGTACCTATCGACGCTACTTCCGCCAAGTCGATTGGAGGTGTAAGAGTGAAAGTTCCCATTAGTATAGGATCTTTTAGTAGGCCTACTCCGATATTCTGAAGCGAATGGGGGCTTCCATGGATCATGGGAATGCTTCCTGTAACTTGTGAACCATTAGGGAGGAAGTTTTGTTGGTTGACGATCGTAATCCCCCCTTGAAAGGGGAATGCAATCTTTCTAAAATAGGTCGACACAACAGCTGCCATGGCATAGATCCACGGTCTTCCTAGTAGGATGTTGTAATCAAGATTCCCATCGATGACTTCAACATCTATTTCTACTGTTTTTCCCCCTAGTTCAACCTTCAAGTTATTTAGGATACCATATGGGGTATATGTCCTTCCGTCGAATGCTTTTAATGTTGTCGTGGATCGCGACAAGGTTGGAGATCCTAAAGTTTTCCAGCAACTCATCGACATAATACATGTAGATGCCCCCTCATCAATAATTGTTCGATGAACAGTTTTGTTGAGGGCTTTCACTTGGATAAGGAAAGCTAGTTGAGCTGGTAACTAAGGATCGTATCCTTTGTGGTCAAAGGATACAAGATTGGAATCCTTAGGATCAACCCCACCAATGGCTGATAACAAAGCCTGCCTTTGGGATGGGCAATTTTGTAGTACTTCAAGAGTCGACATAGCGGATGGCGATTGGGCCAAATCTTCCACTATGTTATAATGCTGCGCTGCTCTGGCGCGAGGATTAAATGTCGACTTGTGTACTACTCCCTTTGGCGGTTTTATTGTTAATTCGGGAATGATGGGTGGTACAACTTCTGTCGAAGTTGTTGTCGAACTACTCGGTTGATCTTTACCTTTGTCGTTCGACAGCTGCAGATTCCCGTAATCTTTGTTCCTTGTTGAAATCAAAGCATCATTTTGTTGCTTCGAAATCGACAACATTAGCACTTGCGACGGGGAAGCATTTCCATTTTCAACCAGATTTTGTCCTGGATTTGGGAACGGATCAGTTAACACGGCTGAGGTTTTCGAACTCTTAAAGAATCTTTTAAGCTCAGCTCTGTACGGACATTCTGCAGTCCAATGATCCTCATCGCATATATAACATGGATTTTTTGGTTTCCTATTTCCAGGAGGGTTCGAAGAAGTTTTTTCAGGAGATGACTCATCCTGTTTCTTCTTCTTCCCTTTTCTTTGCTTCTTCTTGCTTCCTGGTTGTTTGGCTTCTTTGCCCTTATCTGCTGATACGACATTTACTTCCGAAGCAAGAATTTCGTCTTTTGCATTTTGATCTGAAATCTTACAGGCCTTCTTGGAGTTGGCCTTTGTTGTGCCAATCACGCCGTCACTGGCATGAGAGTCATTGTTTGATTTAGGAGGAGGAGGAATTGAGAATTCCGGCCTAGGGGTGTCAGGTATTTTTTCGTAGAGTGTGCCAGACTGAGTATAGACCGATTCTAGATATTGCGCACGAGCGATAACTTTCTCTTCCGTTACGACTCCCCCCTTCGCCACATCTTCTGTTATGGTAGGAAGTAACGACTTGATAAACCATTCAGCTAATAGCTGATCGGGAACGTACGTTTTTACCATCCTACGACGATGTCGCCACTCATGTATATGATCAGATATGTGAGTGGCCGTTGTCTGTTTGAAGTTGGTTAAGATTTTCGTTCCCGTTTCATACCTTATCGGTAATTGAAAATGGGTTAAGAAAGTCGTGGCTAAGGTGCTGAAATTGTCGAACGAAGCTCTAGGCAATTCGATATACCATTTTGCCGCTGGACCCGTTAACGTCCTCTGAAAAAGGCGAAGCCTTATCGAATCATCGTTTAGGTTGTTTGATGAACACCATAGATGAAATGTCATCACGTGATTCGATGGGTCCTCACCTAGATTTCCATTAAATTTAGGAATATCTGAAGGAAGTTCGTGAGCAATCGCTGGCCACCAAGGGGCGTAAGCAATTGGATCGTTTGTTAACCGGTGTAAATTGGGTAACTCTAAAGTTGCCACGAATGGTAACTGTTGATTCAGGTTAGGTGAAGCATACCGAGGATACAATGGAATTGCCTGAGCAGTTGGCCTTTGCATACCAGCATAATGTAATTGATGCTGGTATGATTGATACGGTTGGTGGACATGACCACCGTAAAGTGGTTGATTTTGACCGTTTTGAATGTACGGCTGTCCACTGTTCGCAAAGATCTGCTGCTTAGAACCTTGGTACACTTGTTGGAATTGTGGTTGTTGGTATTGCACCAGCCACAGTTGTGAAGCCATGCTCTGTTGTGCTATACTAACTGTAGGACCAAGATGCGGGGTAATTGTACCCGTTTGGACCTGGGTCGCCCCACCAGTAGGCGATTGTGGTTGAGTCACAGGGTCAAGGGGCTGTTGCATTATAACCTGAGAAATCTGAGGTTGACACACAACAGGCAACGTTTGAACTGGCGACATGGTCACAATAGCTGGTGTAGTCGGGATATTCGACATAGGTACACATTGTTGCATAGAATACACAACCCTTGGTTGTTGGGGTAGTATAGGTACCCAACCACTTGATGTAACCCCAGTATAACCTGAATACTGTTGTGAACTCCCGTATGGATATCCTCCCAGAGGGGGTAGTGAAAGGGCATACTGCCCCCCATACGGTGGCAATCCGGAACTCAAGGGGATTGTCTGCCCTTGGGGACTGGATTGCCCAAATTGACCTCCAAATGGATCAATTTGGCGAGTCTCAACATAAGAGTTGCCGGATATTATTCCGGAGGAACAAACAGGAACGGACCATACTGTCGAAATAGTCCCTGGATGGACTCCTTCTAGCAGTTGTGAGCTAGTTGGGATAGATGGTATGCCGGCAAACATTGTCGGAGTGACGGCAGGGAGTTCTGCTATCACTGTGTCAGTCGACACAGTCCTAGATGTTGACGGTTGTTCAGACATTTTGAGTCTATCCAAAAGATTACCTAGCGATTCTACAGGAACTTCCACTGGTGGTAGACTAACTTCTGATGTCGAAGGAAATAGAGTGACCCCGACTCCAAAATGTGTTGGAGTACTTGCTTGCGGATCTTCTATAATTTCCTCTATCGCAATCAAACCAGGTGGAAGGGGAAGACCGTCAGGTCCGTAAAATATTTCTGGTGCCGAAGAAGGGGTTGAATCAACAGCGACAGATGTTTGAGGAACAAGACTCTCTGAACCGGTTACAGATGGAACTGGTTCAGTAACACAAGTGTTTGCTCTCAGACTAGGATCAGTATCACTATCCCTCTGTGGTCGTTGAACTTCTTCTGTAGAGGCAGGGTTTCCAGAAATGTTTGGAGTAACCGGAATCTCAGATGTTGTTGGAACACTTGTTCTAACTTTGATAGGAGATTTCGAACCGGTTAAACGAGTCCGCTTTGTCCGTACTGTTTTCGATTTCGGAGACAAAGACGGTTGACTCGTAAGCCTCCGTGAACGACGGGGTTTCAATTGACTTTCTTCCACGATTGCGGATTACTCGATCAACCAAAATACAAAAAGGGAAAAATGTTTCCGAATTAAATGAATTTTAGACGCTTTAGACACAACTTGCTTTTTCAATTTTAAAGAGTCGAGAAAAAGCTAAAGATGACTCTAGTCTCCTTTGATGTTTTAACGAGCCCGAAGTGACAAATGCTCGGATGGACTTTTTCCGTTATAGAGTCTGAAAAAGGCCAAAACGAACTGCTCTGGAGTTCTAGGTAGAGGGTGTGCCAAACTTTTCGCAAAACCGCAGAATACTTTTTAAGGTACGGGCGGTCAATCTTCCCGAATGCTGTGTTCAGTGCATTGCGATCAGTAGGGTGGCCGACACGGCTTCCTAAGGATAAAGGTTTTATGCCTATAGGGGTCTCCCAATATATACTCGACAGTATGTGGGAGCACAATCCGTACTGGCGCTATCATCTCTCAGGAGGAATCACCCAACCATCAGCGAGATCGACAGCCACCAGGTTTTACGACGCCGGAACACGTCTCTAGCCTAGACCTCTATGTTGTGCGTTAAGTTACAAAGCGTTGTTAAGTTCATTCAATTTATTTTAGGTTGATATTTCTTAGAAGTTTGTCTTTTCAACAATGAAAATCCTAGCTACAAGGGGAAAAGAAAGACACAATCTTTTCTCAAAGAGCATAGAGCACACTGTAAATGCACTTTTCCTAAATCAACATACAAACTATCAATATGCAAATGCACAAATGCATGTATTTCTTTTTTTTCTTTCTTAATATTGATGCCTAAAAAGAAAGCTGTTGTACAAATTTGAATTCGATTTCAAGTGAAAACATAAACAAGTTCCTTTTTCAAAATCAAAAAGACGATTACGACACTTTATGATTTACTTGTTTCGACACTAGAAATTCATAAATTCAAACCAAACGACAAAAGTAAAATCTTAATCAACTGTGAACAGCAAACAAACTCACTCCTAAGATCAAAACGACACTTATGATAGGTCTAGATCTAAGGGCGACAGTATGACTAGTTTACTTTTGTAATGGGAAACTGCAAATGATGTAACAAATACACAAAGAACAAATACAGTTTCTTTATACAACTAAGGCGGAATTGAGGCAAAGAAAAGTGGTTTCAGATAGGTACACTGACTGATAATAGGCTGCAAGAAACAGAGATAAAATTGAGCAAAAGGAAGGAGGGAACCACAGCTGCACAAGGCAAGGGCTGATCAGCGCACCCTCAACACAGAGAAACTGAACTTCAGCGCTGGTATCCTTCACGGGACCTGCGTTGAAATGCAGAACCTCTTCACAGAGTCTGCCCTGAAGCAGAAACGAGAGTTGTTTCTGGGTTCTGGGTCACAGTTTGCAGTTTAATCTATAGTTTTTGGCTGGATAAAAGCTATCAATTAGGTACAATTAGGAGGATGATTTAAAGGAGGACTAAGATCTATCACAAAGGGATGTTAGAGCACTTATGGATCAGTTGTTCAGATCATAAAAACAGGCCCAGTGAGTGGACTAGAGTGGCAGATCTCTACTTTGCATTTGAAAATGGAAAATGCATTTCGATTCGGCACTCCTGAGTTTATGAGAAGAACAATAATAGAAACACAAATAAACTAACAAGATACTCTCCCCAACGGAGTCGCCAATTTGTTGTTGGGAAAAGTATCCAATTCGGAATGCCCCTATCCCACTCTAAGGTGTCATAGTGCCTTAGCAACAAACAAGGTAAACTAATTGAGTATTCTTGTTTATGAAATGTAAATGAGGAGAAAGGATGTAACTAACCTGTGTCTTCCGCTAGTTTGTCGATCCAAATCACTCCTCTCTTCAGTAGCTCCCAGCTTCTTACTCCTTCACCGGCCTAGCTTCACCGAATTCCTGCAAGATCACAAGAGAGAGAGACTACACAAAGATACAGATATACATTCATAAAAAGCTCAAGATCAGATTAAGCTAAACATGTAAGCATAACAAAACATCATTGGTACACAGCATGTAGGAGAAACTCAAATAGTTTATTGATAGAATAAGAAAGTCCAAGAGGAGATACAACCAAGTGAGTTCTGATCCAGCATCTACCTCCCAGCAATGGAATCCCTTCCTCTCCTCCAACAAAGCATAAATCACCCAATGTACTAATCTCAATCTCAAACCAACAACAATTCTCTGCAAAGTACAAAATTCCAGCATCCTGAACCTTTGGGTGAGAGATCCATATATAGATGTAAGCAGAGAGGATGAGTTAGCTTATGTTTTGACTTGTGGCTTCTCTCTGTCAGTTCTTGCTTCCACTTGGAGGTTGAGAGCCTCTTACTCATCACTAGTCGAATTCATTGAGGCAAGTGTCATTGGAGAAGATTCTGGAAGCTTCCAGGGTCTTTCCACCTCGTCGAATGAGCTTGCCATTTGTCATTTCCCGCTCAGCGCACCCTGGTAGTGCTTCCACCTGCATTGCAGTGCACCTAGCCAGTGTAGTCTCTACATTTCAACACAGGCAGCTAGTGGAGCCTCTGAATTGATCTTGAATTGACTATTTCTGAGTGGTTTTTGGTGGAGAACTTCTGGGAGAAGCTGTCATTGGTTGACCTTGTTCCTTTAGGAGCTGTAACAACATCTTTAGGGACTTTGGATCCCTTGAATTATGGAAATTTCATGCTTATAGTTGTAAGTCACAAAAATGTCTATAACATCCATGGACTTTATTAGGTCCTCTGTTTTCTTTGTTGAAGTTGCTGCTACTTCTGATGTACCCGCTGTTGTTGTTACTGGTAGAGCTGTTGCTCGAGGAATGTTGGGTGCCAAAGATGCTGCAATAGTGGATGGCACTGCTGTAGAAATTATGGGTATTATAGTCTAAGGCATGGTGGTCGACTCACCCTGTTTGGACTACAAAGATTTTTCTTGCTCTTGCTCTGTTTCTTTCAACTGCTTATTCAACTTAAGGATCAAGTCCATAAGTTCTTCCTCATTTTGTTTCTCAATTACTTCTGCAGTTTGTGGATGTATGAGGGGAGGGAGTTTGAGTTGTTTCCTGAGCATAGCAATGTCATCATTCTTTTTCTGTATCAAACTTTCAGCTGATTTAACATCTTTGGGAGCATGTCCCAACTCAATCACCAGATCTTCTAGTGATTTTATCCTTGTGTCCTTAGCTTGAGAAGAGGCTTTTTCCAACTGTAACTGTGTTGTAGTATTATTCAGAGAATTCTACAATTGGTGTGCAATGATGGCTTTACTGGTCAATCTGGAATAGACCATCTCACACGTTCGCTTATGGAGCTCAATCTGATCAATTGGGTGGATGTCTCTGGCAAGAACTTCAATTTTTTTTTAAATAATCTGCCATGGACTTTGGCTGTTGTACTGTTGGCTTCAAAAAGCTCATCTGCATCTTTCCCTCTTTGATGTCAAAGGCTAACATCAACCTTGTCTGATTTGTAGGAGCCATTTTCAGATATTTGGCACAGGTTTGAGCTTTGAGCTGCTCATTCCCAGCTTTAATCTCTTTGTACTTTTCTTTCAAATCCTGGCTCTACTCTGAAGCTGTCCTTAGTGATGACACTTTGTTGCCTGCTTAGTGCCTGTGCTTGAGAGGTAGCTAGTGTCTCCCCTGCTAGTGTTGTCTACACTGTGTCACTTCTTGTCTCCTCATATTATTGTTCAGACAAAGGATTCAATCTCTGTCTCTTTACATATACCTGGTGCAATGGCATTGTAGAGGGGCTAGTCTCATTCCTACTTCTTTTCTGAATTCGCTCCTCATTAAGAGGGGTCTGCAATGCTGGAGGGTTGCCCATGTTTGTATCAGTTTGGGTCAACTCCTCATAAATTCTATGTGATCCTGAATATTTTCTCTATCCTGAACTATCTGGTTGTACTGATGTCTGTGCACTATGCTCCTGTGTTGGTCTCTGTGAAGATTCTCTAGGCACTTGTACAAAGGAATCCAGATCAAGTTATCTTTCCAAATCTTTCATAACATTTTCTAGTTCAACTTGTGTACTATCTTGTTCTATAAGTGTTCCCTCCACCCATTCATTTTGATTTGCATATTGTTCTATCTCTGGAATACTATGATGGATGTAGGGGGATAGTTTATGCTTCTACCTTCTGTCACAGATGAATCTATGAGGATCACAAGGCCAGATGAAACCCTTTTTCAATCTCATTCTCTCAGGGATTTCCTCTGCCTCTTTCCTTGCTCTTTTTTTGTTGCAATTAAATGGGCCTAGTTGATCCTTTATCCTTAACTGAGCTTTCTTCTTAGCTTTCATAAAGTGGATTTCATCGGAATTGATCATTTGCCTGTAGTACTCCAGGGCAAATAATCTCATGGGGAGGTATTTAGGCAGTTTAAAGGGAGGCAGCTCACACCCATAAATCCTAATCTCGATATGGTTCTAGTACAAGTACTTGTCCCCAACCTTGTATTGCTTGGATAACTGAAGAATTCTCTTAATATCATCATTGATTCTAGGAGGTGGACTTCCTATCAACATAGTAGTTACTGGATGCGCAAATTGATCAATAAAATGTCTATAATGATAGGGAGAAGAAGGTGAATTGTGAAAAATGGAAGTCCAGAAGATGACTGACCTAGGGTTCCATCTAGTGTCATGATTTTGTATAGAGAAAGGGAATTTGTCAGCTTGGTAGTAAAGGAAAAGATGATACAGTGAAGAATATTGAGATAACCTCTCATTTTCTAATCTCATGAATTGGTCATGCATCTTATCAGCAATGGATGTAACATAGTCAAATTTGGCTACAGGAGGTTTACTAGGGGTGAAAGTAGACATGTAGGTTAAGGTCAACTCATCTACATACTCACTAGTAGTAAACCCAAAATGCAAGCAATCATGGTGATGATATCCTAGCCCAAACTTGTAAAGAAGCTTGAAATATAAGGAGGGGGTTCTTTTGGCCTGTATTTTTCTTCCATGAAGGTCTGACAGACTTGGTTAATTTCAGAATTGGACAGCCTTGAAGATTTATCAAGTAAATCAACAATTGAAAGAGGAGTGAGGTTCTGGCCAAGTTGTAATTGCAACATTTCATTTATAGACTCAGTTGTAATGTTAAAAAGAATTTCCTATTTAAGGGACATTACAGCTCTCAAATTGGGGTTGTAGTTTGCATGGCATTGGTGGACAATATCTGGGAAAATATGGACAGTGCAGAACTAATATTTAGGGAGATTTGACTCCCAAAGACCTATTTTATCAGTGTTGTTCAGATAATTGTCCCGATATCTGCAGTACAACTTCAAGGGGGTTTCATCAAAAGTAAGGTCCTTAATTTGAAAATCTTTATCGGCCAAGGGAAGGTAGTCCAAATCCCTGTGGCGAGTAGTGATTGGTGTGACATTTAGGGCGATAGGAGCTTCCATCATTGGTTCTTGTATATTCAAGGAAGAACCATTTTTTCTTCTTTTATTAGGGTGCACTTAAACTGGCAAACTCTTATCAAAACCATTTCTTTTCTTTTACAATGGTATTCCAACTAAGTCTATCCTTATTACATCCAAGGGATTAGATTAAACTGTTGAGCATCCTTTTATTCACTCTACCTATCTACTTATCTACCAAGATTAAACAATTTGGTCAGATTTTATTCTCTATCTCTAAGCATGAAATTGAAAACATGGAATAACCAAGATTAAACTATTTGGTTACCATGGATTGTGGCATAAGTAACAAGTTGCACACAATTATTTATACAAAAAGTGAAATAGTAGTGGCATTTGGGCTTGCACACTTTCATCATCTTTCTATTTTTCTTTGGGGTTCATTTCCTTTCATTGTTTTGACCTTTTATTTATTCTTTTTTCCCTTTGATTTTTCTTTTAGGGCCTACCCTCTTTACATTTTTAAATTTTTTGATTTTTTACAAATATGAAAAACATTTGCAACAAGCATAGGTATGTACATATTTTAAAGCTAAACGAAGTCAATCATGATATATGACACCTATTGGTATAGGAATATAACACCCTTAAAGAGAAATCCATAAAATAAGATCACATCCTCAAAGAAAAGGTACTCCCAGGTACAACATTTCTTCATTGGTAAATGTTATTCTTGCACAAATTTTGGGCACAAGGTTGTAAATTTTAAAACATATTCCATAATCACTTAGATATGAAATAAATGAAATGAGTACCACCATACAAATAGGCATAGAAAATGTGGACCATGGTACCACTAATGTACCATCCAAATAGACATCGAAAATTTGGAACATCAATGTGGACTTTTCCCTGAGATTTCTTACTTTAGCCACCTATTTTATATTTTTTTTCTCCTACCAGAGTTGGCATTGTAGTCTTTCATATTGACCAATCCCACCTATAATACCCCTACTTCTCTTGACCAACATTCAATGCAATGAATTCACATTTGGCATATTAATCAATTTAGCATTTAGCAATTAGAACGACACCTTAATAACTTTATTTTCACATAGATGCATTCACCTATGCAATTAATGATGGTTTTTATTATATTTATAAAAAGAATGAACATTTTTATGTGCATTTTCATAATCTAATCAATTTATACTTACTCATGTTCGTCTTATTCAATGCATCTTTCCATATTTGTTTCCTTTCAACATACGATCTCAGGGGCATGCATCTCACCATGGTGAATTTTGCAGGTCTAGAAAACATTTCAAAACCTCATCCATAGACTTCCCAAGACTTTCTCAATTATTGGGATTCCTTTGAACCCAAATAACACATCAGGGTTTGTCATCATATGGTCCTCTTTAGTGTTGTTAGAAAGCTTCCAGTCTAAAGTTTCAATTAGAAGTAGAGACACCTTGAATATTTTTATAGTGCTATAGTTGTTCCATATGCATTCACCTATGAGTTCTTACATATTAAAATTTATTGATATCCATTTCCTTTCTATTCATTTCAGTGATGGAAAATCAAGTATTTATGCATGCAATGTCAATTATATTATTCCTGACTAGTTTATCTTCTACTTTAGACCTAAATCCTTGAGCCAATACTCATGGATTTATGAGCACAATGAAAAATTACATTTATTTACTACATCAAACAAATCCATGCAACATGTGCATATAAGGAAAATAAAAATGTCAAGGTTGAATCTTAGCCTAAATGAACTTTCACCCAATTCCTTTAGATTATCATTATAACATATCTTATTTTTATACCCATATGACAGCCACCACCATTTACTTGACTAAGAAATTTCTCAAGGATCCCACCTTACTCCTCTTTCATCTCTCCTAGATAGGCATTCGCTTTTCATTTTCCTCGATAATGTTTCCCAATTATAAAACAGATCAATTTATTGAGAACAATCAGTATCCCTCCCAAATTCATAATTTAATTATACATAAACTTTTAGGCAATCAATGAAAATATGTCCTTGAACTCCTCTAAAACAACAACTAATGAAAAAATATATTTCAAATGAAACTCCCTTTTCTTAATATTCTTAGTAGCCCAAGGTCTCAATTAATAGCCAAAGTACCCTCCCCCTTTCACTCCCATGCATGTAAGCTATCTCAACATATACTCCATCAAAACCATTACCTTTTAATTTAGTAAAAATTTAAGACACAAATGTCTTTATTTTCATAACTTTGTCTCCCTCGCAAATATTTTCCATACTCCACCCAAGCGACCAACTTTCTGTAGGCTCAGTTTGTGACATTATGTATTATCCAACATTTGAAACTAGTTATTCTTTTGTTCTTACCATCAGTTACTCATCTAGTCTTCACCATAACCCTATGTGAAAATGTAACAACCCTAGTAAAAAGATCATGTAATAAAGTTAGTAAAGGAAAATAATAACCAAGGTCATGGGACATGTATTCCAAGTTGAATGTTGTGAAAAACATCCTAGTGTGGGTGTTCATTTGGTTTATTATGGCTAGGGAAATTGGCAAAGGCAATGACAAAGTCTTTGGAAAGGAAAAGTTGCATTAATTGGAATTTTATTTATTAAAATAATGGAAACTAGGAGGAAAGGAAGGTGAAAGGTCACAGATTGCATGTGAGGAGGAAAATGAAGGAAAATAATGGAAAATGAAAAAAAATAGAGCCCTCATTAATAAAAAGGCTTATGAGGATCAATTCACAACATTTTGTCATTTCAATCTTAGAGCTCTCTCTATTCTCTCTACTCTCTCATACACTTGGACACTTAGAGTATTCTTTGAGAACTCTAGCATTGGGGGAAAGAAGGAAACGGAAGGATAAGAAAGAAACAGGAGGAAAGGATCACACAAGAAAGAGTGAGAATCAAGCAACTACATTGGAATTGATTACAGTTATTAAGTTGCATGTATGATTTCCTTACTAATTTTGGCATGCATGGCACATGCATGTGTGTTTTTGGTTCTCTTGTTGTCATTTGCATGGATTTTTCCACATGTGACAGTGGTTTTCAACCTTACCTTTCCATTTCTGGATAGTCATGGTGTGATGGGGATCCCTTGTTTTGGTTGAGGTGGATTGTCGGATGGATTTGAAGCTATGTGGGGTGGTTTTAGGATTAATCATAAGGCATGGGAATCCCTTGGTGGGATATAAAAAAAAAGTGATTTTGTGAATTCCATTTATTGGGCCTAGGAATCCCTTGACTAGTAATGGTAGGATACATGGTAAAGCCTAGAGTGTGAATAGCTCATAGGTCTAGGAATCCCTTGACAGGTAATGGCAAGATACATGGTAAAGCCTAGAGGTGGAGATGGAAAAATTCCTCACAGTTTAGGTGGATATATCCATAGGCATCCATGCTTGTTTAGGGCCTTGTGATTTGGTGGGATTGTAGTAAATCCTGATTGTATTGATGAGCATTTAGGGCCTAGGAATCCCTCGGTGGATATACGGTAAAGTCCAAGGAAGTATTGATTGGTTCTATTGTGAGTCACACATTCTGTTGTGAAGAAAAATCACCTCTGCATATAGAGGCAATCTCTCTATCCCAATGAGTGGGTCTAGAAACAAACTGAACAAACTAATGCATACTTTCCTAGCTTATGTTTAAAAATGCAGAGAGAGAGACAAACCTATCTTGCTCTAATGCTAATTTTTGAACCCTTTGATGATGAATTTGATCCCTTAGCTTCTAGGATGACTCCTTCCTTGTTCCTTACATCCAAGTACCTAGAAAAGATATCAAAGGACAATACAAGATACTAGATAATATATAGTATATATCAAACATAAGCTACTTGATAGATTAACGAATATCAAGCTAAATGCATAAATATTTAAACATTTATGGAAAGTGAACATCAGATGTATATATTAATGAATAAAAAAGGGAAATATACAAACGTTTCCTTGATGTTCAAGACCTCCTTTTGGTGGATGTCCAATTCCAAGCCAAGACTCTTCAAGAACTCCTTCCCCAAGTTATATGGGAAACATTTAGGCATAATCTAAGCATAGGAATGCAACCAATCAATGACCAACCATTTAGGGATGGAGGGTATTTGTTTTATAGGAAGGAAGAAGTAGTTAGGGATCCACAAAAGATAGAGGAAGGTCCACATCTCAAGGGAAGGCCCTTAAAGGTAGGATCAAGAGATCAAATTGGAGAGCTTGACCATAGCTCTACCTAACAACATTCAACTCGATGTTCCTTGAAGTTTCTAGCATATGAAGCTTCTCCTCCATTTTGAGAAAACCTACGAAAATAGGTTCAATGCAGGATTTCATATCAAAACCCACATTGACAGTGCTAGGACAAAGAACTACAACCTTCCATCAACTTGGGAAAGTAGTGGAGCAAAGAGCATTGTTCCTGAAATTTAGGGTTTCATTCAACCTTCTCCGAAATTGACTCAGGTTAGTTTTATGTCCATTCTCTAGGGATGTTTCAGTATGTGTTTCATGATGAATATACTTCACAATTGTCAACATTTTGGCACTTTGGGATGTGGAACAAGAAGTGAACAGGAGGTGTGACAAAATACTATGTAATAGATGCCCCATAAGACATGAAGGCAGAACAGGGAGTGATGGGTGAAATTATTTACAAGTAATGGAAATGACTGGAAAAAAATCCTTAGGAGACCTGCAAATCAAGCATATACATATACATATACGATATATCCGATATAAACATGCCTAATGATACATGAATTAGCAGCTAATAATACATTATCCATGGCATGGGAACAACCATATGAATAGAAGGGATCATGTGCATGGATCCATGATATGGATGTAGCCATCCGTATAATCATGTGTACAATCATGAATAACTCACAACTCCATGCAACCTAGATTTTATGATATCGAACCTAGGCTCTTGAGATTTGTCTTGATCTAATCAATGTACGAATTCTAGCATTCGAATAAATGTGTCGAAGTCAAACATGATAGGAAACCACTTGATTACCAGTCAATGATGTAAATCGTTAACAGGTGCGAGAGGAACCACCAATAATGTCAATGGCTATCAACGTACAATCACCACAATCCATGATTGTGAATAATGAAGTTGAAGTTTAACACCCATAGAATCATTTGATTGAAGGAAAATGATGTAAACCTATCATTGAATGTGAAGAACTTGTCATTGAGGCATGCAAGCTGCAAGGTACTGAAAGGGAGTTTCTAGATCATCTTCCTGGATAATGAGATGAAGTCGACAAGAAGTGATCCATCAAAGGAGGGCCATAATGTATCCCACATCATCAACATGAAAAAAAGGATATGGTAGAGTAGGTAATTTTGATTCAGGACTATGACAGAAAGTTTAGACAATGTATAAGTGGTAAAAACTGCAGATAGGACTTCACTTGACCATATCGGTGACACAACTCTAGAGTTTGGAAGCATTTAACTCAACATGGGATTCGAGGTCATGATGATGAAGTAGTATAATCATATGAGAGGAAAAATGAATTTCCCAAATCCAAGAAGGCAAGTGATGAAGTGAGGATAACCCAAACCCGACACGAGCAATATATAAGTGTCATGTTCAAGAGAGGCATGCTTCCTTTACACAAAATAAAAGAGATGTTTGCTTTCATTTTTCCTCCACTATTTCTAGTGAGTACCCTATTATTTTTTAATCGCAAGCTTGAAGGAAATAACATATGATTTCCATACAAGTTCATCCTTTGGATGCATCCATCCTAGTAAGTTTAACGAGTCCTAGGAAGGAGAAACTCAACCTCACCATGGTGAAAATTCCTGCGTCGTTTAAGTTTTAAGAGTCTGATGGAGGTGAAACTCAACATCTTTTTCATGCTTAGAGAGTTTGAAAGAGAGGTGAAAAAGAAAAATCCAAAGGTCCCTTTTTGTAAATTGTCTCTTGAATACGAAAAGGTAGAAAAAGGTATCCAAGAGAAACTCTTAGGCATGTTTGACTAAGGTATTCCTTTTTCATACAATTGTCTAACGCAGGTAGAAAATGATTGAACTTATACTGAGTAGATGTCATTTCATTTACTTTAACGAGTTTGAAACAACAAGTAATCGATGATATTTTCATGTTTCAAGAGTTAGAAAAGAGCTTAAAGATGACTCTAGGGAGTCACTTTTTCACTTATTTTTTATGAGTCTGAAAAAGTGATAAAATAAAACTCGTTGAATCAGTCATAATTAATAATTGTCACCATGTTCAATGACCTGTTGTTGCACAAGTGAAACATAAATTAACAATTTCGAGGAAAAATATTAAAATATAAGTGAAAAATGGCATAATTTGGTAAAAATGTCATTTAAAAACTTATAAAAGCTCAAAAAAGTAAATGTTTTTTACCTTTTCAGAATTTTGCAAATCAGAGAGCATTTTTACCCTATTCCACCTTGATCTTCTAGCAAGGAGTGTGATCAATACTGAACACCATTCGTCAAGCCATTCATTGTAGGTAAGATATTTGTCCCTTCCCTTAATTTTGGTTGTAATTTCATGCATTTTCATGCATAGATAAGGTTGTAAGGAGGGCTTAGCCAAAATTCATGTTGAGGGTGACTAGCATGGGTTTTACCCATCAGACCCACGCTGCTCACCCTACGTCCAACTGTGGAAATGCACTAGAAGTGCAAAAAAATATATAGATATACGCGCTAGCAAAAAGTTGTGAATTTTTTAGAATATCCTCCATATTTAATGATTTATTTCTAGATCCGTTTCCATATTAAATCATGAAATGTTGTTTTATGGATGTTTCACAAGCTAATCAACCGAAAATGGTGATTGAATGGAAATAAGGAGGACACAAAGCCAAATACCATCAAGAAACCCAAGACCCAAATTGCATTTTTTCCCTTCGACGCTGTGGGTTGCTGAAATTATTTTGGATTCATGGGATTAGGAGCAAGGTAGAGTTACTACAACATTTGATTGGTTTGCGAGATGTGGATCGCCAACTTTTCATGATTAGGGACCAAGAACTCAAAATAAATGTTGTAGAAATTTATTTCATTATTGGTTTGTTTAGAAGGGGACATCAATTCAATTGTCTAGTTCTTATACTCAAGGGGAGAGCACGGATATGTTGATTGCTAGAAATTGTCAAGGAACTTAAAAAAAACAGAGTGGGAAGATAGATATAATTATCATCACTAATATCCCGCTATGAACAATCCTTCCTAATATGGCCCGAATAGCTGGGGCTCAGGCTTTCTATGAAGAAACAAAGTCTCATTTCTAGTACGTCATTGATTGTCTAATTCCCATGGTCTTCAACTGGCGTGAGGGTTTGTTGGTCAATATGAAGAAAGAACTTACGAAGTACAACCCAGGAAAATTGAAACAATTATGCTATGGATCCACCCTGGTGATGTTCTTCTTGGAATGTGTGCCACTGTTTTAATATTAGTTGATAGAAGTGGATGCACCAGTACCCAGATATCCACGATTAATGAGGCGGGGTGAGTTGATACCTCAGCAAGGAGGTGGCCAGTGGATGTCCTTTCCCCCAACATTTTTTGGATGGATGCGACAATAACTAATCATGGTAGATGATTGGGATACACTGTAACATATTTTTGAGGAGATCCTAACCTTCCACTTCCACTAGGTGCACAACGGACTGATGTAGGTAAAAACCAGTTTTTAAAGTTTTTGAAGTTTTTGATTTTTTTATATGTGTACTGATATTTGACACTTGTGATTTTTGTAGATGTTGGACTCGAGAGAGCTACAGGGGCTTCTCTGATAGCCAAGTGAGTGGCACACTAGGTAGAGGATGCTCTCTATGAGGAGGGAGTAGAACCGATCGTTAAGGTGGAACGTAATCTGGAAGTTCTCACAAGGGGAATTCCAGAATATGCATCAATTGATGAGGTGCCACTGTGATATCATAGGCATACTGTAGGGGTACCTTCCATATTGCATCGATTATGAAACAAAGTCATTAGAGCTATGTCGTGCTATCATAAGCAACATGTGCATGGATAACCATCTCTATTCTTTATTTTCTTCACTTATGTAGGCTTGAGAAGCCATGTGTCTCAGAAAATAGTTTTTGACATTTTGATGTAATAAAAATTTTGCAAACACTCTATATATATATATATATATATATATATATATATATATATATATATATATATATATATATATATATATATATATATATATATATATACATGTTTTCCTATTATGTTCACTATGTGATGGTTTTTTTACATATGTCACATATTTCTATCTAATACATAATTGGCCAACGTATCTGTTAATGTGTTCAAACATCTCAGAATATGTTGATAAGTAATATAATCAAAGTTTCATTCCAAAATATGAACTCGCAAATACATTCTCAAAATTTGAGGGTTTCTAACTGAATATTGTTTGTTAAGTTGTAGCAGAATGAGCTACGGCTCAAGATTAACAAATAACTCTCTATTGTCAAGAGCAATGACTTTTGACAAAATCTCGATAATCGCACTATATTTGGCAATGTTATTAGTAGTATGACCTAAACATATGCCTTGTAAATTCACTAACTCACCATTAGGGTCATAGATTTCCCATGCAGCGGAAGATAAATTTTGTGTACTACAACAATCTCCATCAGCAAAATTGACATAAAGGTTAAATGACATATGCAAACCATGTAGAGCACATGGTAAGCACGAGAAAACACGTTTGCAAAATCAAACAAAGACACTAACACCAAATTATACACTGACGAATAACACACTAATGTACAAAGTATTTACACAAAATCATGCATAATACTTCTTGAGGTAGAGCCCATTTCAGGGCAAAGCCAATTTATTTCCTTCATATTCAACCAACTCATAGGCACCTTTCTGTAATACTCTTTTAACAATGTAAGGTCCATGCCACATTGGTTCAAATTTCCTAACTCCCATTTGATCATTGAATTGATCATATAGCAAGACCAAGTCACCTTCAAAAAAACAAAAGGAGAATGTGTTAGTAAGTCATCGAGATAAGGTTGAACAATATGCTTAATATTATGAAAGGCATAATACATTGCTCGTCGGAAGGTAGTGCCACCATTCTTCAGACCAAAAGGGAGTTTTTTTGTAAGAAATGGTTCCCCAAGGATAAATAAAAGTAGTTTTAGGTTGATCGATGGGGAGAATGTTAGTCTAGTTGTATCCATAAAAAACAGTCCATAAAGGAAAACATCTCACTCCCAGCATTTGTCGATGATTTGATCTATAAAGGGAGTCAGATAATTATATTTAGGATATGCCTAATTGATATCACGATAGTCAACATAGATGCAGATAGCTCCTTTTTTATTAGTCATAGGAACAATATTTGAGACCCAATCTGTCAATGGAATAGGATAAATGAAACCAGCTTTAAGAAGTTTTCAAAATTCTCCCTTTATGGCAGCTTCCTTTCTATGGTGCATAGGACGAAGATGCTGACAAACTGGCTTTGCATTCAAATAAGTAGGAATCTCGTGCACTACTATACTTGGATCTATGCTAGGAATCTCTTTGTATGACCAAGAAAAGGCATCACATAATTCTTTAACGAGGGTGGTATAAATATTGATCTCATCCCGAGAACAAGAAACCCCAACATGGATATTTTCGACAATCTATAGTTTGACAGAGATGTCAATAGGCATTGTAGCTAAAATTTTCCCCATGTTTCCTTCAGACAACGCTTCATGCACCAAAATAGGTGTCTAAAGTGGATGAGGTGGCTCATTGGAAACAAGGGTTTGTAGACAAGAAATCTCACCAAGGCTAGGGAGAAACAAGGAATGATGATGGGCATCATTCCATGGAATTTCCTCGAGAGACATAACTTCTATGATACTCTCGTTGGTCAAAAATGTCTCATTCAAAGGATATAGAGAATCACAAGAATCAAGCCAGGGAGATTGAGAATATGTGTCTAGACCCATACTGAAATGATCATGAATTTTAGAAGTTGTCGAAGAAGCTGAAACAACAACCTTATATGATTTCTCCATAGGGTTAAGTGGCATAACATCACCAAAATTGTCAATCTGATTAGGACGGGGAATGACCCAAGGATTTTGACAAGTTGAGATCATGTTAATTGAAGTGACGTTTGGAGGTGGAACGGAAAAAGTTCCCATAAGGGAAGATACTTTGAAGAGACCCGCCCCAACACTCTCATAAGGAATATCGATGTTCCCAAAATATGGCACATTATGATTTGAAGATTTGGAAGAGAAAAAGGTGAGTTGATCAATAGTGACTATTTTCCCTTGATGAGGAAAATGGAGCACACGAAATAAACTAGAAACCACATAGAACATTGGATGGGTCTAGCTACAACTAAGTAGAAGATTGTAATTTAGATTGGCATCGACAACTTAGACTACTTCCAAGTTAACTATTTTTCCTTCAAATTAAAATGGTAGGTCATTGAGAATAATGTATGGATGAGAATCTCTACCATTGAAGGCTTCCAAGGTATTAGGGAACTGGTTGAGAGGTGGGGAGCTAATAGATTTACAACATGAAAGGGACATGAGGCAAGTAAAAGCACCCTCATCAATAAAAATTCGATGAATAGTCTTCCCTTTAATAATAAATTGTATTAAGAAGGGAAATTGATGTGGGAGATGAAACGTGGTTTTTGAGGCCAAGAGTAATCAGATTCAAATATGTAAGATCAATCCACCCTATGGTGGATAGTAATTCTTTCCTTTGCAATGGACAAGTCTAGAGGACTTCCAAATATAACATCGTAGAAGGCACTTGAGCTAAATCTTCCACAATATTATAATGTTGAGGAGCTCCTGCATTTAGATTATATGATGACTTCTTAAGAGTAGCTTTGGGAGGTGGGCGGGTAATGGAATCATTATTAGGTCGTTTGATATAAAGAGGACTAGAACTGGGTAGAGTGGAGGTAGAATTTTTATCAGTGGCATCCTTTTCCCCAAATGGTTTGGTAGGAGTCTGATAATATTTTGATTGAGTAGCAACAAAGACAGGAATCGTTCCACTCATAAAACAATTGAGAATCTGAAGATGTAGAGCATATGTTGATATGCCAGTGAAGTTAGTTGTTATGGAAAGGGTTCTTTCAACATAGCTGATGTCCCTAGTGTGCCTTTTAATAGGCGACTAACCTCAACATGGTAGGAAAATACTTGGTATAATGATCTCATCACATATAAGACAAGGATATTTCAGCTTGCATTTGGATGCATCATTAACAGATGGTTTAGGATAATCATGTTTTGGAGTATCAGATTTAGCCTTACCTTTACCCTTATTTTTTCCTTTCGAGGTTTTGTCTGATGTGGTATATTGGACAACATTCAGCTCAGAAGTTTTACCAGGATTTTTGGCAGTATTCAAAGGAGGATAAGGTGCAATAGTCGTAGCAGATTTCTAATTTGTAGAAGCAGAGAAAAGATTTTCATTTTAGAAGTTGAAAAAGCATTACTAGAGGCTTTACCTACTGACACAATAATACCATCAACGGGTGGTGTCTCCATAGGTTTAGAAGATGCCAGATCAGTTGAAGGTCACAGAGAATTGGGTAAGAGATCATAAAGTGTGCCAGATTATGAATATACCAAATCTAGATATTGAGCATGAACGATCACCTGTTCTTCAGTCACACAACCACCCATAACTATGTCTTTGGTGATTTGATTAATTAATGACTTAGTAAAACATTCGATTAAAAGTTCATCATGGATTTTGAACTTAATAAGATGATGTCGACGTCTCCATTCATGGATGTTATCGGAGATGCGAGTCGTAGTATTCTATTTCAAAGACATTAGGAGATGGGTACCAGTTTAATACTGAACTAGCAGCTGGAAGTTAGTACGAAAAGCCATAGCCAAATTATTGAAATCTTGAAATGAATCTCAAGGTAACTCGATGTACCATTTGGCATCAACACATTAAGGTTCACCAGAAAAAATGCAATCCAATGGAATCATCGACCTAAGAGTTGGAATAACACCATAAATGGTAGGTCATGACATGAGGTTGAGGGTCTTCTCCAGAATTCCATTCAAAATTTGGATAATTTCCAAGAATTTTGGTAATACTTGAAGGCCAATATGGTGAATGAAGTATTGGGTTATTTGATAAGTCCAATGTAGCTAAAAATGGAATTGAGGATTAAAAGGCATGTAAGGCCTTTGATAAGGTATATATTAAGGATTCCAATCATGTTGGTACTTATTTTAACCCCATAGTGGTGGCTTCTAACCATAGGGATTTTAATACCACCCCCACTAGGAGGAATTTTGACCATACAAATGTTGAGTTTATCCGCACAGAGGTGGGTTCTGACCAGGAAAAGTTCTATATTGACCCAACGCAAGCTATTGGGAACCATAAGGGGGATAAGCAACCTGTGAGGAGTATTGAGCATAAGTTTTCTAATATAATGGTTGACCTTGCTGATACAACAATTAACCTTGTCGTTGCAATGGTCGACCTTGCTGATGCAATGATTGACCCTATTGATATCAGGGTTGACCTTGCTGATGCAATGATTGACCCTATTGATATCAGGGTTGACCTTGCTGCTGCAAAGGTTGTTGATACAACCCTTGTTGCAAGTAAGGTCATTGTTGTACAAAAGGTCCTTGTTGTTGATGGGTTCGTTGTGGAATTCGATAGGTTCCTTGCTATAAAGGATTACTAACTCCTAAAGGATAAGTTCCAAAAGAAGACTGAAACTAACCAAATTACCCAAATAATGGATTAGGACCAGGTTGAATTTGGGATCATACCTATTGATTGAAAGGTAGATTTTGAGGTTGCTGTAAGCCATAAGGAAGGTATGGATGTTGGCAAGGTATTTGACCAAATATAGAAGGAATACTACCAACAATTTGTCTTGCTCCCATAATGTGAGTTTGAGATCCAATCACATAGGTTCCACTAGAAAAGGGAGGTACATATGGAGGAGGTCGTTTCCCCCAATGGGGTGGGATAGGAGGTGGTACATATTGAACACCCAATGAGGGAGGTGTAACCACTATAGAGGTCGAAAGAGGAGTCGAAGAACTTGTTATCACTCTAAAATTTCCCTAGAGTTGTTATGAAAGACATAATAAAGGTAACCACAAACCTACTTTTCAGATAAGGAGCTAGCCTTCCTAATGCTCAGAGAGGACTCTCTATTTATGATTTAACTTTGTTTAGTTAATTGACTTTAGGGTAGTTATTTAAGCTTTGATTGTGTCATGCGGAAAGAGTCAATTTTGCGGACAAAACCGACCTCCTTAGAAGCTAAGGCTTTCTAGTGACAAACAAGACAATCAAGCACTATCTTTCCCGAAATATGCATTTAGAATACAAGAAACCGGGTGTTTAAAGCATACCTTTAGTCCAACGCTGTTTGTAGCAGTCCAGCCTCTCCGATCCAGATGAGCTCCTCCTTCTCTTTGAAACCTGCATTCACTAACAAGCAAACGATTACATAGCACCTGAATAACTCATAAAATAAAACATATTCATCATAAAGACCAAGGAGTATATGAAACAAATTATATAACAACTTGTTGAGAAAAATGAACTTAATTGTATTAATTGGAAACAAAAAAACCATTACAACTAGTGCCTTGGTGTTGTGCAGGTCCCTCCCAGGGTCCAGCAAGAGTTCTCCTTTACTTTTATCAGCTCACCCACTTCCAAATGAAGCTAAGAAAGGATGGGAATCTCTCCTCTCAAGCTCTATAAGGGAGTCCTAATTTCAGCAACATCTACCCTTAGGAATGTTCAACTTTCAACCTCCTCTCCCTCTGGCCCAAAGCCTGTATTTATAATGCTTTGGAGGAAGTTAATCAGGTCCACTATCAATGGGATAAGCCCCTCTTTCAATGGGATAGCTCCCCTCTTGATGGGATAAGTTCCTCTTTCATAGGGATGCATGAACCATCTGGAGGCGCTCAATACACGTCAAACCATCTTCTAGAATGCTCTAGATTCGACCACAAGTAACTTTTTTGAAGTAAAACTCGCGCATTTTGACCTTTACAGGAGTACGCACCCACCCCTTTACAGACAGAGCGTACAAGTACGCAGGTATTGTGAACTTGAGGTGCGTACACGCAGGTAAGGTTAAGAGAAACTGCGTAACCAGAGTTAATTGACTTTTTAAGGACTTTCTCTCTTTCTTGGAGTTTGACATGAAGAGCAGAGGTATAAGACTTGCCAAGGAGGATAGTATGACAGTTGATGGAGCCATACCAACTGCAAATAGTCATGGTGACAAATTTTAGTGTAACAGATTGCCCCCTAAAGTGTGAAGCCTGTAGTAGATTAGGGTTTCATATCATCTACGAACGGTGAAGTACTTTATCATTTCAAGGATTATCTTGTGGAGAGCCCAGTCAGAACCTGCAAATATTCAACACAAAATACATATATAAGATCATATCATCGCTGAGGTAGGCATTCCCATACTCAGATTGAAAACTTTAACTAACAAACTAACTACTGCTCTGATATAGGAATGATTTCGCAGTACATCATAATCATAGACTCATGTAGACACAGTATGGATGGAGCCATATGTTTATGATTAGTCTACTATATAATGAATACAAAACTCCTCGCAGCCTGGATGGTGGAAACTAGATCCAGGGTCTTCATTTCTACTTCCCGAAATAGTACGATTCTATCCATGCGAATAAATGAGTTGATGTCGAACATGGTAGAAACCACTTGATTACCAGTCGATGATGTAAACTGTTAACAAGTGTGAGAGAGACCACCAGTGATTTCAATGGTTCTCAAAGTACCCAGTACAATCCATGAGATGTGAATGAATGTGTTGATGTCGAACATATCATGGAAACCTTCGATCGAAAGTCAATGATGTAAACTGTCGTCAAAGGCGAGAAACCTGTCATTGATGCATGCAGATTTCAAGGTACTGACGATTTCTAGGTCATCTTTCTAGATAATGTGCTGATGTCGATAGAAAGCGACCCGTTGCAGGCAAGCCCACAACACGAAATCATAAATCAAGTTGAAGAAATGTAGCTGTAAGGACTGACTCAGGGATGGTCGAAATGGATGATAGGTATTTTGTAGTTGAATGGTTTATTTGCAGTGACCTCTTGAACACATAATGACACGACAGATGGCTTGGTGACAATTGACCCAAAGTTAATACCCGGAACCGACTGAAGATTTTCAATGTGGTTTGATCAACTATTAGGCAAAGGATTTACCAACCTAGGTGAATGAAAAAGTGTCGTGTTCAAGAGTGGTGATAAGGTTTTTTCTAAGACAGAGGATAAAAAATAGGCTAATTTTTCTCTCTTTTCCCCCACCATTTCTGGCAAGTACCTCTTTATTTTTTACAAGCTTGAGGAGGATAACATATGCTTGATTATAAGCTCATCCTTCGGATGAGTCCAACTTAGTTTAGATTCGAACCCTAAGAAGGAGTGGTCCGTTCCTGTTTGTAATCGAACAGGTCCTTTACTGTGAAATTTTAACGAGTCCAGTATAGGAGAAACTCGGTGTTTTTCAATTTTAGAGAGTCTGAAAAACTTAAGAAGACTCCAGGGTTGACCTTTTTTCGTAATTTTGTGTCTCCCAAGCCCGAAAAAGTATAAAATAATACTTGAGAGAACCGCTTGATCTTTACGACCAAGGAGTACTTTCATGATTAGTGTCTTTGACCTGAAAAGTAAAAAGCGATCAAGGACACGTCGTTTTATTTCCAGTATCAAATTTGAAACGACAAAAATTCGGCAATCTTTTCCTGTTTTTACGGTCAGAAAAGGGCTATAAGAGGACCGTATTTTAATTCCGTTTTAACGAGTGTAAAAGAAACGCTCGGCAATCTTTTCATATTTTAGGAGTCAGAAAAGGGCTTAAAGATGACTCTGATGCTTTTGTTTGTAAAAAATGACAATTTTCCCTGAAAATCCTTTTATCCTGCACAAAAACCAACACATTACTCATACCTGTTTAAAGATAGATAACAATACTTTGAAAAATACCTTTTCATGGTGAAAAATAAACAAATTTACCATTTATTTACCCAAAAAACTATAAAAAGGGCTTTTACCAACTAATTTTTACCGTTTTACTGTTGAGGAGAGAAAAAGGGCTTTTGGCAAGAAACTTCCCGTGGACATTGTGGAGAATCCGACCGTCGAAATCGAACGCCGTCTCTTTTAGGTATTCTACAACATCCTCCTCTTCATTTTCATCCATTTAGAATTTGTTTTTAGGCCCTAGTTTCATTTTTTGGAGGCTTTGGGGTTTCATGATCCGCCTTTCGGGGTACGTAGGTGCTCCACTGGTGACCCGCGTACCCCGACATTTTCTCAGTTGGGAAAATCGTGGGCGTACGCACCTTGCCTTAAAGGAACCCGTGTACCCACGCTCTGTTCCTAAAGGCGGGGTGCGTACTCCGCGCAAAGGGTTTACAAACCCCAAATTTTCCAAATTGGACCAATAATTTTTAATTTCATGGATTCTAATGGATGTTTTCTGGTGTGTAGATTGCCCACCATGCTTGATTGGTGCAAGAGAGAGCACGAAGATGTTGATTTGGCCGCCATTAATCATCAACCGTCCATTGATGCTTTGAAGGCATGCGGCCTTTACAAATACTGGGCCATACCTGGCATGAGGGCCCAGGTGCGCTTTCTAGAGTGGCTGGTAGAGAGATGGAACGTTCAGGACTAGTGTTTTTACATCGGAGGGCACCAGCTCGAGATAGAGCCCTCAAATATCTACTTCCTCACTGGTTTGCCCAAGAGAGGCGAACACTTGACTCTGTTCGGGACTAGGCCGGGTGGCCAGTCCATCGCTAGTCTCCGACAAGAGTGGTGTAACACTCAGTCTCAGGAGAAGGGGATAGAGATCAAAAGTATATCCCGACCTGAACTTATGGTGATTGCTTTTACAGTTACCAGACATTGCGGGGCTGCCGCTTTACACATTGCCACTGGATCCCAGATGCGGATGGCGATTGATTGCTATCGAGGCACCATTTTCAACTGGTGTGATGCTGTGTTGGCCAATTTAAAGGGCCAACTGACTAGAACCAAAAACGGATAGCTAAAGACTTTTGGTTATGGGCCTTTAGTTATGAGTTTTGCCTTAGAGAGGGTTCCGATGCTGATCCCACAGCAGCTCACTGTTGAGGTTGGGCCTCCCCGAGAGCCTAAATTCATGCGATGGGTTGCGGTTATGGCCCGTCATCCTGATGAGGGCACGGAGGTTGTCCGATTTACTCCGGAGTACTTTCACTGGTTGGAGGACCAGATCTTTTCTATACAGGATTTTCCTTATGCCGGAGTTGATTTTCGTGGAGATCCGGACATGGTTCTTCCACCGGGAGAACAAATGGATGACACAGGTAATTCATTTTCACAAGTTTTTAAATTATCTATTTTTTTTTTTTGTTATATCGTCTCAAAACTGACAGTAATAATTTTCAAAATGCGGATGTAGGCCCACGTCGTCCAGCCAATCTCTGGCCTTTCGAGAGGAGACTACCAGTTGCAGCGGCACCGGCCCCACGGGACGAGGCCACAGAGACCCTAGCTGAGTTGGAACAAGACCTAGAGCGTCTTACAGCAGATATACCAGAGACTACTAGATGATATTCCTATCAGGCTTCAGCGCTATGTAGTCGTAGTCCCAGGACCTTTTAGGAGGTTCTTGTGTAGGGTGGCTCGTGCAGTGGTGTCGTATAGAGAGCATCACCAGTGATTGGATGGTCGTTTTTGTAGACACATGTGACATTTTGGTTTTATGTACTTATCATTTTTGCCGATCATAAGGTGTTTTTCAACCTATGATCGAAGACGATGTATTTTTTGACACACTCCTATCTATATATATCATTATTACCGGCTTATCTTGTTAAACATGTGTGATGAAATGTTTTTAAATTTACATGTATGATTATTGCAAATGTCTGTTTAACATTCGAGAAGCAATTGCATCTGCTAATGTATTTAAAGACCTTGGAATATGCTGATATTCAATGTAATCAAATTCACGTTCCAAGAGACGCACTCTCAAAAATAACCTTAATAACACTGGATTTCTAATGGCATACACTCTATTAAGCTGTAATACAATGAGTTCAGAATCTAACCTCACTATCAAACTCCGAATCCCAAATGAAATAGATTCAGACAATAACTCAATCACTGCACTGCACTCTGCAATGTTGTTTGTTGTTTGACCGAGGCTTACCCCATGCATAGAAACTAACTCGTCAGAGGGCGAATAGATAACCCAAGCTGTGGAAGAGATATTCCGTGTACTATGACAAGCACCATCAGCAAATCCAATGTATGTTTGGAGAGGCATCGACATCTGCAAACATCAAGCGTAAAACCAAGATAAGAAGAATAACGACGAAAAACACACTTTCTAAGCTAAGCACACTGTCTAAACTAACAAACACACCAGCTAGAAAGAAAAAATCTAATCTAACTAAAAATTCTCCATACCCATCATTTAAGCATAATACCTCTTTAGATAAAGTCCATTTCTGGGTTTACCCAAAGAGTCCCCGTCAAAGTCTACCAGCTCATAGGCCCCTTTTGCTAGCTTTCGCTTGACAATATAGGGCCCATGCCACATAGGAACGAATTTTCCAACACCTAATTTATCGTTAGCTTGATCATATAATAGCACTAGGTCGCCTTCCGAAAAATTTCGAGAGGTCACATTTCGATCATACTGAGCTTTCATACGTTTTGCATGAGTCTCGATCGCCAATGCAGCATCACGTCGAGTCTCATCTAATTGAGCTAAGTATAATAAATGCTTCTTCTCTTCGGAAGTAGTTGGAAGTAATTCGATGGCCATTTGAAGTGACGGGATTTCGCATTCAATGGGCAGCACAGCTTCCAAACCATAAACTAGTTGGAAAGGAGTGAACCCTGTTGATGAATACCAATGATTCGTTGGATCATGATAACTAAAACTTTGTTGATGGACTCAACCAGACCATTCGCTTGTGGATAATAAGGAGTTGAGCTATCGTGACGCAAACCAAGCTGACTTGTAAGTTCTATCATCATAACGTTTCGAAAATGGCGCCCATGGTCAGTGATTATCGCTTGTGGGACACCAAACCTAGCAATTATGTGATTGAATACGAAAATTACATCTGTCTTGCCGTCTGCCTCGAATGTAGGCATCGCGTTGGCCCACTTAGTAAAATAATCTACCGCAAGGATGATATACGCATGCCCCCCGACCGAGTGAGGGTTACATGTAATAAAATCGATACCCCATTTGGCAAAAGGACCAATGGCAATTATAGGGTGGAGAGGAGCAGGTGGAGCGTGCATCTTGCGATCAAACACTTGACAGTTGTGGCATTTCCGGACCGCAGTAATACAATCTTTAAACAAGGATGGCCAGAAGTAGCCAGCGCGCAATATCTTTTGGGCTGTGGCATACCCAGACATATGACCACCACATGCTCCAGAGTGACAGTCATTCAGAACCCTTTCAGCTTCCTCGTGAGTTAAACAACGTCGAAAAACCAAGTCCGCCCCACGGAAATAAAGAGTATCTCCAATAATTTTATACTGTTGGGATTGGAATCGAATTTTTCGACGTTCCAACTTTGAAACTTCAGGCCGAAAGGATTGGGTTTGGAGATAGACGATGATATCTCCATACCACAGATCTAAAGTGCTGATGAGAAACAAATATTCGTCCGCAATGGGTTCCTCTGCCACAGTTTCTGTGTCAGCACGCGAGAAGTCACACATTAACTCTGCAAAAACTAAATATATCTTAGACTTAGATTTTTCAAATTCCAAGTCGAACTCCTACAGGATAACGATCCATTTAGAGTACCTGCCCCCTAGCAATTGTTTAGTCAAAATGTAGATCATAGGGTTGCAATCCGAAATGACTGTAGTTTTACAGAGTAGAATGTAGTGACGAAAACGTTGGACAGCTTGAACGGCTGCCAATGCCAATTTCTCCACATGTGAATATTTGAGTTCAGTTGGATTTAACGTCCGACTAAGGTAATATATCACATGTTCCGTTCCGAATTCGTCTTCCTGAACTAAGACCATCCCAATGGTGGAATGAGCAGCGGCGAGGTACAAGAAGTAATCCTGGTTGTAGTTGGGAGGATGCAGCAACGGTGCATGGGTCAATGCGTGCTTGAGTGCATCAAAAGATTTCTGAGCTATCCCATCCCAAGAGAATTGAGCGTTCTGTTTCAACAACCGGGTAAAACCCTTTGTAACCTCGGCGTAGTTAGGAATGAATCGTCGTAAGAAGTTTGCTTTCCCCTGCAAACTTTGGAGTTGGCGAAGACTCGAAGGAGGAGGCAATTTGATGATAGCTTCGACCTTCGAGGGATCGATGCGAATGCCGGCTTTTGAAACTACAAATCCCAGCAACCGACCCACTTCTATACAGAAGACACATTTGTGTGGGTTCAACCGAATACGATAATGCCTACACCTCATGAAGATTTCTCGTAAATGGACAAGGTGATCAACTCGATGTAATGAATGAGCGGGCAAATCATTGAGATATTGTTGCACAATGTGTTTGATGTCATGAAACACATAAGACATCGCCCTTTGAAAAGTTGCTCCGGCATTCTTAAGCCCAAAAGGCAATTTGCAATAAGCAAATGTTCCCCATGGACAAATGAAAGCCGTTTTTGGTTGGTCGGCAGGTAGAATATTGATTTGATTGTAACCGGAAAAACCATCCATAAAGGAAAATATTTCACTGCCGGCACAATCGTCAATTATTTGATCGATATAGGGTGTTGGGTAGTTGTCCTTGGGACAAGCTCGATTAATGTCCCTATAGTCGATGCATATTCTTATTGTTCCCTATTTTTTTTTAACCAGAACAATATTCGATACCCAATCCGTTAACGGGATAAGATAAATGAAACCTGCTTTCAACAGCTTCTCGACTTCTGCTTTAATTGCAGCCGCTTTTCGTGGGTGAATCTGACGCAAACGTTGCCGGACGGGTTTAGCATCCGGGTAAGTCTTGATCTCATGGACAACAATCGCGGGATCAATTCCTGGCATTTCCTCATAAGACCAGGCAAACACGTCACGGAATTCTTGAAATAGGGCCTTGTATGTCTGAATTTCGTCATCTGTACACGAGGCACCTATATGAATGTGCTCAACAATTCCGGGCTTGACTGAAATGTCAATGGGAATAGTTCGAGAAATGTTTCCCAAATTCAGCTCTGAATCAGGATGTTTCATTGGATTCTGAGCTTCTTTGACATATTCAGCTGTAAAGATTGATGAGAAATCATTTTCAAAACGATCCTCCTCAGGTAAAAACGAAGATCTGTGATGGAGATCTTCCCATGGTAAATCGTCTACACACAGGACTTCACGAAGTTGCTCGTCAGATGACACAACTTCGGGAAATGCTATTAACTCCGAGGTTGATGTGAAAAGTGATTCCTCATGGACCACATTCATTTGGTCGATTTTGGTTGAACGCGGGTCGGTAAAAGACTGCACGGCTTCATAGGCAATTTCATATGGACTCAAAGGCATAGCATCACCAAATGAGTCTATATCAGATTCAGAAGGAACGATCCAAGGATCGTCATAAACAATGGTGTCTGATGTAATCATATGAATAGATGCAAATGAAGACAATGTGTTGATTGGAGGAAAAGGAAAAGTTCCCAGTAAACCGGAATCTTTAACTAATCCTACTCCAACATCCTTATAAGGGATAGTCATTTTACCGACATGCTGGATACTCTCTGAAGAGGATGGGTCGGATGAAAAGTAAGCCAGCTGGTCTATGGTTACGATCTTGCCATTATGTGGAAACTTTATTACTCGGAAGACCGATGAAACGACCGCTGTCATAGCGTAAGACCAACTTCGACCCAAGAGAAGGTTGTAGTCTAGAGGGGCATCAACCACCTCCACATCTATACTAACGGTGTTTCCTTCCACCCCTATAGGCAAATCCTGTAGAATGCCAAACGGATGAAACCCACGGCCATCAAAGGCCTTAAGAATTGTCGGGGATTGATTTAGTGAAGGAGAACCAAGCGATCTCCAGCACTGTATCGACATAATACACGTGGAAGCTCCCTCATCAATTACAGTCTGATGAATAGGCCTATTTTTGACTATCACTGGGATCTGGAAAGCCATTTGATGAGGTAAACGCGGTGTACTATTTTCTAGATCAAAGATTATTAGGTTCGGGTCCTGAACATCAACAGCTCCTATAGCCGACAAAAGTAATTTGCGTTGTGCTGGGCATGATTGCAGCACTTCCAAAGCCGACATTGCTGAGGGTGAAACAGCTAAATCCTCAACAATGTTGTAATTCTGGGCCACTCTCGCATGTGGATTGAAAGCAGACCTTCGAAGTACACCCTTGGCGAGTGATTTGATTACTATGCCCGGGTTAGGTTTCTCGATTTGTAGTGGATCGGAACCAAGAGCTGAGGTTGATGGATTAGAATGAGAAGATTATGCTTCTTTGCCATCAACAGGACTTTTACTACCATAATCTTGCGATCGAGTCGCAATCCTTACATGAGACATCATCAATATGGGTTCTTCACTGGCACTCAAGGAAGAACCTATCATCTTACTCTCCTGCTTTGGAAATGGATCTTTCAAAACAGCAGGAGTTGGGGAACCCTTGACGATTTTCACAACCTCGGCCCGATGAGGGCAATCTCTTGTAAAATGATCCTCTTCACAAATAAGACAAGGATATCGAGGTTTCCGTTTTTCGTCATTGGTTTCCGACTTTTCAGTTTTCTCCTTTGGAGTTTTGTCTGCTTTATTCTTCTTCTTACCTTTCTTTTTCCCGCCGGATTTTGATTTAGCCGTAGATGACTCTACAACGTGAATATCGGCGGAAACTTTAGCAAAAGATTCTCCTATCGAGGAGTTTGGTAAGGTTATAATAGGAGAAGAATTCTTCGAAGACTTCTTCTTGCGTTTAGTATTCACCGTACCAATCATACCATCAGCGGCATGAGACCCCGAAGGAGCAGCAGTGATTTGATTTGACTTAGGAAGATCTGGGATCTTTTCGTGTAACGTACCTGACTGAGTGTAAACTAAGTCAAGGTACTGCGCTTGAGCAATCACTTGCTCCTCAGAAACTACTCTGGCCTTAGCTACGTCTTCAGTAATCTTCGGTAACAATGATTTAACAAACCATTCGGCTAAGATTTGGTCCGGGATAAAAACTTTCATTAACCGCCTTCGACGTCTCCATTCATGAATATGATCGGAAATATATGTGGACGTCGATTGTTTTAACGAAGTTAGTAACTCCGTACCGTTATCATATCTGACCGGCAACTGAAAATGAGTTAAAAACGAAGTAGCTAACTGGCTAAAATTATAAAAAGAGGCCCGTGGTAACTCAATGTACCACTTGGCCGCGAGACCAATGAGAGTACGTTGGAAAAGACGTAAGCAGATCGAATCATCCGAGATGGAATTAGAGGCACACCAGAGGTGGTAAGTCATCACATGATTCAACGGGTCCTCTCCAGACTTACCTTCGAACTTGGGTATGTCACTGGGCAACTTATTTGGCATTGGCGGCCAAAACGGAAGATAATTTATTGGATCGTTCGTTAGGCGTGACAAGTCTGGTAAATCCAAAGTTGCGATAAACAGTAACTGCCGATTAGGATCCCTAAAGCTCTAGGTCACGAGACCAGTCCCAGGAGGAGGATATCCAGGATAACTTGGAATAGGAATCGCGTTCGGGATATTGTATCCTCCCGGAAAACCAGGATTAACTGGACCGTATTGGGGTTGTTGTGGTTGTTGATAAGTGTACCCAGGATACGGTTGATACTGGTAAACTGGCTGCTAGACAGCAGGCCCGTATTGGTACTGTCCCTGGTACGGTTGATAAGTGAATTGTGGTTGACTTGTGACAACCGTACTTAAACCAGGTTGTCCTACAGGCATCTGAACCGTAGTTTGAATCATGGATCCAGACAATGGTAAAGATGTCTGAGGAGTAGTTACAGAGACAGTAGAAACCGGAGCTGTCGATACTCCAGAATTAAGTGGGGTAGATTGAACAGATGTTGCGGTAGTTGCAGCAGTCGTTTGAGATGGAGTACTAGGTGCAATAGGCCCAGACTGAGAAACTACTGAAGGTACAAAAGTTTGAACATTAGACTGGACTGGTTGCTGGGGTGAACCAGAAACTAAAGGTTGTCCAGTTTGAGATGACAATTGTACACTTGGCTGCAATACCTGTTGAACTTGCGATGGATCCCACACTATGTTCATTCCGAGGTATTGACCCATGACAGGTTGAGGATATTGAGATCCATAACCGGATTGAGGGTAGGAGTGATAATTGAAAGGTACATTTCCCATACCTTGAACATAAGATTGACCTTGGGGTGGTTGGTAACCTTGACTCGAGTACTAACTTTGGGGTAGATACCCTTGAGGTAAGTACTGATACTGGGGTTGACCTTGAGGTATAAATTGATACTGAGGTTGACATTGGGGTACATATTGAGGCTGGGGTTGACCTTGAGGAATGTACTGCACCACGGGTACATACTGTCCTTGAGGTTGCCCCCCAGACGCAATTTGTGTACCTTGAGGTTGCCCCCCAGGTGTTAATTGAGGCTGCTCCCCAGGCGGTAACTGGCCACCTTGAGGTTGAGAACTAGGAATTGAACCTGACATCATGTAAATGTCTCCTACACTCAATGGTTTATTACCATTGTTTCTAGTTAATAACCCATGTTCAATGGGTTGAGGAGATGCTCCCGCAAAAGTACCAGAAAGTGACTGAAACCCAGAGGGAACAGAAGGACCATCGTACAAAAAAATTCAGGCAATTGAGTAAACATGGACGACTGACCAGACATATTTACAGGAGTATAAATACCTCCAGGTGGATAAGGAGCACGAGGTGGAGAAAAACTTAACCCTAAGTTGTCCAAATAATTAGTTAAAGAAAGATACCAAGTAGTATTTCTAGGTGGACTGTAAAAAATGGATTCACGCTCCCTTAGATCAATAGTAGGTTGATTTTCAGGGATAGGAACGCCTATTTCTTCTTCTGGAGCAAGTTCTTCAATAGCTATCAAACCAGAAGGAAGATTTTCGGTGATGACTCTTTCTACCCTAGGTGAATAAGGAGCACTAGAAGTTGGAGTAACAGGTTCAGATATTTCAGGTTCTTCGCCTATATCACTAGTAGATGAAAAACTACCAGCAAGCTCGGAAACTGCAATAGATTCAGGATTATAACCTGTTTCTAGACTTTGGTAATCAGGATGAACTACCAATGAAGACTCTCCTTCTTCAGGTGAACCTACTTTACTGCCACTAGGAGTTACAAGGACTTTCAAACCTTCGTAATGACCCGGGATGTCTTCAGGAGGTTGGCCCCGAAGTTTACGGGACTTCCTCAACAAATCGGCCACGGTTACAATCTCAGGAGACTGGCCCCGAAGTCTACGGGACTGTCTTGGTAATTCAACCACAATTAAAAACTTTTAACTACTGCACATGCAAACAAAGTAAAATCTCAAAGCAAACCGCCTAAAGTCTCTAAAGAACCAAACAAATTTGAATCACATGCCTAAATAATCTAGGGCGTCAAACCATACACAAACAGTAGCCTTCCGGACCGAAAACACTAGTTGGTGATGAAATCCAACATCACCGAGTTCAGTACAGAAGTGGCGGGTGGAACAGTTACCCTGACAACCTGCTTAAAGAATAGACCGACACAAGTTCCTCCACTTTAACCGTCTCGAGTAAAGTGAACCCCCCGGAAAATCCAAGTGAGTCTAGCCGACGTCTGCTCTAGGTACAGTGGGATCTTCCCTCCACCGTCACCTTGGGTAGAACCCTAAAGATAATGGTCACTAAGGTCACCAACAACAACAAATATACCTAGGGGAACAGTCTACGATCCGATAGCACGCAAGGGCAGAGTATCAAGCTCAATCCCCTTGCCGGCTCCTTGACAATAATCCAAGGTTTACCGACAAGTGACCCCAGGCTCCTCGACAATAATCCGAGGTTTACCATTTGTAGTACGTGCGTATCTGGCATCATTCCCAATGAAGGAGGATTGATCCCCTCACTGGTTCGGACACGATCTCGTGCTTCTCCTTTAAGAGGAGCTTTCCCAGAGCATAAATGTAACAGTTGGATTTATCCTACCACAAGATGAGCTACTTGTTTGGTTTTGTTGTCTTGGAGAGTTAATTACTCTCCTACTCCAAGACACTAGCCTGATCTATATTGGTGTTTCATAGCCCTAGTAAATAAAAGTTACTAAGTTAATTTTACTTTAAGCGTTAATTTTTATGGCTTTTCTTTAGGACAAAAGGTAGCGGAGATGAAACTGATGGTGTGTAGACTCGACTCAAATCCACTAAAAAGATGCACCTAAGATGATTTAAACTATCTTTCCTTTTCAATGAATTCCCTAGCTAAGAGAGTTGGAGAATGCAAAATTTATAAAGACAACTTTCTTGGCAATGAAATCAAAGAAACAATCTCTTTATCTTTTCCAAAGCATACAACACATGACCACTAATTATTTCACGAAAATTCCTTTCTCTTTTCAAAGACTTCAAATGCCACTAAAACAAACTTTTCTTCAAAGGAGATTTTTGTATTTTTTCCTATATTAACAAAGCATGTAAAACTACTTAACAAAACTCAATTTTAAAAAATCTATGACAATCAAATCAATTTTACCTAAAAGCAAATCTAAGAGAAATTCACCTAAAAGAAAACCTAATGAGGTAAAAGCCTACAAAGTATAATTCCAGGATGTTTTACTCAGTTACAATTCAACCAAGGACTAGTTCATGCAGAATCATAAACCAGTCAAAAACAAAAATCAAAGTCTTTTGTTCTTTTTCTTAAGAATGAAATTCACAGCTTTAACAAACAAGCTTTCTCGAAATTCCGCAAAGAGACAACACAAAGGTAGGTTTCTCACAAAGGTGGATTTTACAAAAGGTCCGACTCCTAAGAAGACTGAAAAGACCAGGGATATCCAAGGTTTTACAACTTCTAAAGCCAAAGTCACTACAGGACCAATGCAAAAATCAAAGCTAGGGCTAGAACTTCTATGAATTTCACTAAAACCCTTGATACTAACAAAACAAGCTTAGATGAAGACCTCTGACAGGTAACCAGTGGATCTGGGCAGCAAAAAACGAATTATAAACAAAATCTAAGAGGCAAAAAGGAAAAAATTGGAATTTTCTCAACTTTTGACAGGGTACGCAGGCAACCTGTTTGCATAGGTGTGGCCATGCTCTGTGTACAAAGCTGTAGTGCATACAGGTACACACTGTGCTTAACGCAGAGGGTGCGTACTGCTAGAAAAACCAAGAAAAATAAAATCTAACTTAACCCTAAGCTATTCCACCCAAATTCACAGTCACTCAGTCAAAAACTAGAAAAAAATCGACTTTTCTCAAATCAAAGTATCAATCAAAAGAGAAATCAATCAAATCCATGGATTCCCCAGTATGGTCGCCATTTTGTCATGCGGAAAGAGTCAATTTTGCGGACAAAACTGACCTCCCTAGAAGCTAAGGCTTTCTAGTGACAAACAAGACAATCAAGCACTATCTTTCCCTAAATATGCATTTAGAATACAAGCAACCAGGTGTTTAAAGCATACCTTTAGTCCAACGCTGTTTATAGCAGTCCAGCCTCTCCGATCCAGATGAGCTCCTCCTTCTCTTTGAAACCTGCATTCACTAACAAGCAAACGATTACATAGCACCTGAATAACTCATAAAATAAAACATATTCATCATAAAGACCAAGGAGTATATGAAACAAATTATATAACAACTTGTTGAGAAAAATGAACTTAATTGTATTAATTGGAAACAAAAAAACCATTACAACCAGTGCCTTGGTGTTGTGCAGGTCCCTCCCAGGGTCCAGCAAGAGTTCTCCTTTACTTTTATCAGCTCACCCACTTCCAAATGAAGCTAAGAAAGGATGGGAATCTCTCCTCTCAAGCTCTATAAGGGAGTCCTAATTTCAATAGCATCTACCCTTAGGAATGTTCAGCTTTCAACCTCCTCTCCCTCTAGCCCAATGCCTGTATTTATAATGCTTTGGAGGAAGTTAATCAGGTCCACCATCAATGGGATAAGCCCCTCTTTCAATGGGATAGCTCCCCTCTTGATGGGATAAGTTCCTCTTTCATAGGGATGCATGAACCATCTGGAGGCGCTCAATACACATCAAACCATCTTCTAGAATGCTCTAGATTCGACCACAAGTAACTTTTTTGAAGTAAAACTCGCGCCTTTTGACCTTTACAGGAGTACGCACCCACCCCTTTACAGACAGAGCGTACAAGTACGCAGGTATTGTGAACTTGAGGTGCGTACACGTAGGTAAGGTTAAGAGAAACTGCGTAACCAGAGTTAATTGACTTTTTAAGGACTTTCTTTCTTTCTTGGAGTTTGACATGAAGAGCAGAGGTATAAGACTTGCCAAGGAGGATAATATGACAGTTGATGGAGCCATACCAACTGCAAATAGTCATGGTGACAAATTTTAGTGTAACAGATTGGGTTTTGATTTCGATTTTGTTGTGGAATCACTGAATTAGATGGATAGAGGGATGTCTTTTACCATTGGGCTATGGGTTCAAGTGTCAAGAAAACATGACTGAATCAAGTTCTAAAGATATTGTTTATATGGCAAGATATCTGAGTAAATTCAAATCTTTTAGGCTGGATGGTGAAGTGGTTTTCAATTGAATCCAAGGAGCAATTAAGGGTTCCTCAAACTAGATAACGAGGGAAATGAGGGGGGTCAATCAAAACTAGGGAGCAATGAAGTATTCCCCACTCTGGATATCAGAAGAAAACATTAAAATGGTTAACTGTTCAAGAGAGAGTGTACTTAAAAAAATTCTATAATAATTTTCCAATTAATTCATTCAATTTAGATAACATGCAAGTATGTGAAGCACTTAAGAAGATAAAAATTTAACAAACAAAAAATACTTCACTAAAGTGGCCCAACACATGAATCTTGTAATGCAATGTCTTTATTACTCAGTCCAGTCTACTGACTTGAAAAAATGGTACAATGAACCCTTAGGTTTCAGATCAATACAACTATAGAAATGTTTAGTAATCCACCCCTATACTTCGAATTATGAAGTATTTATACAAAAATAGTTATAAAATATCCCAAACTATTTTGGGAATTATTTTAGGAAAAAGAAATATCTTCATGCAAGAAGACAGAGACATATTTGTAACTCTTGCAATCTGTCCATGTTTATTAGGCTCCGCTATCAAACCTTTTGTAGCTTTTTCTCATTTGTTGTTTGTCTTCCATGTTAACTTTCTTTTTACTTTTCCCTTTGACTAATACTCTTTCATATGATACTCTTTGACTAGGCTAACATGTTTCTTTTCTTTCACTGTTTTCTATTTACTTTTACCTTGCATTTTTACAGTAAGTCATTTAATTTTTCCCATGTCTCTATATCTCATAATTTAATATTTACCATTCTTCTATAGACTTCATCTGCTTCTGTGTATTTTTCAAAGGTGGGCTTGTTCACTAAAAGGTGTTTTACCTAACATTGGAGGTAAAATAGGTTCTCAAAAGTCTGGTAAAGAACTTTTCCTATAGGCATCCCTTTCATAGAGGAATTACTTGCTTGATCTCTTGCCACTTCACTAATTTTCCTAATATAGTCTTCATGTGGCATTAACCTATCATTTATTACCAATGGATTGGCAGACCTTTCTACCTCAAAGCATAAAATTTAACTATGAACCTACCTATAGCCAGCTCCATGGTTTGGCATTTGTCTACAACCTGCATCATTAAGTTTCTCTTGGTGAGCACTTTCTTCACCTCTAGTATAGTGCCAGTCCTGTCAGCTATGTCCAGCTCCTGTAATTAATATTTATTTTTAGAGTTAAGGAATTGAATTATTCTTGAGGCTCCTTCTAGCATATCTCCAAGCTCACCCTTAACTCTTTGAATTGCTTCGGTAGCCTCTTTGACTGAATCGTTTTTCTCAAAGATTAGTTGTATAGTAGGCCAAATATCATTGACAAAGTCAATGATATTGGCCCATAGCTACTCTTCTGCTTGTGCAAGTGTCTCCTTAAAAGCTAATTGTTTTTCCAAGCTCTTTATCCTCTCAGTCAACCTATTTGACTTTTGTACTTCATTTTTCTGCATAATCTGAGCTAGTTTCTTCTCGTCCTCTAGACTTCTTATCTGTTCTTTAAGTTTATTTACTTCATTGGTCTGAATGGACATGTCCTCCATGGCTTTGACCAATTTACTTGCCTCATCACTTGGCTGAGCTGCTGCTGTTGTTGAACCTGTTGTTGATGTAGTTGTTGTTGCATCTGGAAGGGTTGTAGCTAGTGGAGCTGTTGGGGCCAATGAAGCTGCCAAAGTTGATGGAACTGCTATTGTAACTATAGGAATAGCAGTGGCAGTGGCTATCTCAAGGCTGGCCTGTTTCAGCTGTATCAAACTGTCCAATTCATTCTCCATTTCTTTCATTTGAGCATTTAATTGGAGAATGAGATCCATCATCTCCTCCTGCTAGGTTTGGCTCTCTAGGACCTCCTTGGTCTGTGGATGCTCTGAATGAGGCAGCTTCCACTATTTCTTTGAAGCAGCAATATCCTCATTTTTCTTCTTTATTACTTTTTTTGATGCCTTGATGTCACTTGGATTATATCCAATCTCAATCTCCAAGTCTTCCAGTGACTTGATTCTATTATCTTTGGCCTATGAGGATGCCTTTTCTAGCTTAAGATGTGTTGTGATGTTATCCAGTGAGCTTTGAAGTTTCTGCATAGTCATTTCTTTGATAGTCATTGTGGAGTAAATCATCTCACCTGCGTGCTTATGGAATTCAATTTGGTCAATAGGGTGAACATCCCTGGCCAAAACTTCAAACTCTATCTTCCTGTAGTCTGCTAATGACCTAGGAGGCTGTACTGTAGGCTACATAAAAGTCATTTGCATCTTACTAGTCTTAATGTCAAAGGCTGACATTAATCTATTTTGATTGGCAGGTGTCTGTTTGAAGTACTGGGCATATGTCTCAGCCTTTAATGCCTCATTCCTCAACTTGATTTCCTTGTACTTCTCTTTTATATATTTATGTTTATCCACTAACTTGCTGGATGAAGAGACTTCAATGCTAAGCTGTTTTTCAGTAAGTTGAGTGTTTGAGGTAGGAGGCTGATGAGTTTCCTCTAAAACTGCTAGGCCTTTACTCATTCCAACCGTTGTGTATGTATCAGTGGTTTCAATTGTCTCAATGGTGTCTTCTTACTCAGTTACAGGATTAAGCTTGGGCCTCTTCCTATAACTGATATCAAATCTATCATCTGTAGTGTCCATCCCAGAGCTAGAACCTTCTTCTCTGGTTCTTTTTATATTTCTGTCCTCATTAGCTGGAGTCTATAAAATGGGAGTATTATTCATCTGTTCTTGTAGGGTTGGAAGCTGTAGAAAGGAACTAGTATCAATATGCTTTTCATCATCTATTAAAATATTATCCACATCTATTAAAGTATTCTCAAACCACTCTGATTGGTTGGCATATCTTTCAATGCCTGGCCTGGGCTCATGTATGAAAGGACTTAAGTTAAGTTTGAGCCTTAATTTGTTTATGACTCCATTGGGATCATATTGCCACATGAAACTGCTTTTGAAGTTAATTTGCTGTAATATTTTCTTTGCCACTTGTCCAACTTCCCTATTCTTACAAATAAAAGGGCCCAATTGGTTTTTGATCTTAAACTGAGTTTTCTTCCTAGATGAGAACAAATTAACCTCATCAGAGTTTATGATCTGCCTGAAACACTCTAATGAAAATATCCTCATGGGGAGGCATTTGGGCATCTTGTAGGGAGTGAGTTGGCATCCATATATCCTGATTTATGTGTCATCTTGGTATAGATACCAGTCTCCCACTCTAATTTTCTTAGCCAACTGTAAAACTCTCTTAATTCCCTCATTGATCCTAGGTTGATAGCTACTAGTTAGCATGTTTACAACTAGATGAACAAATAAATCAATGAACTCTTTATAAGTAAAAATAGTGGAATATCTTTGGATCAATGGTGTCCAAAAGATGACAGATCCTAGATGGCCCTTAGTGTCTAAATTTTGGATGCTAACTAGAAAATTGTCTGACTGAAAATATAGGAACATGTGAAACAATACTGATGAGTATTTGAATACTCTCTCATTTGGCAATATGATAAACTGTTCACGGATTTTGTCTGCCAAGAATTGAGAAAAGTTGTAAACTATAGCAGGAGGCTTTCCTGGGAAAGAAATAGAAAGGAAAGCTAATATAACCTCATCCACATTCTCATCAGTGGTGTATCCAAGAATACAAGAGAGCATGGTTATAATTTGTCTTCCTCTCTAAATGGTGGCAGCATATGGAGGACTATCTGTAGGAGTATGAGACTCCTCTATAATGAAAGTCTAAAAGATATGAGCTTTCTTGGGAAGGTCTACCTTTGTGTAGAGTTCAAGTAAAGCTTCAATGGAAAGTGGGGTTTCATTTGGGCCTGGCTGGATCTGCAACATTTGATTTATTGACTCTGCAGTAATGGTGAATAAAACCTGTTGATCAGGGGTGACTATGGCTCTTTGACTTGGAACATAGCAAGATTGGGAGAAGTGGATGATTTCTGGGAATAGGTGTATGTATGGGAACAAATACTTTAGCAAATCTGATTCCCTTAGGTGAATGTCATCATTCTGGTTAAGGAATTTATCTTTACTCCAGTAGTGGAGTTTCAGTAAGTGGCTAGGGGAAGCAGTGTCCTTGATTTAAAATTCTTTGTCAGCCAATGCGAGGTGGTCAATATCTAGGTGAGGAGTTTACAGAGGTCTTATATCCAGAGAGCTTTAGGAATCCATAATTTGGTTTATTTAATGGAATTACTTTTTCTGTGGCTTTAGGAGTAAGGTCAAAAGGTCTGGAACAGTGGGGAGGGTAATTATTGTCTATAAAAAAGGGCTTTTGGATGCACAGTAAGGTTTTCTCCAGTCTAGCAAGGTTCTTTAATTAATTTAATTAATTAACCCTTTAATAATTATTGTGCATAGCTTAAATTACAGAGTCATTCTGGTTCTTTCAAGAATACCTGGAAATTGACGATTTGGTGTGCAGATAGGGTTTTGTGGTAGCAGTAAAAGTTTATGAGGCTTCAATTGTCTATTTGTTGCTTCAATTTGGTGTGTGCAGTGTCTTCTGGTTGGAGAAGGTGGTTAAAATGGTTGTGTAGAGGTTCAAGGTTTCAAAATTGGTTAACAGAGGTTTGCAGTGAAAATGAGTGAAAAGAGCAAAATGGAGCTTTTTCGGCCTGTTAACCAACAACGGTTACATTTTGGTGTGAGAATTGGCAAATGAACATTGGGTAGTTTTCTCTTATTTTTTGCCATATCGCACTGATTTTCGGTTTAGGGCGGTATTTTTCATGAGCACGTGATATAACCTAGTGCCGCCACGTAGTGGAACAGTGCTCGGCACAAACCATGAATCTCACGTGCTTTTGGACCAGTAACTGTCAGATGATGAAACTATACGATATGGATATGGGCCATTGGATCTGGAGATGGGAGATCGGAGGGATATCGCGCGGTGAAGTTGCACGGAAGGAGTTGGGATGTGGTTGGTGGGGCTCGAGGTTTAATTATAATGAAATGTGATTAATTAAAAAGTAATCACGGGATTTTAATATAAGCAACGGGTTAATAAAATGTAGGGACCATGGGTTATATGGCAAAGGTTTTAACTATACACCAAGGTTTGGTGAGTTAAAAGGGTGTCGGGGAATTATAACCTAGGAGACGTTAAATACATAAAGTGGGGGTATAGTTTAGGAGATGACTTAGGATAAAAAGGGGTTTTCTAGGTTTTTTAAGGGGAAAAGGGGAAATTAATAAGGGGCTAATGTATTATTTGTGATGGGAATGTATTCACACTGGAGAAAGGGGTTTTGGGAAGGGGGAAATTAATAAGGGTTTTTGTGATTTTTGAAGTGTAATGTCTAGGGAAACGTGTGAAACAAAGGGATAAAAGGTCAAAATGAGGGGAAAAGGGTTCTTACAAGTAATGAAGGGATAATTAGGGGGAATTAATAAAGTATGTATGTGGGGGTCTAGTGAAATGAGGGGAAATTAGTAAATAAGCTTTAGTGAATATCCTTTCTCTTTCACAATCCCTATTGCACGTGAAACATAGGATTAAGCATGATGAATGTGCTTTTTGACTTAGCAACCTTGTGCACTTGCAAAACTTATTCTACCTACCCTTGATTTACCCTAGCATTTTCTCTTCATTCATTGGATGCATTTGATCTTGCTGGCCCTTTATTTATTTTTCTTTGATAAGTAAACTATCTAATTGTAACCTTATAACTTCCAATGGCTCAGATTAAATTGATGAGCTCATTGTTACTCTCTACCTAACTACTGATCTGCCAGGATTAAACAGTTTGGCTAGATCTTTATTCTCTATCTATCAACATGAAATTCAAAGCATGAATGAATCAAGATTAAACTATTTGACCATCATGGATTGTGGCATTTTTGACAAGTTGCACACAATCTTATTTTGCAAAGTAAAGTAAAAGGTAGTGGCATTTTATTTTTCACACTTTCATGATCCATTCTTATCTATTTTTGGAGTTTATATTTTTCACTTTTTTGATCTTTTTCTTTATTTTAGTCCTTTGATTATTCTTTTAGGACTTACCCTCTTTACATTTTTTATTTTTAATATGGGAAAAAATTTTGCAGAAAGAAAAAGTATGTACAATATTACAAGACTAACCATAGCCAATTCAAAATTATGAATCCTATTATTATAGGACCCTAACAGTGGCTTTATATGGGGATGGCATTTCCTGGTGAAATGTCAAGAACTTTAAGATTAGTAGCCTTTGAAACTTTAATAGTGGTTACCTTGTAACTGCTCTTTTGTGATCTTCTTTATTCATGCATATGATGGTACACCTTTTAAAGCTCTGGGCCTTCTCTTCAAGCTTCAACCTCAAAAGATACCATCCAATCCAATCTAAATTTTGCAATGTTATATACAATGAGAAAAGTAAAAAAATGAAGTAATTTTAATCTATGGACAAATAATGCTTCAACATTCTTCCACTGACTGGTCCTCCTAACAGATTTGTTCCAAATAACTATCTCAAGAAAAATGCATTGTTACCTCTGTAACCATAAATGATATAAGGACCTTGCCATAGGAAATCAAATTTACCATGTTTACCCTTTTCTTCTCTTCTAGAATCCCATTTGAGTAGTTTTTCACCTATGTAAAAATCATTACCTTTGGTTTTCTTGTCAAAAATATTTTTTATTTTATCCTAGATCACTTGTGATTTGACATAGACTTCTTCTCTGGTTTGCTAGAAATGTATTGTCTCATTTATCCCCCTTTGGATATCATTTGGTTCTATTTGCAACTCTTGAATCATTTTCATCACTAGTACTCCAAAAGAGGATGGAAAAACAACATCCATTCCATATACTAGTTGGTAAGGAGATGTACCAATGGAATTTTTGGTAGTTAGTCTGTCTTCCCATAAGGCATTAACCAACTTTTTGTTCTAGGTCTTCTTGTTGTCTTCAAGCAGTTTTTTGATGATATTAACAAGGATATTGTTTGAGGGTTATACAAGTCCATTATCTTGAGGGTAATAAGTAGTGGAATGGCCAAGGGTAATGTGGTATCTGTTACAAAAGTCTACCATTTTCTTGGATTTGAAAGCAGCTGCATTAGCAGTAATGATCTTTTATGGGCATCCAGACCTAGAAAGGATGTTGTTCTCAAGGAATTAAATGATGACAGAGTCCGTGGCTTGTTTAGAAGGGATGGATTCTATCCATTTTGTAAAGTAATCAGTGGCTGTCAAAATCCATTTATGTTGGGCTGAGGAGGATGGGTGAATTTCCCCAATGAAGTCCAAACCCCATTGTTGAAAAGGTATTTCAGTGGAGATGGGCTTGAGAGGTAATGGTAAAAGTTTCTTTTTGCCTTCAAATATTTGGCACTTGTGAGAGGAGGTCAGATATTTCTTAACATTTGAAGCAAAAGAAAAAATTATAATTTTTTTTTTAAATCAGGACTTATGAGGACTGGTGTTTTAGTAAGGGCTTCTTTGATTGCCTCAAAAGACTTTTTAGCCTCTACTATCCATTTAAGTGCTACATCTTTCTTCAACATGTTATTTAGTTCTCTAATTAATTCTGCTAAGTTAGAAATGAATCTTCTAAGAAAATTTATTTTGCCTAAAAATGATTGTAATTCTTTGATGTTTCTAGGATGAGTGATGTTTAGGATTGCCTCTATTCTAGCTAGATCTACTCTAGTTCCATCTTTTGATATTATGTGTTCCAAGGGTTTACCTTCTTCTATATCAAAGAGTGTCTTTTTGGGATTCAAGGAAATACCAAATTTTCTACATTTAATAAAAACTCTTCTTAGGTGATCTAGATGTTCATTATTTGATTTGGAAAACATCGTGATGTCATCTTGGTAAACAACTAGAAAGTCATGGATTTCTTTTGAAAAAGCTATGTCCATTGCTCTTTGGAATTTTTCTCCAGCATTCATCAATCCAAAAGGCATCTTTAAATACATGAAAGTACCCCAGGGAGTGGTAAATGCAGTCTTTGCTTCATCCTCTGGTTGAACTAAGATTTGGTTGTATCTAGAGAATCCATCAAGGAATGAAATTATGGATGAGACTACTACCCTCTCGAGAATGTGGTCCATTTTAGGGAGAGGGTAGTTATATTTTGATGACACTTTTTTCGAGTTTCTGAAATGAACACAGAGTCTGATTTCTCCTATTTTCTTTCTTTTGGTGACTAAATTAGAGACCCAATCTGAATATCTAATTGGTGCTATGATTTGTGTGTCATACATCCTTTTTACATCCTTTTCAATTAATGGCACAAGAACTGGATTAATTCTCCTAAAATTTTGTTCAAAGGGTTTCTGATCTTCTTTGATGGGTATCTTATGTTGAATAATGTTGGTATCATACGACTTAAGGTCTTCATAACTCTAGACAAAGACATCTTGAAACTATTGAAACAGACTTATGTATTTCAGTTTTTCATCTGAAGGTAATGCTTTGGATATTTTGATAACCTTGAGTTTTTCTTCTATTCCTATGTTACACTCTTCTATGTCTGCTCTTAAAGGCTCCATTTTTGGTTTTCTAGCCACATCATTTGAATCAAACAAATATTCTAATGGGACTAATCCCTTAGGAAAAAAATTATTTTTAAGGTTTAAAATCTCATAATCATCATCGATTATTTCTTCTATTTCTACTTTTTCTAAGTTATCTATTTCTACTTTAGTGAACTTAGTGGGCTTATTTATATCTACAACACTTATATCTATCGCACTATTTATGATGTTATCTACTGTAAAATTAGTATCTATGTTGTAGTTTTGGAATTCTCCCTTAGCATTCATGAAATCATAGATTTGAGAATCTTGTGAAAATATCTACCAATATTTCAGATTATCATGTATAACAGGTCTGTGTCTTACTTCAGCAATGTACTGGTGGTTGGGCTGAAAAGGTAATTTGTAAGTGCTAGCAAAAGTAGCCAAACTGTGAGCTTGCATGTTTTGTTTCCTAGGAATAACAACAAAATTAGTTTCGAGAAGTTCCTTAATCAAGTCTAGAACAGTTTCTCTATATTGGCTAAGTCTAGGATTATTCACAGAATATTCTCCTTTAATTTGTTTTATGATCAATTCTGAGTCTCCCATGATAGAAACTCTCTTGGCTCCAAGTTTCCTTACAATTCGTAGTCCTAAGATTAAAGCTTCATATTCTGCCATGTTGTTTGTGCATTTAAAGTTTAATCTGAAGGCATGACCTTCAAAATGATGATTTTCCATGTTAAGAATCCAAACTCTTGCACCTAGTCCTAATATATTCACAAATCCATCAAAATCTAAATGCCATAGAGACTCATGAAATATGTTTTCACTATCAGGTGCTTTGTATTTTTCTTATACAACTGTGATCTCATTTTTGCCATTGTCTGAATTATACAAGATAAATGAGTCCATATCAGAATGCATGGAGTATATAGGGTAATTTTGTGGCTTTTTTGAACTACTTACCATGTATTTCATCAATGTTTCTTTGTAAAGCTTTCTTTGCTAACCAAATACAGAGATGGTAGCATATGGCATGTCTAACTATAGATATCCCTGCAATTTTTCTCCCCATGAGAGAGATAATAACATTTCATCCTTGGATGGGATATCAACAACTACTATGTCCATGACAATACTCTTTCCTGGCACTGGACGAGATTCACACACAAATCTTTAATCAATCCAAGGCATTTGACTTGGCTAGAATCAAAGGAAAAGGGGTCCTTGTATGGTCTCCTTATATCTAAATTCAATCTTTCCATGATTTCTTTAGGCATTAGGTTATGGGATGCCCTAAGTCTAGCATAGCATTATGTAAGATTTTATCATGAACATTTAGGCTAATGTAGAATGGAGGGATACCCCCTTGTCGATGTTTTCCATTTACTTCTGGACCAAACAATAACTCAAGTTGATCATCATTAAGGTTTACAATATCTTCGCCTTCACCTATGTTTACTGTTTCAGTGATTTGTGCTTTGTATGATTCATTTTTCACTAACTCTGTCAAAGGAACATATATTTTCAATTTGGTTATCTCAGTCTTAATGTTGAATGGCAATTGAGTTTTTCCTAGTTGTATGAGATCTTCCTTAGCAATTGTGGTCTGTGTACTTTTATCTTCTTTTTCAACACTTGGCAATTCAATTTGTGTATCAACAGTTTTGTTTTGAATTCTCTTATTTGGAATAGTCTGAGTAATAGTTGAAGTTTGAGTTTCAGATGAAGTTATATCTACAATTTTTGGGTTGGAAGTCTCCTCACTTCCACTAGGGAGAATTTGTAGAACTTTGGTCACATGAGCTTCTGTTATTTTTTTAGTTTGGGTTTGGACTGATTGCTTAGTGGGAACTTCTATATTCCTTTTGCTTCTAAGGCTATACTGCTTATGAACTTCATAGATAACAAATTCATAGCCTTGTTTGTAATCAAAGGACTCTCCAGATTCCAATTGTAATTGTTGTAACATGCACAATTCTTGTTCTTCCTGAGTAAGAAAAACAATATCTTCGTTTTTAATCCCTAATAGGTTTATCTGGATGTCCTCCTCTTCTTCATGGTTTTGTGAACCTTCAGCATAATTTTTGTAGAAAGGTGGTCTAACCTGTTGATTAGGTATAGCATCTCTTTTTTTCCAGTATTAGGATTTTTCCTAAATTTGGGGTTTCTTATTGGGGGTGGTTGTTGATTTTCCCACTAAGATTTTCTTTCCATGTTTTCTAATCTATCCATTATCCTTTCTACGCTTTTAGCTAAACTATCTATCTTACCATATGAAGTGGATGGTTCCTCTTTAATGGTAACTCTTTTCTGATTTCTCATCCTAGCTTTCTTAGCTAATAAATTGGCTTCTACACTAACAACATTAATTTTCATCTGTTCCAATGTTTCAGGGTTTCTTTCTCTTAATTGGTAGTACATATCAGTGTCAAAACCATCAGGAAATTTGATTAGTGCTAAGTCTAGTGGACGTTTGATATTTGCAAGGATTGCATTATAGATACTGTTGAACCTAGTAAAATAGTCTTGAATGGATTCATTAGGAGTTCTTCTAACGTTTTCATATTTAGACGGTATTTGTAAAGGGATTTTCTTTCTTTCCCATCTATCAATAAACAATCTATGGAAAGAAGCTAAATCAGCAATATGATTAGCAGGTAAACGTTTAAGCCATTTTTTTACATCTCCTATTAGTGTTTGGGCAAACAACCTCATTTGCACATCAGACTCATCAATCTCATGTAACTCAAAATAATCAGTCCTTTTATTCACATGATGTTGGGCAATATACTGACTAATAGCATCAAACAAAAATATTTTACTTTGGTAGCCTTGGGGCATAGCATGTGGTTGAGCTGGTAAGACCAAACGTGCATATCTGTTTGCCATGGCCGAGATTTTGGTTTGACTGAGGGGTAAAGCAGTGGTGCTTGGAGAATAACTTGAAATGGTTGTAGATAAACTAGATGAACTTGAGATGTTTGGTTGGAGAGGAAGATATGGTATGAATGGTTTAGGGGAATGAACTGTGGTGGATATTATAGTTGAGGTGGTAAAAAATGAAGCTGTATTTACAGTTTTTGAAGACTCTGTAGACATTTCAGGGGTAACAACAGTTAGGGCAACTAACTCAACTTATTGTTGAAGATAGGCTTCATTTATATGCCTTATTAAAGTTGAGGTTAAAGCTTCTAGTTTTTCAAAAGTATCCAAAACATTTTGATCTAAATCTGGATGTATAGGAACCTTCTTTGACTCAATAAATTGAATAAAATTGGGGTCTATTACAGTATCATAAATTGAATTTTCTGATTTTGGTTCTAAACAAAGAAACCTTTGATATATCAAATTGAATACACTCTAAACTTGATAACTATTTAGGGAGTGAATTTTATTTAGTTAACTCAATACTACTTCCTTGAGTTGCTACCTTTTTTGGTTTTCTTAAAATTCTATGAGGATCATTAACTATTGTAGCAGGGTTTGGATCTAGATGTGCCCTGGTATAGTGTGTTCTTTTGGAAGCCAGAATTTTAAATTTTAAATTGTTTAATGAAACTTTTTAAAATCTCTAAAATGACCTTAAGGTGCAAAATATGAGATTTGAAATTTTCCAGTTAATTAATTCAATTTAGATAACATGCAAGTATGTGAAACAATTAAGAATACAACAATTTAACAAATAGAAAATACTTCACTAAAGTGGCCCAACACACGAATCCTGTAATGCAATGTCTTTATTACTCAATCTAGTCTGTTGACTTGAAAAAATGGTACAATGAATCCTTAGGTTTCATATCAATACAACTATAGAAATGTCTAGCAATGCACCCTTATACTTTAAATTATGAAGTATTTATACAAAAATAGTTACAAAATATCCCAAACTATTTTGTGAATTATTCTAGGAAAAAGAAATATCTTCATGCAAGAAGATAGAGACAGATATGTAACTGCTGCAATATGTCCCTGTTTATTAGGCTCTGCTGTCATATCTTTTGTAGCCTTTTCTCATTTGTTGTTTGTCTTCCATGCTGGCTGTCTTTTTACTTTGCCCTTTGACTGATACTCTTTCATCTGATACTCTTTGACTAGGCTGACTTGTTGCTTTTCTTTCACTGTTTTGTATCCACTTTTACCTTGCCTTTTTATAGTAAGTCATTTAATTTTTCCCATGTCTCTGTATCTAGTAATTTAATATTTACCATTCTTCTGTAGACTTCATCTGCTTTTGTGTATTTTGCAAAGGTGGGCTTGTTCACAAAAAGGTGTTTTACCTCATGCTAGAGGTAAAATAGGTTCTCAAAAGTCTGGTATAGAACTTTTCTTGTAGGCATCCCTTTCATAGAGGAATTATTGGCTTGATCTCTTGCCACTTCTCTGATTTTCCTGTTATTTTCTTCATGTGGCATTAACCTGTCATTTATTACCAGGGGATTTGGCAGACCTTTGTGCTTCAAAGCATCATATTTAACCATGAACCTTCCTATTGCCAGCTCCATGGTTTGGTATTTGTCCTCAAGCTGCATCATCAAGTTTCTCTTGGTGAGCACTTTCTTCACTTCTAGTATAGTGCCAGTCTTGTCAGCTATGTCCTGCTCTTGCAATTCATATTTATTTTTAGAGTTAAGGAATTGGATTATTCTTGAGGCTTCTTTTGGCATATCTCCAAGTTCGGCCTTAACTCTTTGAAAGTCTTTAGTAGCCTCTTTGACTAAATCATTTTGCTCAAAGATGACTTATATAGGTGGCCAAATATCACTGACAGAGTCAATGGTATTGACCCATAGCTGTTCTTTTGCTTGGGCAAGTGGCTCCTTCAATGTTAATTCTTTTTCCAAGCTCTTTATCCTCTCAGTCAACAAGTTTGACTTCTGTACTTCATTTTTCTGCATAATTTGAACTAGTTTCTTCTCATCCTCTAGACTTTTTATATGTTCTTTAGGTTTATTTATTTTAGTGATCTAAATGGAAATGTCCTCAATGGCTTTGACCAGTTTACTTGCCTCATCACTTGGCTGAGATGTTGTTGTTGTTGAACCTGTTGTTGATGTAGTTGTTGTTACATCTGGAAGGGTGGTAGCTAGTGGAGCTATTGGGGCCAATGAAGCTACCAAAGTTGATGGAACTATTGTTGTAATTGTAGGAATAGCAGTGGAAGTGGCTGTCTCCAGTCTGGCCTATTTCAGCTCTATCAAAATGTCCAATTCATTCTCATTTCTTTCATTTAAGCATTTAATTGGAAACTGAGATCCATCATCTCCTCCTGCTGGGTTTTTCTCTCTAGGACTTCCTTGGTCTATGGATGCTCTGAATGAGGTAGCTTCAGTTATTTCTTTAAAGCAGCAATATCCTCATTTTTCTTCTTTATTAGTTTTTCTGCTACCTTGATGTCACTTGGACTATATCTAATCTCAATCACCAAGTCTTCTAGTGACTTGATTTTGTTATCTTTGGCCTGTGAGGATGCCTTTTCTAGATTAAGATATGCTATGATGTTATCCATTGAGCTTTAAAGTTTATGCACAGTCATTTCTTTGTTAGTCATTGTGGAGTAAATCATCTCACCTGCCTGCTTATGGAATTCAATTTGGTCAATAGCGTGAACTTCCCTAGCCAAAACTTCAAACTCTGTCTTCTTATAGTCTGTTGATGATCTAGGATGCTAGATTGTAGGATGCACAAAGGTCATTTGCATATTACCAGTCTTAATGTCAAAGGCTGACATTAATTTATTTTGATTGGCAGGTGTCTGTTTGAAGTATTGGGCATATGTCTCAGCCTTTAATGCCTCATTCTTCAACTTGATTTCCATGTACTTCAATTTTATATCTTTCTCTTTATCCACTGGCTTGCTAGATGAAGAGACTTCAATGCTAATCTGTTTTTAATAAGTTGAGTGTTTGAGGTAGGAGGCTGATGAGTTTCCTCTAAAACCATTGGGCCTTTACTCCTTCCAACCATTGTGTCAATGTTAGTGATTTCAACTCTCTCAATTGTGTCTTCTTGCTCAGTTACAAGATTAAGCTTGGGCCTCTTCCTATAACTTATTTGAAACCTGTCATCTGTAGTGTCCATCGCAGAGCTAAAACCTTCTTCCCTAGTTATTTTTACGTTTCTGTCCTCATTTCCTGGAGTCTTTAAAATGGGAGTAATATTCATTTGTTCCTATAGGGCTGGAACCTGCAGAAAGGAACTAGTATCAATCTAATTTTCCACATCTATTAAAGTATTCTCCAACCACTCTGACTGATTGGCATATATTTTAATGTCTGGCCTGGGCTCATGTATGTAAGGACTTAACTTGAATTTGAGCCTTAGTTTGTTTATGACTCCATTGGGGTCATACTGCCACATGAAACTGCTTTTGAAGTTCATTTGCTATAAGATTTTCTCTCCCTCTTGTCCAACTTCCCTATTATTACATATAAAAGGGCCCAATTAGTTTTTGATCTTAAACTGAGTTTTCTTCCTAGATGATAGAAAATTAACCTCATCGTAGTTTATGATCTACTTGAAATACTCTAATGAAAATATCCTCATGGGGAGGTATTTGGGCAGCTTGTAGGGAGTGAGTTGGCATCCATATATCATGATTTCTGTGTGGTCTTGGTATAAGTATCAGTCTCCCACTTTATTTTTCTTACCCAACTGTAAAACTCTCTTAATATCTTAATTGATCCTGGGTTGATAGCTACCGGTTAGCATGTTTACAACTCGATGAACAAATGAATCAATGAACCCTTTATAAGTAAGAGCAGTGGAATATATTTGGAGAAATGGTGTCCAAAATATGATAGACCTTGGATGGCCCTTACTGTCTAGCTTTTGGATGTTGCCCAGAAATTTGTCTAACTGAAAATATAAGATATGTGAAACAATACTGATGAGTATTTGAATACTCTTTAATTTGGCAATCTGATAAACTGTTCATGGATTCTATCTACCAAGAACTGAGCAAAGTTATAAATTGTAGTAGGAGGCTTGCTTGGGGAAAAAAATAGAAAGGAAAGCCAGTATAACCTCATCCACATGCTCATCAGTGGTATATCCTAGAATACAATTGAGCATGGTTATAATTTGTCTGCGTCTCTCAAAGAAAATGGTGTCAACATATGGAGGACTATCTGTAGGAGTATGAGACTCCTCTATAATGAAAGTCTGAAAGATCTAAGCTTTCTTAGGAAGGTCTAGCTTTGTGTAGAGTTCAAGTAAATATTCAATGGAAAGTGGGGTTTCATTTGGGCCTGGCTAGATCTACAGCATTTGATTTATTGACTCTGCAGTAATGGTGAATAAAACCTGTTGGTGAGGGGTGACTATGGCTCTTTGACTTAGAACATAGCAAGCTTGGCAGAAGTGGATTATTTCTGGGAATAGCTGTTCCTGTGGGAACAATTACTTGGGAAAATTTGATTCCTATAGGTGAATGTCGTCATTCTGGTTAAGGAATTTATCTTTACTCCAGTAGTGTAGTTTCAGTAGTTGGCTAGGGGAAGGAGTGTCCTTGATTTGAAATTCTTCGTCGACCAATGGGAGGTGGTCAATATCTAGGTGAGGGGTTTGTTAACACTCAGAATGAACCTCAAGGCTGAGAAGAGGCAATTCCGAGGTAACCACAGACCAAGCTTTCGATCTGGCATCTAGCCCTACTAGACCAGATAGAGCTCTCTCTTTGCCAACAAAATGTGGCTGTAATAAGTGAATCTTAGGCTAGCTATGAAGAACGGGGATTTGATTGAAAGTCGAGGGTCAAAAACAGCAAGAGAAGGGACCATTGGGCTATGGAATCGAGGCTAGTTTCTGCATGCAAACTTGGGGCAAAGTAAGTGCAATGTTCAGTCAAATTAAAGATATAATGAGAGAAGAAAGAGGAAAAGGACCGCTGCCCTACAGGCATCAATCAGGCGATGGATCTACAGTGGCAACTTTAGGAGAAAATGAAGCACAGTATTACTCAACAGAGCATCTAATAGAGGATGGATTCTGAAAAGATAACTAGTACATTTAACAACATAATCATTGTGAAAGGAGCATCATGTGTGGATGGATTCCTAACAATTCCCTTAGAGAATACTATAACAAAATTAGCAGAAAAAACAAAGCATGGAAATGAATTTACAAAAAAAACATGTTGCACATTAAACACCGTGATGGATCCCAAATCTTAAGAGCAGAAACTGCTCCATTAAAAATAATATTCAGAAAAATATTTACACAGTCCAAAGCACCTTTCCACTCCTGAAAAAATCAAACTCTTTACACTTTGAAATTCATAAAATATATACAATTAGCTCATCCTTGTACTAAGGGAGTTGAGCTCACCCATCTCCCTAAAGATAGAAACAGTTACATTAAATTTGGATCGAATTCTAAAAATAAGGGCCAAAGATGAGCTCGTATCTATTGAAACATAACACCTGTTACAAAAATGAAAGAGGTTTTTGTAGATAAGATCATGTTTGAGGAAAACCTCTCTCAAATTTTGGAAATTAATTTCCAGTTTCTCAGAATCTATGCCACAACATAATCTCTAAAACAGGAAATCATTAAATATTTAAATCTGTAAAAATAGGCTGTAAAGATGTAGTCAAATATTCCAATTCACGACACTTGTGAATACACTGAAAGAGGTTTTTATTATATGGCTCATGGTTGACACATCCTTGGGTTTCTGAAAACTACTTTGCATCTATTGTAAAATGGCGCCATACTACAATGACTAAAACAATAAAAGAAATGCAAAATTTATTTTGTTTTAATGTAGGCTTCAAATATCACTGCATATCTCCCACATAGTAACACCTGTGCATAAACTGAAGGCATTTTTTTATTTGGTATGTGATCGACAAAAAGCTCTTTCACTTTTGTAAAATTCATGTCCATTACTCTAGAAACTGATTTTGTAGTAAACTTGTCCCAGTGTGCAGCAAATGACCTCAAGACATGCATAACCAAGAATCAATCATTCATTTCGATCATATATTCTGATCTAGGAACCAGTTTTGGGTGTGCAATATACCGTTGGAAATATATTTCTGAGCTGCTTCTAATGAACATACTTATGACATGTTTTCCAGTGAATATCATGTGCAAAACATCTCTGAAAACCAAACATAGTTTGAGCCCACTTTGATCCCTGGTGACAAGTTGTGAAGACTAGAACTAACATTGGCCTTATTAGGGATGGCAACTCCTTGGAGGTGTCAAGAACACCATAGACCAAGTGCCTAGAAGATTGGGCCAATACGGTCAAAAACTTACAACCAAACCGAACAATGAAAATCACACACTGCAAACTGTAAACTAGATGTTGAAGGATGTCTGTCCAACAAGCTTATTACACACTTATCCTACACTAATCTACTGCAAAATCACTGAATCAAGTGATACTAAAGTGCTAAATCAACCAATCAAGCAGTTGTTGTAATGATGTGGTTGTTTGATGGTGTTTGAACCAGTTCATAATTGGAAATTATACCAGCAATATATACACATAGTACCTCTGGCTCTGTAAAATGAAATATGGTTTTTCATTTAACTTAAGAAAATATTCCATATATGCTGCTATAGTATCATAAAAACTAGATTCTATCTGCTGCACCAACCCATTAACATATGCTCTCGGCTGGAGATTGTCACATCTTTGCTGTAAATGAAAACATCCTTAAATCCAACCATCCAAGTGCAAGCTTACCTTTTCCTCTTTGGGAGGAGGGAGAGTTTCCATGAACTATTTAGGATCTTCAAAATCATACAATTCAATTTGAACATCCAATAGTTCAATTTCATTTTCTAATCAATCAGCAACTAAACGAAGAAAACAATTTTTACCTTTAGGTGTGAGTCGGTTGGATATCAAACAATGAAATACTAATGTTGAGAAACTCTGATCAATATGAAATTTCATTAACTCATTCCTTAAAGTTAGTAATATTTCTCGAGATAAAGGATTTTCCACATACCCTGTCATTGGTGATTACCATCAATGCTCTAAAATCTGGATTCTTTGGCAGTGAAGTTGCTCTGAACTTTGAAGCTCGAGGTCTTGAACAATGGAGTCACCAGGTGAATGATTTCAGCCTTCATATGTGTCTGACTATTGTCCACCACTAGCAATCAGATTTGCAACTTGAACAATCTTTCCTAGAGAAGATATGTCACCTCCTCCTCGGAAACAACGGCAATATGTTATCACTCAGAATGAACCTCAAGGTTGAGAAGAGGCAATTCCGAGGTAACCATAGACCAAACTTTCGATCTGGCATCTAGCCCTGCAAGACCATAGAGGGCTCTCTCTTTGCCAACGAAATGTGCTTGCAATAAGTGAAGCTTAGACTATCTATGAAGTACGGGGATTTTATTGAAAGTTGAGGGTCGAAAACAACAAGAGAAGGGACCATTGGTCTATGGAATCGAGGCTAGTTTCTACCAGCAAACTTGGGGCAAAGTAAGTGCAATATTCAGCCAGATTAAAGATATAATGAGAGAAGAAAAGAGTAAAAAGACTACTACCCTGCAGACGTCAATTAGGGGATGGATCTATAGTGGCAAAATTAGGAGAAAGAGAAGCACAAGATTACTCAACAGAGCATCTAACAGAGGATGGATTCTAAAAAGATAACCACTACATTAAACAACATAATCATTGTGAAAGGAGCATCATGTGTGGATGGATTCCTAACACTTCCCCTTGAGAATGTTGTAACAAAATTAGGAGAAAAAATGAAGCATGGAAGTGAATATACAAGAAAAGCATGCTGCACATTAAAGACCGTGATGGATCCCAAATCTAAAGAGCAGAAACTGCTCCATTAAAAATAATATTCAGAAAAATATTTACACAGTCCAAAGCAGCTTTCCTCTGTTGAAAAATTTGAACTCTTTACACTCTAAAATTCATAAAATATATACAATTAGTTCATCCCTGTACTAAGGGAGTTGAGCTCAACCATCTCCCTAAAGATAAAAATAGTTACATTAAATTTGGACCGAATTTCTAAAATAGTGGCCAAAAATGAACTCGTATCTCTTGAACCACAACACCTGTTACAAAATTGAAAGAGATTTTTGTAGATAAGGTCATGTTTGAGAAAAAAACTCTATCGAATTTTGGAAATTGGTTTTCATTTTCTCAGAATCTATATCACAACATAATCTCTAAAACAGGAAATCGTTAAATATTTAAAACTATAAAAATAGGCTGTAAACATCTAGTCAAATAGTCCAATTCACAATACTTGTGAATAAAATGAAAGAGGTTTTTGTTATATGGCTCGTGGTTGACTAAAACCTCCTTGGGTTTCTCAAAATTACTTTCCATATGTTGTAAAATGGCGCCGCACTACAATGACTAAAACAATAAAACAAATGCAAAATTTGTTTTGTTTTAATGTAGACTCCAAATAAAACTACATATCTCCCACATAGTAACACCTGTTCATAAAATGAAGGAGGTTTTTTTTATTTGGTATGTGATTGACGAAAACCTCTTTCACTTTTGTAAAATTCATGTCCACTACTTCAGAAATTGATTTTGTAGTAAACTTGTCCCTGTGTGCAGCAAATGACCTCAAAACATGCATAACCAAGAATCAATCATTCATTTCGATCATATCTTCTGATCCAGGACCCGGTTTCGAACATGCAATACTCTATTGGAAATATTTTTCTAAGCTACATCTGATGAACATACTAATGACATGTTTTGCGCTGAAGATCATGTGCAAAACATCTCTAAAAACCAGACATAGTAAGAGCCCATTTTGATCCCTAGTGACAGGCTGTGAAGACTGGAACTAACATTGGCCTTATTGGGGATGGTATCTCCTTGGAGGTATGAAGAACACTGTAGACCAAGTGCCTAGCTGATTGGGCCAATACGATCAAAAACTTACAACCAAACCGAACACTGAAAATCACACACTGCAAACTGTAAACTAGATGCTGAAGGATGTCTGTCTAGCAAGCTTATTACACACTTATCCTACACTAATCTACTGCAAAAACATTGAATCAAGTGATACTAAAGTGCCAAATCAACCAATCAAGCAGTTTTTGTAATGATGTGGTTGTTTGATGGTGTTTGAACCAGAACATAATTGGAAATTCTACCAGCAATATATACACATAGTACCTCTGGCTCTGTAAAAGGAAATATGGTTTTTCATTCAACTTAAGAAAATATTCCATATATGCTGCTATAGGATCATAAAAACCAGATTCTATATACTGCACCAACTCATTAACATATTCTCTTGGTTGGAGATTGTCACATCCTTGCTGTAAATCAAAACATCCTTCAATCCAACCATCCAAAGGTAGCCTTACCTTTTCTTCTTTGGGAGGAGGGAGAGTTTACAAGAACTGTTTAGGATCTTGGAAATCATATGATTAAATTTGAACATCCAATAGTTCAATTTCATTTTCTAATCTTTTAGCAACTAAACCAAGAAAACCATTTTTACCTTCAGGTGTGAGTTGGCTGGATTTCAAACAACGAAATATTGATGTTGAGAAAATTTGATCAATTTGAAATTTCACTAACTCATTTGTTAATGTTAGTAATGTTTCCCAAGATAAAGGATTTTCAACATACCCTGTCATTGGTGATTACCATCAATGCTCTAAAATCTAGATTCTTTGGCAGTGAAGTTGCTATGTACTTTGAAGCTGGGGATCTTGAACAATGGAGTCACCAAGTGAATGATTTCAGCCTTCATATGTGTTTGACTACTGTCCACCATCAGCAATCAGATCTGCAACATGAATGATCTTTCCCAGAGAAGATCTTTCACCTCGTCCTCAGCAACGACGTCAATATGTTAGAACTTAGAATGAACCTCAAGGCTGAGAAGAGGCAATTTCGAGATAACCACATACCAACCTTTCGATTTGGCATCTAGCCCTGCCAAACCAGAGAGGGCTCTCTCTTTGCCAACGAAATTTGGGTACAACAAGTGAATCTTAGGCTAGCTATGAAGTAAGGGGATTTGATTGAAAGTTGAAGGTAGAAAATAACAAGAAAAGGGACCATTGGGCTATGGAATTGAGGCTAGTTTCTGCCAGTAAACTTGGCGCAGAGTAAGTGTAATGTTCAGCCAGATTAAAGATATAATGAGAGAAGAAAAGAGGAAAAATACCGCTGCCCTATAGGAATCAATCAAGGGATGGATCTACAGTGGCAAATTTAGGAGAAAGAGAAGCACGTGATTACTCAACAAAGCATCTAACAGATGATGGATTCTAAAATGTAACCACTACATTAAACAACATAATCATTGTGAAAGGAGCATCGCGTGTGGATGGATTTATAAAACTTCCCTTAGAGAATGCTGTAAAAAAATTAGAAGAAAAAACAAAGCATGGAAAAGAATTTACAATAAAAACATGTTGCACATTAAACACCGTGATGGATCCCAAATCTAAACGGTAGAAACTGCTCCATTAAAAATAATATTCAGAAAAATCTTTACACAGTCCAAAGTAGCTTTCCTCTGCTGAAAAATTTGAACCCTTTACACTTTGAAATTCATAAAATATATACAATTAGCTCATCCCTATACTAAGGGAGTTGAGCTCAACCATCTCCCTAAAGATAGAAATAGTTACATTAAATTTGGACCGAATTTCTGAAAATAGGGGCCAAAGATGAGCTTATATCTCTTGAACCATAAAAGCTGTTACAAAACAGAAAGAGGTTGTTCTATATAAGGTTACTTTTGAGAAAAACCTCTCTCAAATTTTATAAATTCGTTTCCATGTGCTTGGAATCTGTGCCACAAAATAATCTCTAAAACAGGAAATCATTAAATATTTAAATCTGTAAAAATAGGTTGTAAATATCTAGTCAAATATTCCAATTCACGATACCTTGAAAGAGGTTTCTGTTATATGGCTCATGGTTGAAAAGAACCTCCTTGGGTTTCTCAAAATTACTTTCCATCTGTTGTAAAATGGCGCCGCACTACAATGACTAAAACAGTAAAACAAATGCAAAATTTGTTTTGTTTTAATGTAGGCTTCAAATATCACTGCATATATTCCACATAGTAATACCTGTGCATAAACTGAAGGAGGTTTTTGTTACTTGGTATGTGATTGGCAAAAACCTCTTTCACTTTTGTAAAATTCATGTCCATTACTTCAAAACCTGATTTTGTAGTAAACTTGTCCCTGTGTGCACCAAATGACCTCAAAACATGCATAACCAAGAATCAATCATTCATTTCGATCATATCTTCTGATCCAGGAACTGGTTTCGGGCATGAAATATACCGTTGGAAATATATTTCCAAGCTGCTTCTTATGAGAATACTTATGACATGTTTTTCACTAAATATCATGTGCAAAACATCTCTGAAAACCAGACATAGTAAGAGCCCATTTTGATCCTTGGTGACAGGCTATGAAGACTGGAACTAACAGGGTTTGCAGAGGTCTTACATCTAGAGATCTTTAGGAAGCCATAATTTGCTTTATTCAATGGAATTAATTTTTTTATGGCTTTAGGAGTAAGGTTAGAAGGTCTGGAACAGTGGGGAGGGTAATTATTGTCTGTAAAAAAGGGCTTTTGGATGCACATCAAGTTTTTCTCCAGTCTAGAAAGGTTATTTAATTAATTTAATTAATTAACCCTTTAATAATTACTATGCATAGCTTAAATTACAAGGCCATTCTGGTTCTTTCAAGAATACCTGTAAATTGATGATTTGGTGCGCATATGGGATTCTATAGTAGCAGCAAAGGTTTCTGAGGCTTCAATTGTCTATTTGTTGCTTCAATTTGGTATCTACAACATCTTCTGGTTGCAAAAGGTGGTTAAAATGGTTGCACAAAGGTTCAAGGTTTCATAATTGATTAGTAGAGGTTTGCAACGAAAATGAGTGAAAAGAGAAAAATGGGGATTTTTTGGCCTTTTAACCAACAACAATTACATTTTGGTGGGAGAATTGGCAAATGAATAGTGGGTAGTTTTCTCTTAAGAGGGGAGGTGGTTTCTTTCCATATCGCACCGCTTTTTGGTGGAGGGTGGTATTTTTCACAAGCACGCGATATAACCTGGTGCTGCCACGTAGCGGAATAGTGCTTGGCCAAAACCGCGAACTTCACGTGCTTTTGGACCGACAACTATTGGATGATGAAACTACATGATATGGATATGTGTCGTTGGATCTGGAGGTGGGAGATTGGAGGGATATCACGTAGTGAAGTTGCACAGAAGGAGTTGGGATGTGGTTGGCGGGGCCCAGGGTTTAATTATAATGAAATGTGATTAATTAAAAAGTAATTATGGTATTTTAATATAAGAAACGAGTTAATAAAAGGTGGGGACCATGGGTTATATGGCGGAGGTTTGAACTATACACCAAGGTTTGGTCAGTTAAAAGGGTGTCAGGGAATTATAACTTGGGGGACGTTAAATACATAAAGCGGGGGTATATTTTAGGAAATGACTTAGGATAAAAAGGGGTTTTATGGGTTTTTTAAGGGGAAAAGCAAAAACTAATAAGGGGGGAATGTATTATTTGTGATGGGAATATGTTTCACATTAGAGAAAGCGGTTTTAGCAAGGGGGGATGATTTTTGAAGGGTAATGTCTAGGGAAATGTGTGAAACAAAGGGATAAAAGGTCAAAGTTAGGGGAAAACGGTTCTTGCAAGTAATGAAGGGATAATGAGGGGGAATTAATAAAGTAAGTATGTGGGGATCTAGTGAAATGAGGGGAAATTAGTAAATAAGCTTTAGTGAATATCCTTTCTCTTTCATAATTCCTCCTACACATGAAACATAGGATTAAGCGTGATGAATGTGCTTTCTGACTTAGCAACCTTGTGGACTTGCAAAACTTCTTCTACCTACCCTTGATTTAACCTAGAATTTTCTCTTTATTCATTGGGTGCATTTGAGCTTGCTGGCCCTTTAGTTCTTTTTCTTTGATAAGTAGACTATCTAATTCTAACCTTATAATTTCCAATGGATCAGATTAAACTGATGAGCTCATTATTATTCTCTACCTAACAACTGATCTACCAAGTTTAAACAGTTTGGCTAGATCTTTATTCTCTATCTATCAAGATGAAATTTAAAGCATGAATGAATCAAGATTAAACTATTTGGCCATCATGGATTGTGGCATTTTTGACAAGCTGCACACAATCTTATTTTTCAAAGTAAAGTAAAAGGTAGTGGCATTTGAATTTTCACACTTTGATGATCCATTCTTATCTATTTTTGGGGTTCATATTTTTTACTTTTTTTATCTTTTTATTTCTTTTAGTCCTTTGATTATTCTTTTAGGACCTACCTATTTACATTTTTTATTTTTAACATGGGAAATTTTTTTTCAGAAAGCAAACGTATGTACAATATTACAAGACTAACCATAGCCAATTCAAATTTATGAATCTTATTATTATAGGACCCCAATAGAACCTATAGGGACATTAACTTTCCCAATCGTGACTATAGGTTGAATAGGAACCGAAGAAAACACAGTTTGAAAAGGAATTTGGGAAACCACATTCGAAATGAATGGGCCAGAGGTAAGCATAACACTAGATGACCATATCAGGTGATGATAAAGCAAAGATTTGCTTGGAGTACCAGAAACTAAATGACCAAGGGAGGTGAAACCTGGAGGGAACAAAGGTTCACTAGATTTAGCTGGTGGAGTTTTCCCACGCACTATATGAGGAGAAGACACATACGGAAAGACTTCAGGCAGAAAAAGATATTTATATTCATCACCAAGACCCAGAGTATGAGTGGCTGAGACTTCTAGAGGAGGATATCTAGGAGAGGTTGGAATCTCACCTTCTAATGCCATGGGTGGAAATAGTTAGCGGGGAGGAATACTCGATGAATGAGGAGAAAGTGCCAAAGGTACATCGGGATTATCAAATAGACTATATGGGCATTGAGGAGATATTATCAAAGGATTATAAATCATATTCAGGGGAAACAACAAAAACTGATGACGAACCTCAGGAAATTATGGGTCAGATTCCAAAGATGATGACAACGACTCTCGAGGTAGAGGACGAGAAGCAAGGGGTTGAATACTCGGGACAAGTCCAAGTTCAAAGCCTTGACCTTCAAGTGACTCTAGAATCTTAGGGTGGATTCCTTGTGGTGACCACTGTCATAATTTCAAGGGGATATGTGAGGTGAACTTGGTGGTTCTGCCACGATGACCTTTTCTAGAGAAAAGAGGAGAGGAGGTGATTTATTTGAGCTTCAATTAAAATTTACCATTAATAAGGCATGAAGAGGCCAAGGAGAACTACATGGGTAGGACATGTTATCATGGGCAGTAAATTTTAGAGCTTAAAAACAAAAATAAATAAAAAAGGGTAATCTAGGCAAGAGGGTTTACCAAGTATTTGTGAACTGCAATATACACCTTAGCCGAAACCAAGGACTTAATGTATGATGGCCAATCTCCCCGAGTGGTGTGTTCGGTGTATCACATTTACAAGGTGGTTGACTCGGTTACATGTGGCTAAATGATAACAACCTAGTGGGGTCTCCCAACATATACGCGATGGTACGCAGAGCACAAGTCCATGTTAGTGATGTCTAATGCATACCCGTTCAATGAGACCATTACCATATACTTTCCATACATGGATTGCCTCCGATATACACAAGAGTACTGGAGAATGATCCCATATACTTTGGTACGTGGAATGATATTTCACCCACAGGATACAATGGTGGAAGATAACGAAAACTGCTAGGTTTATAGACGTCAGAACATGTCTCTATTCTAGACCTCTAAATGTTTGCGTTAAGTTCGAAATGCTCCTTAGGTTAATTGAGTAAATTTTAACATTATATCGAATTATGCTTCAATTTTGGGCTCAAAATGATGTCTCTTGAACCCCTAAGATGCAACTATATGAGAAAAAGAAAACTTTCCACTTTGATGAAAGCTAGACCAATCAAGGGGAGAAATTTCAATCAATAATGCATCAAACAATATGACTTCCACTGACTTTCACATTCGCCTTCTAAATGCAATGCTCAAAAGTAAAAATGATTTTCACTTCTCACTAACCTAAATGCAAGGTTTTCGGAAGAAAAATGATATTCACTTTTACTAAGATGCACTTATATAAATGATGTTTTTTCTTTCAATTTTGAATGCTCTAATGAAACTAATGCATCAACCTAGGTTGCTTTGAATTCCTGGGAAGGATCTCCTAAAGGTGGTGGAACACTGGATATATGGGTCAAATTTTGTTTGTCTTCAAATTGACCTTCATTGTTCTCATCCCCAAATTAAACAATCCATGCTCCTTTGATCTCTTTAGACCTACATCACTCTGCAACAACTGTTCCAAAATTGTTACTAAAATTATTGCTTTGAGGTTAAATGCCTTCCTCTCAAATAATATTACTCTTGAACACTTTGGTTTTCTCAAAAGAAGAGAAATCCATGACGTGAATGGCCCATCATGGTGCATTCACATAGGCAAACAAAAAGCAGTCACCCTGAAGGTTGATCTCTCAAAAGCCTTTGATAGGGTTAGTTGGTTGTTTATCAAGATTCTTCTTATTCACTTGGGCCTTTTTCACTTCTTTGCTTTTGGGATTCTAAGTTGTATCAATTCAACTTCTTTTCCTTTCGAATCAATAGCTCAACTTCACCTTTTTATAAGGAAGAAATGGGATTAAGATAGGGCTACCTTTTTCCCCTCTTATGTTCCTTCTAATTGTGAAAGGCCTCAGTGGACTTATTCACTTAGTAATTAATTGTGGACTCCTAAAAGACATTGTTGTATGCACTTCTCTCTCTCTCATCTACTATTTATGAATGATGTTCCCATTTTTGTGTGGGATATATTAGACTCTCCAGTTCAACTTAAAGATATTCTCTTCTTATACAACAAAGCTACTATAACAAAAATAAAAATAAAAAGATAAATCCTCACTATTTATTTAGGAAATGGCATATCTAGAATGACAATACATAACGCATTTCTTAGACATGCATGCGATAATCATTATTGTTGGAATGAAATATCTTGGATTTAACCTAAAAGTGAATCGGTATATAACAAATGATTGGTTGTGGTTTTCTGTGAAGGTAGGAATGCATGGCGCAACAAGTGGCTTTCTAGGATTGGAATACTAATGTTGGTCAAATATATATTGGAAGTTGTTCCCATATTGGATCACCCTGGATTAGATGCCTAAAGGAATCTTAGACAAAATCTATCAAATCTCTTTCTAATTTCTTTGATCTAGCTCTAACGAACGCATGTATCTTAATCTAGCCTCTTAAAGAAAAATGACTAATTCTAAGGGGCTTGGTGGTTGGTAACTAAAGAATATTTTCGTTTTCTCCAAGGTCTTGGCATGGGCACAAATCCAACCATGAGGATCGATTAATGTGGCCCAAGCTAGGTGCGATCTATGAGTGATTTTAACAACTTAAATACCCTGAGTTGCAATTTCTCAAGGAATAGGTTAATCCCACTAATTTGGAAACAAATTAACAAACAAATAAACTTTGAATTACACACACACACACAAGATAAAAGTAACAAGAAAGTGGATTCAAGACAATCTATAACATAATTATCTCACAATCTCTTTCTCGTATATAAATTCCAATCTAATTGGAAAGTTAAAAAATGAAATTTATATATATATATATATATATATATATATATATATCAAATCATGATTCTTTATTTGAAACATATTCGTGTTGAAATTTTTGTCTAATATAAATTATTTGAAATTTGAAATATTTAATTAAAAAAAAATTGTTTACATAATTATATATAGCCTATGGTTAATTATTTAATGTGATAGTATCTTTGGCAATGTGATGGATCTTTATCTTAGAAATTAATTAACGGAGCAATGAAATACAAAAAATATTCTAGAAACACATAAAACAAGAGAGACACGGAGATACGTGGTTCACCCAATTTGGGCTATGTCCATGGAGAAATGGTCAATCCTTTCCTTTATATTATCCAGAAAAATGAAGAGATAAAACCTACAACAGATTCGTTGTAATTTCCTCTTCTCTCTCACATAGCCTTCTCTCTCTCGCTCGCTCAGAATAATAATACACAGCTACAATACAATTCCCTCATATAAATCAAGGATTGCCTTCTAGGGAAAAAAAAAACCTAAATTAACATAACTTCTACTGTCAGATCATCTGCCTATTGAATGATCCAGATTGACTACGAAATTACACTATTTTACAAGGCAATTTTTCATCTATTTTTATCTTCGGGGTGCTGCCCTCGAACCCCCGCTGGGGGGGGCTCATTAAAAGTAGTCATCACTCCCGCCTAACGGCTATCATACAGGCAGCATTGATGCCTTGTTTAGGAACTGGGGTCCAACGTAGCTGAGACCTCTGAATCAAGTAGATAATCAGGCTCCACACCCAACAATCTCCCACTTGGAGACTGATTATATTAAATCCATCGTTGCTTCACTTGCTAGACAATGACTCCACTTGGACTTGGTTATTTCTCATATTCACCATCATACATGAAAACCAATTGAAACTGAGCAAAATCTCAGTTTCTCCCTAGTTATAACTTTTGTTAACATATCTGCAAGATTTTGGGTAGTGTGTATCTTTTCCAGCTTCAACTGTCCATCTTCCAACACTGACCATATGAAATGGTACTTGAGTTGTATATGTTTAGTCTTGGAATGAAAATTTGAGTTCTTTGCAAGATGAATGGCACTTTAGCTATCACTGTATAACCTTCCCATCTCCTGCTTCTTGCCCAATTCATCCATAAACCTTTGTAACCAAATCATTTCTTTACTAGCCTTTGTAGCAGCAACATACTCTACTTCTGTTGTTGAAAGTGCAATAATGTTTTGCAATTTTGAAACCCAACTAACAGTTGTTCCACCTACATTAAACACATACCCTGTGGTGTTCCTCCTATTATCTCTATCATCTGACATATCTGCATCAACATATCCCTGTAGAGCAATGTTTAAACCAACAAAACATAATCTTTATTTATGGTACTTCTCCAATTCCTGAGAATCCACTTTACTGCCATCCAATGCTCTTTTCCTGGATTGTTCATATAACTTCTTACAATTCCCACTGCATGTGCAATATCAGGCCTTGTGCAGACCATTGCGTACATTAATCTTCCAACTGTTGATGCATATGGAACTTTACACATATAATCCATCTCTTACTGGGTCTTAAGATACATCTCTTTAGTTTGAAATGACTAGCCAAAGGTTTACTGATTGGTTTTTCGTTCTTCATATTAAATCTTTCCAACATCTTTTCTATGTAATCATTCTGAGAGAATGTTAATTTGAGAATTTTCTTATCTCTAGTTATTCTCATACCATGGATTTGTTTTACAGCACCCAAATCCCTCATTGCAAATGGATTTGCCAATTTTCCTTTGAGCACATTTATTTGCTACATGTTAGACCCTGCAACAAGCATGTCATCTACATACAATAGCAATATAATATAGTTGCCATCATTTTGTTTTTTAAGATAAACACAATGGTCAGAGTGACATCTAGTATAACCTTGTTTAGACATAAACCTGTCAAATTTTAGATACCACTGCCTTAGAGCCTATTTTAAGCCATACAAGCTCTTCTTCAATTTGCACACTAATTTCTCCTTCCATTTGACCTCATACCCTTGTGGTTGTTGCATATATATTTCCTCCTCCAAATCCCCATGGAGAAAATTTGTATTTACATCTAACAAATCAAGATGCAAATCTTCTGTTGCCACTAGACTTAAAATAGTTCTTATTGAAGTCATTTTAACAAGAGGAGAAAAAAATCATCAAATTCTATACCTTTCTTTTGTTCAAACACCTTCACAACAAGTCTAGCCTTTTATCTATGCTTTCCTCTATCTTCTTCCTTCAACCTGTAAACCCATTTATTCTTCAATGTTGTTTTACCTGCAAGTAGCTTGACTAAGTCCCAAGTCTAGTTATGCATCAAGGAGTCCATCTCTTCTTCCATGGCTTGCTCCCAGTTCTTATTGGTTTCCACCTGCATTGCTTCTTCATATCTTTCCATTTCACCAGAATCAATCAACAGCACATAATATAATGACGGAGAGTATCATTCAGGGGCTCTACTTATCCTGCTATATCTTCTAACACCACTTTCAGGTGTTTGAGGTGTCTATTGTTGTTGTTGTTGTTGTTGTGGATGTTTATCATTATAATTTCAGGCACCTTTAGTTTTTATGTGATCTCATAAAACACTATGTATTCTTTGTTTTCATTTTCTAGTTCCTTTTCCTGCATTTGATCCTTATACAAGACCTTTTCATTGAATATGACAACTTTTCTCCTAACAATTTTGTGATTTTCATAGTCATATAAGCGATAACCAAAATCATTAACACCATATCCAATAAAGGTACATTTATTTGATTTCTCCTTAAGCTTTGTTCTATTTTATCTATTAATGTAGACAAAGGCTTCACAACCGGAAGTCTTTAAAAAAGAGTAGTTTATCTTTTCACCTGTCCATGTCTCCTCTGGAATACCACCATCCAAGGAACTTGAAGGACCTCTATTTATTAGATAAACAATAGTATCTACAACATCTGCCCAAAATTGGAAGGGAAATCTTGCATGCAATCTCATCCACCTTGCACGCTCCATGATTGCCTTGTTCATCGTTTCTGACACACGATTTTCCTGTGGTATTCGTGGAACTATCTTCTCTCTGTGAATTCCATGCTCTAAATAGTAGTTATCAAACTCCTTTTTGTAGTATTCACCTCCATTGTCTAATCTGAGAAACTTAAATTTTTTTCCCATCTCATTCTTAACCAAAGCTTTCCATTTCTTAAAAGTACCAAATAAATAAAAACTATTATGAATAGAATAAATCCAAGTTTTCATAGTTGCATCATCAATAAAAGTAACATAATAGTGAGAGCCACTGAGAGAAGATACTTGAGTAGGTCCCCATATATCTGCATGCACAAGCTCTAACTTTTTACTCTTCTTTTCTTTCCCAACTCTGATAAATTTGACTCTCTTCTGCTTTCCATAAACACAATTTTCACAAAATCCAAATCAACATGCTTCAAACCTGGTAACAAACTTCTTGAGTGAAGAATTTTCATCCCCTTCTCACTCATGTTCCTGAACCTATTGATGAGCCTATGTATTGGAGCAAGAATGTTGCAACTCCCAAAGCTAACACAACTAATGCATCAACCAAAGAAACACCAAATCCAATTCAAAATCACCTAAATGAAAACAATTTTCACTTTTTCCTTTTGAACAAATAAATAATGCACTCTTTCATATTGAAAATAAAAAATAATGTAATCTGCACTTGATTAAAAACAAAGATGATTTCCAAATGAAAATGACCTAATGCATCTTGAAAAGCAACTTTATGCAAGACAAGCTAAAACAAATGCAAACTGATGTATTCAATGATTTCCATAGAAAAAAAACTCAATCAATCAACAAATTAGTATCTCATCGACACATCAAGCAACAAGTGATGACTAATTTACCTAGAAACCTTAGAATTCAATGAAAACCTCACTTCAAGCACTTCAAAGCCAAAGAGACTAATTTGATAATTAAACAAGACTATCAGAAAAAAACACTAGAAAATCTAGGCTCAGAGGACAAGAAAATACCTTCAAATGCCAGGACACACTACATCCTAGGGTAGTAACCCTATTTTTTTCCCAAATTTCTGAGATTGGCATGGTTTTCATAGCAAACAAAATGATGAAAGTGGCTTTAGCGTGACTATTTCAAGTAAAAACACGTTGGTAACATGATTGTTCAAGTAAAAAATAAAAATAATTTCAACTAAGAGTCCAGACCTAACACTCTAAAGCAGTGATCATTCAATGTGCAGACCTATACAGACCTAGACTAATTGATAATTCAATGGTTGGTCAAAGTGATCAAAAGACCAAATCAAGAAAAGAGATTGAAGAGGCTATAACTTCATGAGTGGAGTCACCATTTTGATTTGAATATAAATCCCATCTATGGATAAAGGTGATCTCTATAGCCCAATGAGTGGGTCTCGCAACAAACTGAACAAACTAATGCACACTTTCCTATCTTATGTTTAAAAATGCAAAGAGAGCAAGAAACCTACCTCACTCTGATGCTAATTGCTCAATCCTTTGATCATGACTTTGATCCATTAGCTTCCAGGCTCGCTCCTTGCTTGTTCCTTACGTCTGAATACCTATAAAAGAGAGAAAAGGAAAATAAAACATACTAGAGCATATAGTATATATCAAACATAAACTACTTGATATATCAAGGAGTATCAAGTTAAATGTATAAATATTTAGACATTTATGGAAAGTGAAAATCAAATGTATATATTAATGAATAAAAAAGGGAAGCATACAACCATTTTCCTGATGTTGAAGACCTCCTTTTTGTGAATGTCCAAGTCTAAGTGAAGACTCTTCAAGCACTTCTTCTCCTAGTTAAATGGGCAACATTTATGCATAATCTCAACATAGGAATGCAGGCAGTCAATGAACAACCATTTGGGGATTGAGGGGACTTTATTTCTAAGAAGGGAGATGGAGTTAGGGATCCATAAAAGAGGGAGGAAGGTCCACATATCAAAGGTAAGGCCCTTAAAGGTAGGATCAAGAGCTCTAAATGGGATAGTTCAAAAATATCTCTACCCAACAACATCCAGCTCAATGTTCATTGAAGTTTCCAGCATATGAAGCTTCTCCTCCATTTTGAGAAAACCTGCAAGAAGAGGTTCAACATAGGATTTCATTTCAAAATGCACACTAGCAATGCTAGATCAAAGAACTGCAACCTGCCATCAACACAAGAAAGTAGTGGAGTAAAGAGCGATGGTCCTGAAATTTAGGGTTTCAGCCAACCTTCTCCAGAATTGACTCAAGGTAGTCTTTCTTCCATTCTTCAAGTATGTTTCAATATTTGTTTCATGATGAATACACTTCACAGTTTTCAACGTTTTGGCACTTTGGGATGTGGAACAAGAGGTGTGACAAAATACTGTATAACACATTCATCCTTGGAATATGGCACAGGCGTGATTGGTTGAAAGAAATATTTGGTTTAACCTAATCTATGGTCAGTTTCTTCATGGAAGTCCCTTACTTGGTGGGACTATGCATCAATTAATAAAAACTACTTTTCCTTTGGTATTTCATGTGTAAATTTACTTGTTAATATGTGGTTTTTATTTTTGTTCTACTCTTGTTATCCTATTGGTTATATGCTAGTTATAAACATGATTCATGAAAAAATTTGGTTGTGGATCTCATCATGATTTGATTAGTACAAGAAAGGTGAATGAATATATGACCTAATAGATTATATTTTAGCTATCGTGGTAAGGCATAAATTCTAATTGATGATTTCCAGATAATTATGAGACCCCTATGACCAGATATGTGGTTATAACTTCTAAATTTCATGTTTGTGATATGTTTGAAAAAATGCATGTCATGGATAGTAGGGTTAAGATCAATTCATTGTACCAAATTTTACATTAGTATCTTTAGTTATTTTTTATTTATCATTTCTGGAATTTTGATTAAGTTATGGGAAGAGGCTTGATACCAAGCCCTGAAAAAGTGGCGTAGAATCTAGGGTCATTGGCTTAGAACTACCTAAAAAAGGCCACAGTTGCATGCATTCCTTGTTGTGGAAGTGATTGGAGGGTCTTAGTCACATGCATGGATTTTCATAGAAGTGATTAGGGATCTAGCTTAGCAAAATGCCAAGTTGTCTTAGGGGTTAGGCACCTACAGGGGTTGATTGTCTCCTGAAGCTTTTGTAGCTCCTGAGAAAGGTCATATTGGTTTTGTTTTGTCAGTTCCACTTCCTTACTATACATGGGGAGTTGAATCACATCATACTAACTCTTCGTCACATTTTTACCCCAAAGGACTTACTAGCCTGGGTAAATGTGGGAGGAGGGTGTTACAGAGTATTATGAGAGCATGGTTCACCATTTGGACTAGATGGGTGAAATGTGTTGGTCATACTCACATGTTGGTTGATTATGTGTTCATTATGCTTGTGTTTTATGTGCTTGTTGTGTATGCATGGTGGTGATCATTGTTGCAGTTGTGTCTCCATGTGAAAGTTGACGGTATTGTTTTTGGATATGGTCATCATAAGTGTATGTTGGTTATGCACTTGTTTTTCATGTCATTGTCTATACGCCATTATGCATACATTGACATGGTTATAGTTGTCATGCATGAGGTCATGCTATGTGGTAGATATGGTCGTGCATGATAACCGCATAATGGTTGAAATGATGTTTGTGTACTGATATGATTATTTTCATACATGTATTGTGCTAATATCATTGATCTTGTAGATGAGATATCCTCCCATGAATTATACTGAGGTATGTTGATTATGTTATGTTTTGGCTTAATCTTACATAGTATACTTGCAAGATGAATATCAAAGATGACTAGCAGATGTTCGAACACAGTTCATGAGACTCTTCCCACGGATCAGATGAGTAACATGGTAATGGGAATTCTTCTTACTTAGCAGACACATTGAGAAGCTTGAAGGTATAAATAAGAAGTTGCATAGTATATAATGACAGAATCATTCAGGAAAAGGAGACACAAACAAAAGTTAATGTAGTAATACTTCAAAGTCTTTCAGACTTGTAAAGACAGGGACTGCCTAGGATCAGCCATGGGTAGGAGGATAGGGATAATGGGTACTATAGAAGTAGATCTCATGGTGGGCACATGTCGAATACAGATGACACGATCAGATATAGAAGCTTATTGAATATTCCAGATAGGAGAGGTAATGGACACAAGTTGTATTCTAATTTTGGTTGTGATAAGTACCATGGTCATCATCATTATCATCCTTACATGAGCAGTGATAGGGGATACCTTTCAGATGATTTCAAGAAATCCAAGCCACCTACCTTTGATGGGGATTTGAAGAAGTTGGAGGATGTAAAGGCATGGCTACTGGGGATGAAGAATTTTTTTAAGATGCATGATTACACAGAGAACATGAAAGAAAAAATAACTATCTGTAGTCTCAAACAGAAAGAAGACATCTGGTGGGAATATGTGAACTGGGTTAGAGACATCGGGACATAAGAGAGGATTGGCGTGGATTCAAGAGATTTTTCAGGAGGAAATATTTTCAGAGAGGTACTACGATAACAAAGCCAAGGAATTCTATGAGCTAAAGATGGGGTCAGTGACGAATGAGGATTATATGACTATGTTCCTAGAGTTGTTGGAGTATGTACCATATCTTAAGGATCGAAAAGCCAAAGTTCTTAGATTTGATTATGGATTTCGATTAGCATTTATAGATCAGATTGAGTATGATGAGCCCCAGTCACTTGAAAAATGATTATGAAATTGAAGCATTATTATGAGAAATTAAAGCATTAGAAACAATCTCAACAAGGTTGGAAAGGGAAAGAAAAAGCTAAAGGTAAATTGTAGCCTAAGAAAACAAGACCTAAAAATGCAGTAGAGAAAGAAAACGTTGAACCTTGCAAGAAGTTTAATGGGTCACAACCTAGAGGGAAGTAGAATAAAGGTGATGGTAAGGGACAGTTTCAGTGTTGGATATGTGGCAAGGAGCATATCAAGAAGGATTATCCACAAAATTAGGGTGGTAGGCCTCATATTTATAGTACATGGGACACGCATATAGTTGGGGATGTTAGGAAAAACATTCCATGGATTTATGCAATGCTGGATAACAGGAAGGTGAATCACCATACATCTATTATTGAGATGCAATATAAGCTTTGTGATAAAGCTGTTTCTATTTTTATTGACCCTAGATCTAATTATAGTTATGTAAGTCTTAACCTAGTGGATAATTGTGGTTTGAATAAAGAAGTGCATGCAAAATCATGGTAAGTGCAGTTGGATACAGGTACAAAGAAGACATTTCATCATTGGGTAAGAGATTTTTCATTCGAGTTGAATGGTATGCCTACCTTAGCACATTTAAATCTACTTCATTTGGGATCATGTAGTATGTTTTTGGGTATGGCCTAGTTGTAACATCACATGACTAAGGTGGACTGCTATTACACAACTATTGAATTCTTGGATGAAAATGGGGAACAAAGAATATTGTAGGATAAGAAGAAAGACACATCAGTTAGAATGGTGACAACTATGCATGAAAACTGTAGTCATAGAAAAGGGTGTGTGTCATTTGCAATGCATATTTCTAGTGATAAATGTAAGGATGTTGAGGATACAAAAGTTATGAAGAGCTACCCAATTTTGTAGCAGTTTCAAGTTCTGTTTTCGGTAGATATTTCAGAGTTTCTGCCTCACAGAGAAGTGGAATTATATATTGAGTTCGTACTAGGGGTAGCACCAGCACTAAACGCACCATACAGGATGAGCACACTAGTGTTAGTAGAGTTGAAGTTGCAGTTGAAGGATATGCTTGGCAAGGGGTACATTATGCCAAGTGTATTTACTTGGGGTAAACCAATGTTGTTTGTGAAGAAGAAGGATGGTACTCTTAGGTTATGCATTAATTACAGGTAGTTGAAAAAGGTGATCATAAATAATAGGTATCCATTACCGAGGATTGATGACTTGGTTGACTAGTTGAAGGGAGCGACAATGTTCTCAAAGATTACCTGGAGATTTAGATATCATCAGGTATACATTAAAGAATAGGACATCTACAATAATGCTTTTCGAACTAGGTATGGCCATTATGAGTTTGTTGTAGCTTGATTTGGTTTGACTAATTCTCCAACTACTTTCATGTGCTTGATGAATAATGTTATGTGTCCTTATCTGGACAAGTTTGTCATTGCATTAGTTGATGATATATTGATATATTCTAAGAATGAGGAATAACATGTTGAAACACTTAGCAACAGTTTTGATTTTTCTAAGAGAGAATCATTTTTATTTGAAGATTAGAAAATGAAGTTTCTTTCAGGCATAGGTACATTAATTGGGAAATGTTGTTTCCAAGGATGGCATAACAATGGACCTAGAGAGGATAAGATCTATCATGGAGTGGACATTTCCTAGAAATGCGGACAAGGTAATAGCATTTATTGGGCTCGAAGGTTATTATAGGAGGTTCATTAGGAGATTATCTCAAATTACAAATCCTATTATGTCAGTGCAGAGGCAAGGTAAGAAATTTAAATGGACCAAGGAATCTACAACAAGTTTTAAGAAATTGAAGAAGTTGTTGACAAATGCTCCAGTCTTAAAGATTGCAGATGCATGAAAAGAGTTTTTTGTGTATACAAATGCTTTCAAGGGAGGACTTAGTGGAGTCTAATGTAGGAAGGACAATTAGTGTGTGATGAGTCATGGAAGCTGAATGAGCACAAGAAAAATTATCCGACACAAATTTTGAGTTGGTAGCAATCATCCATCATTGAAGGTGTGGAGGCACTATCTTCTTAGTAGGAGGTTTGTATTGATGAGAAATCAGAGTGGATTGAGGTATCTGCATTACCAACCAAATTTAAATTTCAAACAATCTATATGGTTTTCCATAATTAGCGAGTTTGACTTTGAGATCTAGTAAATTAAGGGAAAGGAAAACAAGGTTTCATATGCTCTTAGCAAGAGAGTGGAGGTGAATCATATAGAAACTATGAGTTCTTATGGGACAAACTTATAGGACTGGATTTTATAGGCAAGACAACATGATGAAAGGTACATGGAGCTCAGGTATAGGTTACGGCAGGGCTCAGGTGATCAGGATATGGACTATCATCTCACAGTGGATGGTTTGGTCAGATTTAGGGACATGATCTATGTGTCGAATGACAGCTAGGTCAAGAAGCCTATCTTGCGAGAATTGAAGTAATTAATAAAAAAATATATATATCAAAAACACCATCTAGAAAATTTGGAGAAAATTATTTTAGCTTGATTGTATATTCACAAATAATAATGATACATAATTCTGCCATACATGAGGCCTTGTATTATAGAAATGAGGCTCTCATAACACTTTACCAATTTGGCGAATTGGTTGAACCTTCTTCATAAATTTCTCTGCAATATCTCCATGAATATCTCCACATATATCTTCGCTGATTTTGTGTGTTCTCATTCCTAACTTCTCTCATTATCCTCATCTTTGGTCATACTAGAATTCTAGAGTAAGTCTACTTTCATTATTAATAATATCATTATTTCATTATTTTGTAAATACTTGGACTTATTGATTGTTTATGTGAGTATGAGGCTAACATTACCCCCATCAATCATAATTTCATATTAAGAACCTTGTATCATCTCCAAGTCTACATGTTGAAACTTCTGAGCTGGAGCTCAATGAAAAACTACCTGAAAAACCACCAAAACTAGATGCTGAAAATTCCAATATGAAGAGAGAAAACAAAGAGAAGTGACTCAATTACAAGTCTGATACATTTCTTGAAAAATCTTGAAAACTCAATCTAATGCCAAGCTACAATGCAAAAGGATCTGGATATCCTTTGCTAGGTCTAATGACCCTCCAAGTGAACAAAAGGAATGTCCACAATTTTACTCTCAATGTGCATCCTAATCACTTTTCCACTGGAAAATTTTGATGCCTACTAGAAAATTGTGTTGTGGTAAAAAAAATCAGTCTGACAAACAGCAACATCAATTCCATCATCATTTCCCCCTTTGTCAACTGAAAGGGGAGACAATAGGTTGGTTTTGTTTGACCACCAATCATCTGCATTTTATTTTTGAACTCCCCTCCCTTAAGGTGTAGGAGAGTTTCTCTTTTTAATTTTTTTTCAGTTCTTCAAGAAACTTTATCTTTACGTTTCTATTAAGTAGATGGTAGGACTTATGCAACTTTTTTACTTCTCGATTCCATCTCCAAGGGTTTATCTATCCATATTTAACTATCATTTTAGTCTTCTTCGGTATTTGACATTTCTCTAATAGATTATTTGTCTTCCCACAATGAAGACAATGATGTAGGTCAAAACATTTACTCTCCATATGACCACTTCTTTTACAATGGTTACACTTAACAATATTCTGGGTATCTTCTAGAAAGAATTGACTTACAAACTGAATTTGTTTTGAGAAATATGGAACATAAAAAATAAATAAATAAAAATAAATAAATAAATAAATAAATAAATAAAAATAAAAATAAATAAATAAATCCTTTCTTGTATCCCAAGCCATATCAATATTTTTTGAAAAAATTCATTCCCAACGTTTGATCACCACCTTGGAAATACCATTGCTACTACTATTAATATTTTGTGCTTGATTCATTAAGTCTTATGCATCACACTGAACATCAATCATCTCTATTAATAATTCATCTATTTCACATCCTAAATCAACTTTTCAATTAGATCTTTGGTACAACTAGTTGCATCATTTTTATTTAGTAGTAGAACTTGATCGATGATATCATCTGTGTCATAACTTTCATCAATCTGCTAGATGAGATCACTTGTTTCACAGATTTCATTTTTTGTTTCGATGAGGTGTTTTATGTCATAGACTGAATCTATCCTTTTTGTACATATTGCATCAAGTGGATCTTGTTTTTTCCTCAATTTTGTCTAGAGTGCATTAATGAGTTGTTCTTTCATATCTAATTCATTTTGAATATTTTTTGTTGATTCTAATGTGCTAGTCATTTCATTGATTATGTTTTTATTTTTATTTATCTTCAATTCAAGTAATTTGATTTTGTTGTGCAATTCATGATTGTATAGTTGCAATTCTTTAATTTCTTGAGGTGCATTTTTAGGCACTTTCCTACTTTACCCATTTTGGTATTTAACACTTTCGCTTGATTATCACGCTCGCTTTATTTTTATGTCACCTTAGGGTGTGGGGTACTACCGATAATGGACCTTGATGTTCAATTACAATATTTTAATTTAATGATTCATCTCACCCTCTCTCAAAGTAAAACATTACTTTGAATCACAACAATGATGTTCCCTTAAAATAAAATTCACTTATCACTCCATATTACAAATCAATCCAAAATTACAAAAAATTACACCTTATCAGTCCAAATTTACTGAAAGAAATTATACCTTATCTCTCCAAAAATTTACAACTGCATAAGAAAGTTACCTTATTACTCCACCAACACTCCTTATCTCTCCAAAAATTTACAAATGCATAATAAAGTTACCTTATTACTCCACCAACACTCCTTATCTCTCCAAAAATTTACAACTGCATAAGAAAGTTACCTTATTACTCCACCAACACCCCTTATCTCCCCATTAAATTATAAATTTCAAAAATAAATAACACACCTTATTCAAATCACTTATGTATTCCTTTTTAAAGTTCCATAAAAAACTTTAATTTTTTTAATCCCCTTTTAAGTTCCATTAAAAGAAATCAATGAATTTTATGGTCGCTTTATCAAATGTGAATTAACATTTTCCTCTTTAAACTTCACATTTATCAATGTAATTCATTAATGAAGAGATTAGGCATGACTTGATTTGCACACCATATAATTTAGGAATGCAAGGAGGTCTTCCACGCACATCGTTTCACACTATATGTCTTTTCAATGCATCAGATCCTTCTCCACATTAGCCATAGGTTGGTGCTCATGATGATCACTGAGTTGGTCTCCTTGAAATAGCACACACTTTTATGTAAGTTGGTCGCTCCTTTCAAATTCAATCATTTCTTGAAATGAATTGAATGTTGACGGTTCTAGTAACTTCTAACCCCTTTGGACCAGGGTGTTTTGCATGAGGATTAACTACTCTATTGGTGGTGATTTCAAATATCACAAATGATTTTTCCAATGCTAGTGTAAACAAATGCTAGTGCCAACAATCACTTCTATAAATGTTACCTTTCTTCCACAGGGACTAACAAATTTTCAACACAGGTTAAGGATCCACGTTGGTATTCTCTCTCACGCATAATTTTAATGCACTCAGGCAGGCTACAAATTCTTCAATGTACTACAAATTACATTTTTTATAGGAATGAAAATAACTTCCACTGCTGCCTTATGTCGAATTGAACGTTATTCAATGCACCAAATGAGGTACAAGGTTTCACATTCTCAAAAATGAAAAATCGTAGCAATCTCATTTTTCTCCCTTGTAGCTTATCCTTGAAGTATAATGTTGTCTGTTTATTCACTTGTAGAGTTCACAACACAATATTCCAATGCAGGTCTCTAATTCCAGTATTCATATAGGTTTCACAGAGATCTTCCAATGCTATTCCAACCTACGACTTGAGAATCCTCACAAGACAACTCCTTCGCGCTTGTTGAGTCCTGATTTTTTCCATTTTTTTATAATGTTTCTAAGGCCTTGCTTCCCCTCTTTTGAACTATTTGTGACCCTTCATGACTCTCTTTTTTCCATATTCTATGTGTTTTGATGAAAAGGGTGTTGTGAGATTTAAGGTATGCAAATCATTTTAAAAAGTATTATTTCATTTTATTCTTTATAATTTTTGATGTTAAATGATACCTAATAGAATTATCTACAATTTCAAGAATGTTGATTGGATCCTACGTAGACCAACCATCTTCTGAACTAGTTTTGTGATTTCTTCTAGATAGCTCGTGACTTCCTCTAGAGTCATCAATTTCCTATAAATATGCTGATTTCCTGTAACTGATCTAATTTCCTGCAGTGATCTCGATGATTGAGTATGTTATGATGACCCTCGGGGAGAACAAAAAAATGGGTTTCATCAGGAAATATGTTACATGGATCCTGTCTTATTGGTTTCCTCGAAACTTCCTCTAAAACCACCTAGACCTTCAAACCTCTCACAAATGGATGTATTGGGAAACAACTCCAGCAACTCAACGAGATCAGTTTGATCCATGCTTTCAGCGATGGATGAAACTCAACATGTTTATTTTTATTGTCTTTTCCGGTTATTGTTAGCAAATAGTTGCAGTATGTTAGATTTCCTAATTCAAGAAAGTTTATGCCTTTGCACTTGTATAAATATTTTTATGTTCATTTACAAGGGGGGGTTGATATATCAAATTGTGATACTACATAATACTTGTTGAGATTAATATAAAGTTCCATGTTCTGTTGATATTGTTGTGTAAACTCCTTTAGCAGTTGAAGGGATTGTGAGTAAGGGAGGGCCCCCTTTACTCACAACTCGAGTAGTTGCAAATTTGTGTTCTTTCAATTACTTTCATGAATCATTAGAGTTATTACATAGTCTTTGTTTCTCTTCTCTAATTTGTAGTAGCACATGTATAATGGTTAAATGGTAAAGTTTATTTGATGAATATGTTTTGGGTTATTTTATCATTCTCTAATATACATTATGAAATCTTGAAATGATTTAATTGTTGTCTGATTGATCCATTATATTTTTATGATCACTATTAGTAATTTTAGGAGCTGTAGAGGGATGATTAAATCCACTCCATAGCCTTTGTTGCTAAGTGTTGATGAGGGAAAGAGATATTGAAGCTGTGTGTGTGAGGTTTTGTTTAGAAGAACACTTAAAGTATTAGTCTGAATATATTTTGTGCAACATCTCATAATGTTACCTACCCTCGGTTGATGATTTATGTCTGTTAGATTATATGCCTATAATTTGTGCAAACTGCTTGGCGCCATTGCCGGGGAGGTGTTAAGAAATGATACTAAAAGTGTTTTAGTTTGATTCCTTTTTGTCTTAGTTTTTTTTAGGACAAGGGTTGGGGGGGGTAAGTGGTAAGATGTAGGGTAAGCTCTACACACCCGTAGAGATCAAAATTCACCAAAGCCATGTCCAGATTGTTTGGTAAGTAGAAGTTTTGAATTTATATAAGATAGGGGCCAATATAAATTTTCAATTATTTTTAGTGGTGGTGTGAGCACCACTTCATTCACTAATAAACTGGCAGGGAAAAATAATTTTGTAAAGAACAAGGCAAAGGAGTCAAGAGAATTTGAATTGAGGACTAACAATTATGAACATGGATCAACAATTGATCCTAAGAAGACCAATACCCCCACAACAGAGAAAAATCCTTCTAATGAAGAATACTTTGTTGTTTCTCATCTAGAATATCCTCCTACTAGGGGGACATCATATTTTCTTAGTGGTAAGCCTGAAGAGGAATTCATCTTCAATCCTATTCAAGAACCAGTGTTCTAGATAGTTGGCTCTGAAGGATCTGTAAATTACCAAAGTCCCACTTACTTTTGGTTCGATAAGGATCATTTAGACGATACTGGTACTACAAATGGAGACTATCATGAGAAGGAAGAGCAACCATTTACATTCGAATTTCCTATCAAATATTTTGTTGGGGCCAATCATATGAAAAACATTGCTCCCTCCGCTTTGCCTAATTTGCATGCTACCTCTAGTGAAGATCTTGATGCCTTCTTATTCGAGTTTGATGTATTGTGAAGGATCTAAAATTATTCTTCAAATGTTCAGAAGTTGAAGTTGTTTCCTTCCACATTAAAAGATGCAAATATCATATGGTTCATGGGACTGACTGCAAATTCCATTTCAATATGGGATGACATGAAGAAGGTGTTCTTGAAAAAGTACCAGGATTATTGTAAAACTAGGGACATTGGGGAATAAATATTTGGTATGACCGAGAAGGAGGAGGTAATCTTGGAAGACTTCTTAGAAAGATTCCAGTATAATTTGCAAATATCCAAGATGAACCAGTTGAATAAGGAAACACTGAGAACAATTTTTCTAACATCTATAAGACTAAAATCTCTCGAGGTTTTGAACTTGATGGGAGCGGGTGATGTATAAAAATTGAGTTACGATGATGTGTGCGAGCTGTCATGATGATATTTGAGGGTAAATTCTAAGTTGTAAAAGGATCAAGAGATACTTCTTCTAGATTCACTAATTCATTATAGGGGCTAGGGTAACCAGAGTTGAAATGGGAAACTTATTTGAAAATTTTAAAACTGACATTCTTAGAACTTTGTCTCAATAGTTAGATGTTTTGCAGGCTAAGAAGAAGTATGACAAAGTGGAGAAAGATTTGGCTATGTTTTGCTCCAAGTGTAGGAAAAAACATCTGTTTAGGGAATGTCGCGCATACAGTATAGAGGCATGATGAATTTTTGAGGTTGATCATTCTGTTGGTCAGTGTCCTTCTCTTCCAGAGATTAAAGCAGCATATCTAGCAGATCAGGTAGCTATCAATTCACTCTATGCAACGTCACCTCAAAAACCATGGCAACCACATCCTATAGGTATGTCACAACAACATTTTCAATTTCCTTATGCACATAATGAGATGTGGAACACTCCAATGCCCTGAAAGCCCTGGCATCCACAAAAACCTTGACAAAAGAATTTTCCTTACCCTGTTGCACCAAATTATCCACCTCAAAACTTTTATTCACCATAACCCATACCAAAACGAATGGTTCAACTAAAACAACAACAACTTCATTTCCCTGCCCCACCAAATCAACCACATCACACAAAACTTCCTACCCAACCAATATCAAATCCCAACAATAAAGGCATCCAATCTACTCATAATATTAGAGTGGCCACCTATCCTACTTTCCCTATCTATTATATTGCACCACAACCTCTATAGTAAATTTATGTTCATGTGCTACAAGAATTTCCAGTGTCGCTACAGGAAATTAAACTCAGATCAACAAAAGTGGTGACCCAGCTCGGAAAATTGAAGAGATTAGAGAGGAAGACACTCTGGATACACCTGAATTAGAAAAAACACCAGAACCAGTAGAACAAACCATTCCAAAGTCACAAGAACCTTCCTCGTCCCATATTTTCCTATCTCCTTTTCCAGAGAGGTTGGAGATGAAGATAAAACAACCTGAGTTCAATCTTGTGCGTGAACTGAGAAATATATGCATTAAGATCCCATTAATCCAAGGAATTAAGGATATCCTGATTTATGCCAAAATGGTGAGGGAGCTATGTACCAAGAAACCAAGGAGACAAAAGAAGAAACCTTCTACAATTCAAGTAGGTGGGAAACTTGCAAGTCTTATGTCCATCGTATTGTTACTGAGAAATATGCAGACCATAGAATCCCTGTGGTTACCACCTTTATCAATGGGTATCTATAAGAAACACTCTAATAGATTTAGGTGCAACCATAAATGTGATGACAATGGAGACACTCTCTCACATAGTATCCTTTGACTTACTTCCTACTCCTACCATGTTAGAATCAACAGACAGGTCTAAGGTAAAGCTAGAGGGTGTATTAGAATACATTGTCATTTCATTGGATTCCTGGGAGTACCTTGTAGATTTTTATGTTATTCAACCTAAGAAAAACTTGCGAGGGCATCGTTTAATCTTGGGGAGACCTTGGTTAGCTACAACAGATGCCTAGATAGGGTGTAGGTATGGAAACGTGACCCTCATCATGTGGCTGAAGCTAAACACATCAACCTATAACCCCCTGCCAAACCCCTCTTAAAATCAAAAAATACTTTTTGGGATGTTGAAGAACATAATTCATAAATTATTCATCCAGTGTTGACAATAGCCCAAGCCATGATCCTTATGGAACATACGAAGGAAAATTTGATAAATTGTTATATTTCTAACCCTGTTTTTTCACAGGATTTAGAGGGGAAATCTAGTCCTAATATAGATATCATTATTGACCTGCAGAACTCTTATAAATATAGTATGATAGTTGAATTACATTCAACCCTCGTATCTGCATTCCTATGTATTCAATGACTGAATTTCGAGGTAAGGTCATTGAATTTTTTTCTAGAAAAACTATAAATATCAATTCTACCTTAACTCCTGAACATGAGAAACAATTACTTCAGACATTGGAAGAATTTTTGGATACACTTGCCTGGGAATATATAGACATGAGCATTATTCACCTGGACACATGCATTCATCATATCTACATAGAGGGAGATGCCAAGCCTGTGAGATAACCACAAAGAATAAGGAACCCCACTTTCAGAGCAATTGGAAAAAATGAAATGCATAAATTGTTAAATGTAGGGTTCATTTATCCTATTTCAGATAGCCATTGGGTATCCCCACTAGTTATCGTCCCTAAAAAGAATGGTAAATGGAGAGTGTGTGTAGATTATAGGGAACTAAACAAAGCTACATTAAAATATCACTTTCCCTTTCCTTTTATAGACCAAGTGCTGGACACTTTAGTAGGGAAGAAGTATTTTTCTTTCCTAGATGGGTTCAGTGGGTACAATGAAATTAATATATCTCCAGAGAACCAGGAGAAGACGAAAGTCACATGTCCCTGTGGAACCTATGCATATAAGGTACTACCATTTTACTTATGCAATGCACCAGACACATTTCAAAGGGTGATATTTGGTATTTTCTCTAATCTTTTGCATGACTGCGTAGAGGTTTAGATGGATGATTTTACAGTAATGGCTAATACTTTTGAATAATCCTTACATAATCTTAGGAGAGTTTTCCAGAGATGTAGAGAAACTAATATTTCATTGAGTAATGAAAAAAAAAATTATGAGTATGATTGAGGGTATTATTTTGGGCCATCATGCTTTTGTTGTAGGAATTAAATTTGATTCAGCTAAGATCGAAGTAATTGAAAAGTTTCCCCCACCAACCAATCAAAAGGGAGTTTGAACTTTCCTTAGATACGTAGGCTACTACAAAAGGCTTGTTCATAATTTTACAAAGGTGGCCTTGCCATTGTTTAATTTATTGACTAAAGAATCTGAATCTCATTCGAGTGATGAGTGTCAAGCTACATTTGATACACTTAAGGAAAGATTTCTTCAACACCTATATTGAGATGTCCAGATTGGAAATTTCCATTTCATAATTCACTGATTGTTATAGACATTTTTGGGCACTGCAACCCCAATCAAACATGTCCATAAACCAAGGGCTCCTAATTCCCTAAAAGTGTTGTTCCATACCCTAAAAGAACAAGGTCAGCTGATTACATCATCTCCCAGAAGTTCTCCACAGGAATCTGCTCAGAACTGGTCAAAACTGGACCATACAGGTTGCTCAATGCTAAGGGTGTGATGCATCCCACCTGCCCAATGTAAAGGGTGCGATGCATACTAAAAATCCCTTCTGTAGGGTGCGATGGGCGAGAGTGGACAAATGGCAGAGACAGTTTGTGAGGTGGATGATCATAGAATCTTCGAGAAACTTCTCCTATGACACTTGCCTCTCTAAATTCGCCCAGGAATGAGTAGGAGATCATCAATCTCCAAGTGGAATCAAGAACTATCAGAGAGAGGACACTAATCAAAATCCCTGAAGCTGACTCACCCCCCTGCAATCATCTATATATGGATCACTCATCCCAAAGATCCAGAGGCTGGAATTTTTTATCTTGTAAGGAAGTGATGTTGGTTTCTTGGTGGAATATCATAGTGTTTTGTGATCTAAGCTTTTCATGAGGTGAAAGAAGGGATTTCATACTGGAGGATGACACTGGGTCAGAGCAATTGGTTGTAATCATCTTTGCTATTCTTGATATTAATAAAGCTATTCAATTTTTCTTCCACATTCTTGTATGTTTGATGATAAATGCATTTGTGTGGTCAATATATATCTGGTCCTATATTGTTTATGATTGTAGATCTCTGTTCTTCGATAGTATTATGGTGCTTTGATTCCACAGGTGCTCTTTGAAGTTGGGTAGATGAAGGAGAAGCGGCAAGGATCTGTCAAAAGGGAGAGGAACCAAGCGCAAGACTGAGGTTGGTGTCCTTCATTCCCCTATTATCTACTTCTCATAAAGGAAAATGAAAGTAGTTCTAGTTTGTTTGTTTCTAAGATAGCTACCAGTCTTAGTGGGACTAGCAGCTCCAAGTGGACACTAGATTTCCCGATAACAAAATGGCAACTCCACTGGGGAGCAAATAGATTGTTTGCTTGTCTATATTTTTTTGTTTTATAAACTTACAGACGGATCCTGAAGTCAAGCCAGCTAGCCTTCGAACTACATTTTCTATGCAAGTGCAAAGTAGATCAATTTTGCTTTAGTCTATCTCTGGGTTTTGTTTATAAACTGAACAATCGATTTGCAAACCTTCTAATTGCCCTAGTGGTGGCTCTAGTAACCTCATTAGATAAGTCCCTGTGATTTACATTTACTGAACATCACTTCCTCGGCCTAAATCCCTGAACTGAGTTACAAACTGTGACCAAGAGCCAAGTAAAGTCTCATCATGGTACCATCGCACCCTCTCTTCAAGGAAGTTTGTATGTATCGCACCTCTCGTGTGCAGTAGGTGGGATGCATACTGGATTCCCTGTGTTACAGGTGCGATGATCAAAAAAGGCTAATTTTTCCTCCAGGTTTTGGTTTTTCTTCACTCTTTTCAGCTCTATTCAGGAATTTTGCTGTCTGTGATCAGTATACCACTGTGGAAACTCCCTTCCTTTCCATCATTCCACCTCCATTGTGCAAAGAACTGTGAATGTTTTTATGTATTGTGTGCCATTTTCAGTTCTCTTTTACAAAGAGTAGCATAATCGAACTGTCGTCTTCTGATTTGAAAGTGTCGCAAGTGTAGTTTTCAGTCAAATAAAAGAATTCTATTGTTCTTGATGGTCGATTATATAGTTACTCTTGTATTTGATTTGAATTAGTGATTTTTCAAGTGTCGAAAGCAGTTTTCAGTTCAAAATAGCAAAGGGTCATCATTATCTTCCTTTCATTTTTGAAAAGAAATTTGTTAGTACTGTCAGTTTGAAAAAATAATTCAGATTTGTACTTAGCATTCTTCTTGTCATTCATACATTAAGAAAGCTGAAAAAAAATACATGCATGTGCATTTGCATTTAGACTACTTGTTGGTTTGATTTAGGACAGTGCATCTAGTCTGTGCTCTCTGCTCTATGTTGAAAAAATATCATCTCTCTTTCTTTAGTAGCTAGGATTTTCATTGCAAAAAAGAAGATTAAACGATTGTTTATCATCTTAGATTGCATTTTAGGAATTGTATATCTACATCACGCAGTGAACCTGAAAGGCAAATTTCTTAAGAAGGATCAACTGTAAAATAAATTCAATGAACATAAAAACTCTTTGGAACCTAACGCACAACATCTAGAAGTCTAGGCTAGAGACTTATTCTGGCGTCGTAAAGCCTGCTAACTATCGCTTTCACTGTTAGTTGGGTGATTCCTCCTCTTTGAGACGAAAAGTGCCAGTACGGACTTGTGCTCCCACGTACCATCGAGTATATATTGGGAGACCACAATAAGCTATATCCTTTATCCATAGGAAGCCGTGTTTGCCGCCCTATCGCTCGCAATGCACTAAACACAGCATTCAGGAAGATTGACTGCCGTACCGTAAAAAGTATTCTGCAGTTTTGCGATTGGTTTGGTAATCCCTCTGTCTAGATTTCTAGAGTAGTTTCTTTCATTCTTTTTCATACTCCTTAAAGGAAAAGGTCCATCTGAGAACTTGTCACTTTAGGCTCATTAAAAATTGAAGGCGACTAGAGTCATCTTTGTTTTTTCTCGACTCTTAAACATTGAAAAAAGAAGTTGTGTCAAAGCTTCTAAAATTTATTTTAATCGGAATAATATCACCATTCCCACGTTGGTCTTAGGTTGAGAAAAATGGAGTCCACCAACCAAGGATTTCCCCTTGGAGGAAATCCTAGTCCTTTGTCCTCTTGGGGAGATGTTGGTGCACCTCATATGGCCACAATGTCACTTCCAGGATTGATGATTGGCTTGCCAATATGGATCTTCTCGACAACCGTCGTTTAGAACACCGTGATTCCTGAATAATCGAGTCAGCAACTGGATGATACTAAAGCTACCCCCCAACTTTCTACTTCATCTGATTCTCCCTCTCCTCCTTCCTCTTCGCTTGATAAAGCTGGTAAGGCCAAAAATCAGGTAACTAAGAAGGAGAAGAAAGAGAAGAAGAAGAAGGAGTCAAAGGCAAAAAGGGGTAACTGGGCATCGTCTAGTGAAAATCCACACACTGCACCATCCAAGCCTAAATCTCCATGTGTCATTTGCAAAGGAGATCACTATCATCGAGATTGTCCTTGCATCCCTCGGATCTTAAGGGATTGGTCTCCTCATTTGCACAATCCAGTGTCATCAACCTCTGGAGATCATGTTGAAAGTACACCATCAACTATTGAAAACGAAGCATTTGGACAAAAAAGGAAATGTAAATTTCCTTGTAAACTGTGTGAAGGCGATCACGTCATCCACCATTGTCCCTTCCTAGATGAAGCTAAAAGAGTCTTGGATGACCGTCCTGCTTCACCGCTATAGCTTGCTCCTGGATATAAGAGACTCTTGCCGAGTCCATCACTAGTTGAAAATTCGACTGACATGCCATTGTGTTCGGTCGAAGCATTTGTCATTGAAGATAAACCCGTTGAATCCATACCATACGAAAGTCAAAAGGTTGAGGCGGCAGTCGACCCGGTCTTGTCTTCGGAAGGTCTGTCTTCAGATGACACAATCACTGAAGATAATGAGAATGAAACCATTCAAATTCTTTTCATAAGCACAGACTCCGATGAACATGGGGGTCAGTCTACCCGTTCCTTTACCGCAGGAAGGAAGTTCGTCAGAGTCATATCCGGCTGTCTATTCGGTCCCACCTCCAAGCAACCTAGTCGTTTCCTTCGATTGGAATCTACTAGCCAGACCTTGGCTACCGGCTAATGTACCATTCTGAATCATTGTACAAGCTTACAAAATGATCATGGTCAGTACCATCATAGATGAAGGGGCTTCTGTGAGTATAATTTCCTCGACTTCTTGGGAAGCACTTGGCTCGCCATCGCTTCTTCCTGAGATGAGAAATCTGACAGGCTTCGATAAAGGAACTAGTCGACCGTTAGGGATCCTTCCCAATGTGCCCATAACGTTGAGGAGTAAAATCGTTTACATGAACGTAATGGTAGTCCAAGGACCTCTAGATTATAATCTACTCCTTGGACGCGACTATATTTATAGCATGGGAGCCATTGTCTCCCCACTCTTTAGAGTAATTTGTTTTCCACATGAAGGCCGAGTGGTCAAGCTCGTAGACCAGCTTTCGTTCCCTGGCTCACACATAGCTAATAGTCAAATTCCATTCCTAAATGGTCTTTTCACACAAGGAATGTCTCATCAATCTCCAGTCCGTCCACCTGAAGAGCACGAGTGATTCGGGAGGACATGAATGAAACCTAGGGGGCATGCACCCTGGTCTATTTCGGTAGGAAAACCTTGGGTATAGGGTAGGTTTCTGCAGGGGATATATGACTAGTCTGACACACCCATCCATTTAGGAAAATGGGATTAGACTGGAATAAGATTCCCTCGTCAAATTTATGTGAGTGGAGGCGACTGTCCCACTCACCTTTGTCTATTTCGATAAACATCGCCAAGGAAGCATTTTGTCTGCAACGTGGATGGAGAGCTTTCATATGGTAACCTGGAAACTCTATTTCACTATACCTGGGGGCATGCAAACATTTTTGCATGCAAGCGAAGAGCGACCATTTATTTTCTTAGTTTGTAGTTTCTCAACCCTTTAAACTCGTAGGATTGGTCATTCCTAGCTTTCATAATGAAAGGATCCAGTGCAAAGTTTCGAATGGTGCAAGCTCCCTAAAAATTTAACCTATCGATAAGACATCCTTATTATATGACTGGCACGAACAGTTTTTATGCGAAGTTCAAGCTCGTTAAAAAATTAAACCTTAGCAATGAGACAGGGACGCATATTGGCCTCTCCAGCTCGTTAAAGCTACCGGAAGTGCTATCCCTCCTCTAGATTTTAATCTTTTTGGACCTGAGAGATTATTACACAAAAAGATCGAGCGCTTGTTTTGTTCGGCTCGTTAAAATTACTGAAAATTCATCCCTTTCGTATTATTTTGTAATTTTTTGGACTTAAGGGATTCTATGATGAAAAAGGATTGTTGGAGTTTCCTTTACGTCCCTTTCAGACTCTCTAAAATTGTAAAGGACTGAGTTATCTTTGTCGTTAAACTCGTTAAAACAAAATAGCGACAAACTTGTCCATACAGACAAGAACGAGTTTCACTGTCGCTAGGCTCGTTAAAACATAGCGATGGGTTTGCCCAAAGGGAAAATTATAAAACAAGCATATGTTATCCTCCCCAAGCTTGACAAAAATAAAGAGGTACTGGTCAGCAATGACTGGGAAAAATTGGGAAGAAAACTTGAAGAAACTTTATTGGTAGTAAGTCGCTCTTGAACATGACACTATCACTCTGCATCCGAGTCAGGTTGGCTTGATCCATTCACTGGTCATATCACCATTGGTCCACCACACCATCCATATTTGGGGTTAACGCTACCAATACATGTCAATATCACCGGTATGTTCAGGAGAAGTCACTCAGAGAATTCACCTGTGTCTCATCCGCTGCAATACATTCATGCTCCATTCTTTCATGACCGCCACCTGGAACCCTGTATCAACAGATTGTTTTCACCTCCAAAATCATTTACTCCATTCCATGTCGTAGATGTGTGATTCATTAAGGCCCTCCTATGACGGGTCGCTTCCTGTCGACATCAACTTATTATCCAAGAAGTCGACTTAGGAACAACCCTTTCAGTACTTTGAAGCTTGCATGCCTCAATGGCAAGTTTCTCACTTCCGGCGACAGGTTTACATCAATGGCCTTCGACCGAAAGATTTTGTGTGGTGTTCGACGCCAAGTCCCTTTTCACACCATGCGAATTGTACTATAGTACCTTGAGGGTCATCATCATTATCGGTGATTCCTCTCACACCTGTTAACAGCTTACATCATTGGCTGGTAATCAGGCGATGTCTTTCCATGTTCGACTCCAGAACATCTTTCACATGGATCGACTTGTACTCCGAGTGAAGATTGAACGAGTTTGAAGACCCCGGATCTAGTTTCATCCATCCGGGCTGCGATATATTCAGGAAAATAAAAACATCAAATGTACATTGTTGTTGCATAGATGATCATCTGAACCAAAGGATGATGACTCTATCAGAATCATCAGTCTGCCTCACAGACGGTTGTCTGTCTTATGTACATGAAAATGAATTTATAAAGCTGAGCATGGGAATTCCCGCCTCAGCTAGATCATGAAAAATATTATGAAGATAATGTATTGTATTGTATCTTATTACAAGTCACCTTTCAACTCAAAAAAACTTCGGATCCTCATGATAAAGCATTTCACCTGACATCAAAATATTAACGACCTCATGCTTTAGGGGGCAACTGTTATAGACATTTTGGGCACTGCAACCCCAATCAAACATGTCCATAAACCAAGGGCTCCTAAGTCCCTAAAAGTTTCGTTCCATACCCTAAAATAACAAGGTCAGCTGATTACATCATCTCCCAGAAGTTCTCCACAGGAATCTACTTAGAACTGGTAAAAACTAGACCATACAGGTTGCTCAATGCTAAGGGTGCGATGCATCCCACCTGCCCAATGTAAAGGGTGTGATGCATACTGAAAAGCCCTTCTGTAGGGTGCGATGGGCGAGAGTGGACAAATGGCAGAGACAGTTTGTGAGGTAGATGATCATAAAATCTTCCAGAAACTTCTCCTATTACACTTGCCTCTCTGAATTCGCCCAGGAATGAGTAGGAGATCATCAATCTCCAAGTGGAATCAAGAACTATCAGAGAGAAGACACTAATCAAAATCCCAGAAGCTGACTCACCCACCTGCAATCATCTATATATAGATCCCTCATCCTAGAGATCCAGAGGCTAGAATTTTGTATCTTGTAAGGAAGTGCTAGTGGTTTCTTGGTGGAATATCATAGTGTTTGGTGATCTAAGCTTTTCATGAGGTGAAAGAAGGGCTTTCATGCTGGAGGATGACACTGGGTCGGAACAATTAGTTGTAATCCTCTTTGCTATTCTTGATATTAATAAAGCAATTCAAGTTTTCTTCCACATTCTTGTATGTTTGATGATATATGCATTTGTGTGGTCAATATATATATGGTCCTATATTGTTTATGATTGTATATCTCTATTCTTCGATAGTATTATGCTACTTTTATTCCATAGGTTCTCTTTGAAGCTGGGTAGACGAAGGAGAAGCGGCAAGGATCTGTCAGAAGGGAGAGGAACCGAGCAAGGAACCAAGCACAAGACTGAGATTGGTTTCCTTCATTCCCCTCTGATCTACTTCTCATAAAGGAAAACGAAAGTAGTTTTACTTTGTTTGTTTCTAAGATAGCTACCAGTCTTAGTGGGACTAGCAGCTCCGAGTGGAGACTACATTTCTTGATAACACTAATGCGTCTGATTCATCTATAAGAGCAGTAATGGGCCAAAAGGAAAATCTCGTAACCCATGCTATCTATTATGTTAGTAAATATTTAATGCATGCAGAACTAAATTACACCATAACTGAAAAAGAGTTCCTTGTTGTAATTTATGTTATTAATAAGTTTCATAATTACATCATTGGTTACGAAGTTTTTGTACATGTTGAGCATTATGCTATTCGATATCTCATGAATAAACTAGCCACTAATGGTAGGATTACTAGGTGGCTTTTGCTACTAAAGGAATTTGACATCATAGTATTGGATAGATCGGGAAAACAAAACAAAGTAGTTGATTTCCTATCTAGGCTCAACCATGCAGGTGAGGATATTCTTGTTAATGACAGTTTTCGCAATGAGAATTTGTTTGCTATTTCTGTCAAAACACCTTGGTTTATAAACATGGCCAATTACCTTGTTACAAGAAAGTTACCACCCTACTTCTCATCTAGTCAGAAAAAGAGAATTATTAGAAAAAGTGTTGATTACTATTGGATACAAGGAGACCTCTTTGTCACCGGACCTGACTTGATTATTTGCAGGTGTGTGAGAGAGGATGAGATATATGATATCTTGAGAGCTTGTCACAATGAACCTTGTGGAGGAAATTTCATAGATAAGTAGACAACTTATAAGATCCTCCCCTCATGTTACTATTAGCCAAGTCTTTTCAGATATGCAAAGGAGTATGTTCGTAAGTGTGGTAGCTGCTAGAGAATAGGGTGACCTATTCAAGCAGATGAAATGCCTTTGCAACCACAAGTTCTCATAGAACCATTTGAGAGGCGGGATCTTCATTTTATAGGTCCCCACAATCCTATGTATAAGCGTAAGAAGTATATTTTATTTTTTACTTATTTTGTTACGAAGTGGGTAGAAGCAAGGGCACTACCTAGAGCAATGGAGAAGGCAGTGGTAGAATTTCTTGTTTATGATATTTTTGTAAGATTTCGGGTACCAAAGGAAACTGTTACTAATTAGGTTACTCAACTTGTGTCAAAGAATGCGTAGGGAATTGTACAGAAATATCAGATTACTCATTAGAAGTCCACCACTTACCATCCACAGGCCAATGGGAAGGTGGAATCAACAAATAAGGTGTTGTAGACAATCATGACTAAGACAATGAAATTACATAAGAAGGATTGGTCTGGTCGACTTCTCAAGGCATTATGGGCCTACAATATCACATGGAGAAACACCACTAACTTCTCTCCATATGAATAAGTGTATGGAAAACAAGTTTTATTTCCAATTGAATTTCGATCATAACTTTTAAGATGGCAGCAAATTTAGGCATAAACCTTAATGAAGCACAACAACAAAGAATCTTGCAGCTAAATGAGTTGGATGAGATTCGGTGGGATGCTTTTCAACATAATGATCTAATCCAACAACAACAGGTTAAATGGCACTACAGATACATTAATAAAAAGAAGTTCAAAGAGGGAGACTGGGCATTGTTGTTTGATTCGAAATTTAAGAATTTTAAAGGGAAATTTAACACACATTGGCTTGGCCCCTATGAAATTGAGAAAGTTTTGATAATGGATCTATTCATGTTAAAACAACTAATTATGGAAATGTTACCTTGTTGGTGAATGGGCATAGACTCAAACTATATCAGAAGCCCCAATCTAAGGAGGAATTTTTGGAAGAGATTGTGAAGAATAAAGAGTTGGAAATGGTGGAGAAGGGAGTCATTTCTTTCACTACCTCTTCTTGATTTTCTGTGATAATAATCTGAGCTTACTTTGTTACTTATTGTGCTCAGTAAACCATGAGAGGAATGTCCATTAGGTATAGGTTTATTCCTTTTTTCAACCCCAATAGACTAATCATGGAAAAGGAGCCCCCTTCGAGTCTTCTTTTTCAGTATTTAAAACTTTCTAAAATTAAAATATGGCGAGCATGAATTGCCCTAGGCTCGTTAAAATCACTGGATAGTAGATCCTTCAGGATCCTCAAAATAAATTATGTCTTTTAGTTAATTTTTTGTTTGCTCGTGTTGGACTGATGTGGGATCTCTTAGGGCCCTCCTTCCAACAATCTTGGCCCATCGACATCAACAAATTATTTGGGCTCAATATTAGAGACTTTTGATGGCTTGAACCTTGTATACCTTAATGATAGGATATCTCGTTAGTAACAATGGAGATTCATCATGGCTCCTTGAATGTTGGATCCTATAGGGGGTTCGACAACATCTCATACATTCACACTTGATAGGATGCATTGAAGGTACCTGGCTCCTCGTTTTCATTAATGGTGATGGGCCTTGCACTGGTTAACGGATGACCTTAATGGTTGGTAATATAATGATATTACTTCACATTCAACCTCAGCACCCATACTCATGTGCAGTAAATTGTAAAAGAAAAATGGGAGAACATGGTTTCCTACATAGAAGTTCAACAGTTGCATTTCTTGTAGCAAATCTCTTATTTCCTGAAGAATGAATTTCCAGCAGAACATTATTGTAAAGAATCTGACAAGTACTGGTCATCTTTATTATTAGTTGAGGCCATGTAATTACATGATCTTGCATATGATATGGTCGAAGTGGTTTATCATTTCAAAGCAAGTGCAGTCGTTACCTAAGGTACCTGACTGTTGTAAGGTAAGATTGAGAAGGTACGTTTGCTGTGAGAATACTTAAGGTAAAAAGGTAATGGTAAAAAAATTTATAATTTTCATGAATATGAGTCATGGCCACCCTTGCGGAATAAGGAAACTATGAGTCGTTGTGTCATAACGTGAGTTCCCATTCCTGATTATTATTTTGATGTGTACGTCGATTATCTTCCCAACATTTATCTTGCAGAACAGATCATGATGGAAATCATGATCATGTTCTATGTCATTCGAAGTTTCCTTATTACCCTACACCTTTCCTAAATTAAAACATTCTTGTTCTTATTGGGTTTTGAATTATCTCGCTTGGTCTTAGAGGCATATCAGTGAACTGATCAAACTCTACTCTCTCCCACTCCTAGCTACTGTTGAAAATGCGATCCGCCGTCAGGTTCGAACCTCAGGGTCCTACATTACTGGATGCTTACCCACAGAGTAACACAAGGCTGGAGAAGGCAGGATGACTGCCTCCGTTCTTAAGGTTTAGCAGGCATAATTCAGAAGTAACAAAGTCCTTTTCTCTAAGCATAAATGGCGATAAGGCGTAGGTGGGTAATATTAAGTTGATAATAACTGAGGGGCTGGCAGCCCAAACTCATGGAATTCAATAGGAAGGAGAGCATTGGTTTAAAAATCAGTGATTCAACAAGGATATTTGTGCACCCTTCCTCAGCAATGATCATGCAAACCTGGATTGGAGCAAGGGGATTCTGTAGGATTACCTTAGAAGTAAGTATTGGTGTCTCTTATTTCTCTTGTAGAAGTATATCACCTATGAAGGTTGTTTTGGGTTAGATTTCCTTTTTCATATTTGTCTCCTTGACAGTTTTCGACACAAACCCTTGAATTTACCAGATTATCTTATAATTTCTTTGATGAAGATGTCTACTTCTTCCAAGTAGAGGGCATCACATATAGAGGAGGAAATCTATCATCATGGTCTTGTCAAAATTATCGTGATAGACATTTTGAAGGAATAGAATAAAACATGGGAAGATTTTTTAGTAGAGAATTACCTTGTGGATGACAAGAAAGAGCCTGATTTATTGGAAACCAAAGAGGTAGAAGTATCAGAGAAGATGAGAAAGAAATCCTGGACCCCCGTGGTCACCAGTCACTGGAGGTTAAGAAAGAGGAGGAGGAGGTGGTAGTCGGGGAAACTGTGGGGAAGAAGCCTAAGCCATGAAAGGGTACCTCTGCTCCTACTAGGAATTTTACAAGAAGCCCGAAAATGAAGCTAGAGATAAAGGAAACTACAATGGAGGGGGTTAAAACTAAGAAGAAGGATAAGACACCCTGAGACTTGTCTAAGGGGAATAAAGTAAAGATTGAATCAACTACATTTTTTGACAAATAATATCTGGAGGCCGCATCTTTCCAAGACCCACAACTACAGGAAAGTGGGGATAAAATAGTCAAAGGTTACAGAGAGTAGGAGGAACCAAGTCCGCCTCAGTCCTCTCAAGGGTAGCATGGGGATGAGGAAACCTCTAAGAAAAATCAGTCCCTAATGGAGATGGAGGAAGCTATCACTAAGCTAACTATTTCTGATGGGATCTTTAGAAGGAAAACGAAACTCTAAAGGATTTCAGCAGGGCGCACTTGGATCACCTAGCTGCAGTAGTTGCAGCACAGGGAAAGGAATGAATTTTCCTTTGGATTTGCAACATTTTTGCTTGTATAGGGGACATACAAGGAGCTAGGTGTGGGGGAGAAGTTGAGTCCCTATTTTTTCCATTTTTGGTAATGTTTCCAAGGCCTTGCTTCCCCTCTTTTGAACTCTTTTTGACCCTTCATGACTCTCTTTTCCCATATTCTATGTGTTTTGACCAAAACAGTGTTGTGATATTTAAGGTATGAAAATCACCTAAAAGGGTATCATTTCGTTTTATTCTTGAGTATTTTTGAAGTTAAATGATACCTAATCAAATTATCTACAATTTCAAGAATGCTAACCAAATCCTATGTAGACCAACCATCTTCCAAAGTGGCTCTGTGATTTCCTGCAGATAGCCCGTGATTTCCTATAGAGTCGCTAATTTCATATAGATACGATGATTTCGTGTAAATTATCTAATTTCCTGCAATGATCTCTATGGTTGAGCATGTTCTGGTCAGCCTCAACGAGAATGAAATCATGGTTTTTGTCAAGAAATCTGTTTACATGGATGTTGTCCTATTGGCTGCCTCAAAACTTCCATCAAAACCAGCCATATCTTCAGACCTGTCACAGATGGCCATATTGGGAAACAACAACAACAACTCAATGAGATCAGTTTGGTCCATGCTTTTAGTCATGGATCAAACTCAACATGTTTATTGTTATTGTCTTTTCCATTTATTGTTAGCAAATAGTTGCAGTATGTTAGTTTTCCTAATTCATGCAAGTTTATTCCTTTGCACTTGTATAAATACTTTTATGTTTCATTTACAAAGGGGGGGTTGATATACCAGACTGTGATACTACTGTAATACTTGTTTAGATTAATATAAAGTTCCATTTTCTGTTGATCTTCTTGTGTAAACTCCTTTAGCAGTTGAAGGGGTTGTGAGTAAGGGAGGGCCCCCTTTACTCACAACTCCAGTAGTTTCATATTTGTGTTCTTTTAATTACTTTCATGAATCATTAGAGTTATTACACAGTCTTTGTTTCTCTTCTCTAATTTGTAGCATCACATGTATAATGGTTAAATGGTGAAGTTTATTTGATGAATATGTTTTGGGTTATTTGATCAAGCTCTAATTTACATTGCAAAATGTTGAAATGGTTTAATTTTTGTTTGATTGATCCATTATCTTTTTCAGATTAGCATCAACAATTTTAGTGTTAGAAATTATATATTACAGAGAAATGGAACACATAAAATATTGCAGAAATATAAAAACAAAAAACACATAAAACCAGATAGACACAGATATACATGGTTCACCCAACTTGGGCTATGTCCACAGAGAAACAACCAATCCTTCCTTTTATATTATCTGGAAAAATGAAGAGATACAACCTACAGTAGATCCGTTGTAATTCCCTCTTCTCTCTCACACAATATACTCTCTCTTTCTCGCTTAGAATACATATCTACATAGATGCAATACAATTCCCTCATATATAGTGATGGGTTTCTTTCTAGGGGAAAACCCCTAAATTAAACGTAATTTCTATCATCAGGTTTCTGCATAATGAATGACCCAAATTTAATACGAAATTACAACATTTTACAAGGCAACTTTACAACTATTTTTAGCCATGCCCCCCCCCCCGAACCCCCCTGGCAGTGCACATAAATGGGTGGTGTTTCCGCCACAATATGGACTAGGGTCCAATGCAACGATACCTCTAAATAAAGAAGATAATCAGGCTCCACACCTGACAATCTCCCACTCGAAGACTAATTATAGAAACTAGACCACTACTTCATTTGCTGGACAATGACTCCACTTCGGACCTTATTGTTTCTCATCTTCATCATCATACTTGAAGACCAATTGAAACCGAGCAGAATCACAGTTTCTCCCTAGTTACAACTTTGGTTAACATATTTGTAGGATTTTGGCTAGTGTGTATCTTTTCCAGCTTCAACTGTCCATCTTCCAACACTGGCCGTATGAAATGGTACTTGAGATATGTATTTTTAGTCTTGGAATGAAATGCAAAGTTCTTTGCAAGATGTATGGCACTCTAGGTGTCAATGTATAACCACCCCAACTCCTGCTTATTACCCAATTCATATAGAAACCTTTGTAACCAAATCATTTCTTTGCTAGCCTCTATAGCAGCAACAATCTCTTCTTCCATCGTTGCGAGTGAAACAACACTTTGCAGTTTTGAAACCCAACTGGCAGTTGTTCCACCTATAGTAAAAACATACCCTGTGGTGCTCCTCCTGTTATCTATATCACCCGCCATATTTGCATCAACATATCCCTGTGGAGTAATGTTTGAACCACCAAAGCATAATATTTGATTTTCGATACCTCTAAGATACTTGAGAATCCACTTCGCCGCCATCTAATGTTCTTTTCCAGCATTGTTCATGTACCTATCTACAACTCCCACTGCATGTGCAATATTAGGCCTTGTGTAGACCATTGCATACATTAAGCTTCCAATTGCTGATGCATATGGAACTTTAGACATATAAGCCATTTCTTCCTAAGTCTTGGGACACACCTCCTTACTTATTTTGAAATGGCTAGCCAAAGGTATACTAATTAGTTGTGCATTCTACATATTAAACCTTTCCAACACCTTTTGTATGTACTCACTTTGAGACAACGTTAATTTTCGATTCTTCCTATCTCTAGTTATTCTCATACCAAGGATTTGTTTTGCAGTACCCAAATCCTTCATTGCAAATGAGTTTGCCAATTTTCTTTTGAGCACATTTATTTCTTGCATGTTAGAACCTGCAACAAGCATGTCATTTACATACCATAACAATATAATATAGCTACCATCATTTCGACTTTTGAGATATACACAATGACTAGAGTGATATCTAGTATAACCTTGTTCAGACATAAAGTGTCAAATTTTAGATACCACTGCATTGGAGCCTTTTTTAAGACAAACAAGTTCTTCTTCATCCTGCACACTAGTTTATCCTTTCCTTTTACCTCATATCCTTGTGGTTTTTGCATATATATCTCTTCCTCCAAATCCCCATGGAGAAAGGATGTCTTTACATCTAACTGCTCAAAGTGAAAATCTTCAGCTGCTACTAGACTTAAAATAGTTCTGATTGAAGTCATTTTAACAATAGGAGAAAATATCTCATCAAATTCTATACCCTTTTCCTATGCAACCCCTTCACCACAAGTCTAGCTTTATACCTTTTTCTACCTCCATCTTCTTCCTTCAACCTGTAAACCCATTTATTCTGCAATGTTGTTTTAGCAGTACACAACGTAACTAAGTCCCAAGTCTCATTATGTGCTAAGGAATCCATCTCTTCTTTCATGGCTTGCTCCCACTTCCTCTTGGTTTCTACCTGAACTTCTTCTTCATAACATGCTGGTTCACAAAAATCAGTCAACAATACATAATATAATGAAGGAGAGTATCGTTCATGGGGTCTACTTATCTTGGTAGATCTTCTAACACCACTTTCAGGTGTTTGAGGTGCTCGTTGTTGTTGTTGTTGTTCTGGCTGTTGATCATTATGATTTTCAGGCACCTTCACTTTTTCTGTGATCTCATCAAGCACTGTGTATTCTTTGTTTTATTTTTCCTATTTCTTTTCTTGCATCTGATCCTTATACAAAACCTTTTCATTGAATATGACATATCTTCTCCTAATGAATTTTTTTTAATAATAATAAAAGCGATAACCAAAATTATTAACACCATATCCAATAAAAGTACATTTCTTTGATTTTTCCTCAATCTTTGTTCTATTTTCTTTATTAATGTGGACAAAGGCTTCACAACCAAAATTCTTTAAAAATGAGTAGTTTACATTTTTATAGGTCCATGCCTCCACTAGAATACCACCATCCAAGGAACTTGAAGGCCCTTTGTTTTTATTATATAAACAATAATATTTACAACATCTATCCAAAATTGTAAAGGAAATCGTGCATGCAATCTCATGCACCTTGCATGCTCCATGATTGTTCTATTCATCCTTTTTGACACACCATTTTCTTGTGGTATTCCTGGAACTATATTCTCTCCATGAAAAGCATTCTCTAAATAGTACCTATCAAACACATTGCTGCAATATTAACCTCCATTGTCTAATCTGAGATACTTCAACCTTTTTCCTGTCTCATTTTCAACCAAATCTTTCCATTTCTTGAAAGTATCAAATACATCAGATTTATTTGGAATACAATAAATATAGGTTTTTCTGGTTACATCATCAATAAAAGTTACATAATAATGAGAGCCACCGAGAGATGATACCTAAGTAGCTCCCCATACATATGTATGCAAAAGCTCTATTTTTTCACTCTTATTTTCTTTCCATACTCTGAGGAATTTGACTCTCTTGTGTTTTCCATAAACACAATTCTCACAGAATTCCAAATCAACATGCTTCAAACCTTACAACAAATTTCTTGAGTGAAGAATCTACATCACCTTCTCACTCATCTTCCCAAGCCTATGATGACACAATGTCGTATCTGCTCCTATAGAGGTTAAAGCATTAACTGAATTAGAAATACCATTGCATAAATACAATTTAACAACCTTTTCTCCTTTTCCTCTTACCAGGGCTCCTTTAGTGACCTTCCAGGTTTTATCTGTAAAAGTAGTTACACAACCTTCACCTCCCAACTACCCTGTTGAAATTACATTTATCTTCAGATTTGGAACATGCCTTACCTCCTTCATGATTTCCACTCTGATGTTTTATGAAAATTGTACCCATTCCAATGATTTTACAAGGTTTATCATCACCCAATCAAACCTGTCCAAAATATCCTTGAACATAACCTTGAAAATGTTTCCTATCAGGTCTGGCATGGAATGAGGCCCCTAAATCTACCATACAGGCATCAATAATATTTTCTAATGAAAGAATCAAAGAATATTGAAACACATCACACGTCACATCTGCTTTATGACTGATTTCTTGCTACACAGCTTGTTCTTTTCCCTTCCGAGACTTGCAGTCTTTCTTCCTGTATTTTTAGCACACTATCCTTGCTCTGGACTTGGATTTGTCTTTCCTTGACTTACTATGATATCCTGGTATCTTTCCTATTTCCATTTTTCTTCCCCTAGTCTCTCTAGTCAAAGCATTACCAGATGTCTCACTGGAGCTTTTCGTTTCATTTCCTTACTAAGGATTGCACTAACAACATCATCAAACTTTTAAGTACTAGATCCAGAGACAGGGTTACTAATGTCCATAACTAAACCATTCCAACTTTCTGCCAATAGGCATAAAAATAATAGATCCCTAACTTCATCATCAAATGTTACTACTACAGAACTTAACTGAGTCGTAACTATATTAAATTCATTTAAATTATCAGCAACAGATCCACATTCTGACATCTTCATATTAAATAAATGCTTCATAAGAAATACCTTATTTGAGGCTGAGGGTCTTTCATATAGTTTAGCCAATGCCAACATTAACCCTTCTGTTGTCGTTTTCTTTGAAATATAAAAGGCTACCAATGTCGCTAGGCACGGTCATATTGTTCCAAGTGCCTTTTTGTCGAGAATATCCCATTCTGTGTTTGTAATACTCATCGGCTTCTTTGTCTTTTCGCTCAATGCTAGGTACAAATATTTCTAATACAAATAATATTCCATCTGCATCTTCCACAACTCGTTGTTTTGACCGTTAAATGTTTCGACCCTAAACCTACAATTTTCTACTATTGCTCCCACACAAACTAGGAACCCTTCTCTCCTACGCATTTATCATCCAAATAGACCTTCGACCCTGATACCAGTTGTTATGAAATTATATATTACAAAGCAATGGAACACATAAAATACTGCAGAAATATAAACACATAAAACAAATCAAACAAGAGAGACACATATTTACGTGGTTCACCCAATTTGGGCTATGTCCATGGAGAAACAGTCAATCCTTCCTTTTATATTATCAACCAAAATGAAAAGATACAACCTACAACAGATCCGCTGTAATTCTCTCTTCACTCTCACACAATCTCCGTTGTCTCCCTCGCTCATAATACACATCTACATAGATGCAATATAATTCCCTCATATAGTGAGGGGTTTCCTTCTAGGGAAAAAAACCCTAAATTAAACATAGTTTCTACCATCAGATATTTACATAACAAACAACCCAGATTGACTACAAAATTACAAAATTTTACAAGGTAATTTTACATCTACTTTTAGTTGTCGCCCCTCCCGGAACCCCCTGGTGATGCACATAAACGGGTGGCGTTTCTACCACAATTCAAACTAGGTTCCAAAGCGACGATACCTTTGAATAAAGACGATAATCAAACTCCACACCCAACATTTAGGAGCTATAGAGGGATGATTAAATCCACTCCATAGCCTTTGATGTTAAGTGTTGATGAGGGAAAGAGATATTGAAGTTCTGTGTGTGAGGTTTTGTTTAGAAGAACACTTAAAATATTGGTCTGTATATATTTTTCACAGCATCTCATAAGGTTACCTACACCTGGTGGATGATTTATGCCTGTCCAATTATAAGCCTATAATTTTCCCAAAGAATGCTCTTCACAAGTAGTGATCTACACGTAGGAATATTCCTCAATAATATTTGAACAACAATTTCTTGGCAATGATTCTCCCACAATTCAATCAAAACACCTCCATGCACAATAACATGCAAGGCTTCACACTTAAATAGCCACTAGACTCAATTATTTTACACAATAGTCCAACAAATTCAAATAGTGTTATGCGGTGAAGCTCATTTAATCTAGCAACCACAATTCCTTAAATATTAGCATAGATTTTCTAGTAGGAAGTCTTCAATTTCACACTCATTATAGGCACACCATTCTCACACAAATCTTAGCACAACGTCCCACCCACTATCCACATGCGGCTAGTTTCCAACCATAACTTCAAAGTAAGTTTGCAGCTCTGTTCAACGTAATTCTACAACTTCTACTCCACGTAACTAAATGTAAGTCCCAGACGTCTTCAAAACCTATTCAACGCATCTGGCTTCTTCATCACCTCTAATCACAACAAACCAAAATCTGCAGTCTTCATCTCCACCAGATCTGTCCAGCCTTTTCTTTCATTTCTCAATAAAATGTGTAGAGTTATATATCACGCACATGGTATGGAATTCAAATATGGGCAGTGAAATTTATTGCAAATACAAAAATTGTATATCCAAAACACAAAAAAAAAAATTGGATGCAGAAGTCAAGCTATAAAAAAAATACTATGTGGAGAGAAAACAATAGCCAAACCGAATTTGATGAAATTGAAGGAGTGAATAAATGGATTTGTGTCAGGGTCAGTTAGAACAGCGGGCTCCTCTAGGTCTTTGTTGCAAGCTCTTTGTTCCAAATCTTCGTTGTATGCTCTTCGACACTATCTAATGATTTTCCACACTATCTCTCCAACTATGTTGTTTCCCTAGGCTTGTAATGGATTCAAACTTGCGCAGATATGATGCAAATATTAGTTTAATCCTGTATGAAGTAAGCTCCAACTCCATGTGACACAAATTTCATATTAATATACATAATCTAGTCTCTACGTACTCTCCTCATGGCTTCAAAAATAGTACACCAATGCACGTTGCATCCTAGTTATTCCTGCATGTGGGTTTACTTTTCTTTTAACATGAATTCTCTACCTCCGATCAAAATCATTCATAGTCGTTATCACTGGTTAATATACCATCATATACATGTTTTGTGTCTCATGTCTATAAATAGAATAAGAAACTAAAGAAACCCTCGGCTTCAAAGACTCTGGAATTGCAATGATCAATATTCATCATGTGTAGTGCTTCAATTCTAGTTCTATTTGACGTCACTTCTGTTGAAAATTAGTAAATAATTTCTCCGTTAAAGCTTCACTCACACTATTGATAGAACAATGTAGCGAACTACTATCCAAAAAGGAAATTGAAATAAAGAAAAGACCATGGAAATTAGAAACACGCATAACTGTGTCTTATCTCATATTGTGTATAGTTGTTTTTTGCCTAATTCTATCAAATTTTGTGTCTCATGGAAAAATATCCATAATTTTCATCACTCTTTAGCATCTAGCAATCTCAAGTGCTCTTCAAAAATATTTAATACTCCAATACTCCAATGACTAATTGAAGAAAACATTATTTTTCAGATTTTCCTTTTGAGAAGAGGGTCTGATACCAATTGAAGCTATTAATAAAAGAAAAATATGAAAAGCATCATACAAAAATTTGGGCAAAAAATGATTTTAGCCTGATTATATATTCACAAATAATAACAATACATAATTGTCTCACACATGAAGCCTCATATTATAGAAATAAGGTTCTCATAAAAAATTACCAATTTGGCTAATTGGTTGAACCTTCGCCATAAATTTATTTATAATATCTCCATGAATATATCCACAAATATCTTAGCTGATTTTGTAAGATCTCATCCCTAACTTCTCTCATTATCCTCATCTTTGGTCATATGTAGACTTGTAGAGTAAGTCTACTTTCATTATTAATAATTCCATTATTTCATTATTTTCTGAATACTTGGACTTATTGATTGTTTATGTGAGTGCGAGGATAATACGAATTCCATGAAAAATTGTATTGAGGGCACCTAGGATACCAAAATACATTGACAGTTGTGAAGAAGTTTTATTATTGGAAGAATATGAAGAAGGAAGTGGTAGAGTTTGTGGCTAGATGCTTATATTATCAACAAGTAAAAGCAGAATGTAAGCACCTAGGTGGATTACTATAACCGATTCTAATTCTACAGTGGAAATGGGAGGTCATTTCCATGGATTTCATCATAGGTTTGTTAAAGAAATCTAGACATCACGATTCCATCATGGTTGTGGTGGACAAGTTAATAAAGGTAGTGCACTGCATTCAATGAATTCTACCTATTTGTTGAGAAATCAAAACAATAAATTCGAGTTTAATTTTTTCTTGAATTAAACTAAGAATTAAAATAGAATTATATTCTCATAGAAAATTGTAAATAGTTAATTAAGTTTAATTAGGTTGATTATCTTAGGAATTTCGAGTTGGAAGTATTTTTGTAGTCATGTATATGTTATCCCTAAATTTAAGAGGTCAAGTATGAGTTTAAATTGAGTTGTAAATTAGATAACTCAATTTACTAAGTTATGTTCAGTTAAATTAGTTCCAAACTGTTTGTGGAACTAATGGAGAGTTAACAGTTAGTTGGTGCACTAGGGCATATGAAAGTGTCACTCTAGTTAACTGAAGATTCCCTCATCAGAAACTCATGCATGTTGATTATGAGAAAAACCCAGTTGAGACTAGAGTGCATGGACATTGTACTATTAGTTGTGTGATTTACTGAGTTGTAAATATGATGCATGCAATCAGAGAAGGACCTATGTTTGGATTATGCAATTTTGGAAGCATGAATTCCCTTTAAATACGAGCTATTCATCCTAGTAATTACAAAAGAGATTAGGGGCTTGGAGAGCTACAAAATTGGCTAAGTGTTGGCCAAGAGCTTTCTTGTGAGATGAGAGAGTTGAGAATACTTGTGTGTAATTGTTCTAGTGAGAACAAGCTTTGTATCTTCCCTCATAATTTTTATTTAATGCAATACAGATAGGCGGGGTTTTGAGAAATGGCTTTCACTAGGAAAAAATATTGTGTTATGTGTCATTGATTTATCTTCTTCTTGTTCATATTATTTTCATTGATCTATTGGCTTCCGCTGGTTGAAAGTAGAAGTGGATTCTTGTCCTGTGCTTTAGTACATTGCATGAGCTTGTGAATCTATAGGATTTTCTACATGGTATCAAAGCTAAGAACAATATACTAGAGGAGTTTTTGAAGTTTTGAGTTTTGTATTACAAGTGACATTCAAATTTGCAATACACATTTCAAGATTAGTAGATGGCATTCTACAGTTTGTGACTTGAATATGCCTTGGAAGGAAACTCAATTTTTATAGCCCGAAGGGACAGAATGGAGGCTATGCTAGAGGATAACAGCTTCAACAAATTCGTTAATCAATAAATTCCTAAGCCAATAACAACAGATGCACAAAATTTGGCCAAATGGAAGAAGTGTGTGGTGAAGGCGGGGTAGATAATCCTTGACTGGTTTCGAGAATACATTGTCTCATGTCTACAAGGCAAGGAAACTCCGTATGCTATGTGGAAAACATTGATGGACTTGTATCATAACAACAGTGACCAAAGAAAATTGGCACTGAAGGAAAAACTTCGAAAAATAAAAATGGAGAAAGGCAAGACTATTCCAAAATACTTGACCAAGTTCACTCAATGTCATGATGAACTTTGAAGTGTTGGAATCATGGTTTCCAAGGATGATATGGTGAGTATTTCACTTCTAGGACTCCCAAAGAGTTGGCATAGTTATCAAGACTCTGTAAATGGTCAGGAGAAGCTGTTAGATTGGGAACGACTGTGGTTGGGTTTGATGCAGGCGGAGATCAAGAGGAACAACATGGATGACTCTTCATCAAAGACTGATGATGAAGAGAAATGTGACTTAGCGATTAAGGAAAAGAAGGGGAAAGGGAAATATTCCCATTTCAAATCAGATTCTTATCATGAAGGTAAGAAGAAAGACATGAAAAATGTTAAGTGCTTTAATTATCATGAGCTGGGCTATTCTACTATAAATTGTCCACTCAAGCAGTCCAAGAAGAAGTCCGTAGGAGGAGGGGTGGGTGAGGCTTTGACCTCTCAATTCGAATTGGAATTTTCCCTCATTGCATGCATGGTTTCATAAATGATGGGAAGTGTATTGCACTTAGACAATGGAGCTCCATTCCACGTGATTGGAAACAAAGAGTTATTCAATAACCTGGAGGAGAAATATCTCCATATGAATATCGAGATGGTTGACAACGAGAGGTATAGTGTTACTCGATTGGGCACAATTACTTTTCCGAGGGAGCATGGGGTTCCACTCACCTTGAAGAATTTTATGTATGTGCCCAGGTTGAAGAAGAACTTGGTATCCATTACCATGCTTGAGGATAGAGGCTATTATGTGATATTCTCGAAAGGAAAGGTGTTCCTTTGACACATAGCCACAAGTCAAGTAAAGAAGATAAGGATTCAGGTTAAGAGTCTCTATAAGATAGATGTAGAGGAGTATTCTGCTTTGAGCACAAAAGAAGAGAGGGTGCAGATACAAGACATTGGCGAGTTGTGGCACAGGTGATTGGGACACTTGCATCATTGGGCTTTGAAGATATTGCAGCAGATCTCTACCGAACTTCTCAAAGGTATGCTTGAGTAAGTTGATACATGCAAGGGGTGTACTTTGGGAAAATACACCAAGTCTTCCTTTCACGATAGAGACAGACAAGAATAGCCTATTCTAGAGTGATTCCAGTAAGATGTGTGTGGATCATTATCAACAACATCCACAACCAAACACAAGTATCATGTTATATTTGCTGATGACCTTTCTCGAAAATTCTGGATATCTTTCATGTAAAAAAGGATCAAACTTTCACAATGTTTTGTGAGCTTAAAGAATTGGTAGAGAAAGAGATGGAAAACCAGGTTAAAGCTCTATGGAGTGATGAGGGTGGTGAGTATGTCTCAAACAAGTTTAAGAACTTCTATGCAGTAAAAGGGATTAAACGGGAGAGGACAACACCCCATAACCCTAAGAGGAATGGGGTGGCTGAGAGGACGACATAAGCATAGTAGGGGCATCGAGGGTGATGTTGCATGATTAGGGCCTACCACTACAATTGTGGTATTTGGCATGCAACACAATGGTTTATGTTTAGAACCATAGCCCACATTGGATACTTGAGATGAAGACACCAAACAAGGCTTATTCCGGTAAGAGGCCAGATGTTAGTCACTTTAGGATTTTTGGGTTATTGGTATATTTCCATGTGATCAAAGATGCACGGAAGAAGCTTGAGCCAACAACATAGTTGGGGATATTTGTGGGGTACAATGATACACCTCACAACTATCATGTGTACTTTCCGACCAACAAGATGGAAGTGGTTCATAGGGATGTTAGACTAGATGAGGAGAAGGCCATGCGAGTTTCCATTGAGAGGGAGCTTGAGCTACATGCAGATGAGGAGATTTTATCTCCTAAGGTTGAGGAGCCTCAGATTGATGTGGAGTAGCCACACGCAGAGGATCCAGGAGAGGAGACACTCAGGTGGATTCTTCCAGAGAGGGAAGAGAGCACACCAGAGAGGCTGAAAGATTGTTGGATGATACACGAGAGAATGTAGGAGCACCCACTTCTTAGCGTAGGCAGAGGAGGTCACATGAGAGGTACACTGGATACATGGCTCTTATGGGTGAATGTGTTGTGACAGAGCCATCTTCCTTTAAGCAAGTAGTGCAACAACCTATTTGGGTTGACGGCATGGTGGAGTGTGACTCCATAGTTCGTAACAGTGTTTGGGATGTCATCCCGAGACTGGACGAAAATTCATTGGTGGGCTCACATTGGATTTTCAAGGTAAATCAAGATATAGATGGTAGTGTGGAGAAGCATAATTCTAGATTTGTGGCCCGTGGATTTTCACGGGTAGAGGGGATTGACTATGATGAGACCTTCATTCCTGTTGCAAGGTACTCATCGATTAGATCTATATTGGAACTATCAACGCAGATGGGTTGGAATATACATCATATGGATGTAAAGACAACCTTCCTTAATGGCATGATTGAGGAAGAGGTGAACATAGAGGAGCCTAAAGGTTTTGAAACCTTTGACCGTGAGTTGCATGTGTGACGAAAAATAGAGCGTTGTATGTGATAAAACAAGAACCTCGTGCTTGGTACACTAGGATAGATAAGTACTTCACCAAGTTGGGCTTCATGAAGAGTGAAGTAAATGTGAACCTGCACCACATAGTGGTGGAAGGTAAACTATTGATTATTTTACTTTATGTTCATGACCTCATATTGACAATTGATGATCAACTGATCAAGTATTGTAAGGAGGACCTTGCAAGAGAGTTTGAGATGAAGTATGTGGGGCTCATGCATTTATTTCTTTTCATGGAGGTATGGCAAGTAGATGGGGAGTTGTTTGTGTCTGAGGGAAAGTATGCCAATGAGATACTCAGGAGATTCTGCATGGAGAGAAGCAAACCCATGGAGACTCCTCTAGCAGGTAATTGGAGGAAGGAGGATGCTACTTCAGGGGAATTAGTGGAATCTATTGTTTACAGGGAGCTTGTGACTTCACTCATGTACTTGGTGAACACACAACCGAATATGTGCTATGAAGTTAACCAACTTATTCAAGTGATGGTTAGCCCTACCAAGATGTATTGGAAAGCAGCAAAGCATGTATTGAGATACATCAAGGGAACTTCTTAGTATTGATTATGTTTCAAACAGAAAGAGAGAGTGAAGCTTCAAGGCTTCACCGATCCATATTGGGCAAGGAGTCCATCCGACTAGAAGAGCACATCAGGAGGGATCTTCAGTTTTGGGTCAGCGGCAGTTTCTTGGTACAACAGGAAAAAAATATCGGTTGCACTTAGTTCTGTAGAGGTAGAGTACATGGCTGCGAGTCAGGCATCATGTGAGGCCATCTGGATAAGGAAGATATTGGCTATTTTATTTAGTCAACAGATGGATCAAACTGTGATTTACTGTGATAATCATAGTTCTATCAAACTATTTGAAAATCCAGTTTTTCATGATCGGTCCAAACATATTGATATCTGATAATCATCATCTTAGAGATTGTGTATTGAGGCAGATTGTGTTGTTAGAGTACATTCCCACAGAGGAGAAAGATGCTAACATTTTGACAAAGGAATTATCAATATTTAAATTCAAGTTTCACGGTGACAAGATTGGGGTAGATGATAATCCCTTTCTTGTTGAGAGGGAGTGTTGAGAAATGGAAACAAGTAATTCTAATTTAATTTGTCCTTGAATTAAACTGAGAATTAAAATCTAATTATATTCTCATAGTAACTTGTAAATCATCAATTAAGTTTAATTAACTTAATTAGCTTAGGAATTTCAGGTTCAAGTCTTTTTGTAGTCATGTATATGTTATCCCTAAATTTTATGGGTGCAGTATGAGTTTAAATTGATTTGTAAATTAGATAACTCAGTTTACTGAGTTATGTTTACTTAAATTAGTTCCAAACTATTTGTGGAACTAATAGAGAGTTAATTTTCAGTTGGTCCACTAATGCATCCACAAGTGTCACTCTACTTAACTGAAGATTCCCTCATCGAAAACTCATGCATGTTGATTCTAAGAAAGACCCAGTTGAGACTAGAGTGTAGGGACAATGTACTATTAGTTGTGTGATTTACTGAGTTGTAAATATCATGCATCTAATCAGAGAAGGACGTATGTTTGGATTGCACAATTTTGGAAGCATGGATTACCTTTAAATACAGGCTATTCATCTTAGGAATTACGCAAGAGATTGGGGGCTTGGAGAGCTGTAAAATTGTCTAACTGTTGGCCAAGAGATTGCTTGTGAGCTAAGAGAGTTGAGCATACTTGTGTGGAATTGTTCTAGTGAGAAAAATCTTTGTATCTTCATTCATATTTATGATTTAATGCAATAAAGATAGGTGAGGTTTTGAGTGGTGGCTTTCCCAAAGAAATAATATTGTGCTATGTTCCATTGATTTATCTTCTTCTTGTTCATATTATTTTCATTGATTTATTGGCTTCTGCTAATTGAAAGTAGAAGTATATTCTTGTCATATGCTTTAGTACATTGCATGAGCTTGTGAATCTACAATATTTTATACACTATTCAGCTAATGATGCTGCACACATCTTCATTCGACATGTAGTGAGGTTACACAATGTTCCAAGGAAGATTATGTCATATAGGGATGCTAAGTTGAATTCTAGATTGTGGAAGGAGTTGTTTCTAGGATTGGGTACAGAGATGGAATTTAAAATAGCCTATTGAGGCCTTATTTTAATTTTGAAAAGCTTTTGATCAATTTGGGCTAACCAAAGGATGAGAAGGAAGCGGGTGGCAGCAACGGTTAGCCAGCGGAAGATTCAACAGGACAGCAAGGTAGGGACAAGCAGTTGCACAGGAGTTACCACAAGGTAGCAATGGAAGATAAAGATAGCCAAGTGGGAAGGAAGGTGCAAGAGCAGCAACGCAAGAAGTGTCAGTCCAAGCAGCCGAAAGCAATAAATAAGGAAAGGTCCAGAAAATAAGTGGGTTGGCTGACTAGTGAATGCGATAGCTGGCAAGGCTGTTGGAGCTAGCGGCAGATATTCGGTCACAGCAGACGAGTAGTAGATTATAGGAGTCTAGGTGAACTTAGTCCTATGATGGTTTATGTCAAATCGAGGGGACTGATCTGGTTATTCCTTGTAGTTTATTAAGGCAAATGCTGAAGTTTTGTTGTAATGTTATATTGTTAATCTAATAGAAAGAAGGTAGACTGGTTTTGAATCATGATGTGTATGGATTCCCCAATGTGATGAGTTTCTAAAAAAATTAAATGTTCCATCAAATGCATGTATCTAGTAGTTCATATGTAATCGTTGTTATGTTGCTATCTCTGTTTCGGTTATCATGAATACATGTTTGTTATTGGATGATGCCCGGTTGGTGTTACCTTGATCCCATTCTGAACATTTCTCCCTTTTTGGTCGCGACATGCCACGGGTGAGAATCCTTACCCTCTAGGTAAGGTGAAAATGTCGGTGTTGTCCTAGACTACATCGGACCATTTTTAGCCCTTTGCACCCGAACCCAAGGTATTTTCTCCATGATGACTCTTTCGAGCCAACAAAAGGTTTTGTTGTCGTGACCTGAAGTGACGAGATCTGGTTCAGAACATGGTGTCGAGGATATTCAAGAGAGAGATTAGAGATTGGTGGAATCATAAATTAGAGCAGTTTGTAGCAGAGCAAGCTACCTATAGAAATCAATCGATCGGCAAGGTAAGTGAGGGGATTTTATATGTCGATGGTACTAATGATCAGTATGAGATTTTCTGGTGCAAGTTTCTAGAAGACTTGTACAATTGGTTAAGAAGGCTAAAGGCGCAGAACTGGTCAGGGGGATTGACGATAGCTCACTAGAGCTAGGCTCCGTCAGACATTGCACTGCTCCAACAATTGGACAATGATCTGAATAGAGCGGTCGGTTTTTGGTTAAAGACTATGGTGGAGGGATATATAGTCGGGTTTGTTGTAGAGAGTTATCAGTATTTCTCAAAGGCGGAAGCTCTATTTAGCTCTGGGTTAAGAGGAAGGTTGATGAAGGAAGTACCGACGTGGATTGAGATGTTTATGGTAGAAGAAGGACTAATAACCTCTCCCATTGTGGGGATGGTAGTGTAAAACCCTAATAGTGGGGGAATAACATAGAGGGGGGAATGATACTTGTTGAGGACTAGATATGCTACTGAAGGGATGGATGCGGAAGAATTGAAGAAAGCTAGAGATGTCATAATGCAGAGGAGAGCACTGCTAGGGTAGAAGTGGCAGACGAGAGTGATTAAGACTCTGGGGAAGAGGAGGATGGACCCCCACCAACTAGGAGTGGTGATGGGAAAACCTCGAGTCGAGGAGCGAGGAGAGGAAGATGCTGGGAAGAATGAGAGAGGTGGCAGAAGAAGTAGGAGTTAGAGGAATGAAGAGAAACCTTCCTTATAGGTTGTGGAAGGTGGATCGCAAGAGCAGAGGCCGAGTGGGTATGGAGAGGAAAGAGAAGAAGAACTGGGCAACGCGACGAGGAGATTATTTAATGAGAGAGAAGGATCCATTAATAGTTAGCAGCAGTACCCCTGAGACACCAACGACATTTCCCTCGATCTTCCCCTGGTACCTTATTACAATCCGGAGGAATTTGTTATTAGTTTATCCAAAGAAGTACGTGTATATAGTGTGCGAGAGAAATACAAAACCAATTTTAATATTTGAAGCAACAAAGGAGCCAACAATATTAGTAACTTGGGACTACAGGGATCCCAACGGCCTGGGAACAAAGAATTTGTTCTACTAGATTACACCCAAGTCAATATGGTGGGGTCTTTCACCAAATACCTAGAATTCGCGGGAAGGGGAAATGAGGATGTGGAGCAACACTGGTATCTCTGTGAAGCTATTTCGAGAGCACATCAGACTCCAGACAATGTCAGGACAGTGGAATTCTAGACCGCGGTGAGGGAGAGGGCTCTGTGCTGGTTTACAAAATGGGTGGAGCAGAATCTGAACTACACGATAGATGATATCAAAAGAGGGTTTGTGCAAGAATTCAAGGTACCACAGATAGACCAGCAGGGGCTTTCAGAGTTGTGGTGAATTAAGCAAAAGGAGGGTGAGATGACCTAGGAGCTCATGCAAAGTTTTAAGGATGCCATTGCAAAGTTGAGTTACACCCTGGACCCAAATAACCCACAGGACTGGTTTATCAAGGCAGTCTTGCCCCTAACCAGAACGTTACTCAAGCAATAGAAAATTGGAACCCTCCAAGATGCATTGGAACAAGCATCTCAAATAGAGGCCATGGCTGGGTATCCTCATGAATATAGGGGAGGGATGAGATTGCAAGACCCATCGATCATGGGTCTCCAGAACTAGATAACAACATTAACAGAGAAGCTAAAGGATCTTCAGTTTATATGACCAGCTAGAACCAATGTATGGTGCACCCACTGCTTTGTAGAAGGGCACGTTGCGACAAACTACCCCAAGTTTCGAGGGGTTAATCATCCAGGGGGAGTTGCGGGGTCGTTAGGGGCCCCACCAACCGCAAAAGTTGTGGCAATAGGAGTGCAAGGAGATTTTCCAGGAAGGAATAACCCAGAATTTTGTGAGATTTGTAGAGCATACGGACACCTACCACGGATATGCCCGATACTATAGAAATATTCCAACATCCCAAATAACAACTACTGCGAGTTCTATTCATCTACAACGCATCACATTGATCAGTGCATAGCACTAGATGCTCTAGCGGAAAGGCTAGATAGATCTACGTTCAAAATTAATGAATCAAATCAAGGGGGACGAGGAGGAAACGCGAGAGGAGGGAGAACTGGAGGAAAAGGTCCTGTGAGGTGTTACAACAATGAAAAAGAAGGGCATGTCGCCAAGGAATTCCCGCTCCTGAGGAGACCTTGGTGCTCACAGTGCATGATCAATACCCATGTCACGAAGGATTTTCCAAAACTCATTACAAATTGGGAAGAAAGGACCAGGCAAAGGGGGGCTAACCTAGTTAATGTCGAACTGTGGTCCAATGACTGTCTTCCTGCAACCAATATTAATATAGTCACCCAAGGGGGAAAGAGAATAGGGGATGATCGTAGCACCACAGACCCACCCTCGATTGTTAAAGAAGCATCTCCACAGAAAGTATATCAGCCTCAACGAAAAAAGTAGTATTACTAGGAGGCTGCTAAACTGCTTGAGCAGATGACTGAGAAGAGAGACAACTAGAAGTGGCAGGATCACACGCTTGAGCACGGCCAGATGATTGAAGAATGGTTTAAATTGTTCCTAAAAATTGTTGAGGATGAAGGCATGCTGAAGGAGCTGCAGAGAAGTCTGAAGACTGCGGTAGCCATAGAAGAAGGGGAAGTGGAGCGGTCACTCGTAGATTTGTTAAAAAAGAGCTACAGAAGAGTGAAAAGGAACAAGAAGAGAAGTGGCAAGGAGTTTCATATCAATGCGCAGGTTGTAGGGTTCCAGATAAGGGACACAATATTAGACTTGGGGTCAGATGTAAACATCCTACCTAGGAAAACATGGGAGGCAATGGGGAAGCCACAAGTAAAATCCTCACCAATTCAACTAAGGATGGAAAATAAATACTATGTATTGCCTATTGGGAGGTTGGAGAACGTGGAAGTCGATGTGGCGGGGGTGAAAACGCACACTGAATTCGAAGTGATTGATATCATGGGGGACAAGGACCCATACCCAACGCTACTTGGGATCGATTGGGCTTATGAAAACTATGTTGTCATAGACCTAAAGAAAGAACTGATGATTTTCGAAGCAGAAGGATTAAGGGTGATCCAACCCTTGGACCCATACCAAGGACCTATGTTCACAGATCCAGTGGATGACATGGATGAACCAGGAGTGCTAGACCAGCTTTACACGCTCACAGTGGGGAAGATTATATAAAACCAATGGCAAGAGGCTCTGTCAGCTGGAGAAGTATCCAAAGCTCAGAGACCAACTCGGAAGCTACATGGCAGCAAGGCGGGTATGAACTAAACACTAGATGCTATGCAATGGTAATCCAAGTAAATTGGATAGGGACGAAGATGGGAAACTATCCCTAGTATTATGGCCTTGAACTAGTGGACGCCTTCTTGAGAAAGATAGACCAAGAAATCATGGAGGTTAAAAATATTCCCTTTCTTCATATTTCCTTCATGGTAACCCAACAATATGGTGGAAGACACACCGCAATACACTATGATACTGGACGGGCATCAAGCAAGTCATGAAGGAAATATTTGCCCAGGAGGAAGATTGGCCACAGGGTAAAGCAAATTACCAGGGGGATTCAAGTCCCGAGAGGCACATTAAACATTGCATAACCAATTTGAAAATCTAGGGAATGTCGAAGGATCAATGGGTACATGCATTTATACATACCCTCAAAAATAACCCCCGAGCTTGGTATGTACAAGAGGAGCTCCGTGGACAAACAAAAGATTGGGATGTTTTGGAAATATAGCTTGTTAGCCACTTCTCATTCAAAGGTAATGAGGCACACATGATAGAGTCACTCCAAGAAATAAACAAGGTTCTGTTCATCGTAGACCCATTAAGTGAGGAAAGGCCCGTTGAAAATTTTCTGTCATATGTATATGACCTAGAGTCGCCAGGATATGCGACCTATGACAAGGTGGACGAAGAGCCAGAGGAAGATGGGTTAGATGGACTGAGACACCTAACCTTCGAGGAAACAGAAGGAGAGAGGGACATCCTGGAAATCCCCTTAACAGAAGGTGCACACCCTCTACCAATGAAACTAATGAAGTAGAATTTTAGGAAGAAGGATAAGCCTAAGATAGCATCTACGGGATACTAATGGGACGAACAAACCACAAAAGAGATTTTTGACTTACTAAAGGAATATCAGGACCTAGTCCCGACCTCAGTAGTAGAGATTAAAGGGATAAAAGGAAATATAATGGAAATGAAGATTGTTTTGAGAATAGATGCCAAGTGGTAAAACACAGACCATATAGATTAAACCCAAGGGTGAAGGAGAAAGTTAAGAAGGAGATCGAAAAAATGTTAAAAGCAAGAATTATATTTCTGGTAGATGAAGTTGAGTGGATAATCCCAATAGTCATAGAGAACAAGAAGGACGCAACCGAGATCAGAGCATGTGTTGGTTATAGAAGCTTTAACAATGCATGTGTGCATGACCCGTTCCCGACGCCTTTCAGTGATGAAGTCATATACGACGTGGCAGGAAATGAAGCATATTCGTTCACAGATGGATTTTCAAGATACCACCAAGTTTGAATAGATGAGGAGGATAAAAGAAAAACAACATTCACTATAGAGTGGGATTCATATGCATACAATGTAATGCCATTCAGACTAAAGAATGCACCAATGATTTTCTCAAGGATTGTTATAGAAGAATTCTGAGAATACATTCACAAGCTTCTAGAGGTGTACATGGATGACTGGACAGTGCACAGTCTATTAAAACAACACACCATATTATTAAGAGTAATGTTTGAAAGTTGTAGGCAACTATAGATTTCTTTAAACCTCAAGAAATGTATCTTCACAGTCTCGTTTGGAACACTACTAGGCTGTATTGTCTGCAAGGATGGAGTATGTGTAGACCCAGTGAAGGTTACGAAAATTGTCCACATGCAACCACCGTGCAAAATAAAGCAACTAAGATCAACCCTAGGTCATACTAGGTACTACCGACGATTCATCAAGAACTACACACCAATCACAGCCCCACTGGAAAACCTATTGAAAAGAACGGAGGAGGTCATTTGGACTGAGGATTGTCAGACGACTTTGAATAAGTTAAAGGAAAGACTGGTAAGCATGCTTATACTCATATATCCACATTGGAACAAAATGTTCCATGTGCACATCGATGCATCGGGTATAGCGCTAGGAGTGGTCTTAGTGCAATTAGGGGAAAAGAATTTGGACCACCGAGTGTACTATGCTAGCCGAAAGTTATCGACTGCAGAGAGAAATTATACAACAACCGAGAGAGAAACCCTGACAATGGTTTATTCTCTCCAAAAGTTCAGGCAATATTTATTGGGTTCACCATTCAAATTATTTACAGACCATTCCGCACTCAAATACTTGGTAAACAAGCTAGTACTAGAAGGAAGAATATGCCGATGGCTATTGTTGTTCTAGGAATTCACTTTCGAAGTGGTCATAAAACCTGGCAAACTTAATGTGGGACCAAACCACCTCTCAAATGTGAGACACAGGATAATGAAGGAGAAGTGGATGATCGATTGCCCGACGCTGACTTATTTAGAATAGAGGTTATCCTAGATCACCTAGAAGAGATCATCACATTATTAACAACAGATCATTGCCCAGAAGGATATATAGTAGCACGAAGACGACACTTGGTAGTAAGGGCCATAGACTACCAGTGGATTGTAGGACACCTCTACAAGATGGGTTTAGATCAAATACTTAGGCGGTGTGTCCTCCAACACAAAAGAAATGATGTACTATGGGAATGCCACGCGGGAGTTGTAGGATGCCATGTGGGATGTAAAGCCACTGAAATAAATATACTACAATTAGGACTCGAGTGGCCAACTATTCACAAAGATTCTAAAGAATTTGCTAAGGGCTATGACATCTGTCAGACGGTCAGAAAACCTTCACGATAGGATGAGTTGCCTCTACATCATGTTGACACAGTGCAAATATTTGATAAATGGGCAGTGGATTTTATTGGACCCAGCACACCACCGATGAGGCACTCATGAGAAAGATACATAATAACAGCAACATAATACCTCACCCAGTGGGCAGAAGTCATAGCTGTGAAGGATTGTACAATAGAAACAACTGCAAGTTTTATTTTTGAGAACATAGTATCAAGGTTTGGATGCTGGAGAATCCTAACAAGCGAATAGGGAACGCACTTCCTAAATGAAACCAATGAGGCTCTGCTAAGAACCTTCATGATTTATCATAATAAGAGTAGCCCTTATCACCCTCAGGTAAACGACAGAGTGGAAGCATTGAAAAAAATCCTGCAGAAATGGATAACAAAGGTCGTTTCGACCAACAAGGATGATTGGGATGAAATAATACCCAAAACTATATGGGCATATAGGAAAAAAATAAAGGGACTTCATAAGAAAAATCCATTTTAGCTAGTATACAAAAGGGAAGTTGTGGTTCCAACAGAATTTATATTACCAAGTATGTTCATATCTGAAGCCACAGGAATGACAAACAACATAGCCATGCAGGACAAACTGAGTCAGTTGTTGGAACTTGATGAAACTCGCTTCTTAGCGAAGTTTCATCAATCATTAAAGAAGAGAAGGAAAAAAGCATGGCATGATAGGCATATTAGGAAGAAGTCTTTTGAAATAGGGGAACGTGTACTCCTATATGACAACAAGTTCCAGAAGCTCCTAGGGAAACTGCAGATGCACTGGTTAGGACCGTTTATAGTCATGGAGATCAAATATTCAGGAGCAGTAAGGGTTGTGAAACTGGATGGAGTCTTGCTACATGGATGGGTGAATGGCGCATGCCTGAAGCCTTTCTGCAAAACATAAAAGAAAAAATAAATAAATAAATAAAATCAATAGCATTAGTCTAGCCATGTCATTGAAATAAGAAGGATAATAAGGTTGTGGTAGCAATTTTGGCACGCTACAACCCATTTGTGGGCGGGGGGAGGGAAGAGTTAGTAGCTACACATGTAATCCCAGTCAGCAAGGTACACGGGGCCATGAACTTTTCCCAGACTTTATGATCACACGTTATACCCTTCCGTTCCGTTGTACCAATAGTCATTTCCATATTAAGTAACTAATACGGAAACTGTCAACATAGGGGCCGAAAAATATTTTCCCTTACGTATAAATTTAGTTAATAAATAACCCCATCATGAAAAAATAAATACACCATACAACCCACTCTGTACTTTCCCAGTCCACGTCATGGTTGTCAAGTCCAGGTTGGCCGGCAGTGGCAAGGTATAGCTAGAACATATGTGAAATTTGTCGAAGTAATTAGTTGTCAAATTCTAGTCAGTCAAGAATTGTCATGTTAGGTTAGGCTACTTAATTTGTAGGATAATGAAGAGCATTCTAGAACTTCAATCGCATATAGAAGAAGAATTACAGAGCTGTTCTGAATAACAGTTGCAGAGACAGAGGAGTAGGAAAACTCAAGTACATATTGTGTATCATAGATGAGAGAAGATGGCGAAAGGAATTGTATCAGTCCCATAGGATACATTGGATGGAAGAATTGTAGTGGTCAATAACTTTTATGGAAAATACGACTTCGCAAATTTAATCGACAATGATTTTACAGACTATTTCTAGTTCCCAGCTATGAAAAGGGAAGTTTATGCGGAGGATTTCCAGAAGGAGGATGGAACCAAGACCTTGAGGGTTAGGAAGGATTTTAAAGGGATACAGAGATCGATGCTACTTCATTTGAGGAATTCACCTATGTTCAACACCCAATTCACTGCAATGCAGTGTACCAAACTTTTGGCGAGCAGGATGCACGGACGATTACTGTTGTTAGATAAGGAGTATCTCATCGATGTGGAAGATATTAGTTGTCTAACAGGTCTATCCGAGGGAGGGAATGTAGTTAGCGCAACATTTCAAACAGGGGTTAAGAGAGCCAAGAAGAAGTTAGAGGAGAATATCTACGCCAGATATGGGACTAAGTGGGGCGGGAGAGGAGTGAAGCTCGATAGAATCAACAAGGTTGATAGCAGGGTTGCAAGACAATGCATCACTTTACGAAGAATGAATGCACGTTGGACACCATTTCAATGGCGGAACACTGTTGTGAGGCAGAGGTATTGAATAGGTCAGCATTTGTTCACAACGAGCTATTTCAAGCTTGCAAGGATATATACAGGCAGAGTATTAGTTTTGTGTTTGGATACATTTTGATGCCATTGGTAATGTGGAAGTGGAGGCCACTGAAGCAAAGGGAATTGGAAACCATCATCGAAGGCCATCCGATAACACTCCATTATGACCCATGGAGAGAACCAGGAGACCCCAGCATGAAGGAGATAAACGAAATAGCTTTCAAGGGTTGGTATGAGCAGATATTGGACACCATAAGGGCAATGAAAAGGATACCAAAGGTTCTGCTCGATGAATTCTCAGAAACACTCTGGTTCAGAGCCTCACATTTGAAAACTTACTTGATGCCATAATGCATCCACCTAGAGACATTTAAGATGAGGCCACATAGGTTTGTACTAATGGCAGAGGTGCTGCATAAATAAGTTGGATCATGGCCGGGAGTGGCCTATGAAATCAAAGAAGGTAAATACAACTATATTTTTGGAGCCTTGCAGCAACAAACACAAGGGCAAGATGTGGCGGAGAGAAGTACGAAGTGGCCAGCCGCTGATGAAATCCAACCAATGGTACTTCAGATGGAGGAGAAGATGTTTGAGCTCAAACGAATAATTTTTAGTTTCGAATTAGGTGAGAGCAACTATCCTGCCCAGTTTCAAGACTCCACCATGTTTTCTCCTATCATAACAACCCCGTTGGCCATGAAACTCCCCACTAGAGTAGCTCAGCCTCCCTCCTAGCCAACAGTCCCCAAACCAAAGAAAAAGAAAGCTGTCCACAATGTAGCTGCCAAAAAGCTGAAAACTGTCACACTGGCCCTAGTTGTCGCTCTTACTGCCGAGACTAAGCACTCAGTCTCTGCAACCCTCATAGTTGAAGAAATCCCTGTCATTTCCACCTTTCTACTCAGTCATGACAGTCTTCCCCGAACACATCCTCCACCTCCGCAACCTTGTCAGAGACCCTCCCAGCAGGCCGATGAAAGACGACTGTGGAAATAGAAGTTCAGTCAACTAGGTGTGTAGAGAGCACCACTCCTACACATGGAAGACAAACCGCATCACTTGCATCACCAATGCTTGGATCAGACCCACCACAGGGGAAAGGACTAGGTACTATTCTGTAGGTGGCAAGGACTGAACCATACCTACCATCTTTCCCTATAAAGATCACAGTAGTCCCAAACCGTAGCATCATTCAACCCACTCCATAATTCACTCCACAATCACAGCAAGCTCATTCGCCTACATCCCACTCTGACAAATCCATCACCAGTGGCCTACCCATCCAATGGAAATTTCCATAATCCAATACAATTCAGGCCGACACACTCCAACACTAGTTGTCGACCCAACTATTTTCATTTATACAACAAGCACTGCATAGGGTCGAACAGATCCACAAGTATCTGGCCAAGGAACACTAACATCAAGCAAGATATTTACAGGATGTAACGAAGGAACATGATCAAGAAAATTCAGATTTGAAAGCCCAAGTTAATCAAATCATGCAGTTGTTCCAGACATTGTGGCCAACAATCATTGAGGCAGATACAGAGGCATTAGCAGACATCATGACGTGCACACTGGTAAAATGTTGTGACCACATCCAGGCATCATGCTCCAACCTGGTAGCTAACAATGTTGACATGAAGAAGAAGCTAGAGATGGTGAGGTCCACACTTCCAGATCAAGTGGATATCTACACAAGGATGGTTGAGGGAAAAAATTCTGAAGGGGAAGCCAAGAAACAAGCCTTAGCAAAAACCCTTGCCAACGGCTACGCTCTAATGAACAAGGTCCATGACTGGCGAGGAAGCCTAGTGCTAAAGAATCACCCAATCTACCTGATGAGAGAGAAAATACAGACCCTATTTGAAAGCACAAGGGAATGTACAGACCCTACCCAACTATGGCAGATCAATGAACAAATCGACGCCATTCAGGCCCAAGTCAATCGTATTGAGGAGGAATCTACAAAGACGAAGAGAATAATCAGAGATTCATAACCACTAGTTCAGATGCAGGTTTTGACTCTAAAGGAGGTGTGTGACTCCAGCGTATAGCAATGGAGTGACCTGCAAAGTCAGTGGCCAATGGAACTAACGTCGAATTTGGTCGAGAGATTTACTTAACGTGTTGATGCAATCCTCGCCCAATGGGACTCTACCATTCAAATATACAGAGACTTTAGGCAGTAGACCATGAATATTGTTCCAAAGTGGGAGCCTCTGTTTCGAATGGGGGACCCTTAGAGGCAGGAAAGTGTAGTGGAGACAGATTCCACTTCACGAGAATTGTCGAGGTAAGCCAACAAGTAGTAGAACCAACACAGTTGACAATATAACCACCACCCGTAGAGCCAATGGAAATACCAGTAGAAATGACCGAGGTCAAAATGAATTGACTCGGGGACAAGCCAAAGGATTGTGGTCGGGGCCTGTTGGCGCCTTCGTTTAATTTTGAAAATGTTTTGATCAATTTTGGCTAACTGAAGGATGAGAAGGAAGTGGGCGGAAACAATGGTTAGCTTGCAGAAGATTAAGTAGGACAGCAAGGCAAAGACAGGCATTTGCACAAGAGTTGCCAAAAGGTGGCAGCGGAAGATAAAGGCACCCGAGTGGGTGGGAAGGCATAAGAGCATCCAAGTAGGAACTACCAGTCCGAGCGATAGAAACTAATACAAAAGGAAAGGGCCATAAAATAAGATGGTTGGTTGATGGGTGAATACAATAGTTGGCAAGGCTATTAGAGTAAGTGACAGATATTCGGTCGCAGTAGACAGGTAGCAGAGTACAGGAGTCTAGGAGAACTTAGTCCTATGATGGTTGATGTCGAACCCACGGGTCTCATCTGAGTATTTCTTGTAGTTCCTTAAGGCGAATGCCAAAGTTTTGTTGTAATGTTATATTGTTAAGCTAATAGAAAGAAGCTAGATTGGTTGTGAATCATGATCTTTATGGACTCCCCAATGTGATGAGTTTCTAGAAAATTTAAATGTTACATCAAATGCATGTATCTAGTAGTTCTTAGGTAATCGTTGTTATGCTGCTATCTCTATTTTGGTTATAATGAATACATGTTCATTATTGGATGATGCCCAGTTAGTGTTACCTTTATCCCATGTTGAACCTTTCTCCCTTTCGGGTCGTGGCACACCTCAGGTGAGACTCCTTACCCTCTGGCACCTCTGTTTTATGGACCTTTCCAGATTCGTAAAAGGATTGGAAAAATATCCTATCAACTTGCACTGCCTCTAATAGTGAACTTCCATGATGTTTTCCATGTTTCATTGCTTAAGAAGTATGTTAAATATGTTGATCATGTTAGTGACTAGTCTGCATCGCAGGTGGAGCCAAAAGGATAATTATAGCCAAAACCTTAGCGTATTTTTCATATAAATATTCTCATGCTCTAGAGTTGAGAAATCAAGCAATTTAAAGTGCAGTGGAAGCACTTTGGGCCTAATGAAGCTAAATGGGAGATGGTGGATCAGATGCGAGCTATATATCCTTCTTTACTCCCTAGTTGAGAGAATGTTTTTTGTATATGTTTTAGTGTGATGTTTTGGCACATGGATATATGTATATGGATGTAAATACTACCATGAGCTGTGTTATAAAGCTCCAATCAATGATATGGGTGTCATGTCATTATTCTTATCATGTGTTTATGTTCCTCATGTTGGTCTTCTTCTCAATAGGATGATCATTGTAAATACTACATCAAAATAAGTTATAAAGCTCCATGGATAGTATGTTTTTCTTATAGTAGTATTGTTAGTTGTAGGTGTCATTGAACACCCAGGATGGTGTTACCCTAATGGGGAGGGTTCTGCAACAACCCTAGAGAAAAATTCATGTAATAAAGTTAATAAAGGAAAAAAAATAACCAAGTTCATGAGACACATATTCCAAGCTAAATGTTGGGCAAAACATCATAGTGTGGGTGTTAATTTGGTTTATTATGGCTACACAAATTGACGAAGGTAATGGAAAAGGATTTGGAAATGAAAAGTGGCATTAATTGGCATTTTATTTATGAAAATAATGGAAATTAGGAGAAAATGAAGGGGAAAGGTCATAGGTTGCATGTGAGGAGGAAAATGAAGTAAAATAATGGAAAATGAAGAAAAATAGATGCCTCATTAATAAAAAGGCTTATGAGGATCATTGCACAACCTTTTTCCAGTTCACTTTTATATCTCTATCTATTCTCTCTACTCTCTCATACTCTTGGACAATTAGATTATCCTTGGATCACTCTAGCATTGTAGGAAAGAAGGAATAGGATAGATAAGAAAGAAAAAGGAAGCAAGGATCAAGTAAGGAAGAGTTGGAACTAAGCGTCTACAATGGAATTACTTGTAGATATCAAGTTGCATGTATGATTTCCTTACTAGTTTTGTCATGCATGTGTGTTTCTGGTTCTCTTGATGTTATTGCCATGGGTCTTTCCAGGTGTGAAAGTCTTTTTCGACTTTTCCTTGTCATTTCTAGATAGCCATGGTGTGATGGGGCTCTCTTGTTTTGGTTGAGATGGATTTTCAGATGGATTCAAAGCTGAGTGGGATGGTCTCAGGATTAATCACATGGCCTAGGAATCCCTTGGTGGGATATACTGTAAAGCCTGGTTGTGAATACCCTTGATTGGGCCTAGGAATCCCTTGACAAATAATGGAGGGATACATGGTAAGGCCCATATGGTGGAGACCTCATAGGCCTAAGAATCCCTTGACCGGTAATGGTGGCATACACGGTAAATCCAAGATGTGGAGATAGAAAACTTCCTCATGGTTTAGGTGAAGAGATCTGGAGGCATCCATGTTTGTATAGGGCCTAGTGATCTAGTGGGATTGCGTAAATCTTGGTTGAATTGATGACAATTTCGGGCCTAGGAATCCCTTGGTGGATATACAGTCAAGCCCGAGGAAGCCATGATTGGTTCTATTGTGAGTGCCACATTCATGCTTGGAATATGGCATGGGGTTGATTCACTTAAGGAAAGATTTGGTTCAACCTAATCTATGGTTGGGTGGTACATGGAAGTCCCTGACTTGGTTGGCTTATGCATACATTAATAAGAAATTATTTTCCTTTGATATTTCATGTGTAAATGTACTTGTTAATATGTGGTTTTTATGGTTGTTCTACTCTTGTCATTCTGTTGGTTATTTGTTGGTTATAAGCATAGTTCATGAAAGACTTTGGTTATGGCTCTCATCATGGATTAGTACAAGAAATGTGAATGAATATATGAGCTAATAGATGATAATGCAACTGTTTTGGTAAGGCATCAATTCTTCTTGATGATTCCCAAATAATTATGAGACCCAGATGCTCAGATCTATGGTTATAACTTGTAGGTTACATGTTTGTGATATGTTTGACGAAATTCTTGTCATGGCTAGTAGAGTCCAGGTCAATTACTTGTACCAATATTTCCATTAGTAGCTTTACTTGACTTCTATTTATCATTTCTAGAAGTTTCATAAAGTTCTAGGAAGAGGCCTGAGACCTAGCCTTGAAATGTGCCACAAAATCTAGGGTTGCTAACTCAGAACTACCTAAAAAAGGGCGCAGTCACATGCATTCCTTATTATGGGAGCGAATGAAGGATCTCATTCACATGCGAGGCTTGCAATGGGAGTGACTCGGGGTATAGCTCAACAAATTGACAAGTTGTCTTAGGGGTTAGGCATCGAGAAGGGTTGGGTTTCTCCTGAAGGTTTTGTAGCCCCAAAGAAATGTCAAATGGATTATGTTTGGTCAGTTCCACTTCCTTATCTATAAATACGGATTTGAATCACATCATAGTAACTCTTCATCACATTTATAGCCTAGAGTACCAACTAGCTTGGGTAAATGTGGGATGGGGGTGTTACAAAAAATGTGCACATCATAAGAGGCTCAACCAACTGTAAAATTTTAAGTTATTCCCATTTTCCCAACAATGATAGCAACATGGCCATTTTATTTCATTAAATTTTGGGACATTAGTATTTATAATCTCATCATCAGTTCATAAATTACTTTGTATCCTAACAAATTTTCTTTGGCTCTCACACAAACTTAGTGTATTTGACCTCCATCATTACAAAAACTTACTTTATTCATCTCCGTTACCATTCATGTTTGATTATTAATTCAAACAAGGAAATCAATTATCAATTTTATTTCAAGTTCCTTTTCATATCAATAGAAAATCTAGCACATCCTTATGAAATATGGAATTACCCTTACATCCCTAACATGATCTTTCCTCTTCAGATTCAAAACATCTTCACGTTCTTGTGATTGCCACAATGAAAATTCACCTAGGAACTCTTACCATGAGGAAATGAAATATGCATATAGAATTCCCACTTACTTTCCCAAGTTAGCACTTTCACAATCTTATCTAGGGATATTATCATCTCCATTTGGCACATTCATTAAATAACGACTAAAATACAACAATTAAACCTTGCTAGTAGAAATTTATACTCCTTGCTCCACTCTTAGAATAGAATCCATGACAGTTATTATGCATCAACACAACACATTATACTAGAGAATCAATTATACCTTTAGGTATATCCTACATACCTTCACAAGAACACACACATATATCCATGTGCACCACTTACACATGATGCCTATTACTTATATTATAGTGCTAAAATAATTTATAGGACTTTACTTTCCTACTCATTCACTCAAAATATTCAAATATACTCTTATACAATATGTCACTCATTTAACAAGAGAACCTTCTCTTGCATAGTTGCTCTAATAAGCTCGAAGTACCACATAACTTCCTATCAAGGAAACTAGGCAGTGTTTACTTTTGACCAAAACATAACAACAAAACCTTATGCTTACTATTCTTGATCGATTCTCTAAAGAGTCCCTTATACTTTCTCTTTAGGGCATCAAGCCTTGGTCACCTAAGTCACCTATATTGGAATTAAACTCAAGGCCTTCTATCTCAAGCGTTTCCTTTTCACCTCAACTGCAACATAACAACTTCAACCATTCAAGATTTTCCCATTAACTAAACCTCCCTTTTTATTGGAATATTGATTATGGCTATATCACTAATCCATGGATGTAATATCACAAAAGTGTCTACATATGGTAAAATTCATACCACATTCTCATGATAATTTTATTCCTTATCCATATATGTAAGTATAGTCAGTAAAATTTTCATTCTTTTATTCTTTGTTTCTTGTAATGTCCTCAAAATTCTACTAGGAAACGTTACCACCACCAAAATACTTATAACATGTGATTTCTCCATGGGAGAGAAAACCCTAACCTCTGATAATGACAAATTTATACATATATCTCATAACTATAATATTCACAATGGTAATGGAACTTAATGATAATTAACATCACATTAGCTAGGAAAACAAGTGCACACACAATGAAATATAAAGGAATTATGAAAATTGGTAAAAGACACCAAATCTATTGCTTGAAGCATAAATTCATGAGTACATGAAAGAGGCACATAAATGCATAATATTAAATAATCATGGAACATAATAGTAAACACTATTCTTGTCAAGGAAATCCAACTATCTATGGGCTCTCCACATTCCTCCCTATCATAGACCACATGGTTCACGGATTTCAACCACAGGTCGCCACCAAGTTGGGGCTTCAACTACATAATAAATTGTAAACCATAAACAATTGTACTTCCATGACCAAGGTGTGAGCCAGCCAATCATGCTAATACAACACTCGAAGAACTCTCTAGGCCACATCAATTGCCAAGGTACCAACAAAACAATCACGTTGTTACATGGCTATTTAGGCACCCTCCATGTAATAAACTGAAAAAACTCCCAGATAGTGTTAGGACCCAATCTTGGCGTTCACAAACTAGTTACTCACAACCGAAGCCAAAAATAATCCTCAGAATAATAATCAGGATCATAATAGTCATGAAAATAATAATCCATATCATAATCATAATTATATACTAATGCCTCCATCTCTTTTCTAAAAAAATATATATTGCATAGGCTCTCTCCGCCATGTGCCACACATTGGAGCTACATGGGCCCTAGGTTCCCTATGCAACTCGAATTTGTGAACAAAAACTTTGTTTCTTATCTCCATGGAGTTCCCTAACCCCCATACTCTTTACCATGGAGTGGGATCCGTATCCAACCCATTTTATATTATAGTTTTGCAAAAAAATATGTACATTATATATATCATATTTACAAACTTTGAAATCTGTTCATTTAACCAAAAATTACATATATGCCTTGGCACACTGGCCTCAAAAACATATAACATAAATACATAGGTCTACATGCTTGAAAAATAATTTTTTCTCACCAACCTAATGTTAAGTTACATATATATTTACATTATAAACTGGCAGGGGTATTATATTCCTTTTCCCCATTATTTTATCCATTGTCCATAGTGTCAAATATACACATGTATATATAGTAAATTAGTAAAAGATATGAGGGTACTCTACCCTCATTACATATTATTTCTCCCATGTGACCTCACAATGACTGACCAGGTTCCATTGCACCTTTACCATGTTTATGGCTCAATTCCAGAGCACCTTGACCATCTTGTCCAAAATTTGTATGGAATGTACCTGGAAATTTCCCTCTAGCTTCACCTAAATCATATCCCAATAAATCATGTGATTAGTATTAGGAACATAATTTATAATCAAATACAAATGAAATACATCATGAACATGCATGAATGTAGGTAAATAAAGTATGTATTCCATTGAACTAATCCTCTATAGGATCTCAAATGATCCACAATAACATGTTTCTAATTTGGAAAAACTCCCCATATTTAATGAGCTCTTCCATGGCCTAAATTTCAAAAAACACATGGTATACGACTTTGAATTTGGTATAAACTCTATGATTATCTACATAAATTTTCTTCCTGTATTGGGAAACATTAGGATTTTACTTAATTCCACAACTCACTCTTCCATTTCTTTGAGCAATTTAGGATTAACCATGACTCTTTCTATCAGATTTCTCCAAATCAGAGGAGTATGGCATCCCATGCCATATAACGCTTAAAATAGATTCATTTATAAAGAATCATGATATATGTTATTATATTAAAAATATACCAAATGCAGGTATTCCTCCCATTTGGATTGTTTAACAATGTCATACATTCACAACATATACTCAATCACCTCATTGACATGCTTAGTATATCTAACAAAATCTTGGTGATACACAAGACTAAAATTCAAATTAGTACATAAACCTTTAAATAATCCCGTGTAAAAATTAGATGTCAACTTCAAATATTTGTCTGATATAATCACGCTAGGCACACCATGTAACCTAGTTACTTCTCTCATAAAAATATTAGTTATTCTAGATTATTTGTGAGTTGATTTTACAAGTATGAAATGAGTATCTTTGGTAAGCATATCAACCACTACCATAATTGCATCATTCCCTTAACCTTTCGTAGGAAATTTGGTAAAAAATACATCAACACCACATCCTACTTCCACTAAGGAATGGGTATACGCTACAACAAGCCTATTAGGTGCTTGTGCTCAACGTTAACTTTCTATCATTCCAAACATCTATCTATGTAATTCTCTACATCCTTCTTTAGTCTAAGCTAGAAATACTACTCTCTTGATCACTGTAATAGTCTTATGATATCTAGTGACTCTTTCACCTCTTGCATATTTGGCATGTATATACATATTATATACAAAATAAATTCATCTTCTCTAAGGTAATAATATAAATATTTAAGCTCCCTTTCCTTCTACTATAATTTTTTCTTGATGGCCAAATACTATTTATCTAAATTCACAACTTTTAAAACTCTAGATATTATATCCAACTTAAATATACTCACTGTTGAACATGCCTAAAATGAACTCTTCATCTAAGTTCATAGCCCACTTCATTCTCATTTCCTTTAACATATTTAATCTCAAAATCGTATTTAGGTAACAACTCTAGCCACCTGATATATTGAGCATTCAAATTTCGTTGTTCCAAAAAATGTTGCAAAACATAGTGATTAGTTTACAACTCAATTATTCAACCCATGAGATAATGTCTCCACATCTTAAGAGCAAGAATTATAGCCACAAGTTTTAAATCATGTGCAACTTAATTCTTTTTATGTTTCTTCAACTTTCTATACTTGAAACATACCATTTATCCATTCTGCATAAGTACTTCTCCCATACCTTCTTGACTTGCATCAGTGCATACCAGAAAATCCCATTTGGATCCACAATATTTAATACTGGATGGCTTGTTAAAAATGTTGTAAAACTATTGAAAGTCTTCCGCACAAGCAAAGGTCCACTCAAATTTAATGCCCTTTCTCTATAACAAAGCGATCGGATGGGAAATCCTAGAAAATCCTTCAATTGTATCTTTTGTAACAACCTATTAATCCGATAAAAGACCTGACTTCCATAACATTCCTTGATGTTTCCCATTCCTTGATGGCCTTAATCATTTCTAGATCTACAACAATGCCATTCTCCAAAATAATATGGCACAAATGATGAATTTTCTTCTAATGGAAATAAAACTTACTGATATCAGCATATAACTAATGTTCTCAAAGCACCTATAGATCCAATCTCATATTTTTCTCATGCTCATCCTTAGATTTACAATACAAAAGTATGTAGTCCGTTAAAACAACTACAAACTTATCCAAATATTCTCAAAAGGATCCATTAATTAGACACATAAAAACATATGGAACATTGGTTAATCCAAAAGGAACCACCGTGAACTCATAATGTCCATAATGAGTTTAGAAAGTTGTATTACTAATATATTCTTTCTTAATTTACAACTGGTGATGTCCTGACCTCAAATAAATCATGGAAAACACTTGAGCTCCTTGAACCTGATCGAAAAAATAATCTATCCTCATCAATGGGTACTTATTATTGATAGTCACCTTATTTAACTTCCCAAAATTGATGCACAGATGCAAGGTTCCATCCTTTTTCTTAACAAATAAAACTATAGAAACACATGAAGATACACTAGGCCATAAGTACCCCTTCTTTAATAACTCCTTCAACTGCATCTATAGTTCTTTGAGCTCTTGAGTACTCATCCTGTAAGGTGTCGTAGATAAAGAGTAGCTCCAGAAACCAAGTCAATTGAGAAATATCTATATCTCCTCACAGATAATCCTAGGATTTCAACAAATACATTGGCATACACTTTCAGCACTAGACAATCTTCTAAATTGGCTTGTTGATCCCTATTGGGTTCCTCCAAATGAACAACCAAAACCTGGAAACCTTTTCTAAAATTATTTCTTAACTGTAGAGATGATATCTCTCTAATATATATCAATTGATGGGCTCCATGGACCTATCTATACTAACCTTCATGATCAACACAAGTAAAAGATTTATTATGGAAATCCAAAATTGGATAATGCTTCTCCAACCAATCCATATTGATTAGGAGATCATATGATCCTAAGGAAATTATACTAAGCCTAGCCTTAGTACTCAATCCATTCAAATGAATCGAGAATTATTTCACTAGTTCCATAATTCTTCTCTTTACTCCTATAGCTAATTGAACCATTCATGCCATTTGATGCTTGGTCTTTTCCAAATTAATTTTTCCTACAAATTTCTGGTCAATATAAATGTGAATAACTCCTTAATGAATCAAAATAGTAATAAGATGATTATGTAACTTACCTTCAATTTCAATCACGTGTGCCTACTATTCAGCGTTCTTGTTATCTAACACAACCTAGATCCTAGGCATGTTTCTACCTAGTTCATCCATTTTATCAACTACATGCATAATGAAAATCGTCTTCTTAGTTCCACCCTTATAGCGAAAATCTTGAAATTTATGAAAACCTCAACAAACCAAAAATTTGATACAATGGGCTAAGGATTTATTACCAAAAAGGTCACTGCTCCTGGGTTCATTTATAACTATAGATGATTGTTATTTCACTTTTTTCTCATTCTTTAAGGGCAAGGGTTTAAATCCATTCTTTCTCTACTCCAATCAAACTCTTCTTCTTGTTGTCCCATGCCTTTTTCACAACTGATTGATAGTTGTTTTTCTCATATAATTGTTTAGTCATCCTCACAGTCATATCCAAGGTTTTAGGCTCATCAAATTTAAACCTATTTACATAGAATGAAGGTACCCCACTAACATATCTCTACATTTTTACCTTCTCATCTTTAATAAACCTAAGACACCTTATAAATTCTATTAACTTCTAGCGATATTCCACCATAATGATGTTTCCCAACTCTAATTTGAAAAAATCCTACATTTTCCCTTTGTAAAAATGTTGAGATAAATATTTCCTTTGGAAATATTCCTCAAGTTTCCATGATTTCAATCTCTTTTCTTCCAATTTCTTCACTTTCTTGAGCTATTCCCACCAAAGGTGAGCCTCATCTTTCAAATGGTATATAACAATTCCAGCTTCCATGTTTGAAGAATAATTAAACAACTACAAATACCTCCTCACCTCCAACAACTAGGCCTTCTCCCTTTTCTTGTTCTACATTTAAGGTAGAAGGCTTAACATTGTTCAGCTGCCCCTATAAGTTGTCTCTGTGAGACCTATTTCTAGACAATCTCATAGGTGATACACTAGGGTTTTTTTTGTCTTAAAGGTGGCATAAACTATCTTTAGCGACCTCCTTTTAGCATATAAATGTTTCTATCCATCACTCATTGTATTTATTGAACCTCCAACACCTTTTTTACCAAATTTGTGCTTAGTTTCTGAAGCTTGCTTAGCCTTAGATTGTTAGGTTAGTTCTTGCTGAATTTTATTCAAACTTTACAGAATGTGAATATTGATTTTTTGTTTCTCTTTCACCATTATGACATTATCCACCTTAGAATTATAACATCCATCTTGTGGCTTCTCATAGTCTCCCCCATATATATATTTTTGGCCTATTCATGCAATGAACATTTGATTATGTTCCGACATCTCCCACACTGATATCCACTACTACAAATTCCACTTCTAGGTTGTTCTTCGATCCTCATGATAATATTATCTTTTGGACCTATACACTTCTTTATAAAAAAAATACTTGGAATTCTTTTCCAAATGAAAATTTTGTGGCCACTAGTGATTTCTACTGACCAATAGCTTTTTGTAGACTATTTACTTCCAAAATTTGAACACTTGTGTAGAAACTTATGTCCTTCAAAATATTTAATTGAGCATAATTTATTCCTCCCCAATATCCTATAGATTTCTCCTTTATTCTAGAATTTTTCATCCTCCAAATCTAGTTTCTATCTTGCTAGAGGTGTTCTACTTGGAATTCCCTTTGTTTTGAGTATTCACACACCAAGAGTGCAAAGATATGCCCTCAAAAAGTTCACCCTCTCTCCCTCTTTGATCTTCTCTTGTTACAGAGTTGTAAAAAATCCATTATATTTCTAAATTAAAATTTAATACTTAACATGATTCCCACTTCGTCCTTATTGGGTAAAAGCTCGTGATTTTTAGAACTTGACCAGTATGCCCTAATTGGTTATATTCTCATCACATGGGTCTTTTCTCTCTCAATTTCCACAAGGCACACACACAATTATACACCCACGAGACTCATTATTCACTCATCATTAAAATAATGTAACACAAAACATTAAAACACAAAACACCCATGCAACCCTCCATTATATAAAACAAAAAACTATATATATACAGGAAAGATTATCTATATATATATATATATATATATATATATATATAAGGGTGAAAATGTGAAACTCAGTTACACTTTTGTGAGAAATTCCTCCGAAAAATTCACAAGCTCAATTTTTTGATCGAATAAAAAAAAATTTGGTCGAATTTTTTAAGTTTATTCATCCAAAATATTATAATAATGCTCAACCAAACTTTTTTCCATTTAGACTAATGCTTATTGTTAAACAGAATTTTTTTCAGAGTTGAAAAAATCAGCAAAAAAATAGTTTGGCCAGTTGAATAAATATTTCGGCCGAATAAATGATTCGGTGAAACTATTTGTTTGGCTGAACTATTTTTTTGGGCTGATTTATATATATATATATATATATATATATATATATATATATATATATATATATACGATGGGCTATACCCTGCTGTGAAGTATTTTGCTATGTTGATTTTTGAATGTGGTATTTCAAGCGCTGTGAACTGTATTGATTTTTGAATGTGGTTTGTCGAGCACTGTGAGCTCTATTGATTTTTGAATGTGATTTATCAAGCATTGTGAGCTCTGTTGATTTTTGAATGTGTTATGTTGAGCGCTATGAGGTTGGTTTGTAATTTAAATTTATTGCTCTCTCGAGCATGGTTGTTTTGAGCCGAAGCCATGGCGATGTTGAAGCCAAGTGCTATGAGGTTTGTTTGTAATTTATTTTTTTGTAATTAAATTTTTTTTTTTTACAGGAATTTTTTATAATTTTTTTTTATTTTGCAGCTTGGCGCTAGAGGAATTTTAGTTGGTTACGCTCTCCACTCAAAACTTTCTTAGCCTCCTCGTCTAACCTCGTCATCCAAACCAGGTATGTCAACCAAGACTCCTAATGAACTATCTACTATGATGATCATGAATTCACAGAAGGCTCTCTACCCAAATTAAATTTCAATGAAGACATTGATTGTGATGATGTAGAAGCTTTATAATGTGAAAAGAGGCAAGCTGAAGATCCATTGTTTGCATAACAAGGAAGTGCATGCCATCATTTTGTCTGTGTAGTTGTCCAACTTGTAATGATTTAATTTTTGTTTTTCAGTTTCCATACCATAATAAAATAAATCTCGGCTTATTACACGAAGTCGAGATTGTATAAGTTTAATTGTCCAACTAGTTTTTGAAAATGTTGTGATCTTTGAAATTGGTATCAGTTGCTCTTATTATATTTTACTTGCACTTGAAACACCATAACATTCCAAGGGACTGACATTCGAATTAGCTTATTAGATTTTACAAATTATTTAGGTAACTTTTTGTTGAACAAAACACATTTGTGTAAATAGCGGTAAGATATCGAGTGCATATCTTGATAAATCCATTCATGAGCAATGTATGCATTGAAAACCTTAACATTATTGTCAGTCATCCTAATTTTTGGAATAATATTCGACAATTTGTGGAATAAGAGTAAGGTCAATTTTTTAGGGTCATTTTTGTCACTCCAATTCTTGACTAGTTTTGAATTGAATATTCTAAAATAAACAAAGGAGATTCGAATTTTGGATTCTCTTCAAGACCTGCTTTGATGTCTTCAACATCTTCCTTCTTCATCTCTTCCCTTATTTTTTCATTATTCAATATTTTATTCATGTCGTAGATGTATTGATCCAATGCATTCCTCAGTTCCACTGTTTCTTTCTAGTCTTGATCTTCAATTTTTAGTTTCTCTGCCTCTGCAATCATTTTGGAAATCTCATCATCACTCAACCTTCCACTCTCATTCGTCATGGTCATCACTTCTTTATCCCACTTGACTTATGCTCTGTTGACACCTTCAAAATTCCGTTAGCATCGATCTCCATACCCATGATAATTTTGACATCTCCTCTAGGTGCACATGGAAGTCCCTCCAAAACAAATTCGCCCAAAGGATAATTGTCTTTGATATTGGGCCTTTCCCCTTCATAGACATCTATTAGCACTGAATCCTGATTGTCAGCTACAGTAAAGTAGTTGTAGTACAGTAACATCTCTTGGCTAAAAACATTACCCTGTAATATATAACATGTAACCAGTATATACAAAACTCTATTGAGATTTATGCAATTCAGTTTGAGAGTTAGAAAGAAATATAATGCATATCAATGAAACAATGATTTATAAATATAATTTTTTTTCGATATAATCTCTCATGGTGCTGGTTAAGAAGCGACAGTTGAATTTTATATTTCATTTAATGTATCGTTTTTCATTTTGAGCTTTCCAATTCTCTGTTTTTATTTTTAAATAAAATTAGACTATGTAAGTATTAAAAAAAATGTTGTAAATGACCCATTTAACCAAGTCAATCAATAATAATAATTTCAGAGGAAAATAGTACTATCAATGCATATTCCCTTAATGTTACCTATAGATTAGATTCCCCCAAATTATTGTTGTCACATTATCAATTTCAATCCTCCACATTATCAATTTGTTCCGGGTCACTTTTGCTTCCCTTTACAACGTGACTGCTTCATTTATGTTTTTTTTTCATTATGTATAATTCACTTCAAGCTTCACTATTTTCTAAGGACATGGGTCTTGTTAGCTTCCCAAGATGAGGTAGAATACACTTAATTGAAGGTTTTTGTACTTTCTCTGTTCAAGTATTAGTTTCTTTTTGAGATGCATCTTTTTCATTTCTATTTTGTTGGGTGCATTTGATTCAAGCTAATTAGAGTGCTGGTATTGATTTTTCATCTATTTTTGGTGTTTTAATTTTAATGCTATTGGGTTCACTTGTTCTAACTTGATTTATCTCGTAGAACAACCTTGATGCTTCTTGGTAACATACTTTCCTTGCTTCTATTGTTATATGTTCATTTAAGTTTCCCTTTTCATTATGTGTAATTCACTTCAATATTCTCTATTTTATTGGAACATGGGTCTTATTAGCTTTCTAAGATGAGACAGAGTACACTTAATTGAAGTTTCTTGTACCTGCTCTTTTCAAGTAGTAGTTTTTTATAAGATACATCTTTTTCATTTCTATTTTATTGGGTGCATGAGAATGAAGATAATTAAAGTGTTGGCATTGCTTTATCCTCTATTTTTGGTGTTTCAATTTAAATATTATTGGGTTTCTAATTAAAGTTTTGGCATTTATTTGTCATCTATTTTTGGTGTTTTAATTTTAATTTTATTGGGTTGACTTGCTCTACCTTGAATTATCTCATAGAAATATAGTCCAAATGCACAAAACACTTTGAAGAGAAGCCCTAAGATTATCAGGAGCTCTTACTCGATCAAAATGTTCTATCTTGAGAGTATGGGCATATGATGTAGTGACAAAGAACTAGATATAATGCACCTATCGTTAATGCTATTGTCATATCCCCAATGGAAAAGATGATGATATCATGGCCATTGAACCTTGATGCTTCTTGGTAACATATTTTCCTTGCTTATGTTGTTATATGTTCATTTATGTTTTATTTTTCTATGTAATTCACTTTGATTCCCTATTTTCTTGGAACATGGGTCTTATTATCTTCCTAAGATGAGGCACAATATGCTTAATTGAAGGTTCTTGTACTTTCTCTTTTCAAGTAGTAGTTTCTTTTTGAGATACATCTTTTTCATTTATATTTTGTTGAGTGCATGAGATTGAAGATAAATAGAGTGTTGGCATTTCTTTCTCATCTATTTTTGGTGTTTTAATTTTAATGTTATTGGGTTGACTTGTTCTACCTTGATTTATCTCATAGAACAACCTTGGTGCTTCTTGGTAACATACTTTCCTTGGTTCTCTGGTTATATGCTCATTTATGTTTCTTTTTCCATTATGTGTAATTCACTACAAGGTTCCATATTTTCTTAGAACATGGGTCTTATTAGCTTCCTAAGATGAGGAAGAATACACTTAATTGAAGGTTCTTGTACTTTTTCTTTTTAAGTAATAGTTTCTTTTTGAGATAAATTTTTTAATATCTATTTTTTTGAGTGCATGAGATTGAAGCTAAATAGAGTGTTGGCATTGATTTGTCATCTATTTTTGGTGTTTTAATTTTAATGCTATTGGGTTGACTTGTTCTACGTTGATTTATCTCGTAGAAAAACCTTGATGCTTCTTGGTAACATACTTTCATTTCTTCTATTGCTATATGTTAATTTATGTTTATTTTTTCATTATGTGTAATTCAGTTCAAGCTTCCATATTTGCTTGGAACATGGGTCTTATTAGCTTCCTAAGATGAGGAATAATACACATCATTTAAGGCTCTTGTACTTGCTCGTTTCAAGTAGTATTTTATTTTTGAGATACATCTTTTTTATTTCTATTTTGTTGAGTGCATGAGATTGAAGCTAATTAGAGTGTTGACATTGCTTTGCCATCTATTTTTTTTGTGTTTTAATGTTAATGTTATTGGGTTGACTTGTTCTATCTTGATTTATCTCATAGAACAACTTTCATGCTTCCTCGTAACATACTTTACTTGCTTCTGTTGTTATATGTCCATTTATGTTTCCTTTTTCATTATGTGTAATTCACTTCAAGAATCCCTATTTTCTTGGAACATGTGTCTAAAACAAAGTCTTTCAATAGAAATCACATGAGAGAATTTTTTTTCTGACGTGTTTCAAACCAACAACTGTGGTTCATCATCTAATCCTGATGATGAACCACAGTTGTTGATTCGAAACTCGCCGGCCAAAGAATTCTCTCATGTGATTTCTACCGAAAGACTTTGTTTAATTCATTATGGATCACAGAAGCTTGAATACAGAAAAAGCATGGGTCTTATTAGCTTCCTAAGATAAGGCAAAATAGACTTAACAAAAGGTTCTTGTGCTTTATCTTTTCAAGTAGTAGTTTCTTTTTTAGATACATCATTTTCATTTCTATTTTGTTGGGTGCATGAGATTGAAGCTAATTAGAGTGTTGGCATTGCTTTGTCATCCATTTTTGGTGTTTTAATTTTAACGTTATTAGGTTGATAATTAGAGTGTTGGCATTGCTTTGTCATCCATTTTTGGTGTTTTAATTTTAACGTTATTAGGTTGATAATTAGAGTGTTGGCATTGCTTTGTCATCTATTTTTGGTGTTTTAATTTTAATGTTAATGGGTTGACCTTTTCTACCTTGATTTATCTCATAGAACAACCTTGATGCTTCTTGGTAACATACTTTCCATGCTTTTGTTGTTATATGTTCATTTACTTTTCCTTTTTCATTATGTGTAATTCACTTCAAGCTTCCCTATTTTATTAGAACATGGGTCTTATTAGCTTTCTAAAATAAGACACAATACAATTAATTGAAGGTTTTTGTACTTGCTCTTTTCAAGTAGTAGTTTCTTTTTGAGATACATTTCTATTTTATTGGGTGCATGAGATTTAAGCTAATTAGAGTGTTGGCATTGCTTTGTCATCTATTTTTTGTGTTTTAATTTTAGTGTTATTGGGTTGCTAATTATAGTGTTGACATTGCTTTGTCATCTATTTTTGGTGTTTTAATTTTAAGGTTATTGGATTGATTTATTCTACCTTGATTTATCTTATAAAACAACCTTGATGCTTCTTGGTAACATACTTTCCTCGCTTCTATTGTTATATGTTTATTTATGTTTCTATTTTCATTATGTGTAATTCACTTCAAGCTTCCCTATTTTCCTGGAACATGGGTCTTATCATCTTCGTAGGATGAGGTAGAATAAACTTCATTGAAGGTGCTTGTACTTGGTCTTTTCAAGTAGTAGTTTCATTTTGAGATAGATATTTTTCATTTCTATTTTGTTGGGTGCATGAGTTTGAAACTAATTAGAGTATTGGCATTGTTTTGTCATATATTTTTGGTGTTATAATTTATTTATTTTTTTGTCAGCCAAAAAAGCTGCATTATATTATCATAATTTAAAAAACAAAATACATCAACAAATTATATGAGTACATCATTGCTGCCACATTAGGCAAAATAACAGGATTGAGAGCGAACAAAAGTTCTTCTTTGGACAGGATTCAGCCTGTGAAGAAGCTAAGACAACCTGTGTCATTTGTTATTTCCAAACCAAAAGTAGCAGAAGAAGATAATTTTCTAAAATTACATTACGGGGGTGGGTTGGGGGGGAAACAGTCGCGGGGCTGCAAAGAATGATGCCCGCTCATGCAAGTGGTAATCAATATTCTCCACCTGTGTCTCCAATGCACGAAGGTGGTTATTTGTTCATCGGAGGTGCCACTGAGGGCCATATAAGGAGTCCAAGAGTTCAGTCTGCATTTACAAAGATGGTTGATCGAGATAACATGGAAGAATGCTCCACATAGATAGTTGAGTTGGAAAAAGATCAATTATTGGTTGGTTTTCATCAGGTGGTACAAGAGGCTCACAAAAAGGCATGGTATGGTTTCCACATTAAATAACACACCTTTAAAAGTGGAGATTTAGTATTGTTGTGAAATAGTAAGCTAAGTTTCCAGAAACGTTTTAGATGCATTGGCTAGGGCCATATATCGTTAAGGATATTACGGATGGAGGTACAACTCAGCTCACAATGTTGAATAAGAAATCATTTCCAGGAAAGATCAATGGGAGCTGGTTAAAGTTGTATTGGGGTGATCCTAGCCCTGCGCAATGATGATACGGATGCAGGATAGTCATAGTACTCTAAGAAGTTGAAAGGAAGTACAGGACTCTAAACTATGCTTCCAAAATGATAGTTTGGCGAAGTGAATGGGTTGCGTGACAAATCCGAGAAGGTTAAGAGGAAGGTTGCGATGAAGGAGCTGCAATAGAATGGTGGGTCCCGTGTAGCCTGGCCAAAAAGTGACCGTTGGAAGCACTGTAGATAATTGAGTGGAGATTTTTCCATTAAGGGGAGATCATTTAAGGAGCATATATTTAAAAATCTACCATCAAAAGTGCATTAATGATAGGGATATTGAGGGAATGGATGGATTTGAATTCAAATTGGGCTATAAATACAACATTCCGCTCCACATTCGAACACTTTTCTTCCTGAGAAATTGTCTTGAGCTTTTACGCTTTAACTTGTGCCAAGATAATTGTTGTATGTCTGGAGAGGCTTGGAAAGAACTTTAAGAGAAGCTTTCACAACAAGGATTCAGCATGGTAGCGCCAAATATTATTCAAGAGAATGACTACAACCCAACTCAATCTGGACCAACCCATAGCTAAAACCTTACCCACCACAGTGCCTAGGTCTTTGAGGCCTAAACCATCTACCTCTACAGTAGGAGACAAGAAGCAGAAGAATCCCCTACAAGCATAAATGCAACAATCATCGGGAAAACATCCAATAGAGGTCCGAAAAAAGGGTAATATGGATAGAACCAAGCAATTGAGGAAACCCTTGGACTTCGATGAGGAGGAGTTAGCTACTGGGATCGAAGAGATTAATGGAGATGAAGCAACATTGATTGCTTTGCTACCACCTTATGTGTCAGCTAGGAAATCCACCACCAAAGTGACGAGGGACCCTGATTCGACAAAATTCCAGGTCTCCACACCATTGTTGCTGAAGAACGTACCTTTTGAGGGGGATCTATTGGTCTGAATACTATATTTTAAGATGGAGAATTAGGACCTGGGGTATCACGTGAAGTTCCTGCAATTGGAACCGAGAAAATAGCTAAATAAAGTATAATATGAGGAGTGAGATGTTACATGGCTCGAACCAATGAAGTGGGCAGCCAGAGTTGAGTGCACGGAGATGTTCAACATGTTATGGGTGCCACATTTTAGTTGCAGTACCATTAACATTGTATTTTTGTGTCAATTATTGACACCGGTTCATGATGGGTGCCTTTGGTTGGGAGGGCCCATCCCGATCAATGATATGTTAATCCACCGAATCACATTGTCGCCATATGAAGGAATAGACCCTCTGGATGCTTTTCTTGGGAAATCACAGGAGAAGAAGTTTGAAAACCAGATGCAGAGCGACTTCGTGCTAGTGAACAAGTCATGCCACTATGCGATTAGTTCCATCTTAGATGGCACAGTGTAGTTTGCTGCACAAATATTTGTTGCGAAGATCATGAGGAAGTGTCACATTGATGAAGTGTCGATCCCAGTAGTATATCTTGCTACGAAGTGTGCCAAGGGAGTCCAATATAATTGGGCTAAGTATTTATGTCATGAGTTTTTGGAAGATTTTTGTGAAGCCCAGGATGACAGAAAGGCATTCCACTATGCATCGATGCTTACGATGATTGTGTTAGTGGCATGGAGGATGCCAGAGGAAAGCTAGTGCTCAACATGATCCAGACCTATGCAAGGCCACATAATTTTCCTCTCCGTGGGCAACAAAGGACCCTAAGCATGAAGACGAAAATATTTAGGGTCCTGCTCGAATCTAAGTTAAGGATGATGATTAACCAATGACCATAGTTATCACCTAGCTTGCATGCACATTATGCTAACGTTGTTGATATCAAGGTAGATTTTCATAATATGTCTATCCGTGTGAAGAAATATGCCACGGGAACATGCCATAAGTTCCCATACTTTATTCCTGAAGACAATATTATGGGGGTCGTGAGTAAATGGCCGGGCGACTGGCTCACCACATTTGATGTAGGCATAGGTACCCGTAAGGCTGCTGAAGGAGAACCAAATAAAACCAAAGCTACAACAGCATCAACAAAATAAAAGAATAAGGAAGCACAAAAGGCTTCTGCAAAAGAAAAGGTGACGCATCAGGAAGAAGCTTCTATAAAGGAGAGGGAAGCACCAGAAGAGAAGGTCTCTACCAAAGAGATAGAAGTGCTAAAGGAGAAAGATTCCATCACGTCAGAGGCCACTATTAACCATGAAAAATATAAAATGGAGTGCACCAATATAGAGGTAGAGACAAAGGGTGAAGAGGAAGGGGGTGAGACATGGAGTCCCCCTTCATTGTTAAAAAGAGGTAGAAAGGGAGATCCACGGGACCGTGCAAGAAGAAGAAGTTGAACAAGCTTTTGGGCGCGACATCAATGGTCCTCACCGAGGGGGACTTGGATGAGATTGGTGATGTGGTCTGTAGTGCAACATATACTATTTGGAACCACTTTGAGGACCAATACCATCAGACACTCAAAAAGGTGAAGCAGGACCTAAGGGAATTGCAGGTCCAAATAGGGGTTATTCAAGCGAGCATTGGACAAGTGAGCCTGATGTAAGCGAGTATTGGACAAGCGATCCTGAAGCATGTGAGCCTAAAGCCAGAGAGCGGTTTAAACTTAGTAGAAGTGATCATCGCATACCTTCACACAGTGTAGCTATCAAAGGGATCACTATACCTTGAGACTTCAGAAGATGGGGAGTCCCTATTACATTTGAAGGATTTGAGTCTAAACCTTGTGGCGCTCCCTATTCAGACATTGTGTGAGCTTTATTAAGGAGTATCGGATGAGCTCAGAGTTCAGGAACAATGAGAATTACTAGATATTAATGAAGCAAAGAGAAACAACTAGAAGATGTTCAAGGAAAAGATGCATGTACTCAAGGAATGGGAATAAGTCATTGTGCCTAGTCAGCAGCTGGAAGCAACAATGGAGGAGGCCTGCACTAAGCTTCTCGAGCTCTAGATCCCAACAAGAGTGGCATCCGCAGAGAAGATCCAGAAGTTAACTACCAAGGAAAAATAATCAAAGGACAAAATTGGTAAGATTCATTTTGAGTTGTAGTTATAGATATTTGAGCTTCAACTTAAGCTGTCGCCAACCACTCCTCCAGAAGTTAGAGAGTAGCGTGAGTCTGCTATTAAAGAATACATGACTACACTTGAAGTTGCAGCCAAGGATTGCACCGATTTGTTTGAACAGGCCATGGAACTATGGACGTCGTTGCAGGAGGATCCACACATGTAGAAAATCAAAGCAGATATCTGAGAAAAACAAAGATAGTTTGATGTGATCAGAGCTATAGTGTGTACTTTAGCACCAGTGCAAAGGTTCATCCGACTGCAAGAGGGGAAGTTCATCCAGAACGCGACTAATGAGCTCTGTCGGAAGGCATCCATCATATCTTTAAGGTCATAGCCTGGGTTGATGAGGCAAGCCAGTTGACACAAATGGTGTAGAGAAAGTTGAAGGATATGCAATAGACACTGAGAAACATGGGCCTTATAGTTGAAGGTCCTACTACCGAGAATCTAGTCAAAAAGGTTCATCAGGCTATTGCGCAGGGAACAATAGGTCTTCAAGCATTGAAGAAATAATTAAGTGATCTACAAGAAAAGGTCGAGGTAATACCAGTAGAGTGAATCGGGACGAGTCATGTATTTGTGTTGGGGGCATATTGGGACAGGGTCCCATGGGGTAAATTTTGTAAAAGTTTTGTTATTATTGTAAAGTCTTTGCATTTTGAGGAGTGGAGCACGCATGTCGATATGAGTCAAAGGGGATTTAGCATGGTCAAAGCCCCTTAATTTTTTAGGAGTTAAGTTGTTTTGTGACCCACCCATGGTTCGTGGACTACGGTATTGTAATAGAAGATGATATAAAAAGGAGTCATACAAGGTCATGAAAGAGGGAACAATCTATTTATGTGTGAATTATCTAAGTAATAGAAGTCTGTTTTCTGTACTCAGGAAAAGGGCAAGGCTCCTACAGCTATGTGCGCGGAGACCTTGGTAAGTCCACGGCCGAGTGTGTGGGCCCTTGCAATTGCGTGCAAATGGTTGAAAGAGAATTTAATTGAAGATATAAGCATAACAAAGGTTGTCTTGGAGCATTATTTGTGTATCTGTGTGTTAGTATTTACTTCTGAATTTACTGCATATTTGGTCTATTTACTGCAATTTATCATGAAGCATACTTAATATATGTGTGAAAAGGATAAATCTATTTATTTACATGATGTTATGAATGTTTAGAACAATCGGCAAGGCATTTGAATCTTTATTTGTTAGTTGCTGTAATTTCCAAGATTTAAAGGTTAGGGTTCCCGCAGATCAGAGTAAAGCCCTAAAAGTAACAGAAACACATCACATAGTCCTTTGGATGTGAAAACCTAGTTCTATCATCCCCCAATACTGCCTTAGGTGAGACTGCAGCCTGTGTTATGCGAGTTGTTACGAAACGGTCCAGTAGTGCAGGATTTTGTTGGTTAGTGCAACTAAATCTAAACTTGGGTCCAAGCCCCATCAAACCAACAATCCTAGGCAAGGGTGGATTAGGAAAAACTCAGCTTCTCAAGAAGGTATTCAACAACAAAAATGTGTGTAATCACTTTAACGACAATTTATTACTTTGGCTCATCGTTTCGCAAAATAAAACTATTAAAACTCTGCAGAATGAGCTCTGCACACAAATAACCTTGTAAAAAAATGTGGAGTTGGGTAAAAATATGGACAAAGATGATGTAAAAATATTCTTATAATACCAAATTATTCATGCCAACCATGTGATTTCATTGTTGGTAGGAGAAGGGTTGTTGGTAAGGAAGGATCACCATTGGAATAGCTACGAGAAATTCATGATGGGAAAGGATTTTGTTAAAGATAACTATTAAAAAAAAAAGGTTCAGAAATATTTGATTAAGGTTAATGGAGGTGTGATAATTTAAAAAAGGCTTTACGAAAACTATAAAATATTTGATTGAAAACCTAAATGTAGTTGGTTGAGAACCTCCAAAATACAAAACAAAACTAATAAATTATTTCTTGAACACATATAGAAGGTGAAAAGTGGAGAAGACAATTGAAGATAGAGATTATGATAGATACATCATGTAAAAAAAAAATCGACAAAGAATGTGTATAAATATATTTTGATTGAAAACCTAATGTAGTTGGTTGAGAACCTCCAAATTTCAAAACCAAACTAATAAATTATTTCTTAAACACACAGAGAACATAAAAAATGGAGAAGAAATTTTAAAATAAAGATTATGATAGTTAGAAAATGTAAAAAAAATGTTTGTTCCAATATTGTCTATGGGATAGACGTGGGTATTTCTTGTTCAGGCAACAAAATATGTATTGAGACAGTGAATGATTACATTGTGAGCTAATAAAAGAGTTTTTTCTTATATTCTTATTTAGTAGTAAATATTGAATACTCTTTACATCCTTCTAATTTTCATAATTATTCTCAATATTTGTGGTCCCATTTTGTTACACAAAAATTTCATTTGCAAACCACACACAAAACATCCCCTATGCCATATTCTAATAACTATAAAAAAAACCCCAATCCTTTGAATTTTGGGTAAGTTAAATACGTTTTTAATTTTTAAGTTTGGGTAAGTTAAATGTATTTGTAATCTTCAAAGTTTGAATAAATATGGAAGGTCAAGAAGAAAGCATTTTTGGTCCTCCATTTGAATGTGATGAAGAAGAAATTGAAGAAAATGTTTCCAAATTCAATGCAAGGTCAAATTTTGGTTCTAGGCATAGATCTTGAAATATTCTTGGGAAAGGTAGATGTTGCAAAGCCTATGTCCATGTCCAACACCAATACAAGCCCTATTTTGTTTGAGGAGTAGGCACAAGCTTAAGTTTTCATAAAAGAATTGAGTAATTTTGGTACAGATTTGAGAATTTATGATAACATTTTGTCACATGATGGTTTTGGTACATATTTTGGAATTTTTGATAAGAATTTGTCACATCATGGATTGGTCCCTTGTGAAAATCATTTTTGGTCCAAAAATTGTAAAGAATGCAAGGTGAAACTTCAACGAGTATACTTGAGCCTATTCAAGATACATTATACATTAACATATCAAACAAGTCATCCCTGGTCATGTATAGGAAAACAAACTAATTATTTTAATATTTTTAAGTGGGGGTAAAAGCTAACGCATGCCATAAGGTGGAAATAACTTTTTCTTATTGCCCAAATTTTTCAAATCATGAAATCAACAATGTCTCACACATGCATTATCTTATGCCTTCTAGTCTTATGATATGTTAGTCTTTGAAACTGAGTTTGATAGTGAATGATACACTAATTTCATTACAATCATGTTCCATGGTAGATATTCACATTGAGAACAAAATGGATCGCTTTGAGGAAATCGATGAATATGTTGACTTAGTGAATGAAGAAGAGAATGGTGACAAATAAAAATTATGTTTGATGACAATTATTAGCAAGGAACAAGCAAAATATTTCTTCCCTAATGGCATACTTTTTGAAGAGATGATCTACCCTATGTGTCCCTACCCTTGGTCCACATAAGAGAGAGAGGATGACCTCCAGAAAATATGAGGGAATCTAGTGTGAAGGCCCTCGAGAAGATATTAATCAAGACAATGGTGTCAAAATTGGATCTGGAAGGGCATATAAATAAATGAAAATGGACCTACAATCCAACCCAATGACCATACTCTTTCACTTTGTGACAATTGAATGAGATATTTGGGATATGGAAGATGGAGAGATCGATCACATAACAACCTCAATCAATAGGCATATGGAAACAGATGTCTCCTCTTGTTTCACCCATGACATTTTCCAACTTTGAAACCTAAAAAATTTATGCCCTTGATCTGTGACATCTAATCTCTGTGATATGGGTGATAACGTTATGACTGATTTGATGCATATGAAAGGATCTAATTCCATGATGAATCACTACCATGAGAAATAAATGGCCCCTAGTTTTAGAGAAACCAGAGGGGATGATGTTTGCATTAGTTTTCCTGACCACATGTGTCTGGATGTAGAAAAAAAATCATGAGAGAAAGGGACTGTTATTTTATTTTCACCGAGGTGCATATATTAGATCAATTCATCATGTATTATCACATTAATAAATAAACATCGATTGGTTGGTGGCATAAGCATATAATGGAAAATGTTGTGGAGGAAAATTATTAACAAATATCTCTGGGATATAAAAGATGGAGAGATCGATCAGGTAACAACCTCAATAAGTAGGCATATTGAAACAGAGGTCTCCTCTTGTTTCAATAATGAGACTTTCCAACTTTCAAACCTAGAAAATCCTTGCCATTGATCTGTGACTTCTAATCTCTGCGATCATGGTGATAACATTATGACTAATTTGATTCATATGAAAGAATCTAATTCCATGATGAATTACTTCCCTCAGAAACCAATGGCCCCTGTTTTTAGTGCAATCAGAGGGGATGATGTTTTCTCTAGTTTTCTTGACCATATGTGCCTAGATGTAGAAAAAACAATGATGAGAGAAAGGGCTTGCTCTTGTATTTTCACCTAGGTGCATATATTTGATTAGGTCATCATGTAGTATCACATCAATAAAGCAACATTGATTTGCTGGTGGCATAAGAATCTAATGGAACATGTTGTGGAGGTAAACACAACCACCCATTTTGGTGGCCCTCATGTTTATGATTAGTCACGTAGAGGTGAATATGAAGTGTTAGCTATATCTAAATCAAATACAAGTGGCTTTATACACCAAGCCCAAAATTATGTTGAAAATTTAGATATTGGGCAAAATCAACCATTCAAACCTATAATTGATGACATTATTTCTATAGACCAATATTTCCCTAGGGAAATAGTTCAAATATGTGAAGAAAGGTTTATATGGAATAAATGGTATCCTTTTTTCCATATCTTCATGGAAACCTATGAAAAAACTTGAGGATACCTAGGGCACTATGGTATATCCTTAGTTTCAATTTTAGTCTTGAACATAATTCTTTTCTAAGTTTGGAAAAACATTATATATACTTATATGACAACATAGTTTCATATCTACCGGGGATAAATTATTAGTATGCTAGATGATTCCTCAAGATAGATTTGGGAGCAAAGAAGGGAAATATTTTGTGGTTTTATTAACATAGCCCAATGCAAGGGTGGATCAAAAAATCATGTATCATTTCATCTCAACGTTTGAAATAATAGAAGATTTTTTTGATTGGAAAATACACATGCTTATTCACAAAATGTAGTGACAAAGTTTCCAACTTGCAACCATCCATATTTTGACATCTCATTGTTTCACTTGCAAATAAAGCACATACAAAAGGGATAATGGATTGATGAAATATTGAAGTGGATGAAATGGCTACCTGACTTCACCTAGCAGCTTAATATAGCACTAATAGTGGTTTTCTCAATCTATTTGTGCTCTCTTATGAGTTTGGGAGAAAAAACTAGGAATTAGATGGGTTTCTACATATATCCAAGAGGATAAACCTTTTACACAGTAATATGAACCTTTAACAAAATATATAGACAAATCTAGTCCTATTCCTATTTAACCTAAGCTCATACAATTCCTATCTAACCTATTCTAAACCTCCAATTGAGTCAAAGGTTACATCAATATCATCTATATTTATAGCATAACAATATATCATGACATGTAAGAGAAAGCAATCACAATCCAAAAAACGCAGTGCACAATTAAAATGACTAACATAAATGAATAATTTGTATTATTATAGTACTTTTTCAGTAGCTATATTTTTGTTCCTAGACTAAATTATTCATTGACATTAGTTATTTTTAGTTGCATTACTTATTACCTAGTCATATATTTTAACCTGAGACTAAATTAGTCATTTATGTTAGTCATTTTTAGTTGGGTCACTTAAGATTGCTCATTTTTTATAGTATTTAACGTGGAAAATTTGTGGTGACTAACGTTTTTAGTCCCCTGGTCACTAATTTCATCATTTTCTACTAGTGATATGTGTTTACATGTCTATCTTGCATACATGTATGAATACATTTGTTCACGTGTTTTTTCTATTTATGTAATTTTATATATTGATCCAGAGGGTGAAAATGTTGGTCCAAGTAGACGTAACTGAAGTCAGACAATTCAAGAAGAAGGCTAGACACCAACAATCATTTATCCATATGACATTCTAGATGAGCTTCCTTGGGAGACAAATCTCCAAAAATTCACATTGCAAAAGTGAAAGAGTCATTATTCTAAATTTAGGAAAGATCTTGGGAGTTTGGGTCTCCATGCAAAGAGTAGAGAAAGGTTGGAAATAGTTGTGCACTCTCTAAGCTCATTTCTTGATATTTACGAGAAGATTGGGCCAACCACATATTCATTTATAGATATGATGAGGCGTAGAAAGGAAGAAATGATGAGTCCTGATAAATGGGCTAAGGTTAGTAAAATGGTTACAAAAGAAAATGAAAAATGTATGTTTAATTTCAAAGAAGGGATGAAAAGAAAGATTCTCAAGGTGCAATATTTCAAGCACTGTGATATAGCCATCCATTTGTTTGATAGGTTCCTTGCAACGTATAGAAATATTCCATGGAATGACAAGGTTCCAATTTATTTTGAAAAAATATTTTATGGAGAATTCTTTTTGGGTATGAAACCTGATTATAATGGCCTTCCATCTAAATATTATGGTACTTGGAAAGGTCAGTTATATGATTGTAAGGGTGCATTGCGTGATACTGAATTCCCTCACCCTCAGCCACCTTTAGTACTCCAATCTCCTTGTCTAGTAACTTTGCGGAGAGAGATGGATGCCACTTCTCAAATTGGTCGAGAAGGAAGGGATGTCATTATAGAAAACATATCGAGTGCATTGACTAGAATTGATATCGGTCTAAATTAGCAAACAGCACGAGCTAATGCAGTGCTAATTTTGTATAACATAGATGAAGGCATAGATAATATGACTACTAAGGAGCTTAATGCATATGCAAAGGCTTGTCATACTAGCTGGAAATACCTAATTATTCATGAAGAAGAGGGTGTGGGATCGGTATGTGTTAATCGTTAGGGTGCATATTGTAATGTAATTTATAATGTATGTGTTAAAGTAGATTCAAATACATTTTGTCACTTTTTTACGATATAATCTAACACAAATGTATCATATGTTTATCATTTGAAGTTAACTCGTTTGTTGAACAAAAGTTTTGATAATTTCATGGTCTCAAGTTCAAGTTCCAAATGAAGATATTTTGAGAGATGTTAGTTTTTTTAACAGTTCATGTTAGTAAAGTAATTATTCCACTTTTATTATATTGGTATATTGTGAGGACATATTTTTAAAAGAAACAATTATGTATGTATAATTAAATGTTAACAAAATCCAATTCCGACCAATAATTTTGACATAGTGCCACCCGATTCCTTCCTATTAGGATAAGTGCTACAAGTTATATTGTATATTTCACTTATGTTTTGTTATGAATTGAAGTGAAATTTTCATTAAAAATGAGATAGATTTATCTTATACTTATAAAATTTTGGAATTTTAGGTTTGTGTAGATGATTTCCATTTTCTAGGCACTTTAGAGAGGGAGTCGACAAAGGGGATAAGATCATCTAAACAATTTGAAAAATTCGTATAACAATTTTTTAAATTGTGAGTTTATGCATTTTCATGTGCAATTGAAAATTTTTAAGACATACATGTACATGTATTGTACATGGCATGATGGAGGGAGCAATGCATGGCGAACCAAAAGGACACAATGGAGGGGGAACACCATGAGGTATTGCATGGAATTTAAAACTTTCTATAATTTTGTTTTGATGATTACATTTTCATTTAATTTTAAAACATTAAAATTTAATTTTATAGTACATAATATTATGTATATATGCAATTACACATGTTGTGCAGGGAACCCATGATTCAGATGAGAGCACAAGGAGGTTGATAGATCATATATTTCAATGAGATCCTCTAACTTGATGCAACTTTTTATTTGATAGTCTTTTAATGTTATATTTACTTTTATCATGATATAAATTTTGGACATATTTAAAGTAGAACTCTTTATTATGAATTGATCCATCTTATTATTTGATAACTTTTTATTATATATTTACTTTTATAATGATATAAATTTTGACATATTTTAAATCTTGAACTCTTTATTATGATTTAATACATGATAATTTTGGAGTTTATGTACATTTTTCATTCATGTATAGAAAGACTACTATGGATGTCGGTTGATAGCTGACTTTTAATATAAAGTTGTTTGAATGCACTAACATAAGTTAGATAAAATCACATTATAAAACATGGCTCACAATTTGCATGATGCATGCATGATTTGATGCTTTTAAATGTTTTACATATTTACATTTAGTTGGTACATTTTGCATTCAATAATTCCTATAATGTTAGTAGACAATTCCTAGATTTTGTTTAAATTTGTTTTGTATTGAGTTATTTAAATTGAATCTATTAAAATTTCAAATTACAAAATGTGAGCTCTACATTTTGCATTTGAATGAATCTTATAATTTGGTGTAGATGTGTAAAACAATCATAACTTAAAATTGCATTATAAAATATGATATGTACATTTTGCATTCATGTAGATCAAGGCTACTGTGGATATTGGTATATGTACAAGTGAGATCATCATTTACATCTATTTGCAATCGAAATTTCCTATGTTTGTGCAATGTTTTTAGTGAGTTCCCTAATATTTTTGCCATAGATTTTACCAAATGTTTTCTTTAGTACTTGATGAAACCACTGCCATCTGTATTTCTCTACATGCAGCTACGTCATTTTTATTTCTAGATTCTCGAATTATTTTTAGAACACTAATTATATTTTGAATCACATTTTGCTTCACCTTTTTATCTTTCGATGATTTTTGAATACTCAATATAGTTGTAACGTCTTTTAATTTCTTTGATGATAATATACCTCTCAAAATTTGAGCTTGAAATGTCACACTTTCTTCTTTGAAGAAATTCTCAATAATGACCTTAACATGATATCGTATAACATGGTCAACTTTTTTAACATCTCATCATCGATATTGATTTCATCTATACATATAAAAATTAAATGTAAATCGGTATAAATATTCATTAAATAATTAACTTAAAAGATAGATTTTGAATGAAATTGAAATTAATAAATATGTATAGTTTCAATAATACACATGACACACACACACACACACACACACATATATGATATCGTATAACATGGTCAACTTTTTTAACATCTCATCATCGGTATTGATTTCATCTATACATATAAAAATTAAATGTAAATGGGTATAAATATTCATTAAATAATTAACTTAAAAGATAGATTTTGAATGAAATTGAAATTAATAAATATGTACAGTTTCAATAATACATATGACACACACACACGCACATATATATATACTTACTTGATGGTGATTCAACTTCTTCACTTGAATCTCTTTTAATATCTTCAACAACATGATCAATCACTGGTTCATTCTCTTTTTCCCTTTATCTTTCAACATTTTCGATCTCACTATCAATGTTATGAGGAATATCTCTCTCTCTTTACATTGCAAAATATTTTTCAAATTAATTCATCAAATAAAAATTAAATTGCACAATGAACTATTTAAATTTTAAATATCATCTATAATATTTACATTTACATACATTCTTCAACCTCTGGTTGAGGTTGATTTTCCCTTTCAATATTTGCGTGTCTTTCCTTTTTTTTGTAATTGTTTCTCCTGTATTCTCTATGAGCTTCAATGTCTCTTATTCGATCATATTTTCTCTTGCAATTTATTTGATTTCCCATGATAATTCAATCCATGTATATTTTTAAAATGCAACCCAAAATATTCAATTTCAAAATCCTGCAAAAAAAACTCACTTTCAGAATTTAGACCAAAAAACTCACTTTAAAAACTCGACACAAAATATTTACTTTAAAAAAACTCACTTTACAAATTCATCCAAAAATATTTTCTTTCAAAAAAACTGACTTCAAAAATTTAGCACAAAAAAGTCACTTTAAAAATTCCACCCGAAAGACTTACTTTAAAAATTAAGCCCAAAAAACTTACTTTAAAAATTATGCTAAAAAATCTCACTTTAAAAATTCTGCCCAAAAGACTTACTTTAAAAATTATGTTGAACACCTAATCCTAAATGGGTTAGTGTGGAAGCCGAATAGACCAAAGCAGTCCAAGAGACCTTGGGATCTAAAACCCAAGAGTCACATAATGTACTATAAATGTATATCTCCTGTTAATAAAAAGAACTCACATGATTTATCTTTCCTATTCTATGTTTTCCATGTGTGTTTAACATGGTATCAGAGCCGCTTGTTTTTCTGTGGCCTTTTATGTGCATGTCAGTGCTGCACCTCTACACATAATCCTGAAATAGTAAAATTGGCATGCTGGATCTGCAAATTCAAATATATCAGCGTGGTCTTCATTACCTGTGTCTGAGCTGCCTTGAATAGCGTCGACGTGGTCTTCATTACCTGTGTCTGAGCTGCCTTGAATAGTGCTGGCCTGGTATTCATTATCTGTAATGTTCCACGCATACTTGACACTACTGAGCACCTTGCCTTCCTGCGCCTCTACTGCCTGACAATTCACCTGATTATTCTCACCTGCGTTACTGAATGTGTTTGAATAGCCATTAAACTTGAACGCCTCTGTCCTGCGTCTCTGCCACGCCTGTGCTGCCCTAACGCTCTCTCACCTAACGTTCTCTCACCTGACGCTCTCACCGTTCTGAGAGACTCCATACGCAGCTGGATTGTTGAACGCTGCCTGACAAAGAATTGTGGAGGACGCAGCTGGTATCATCGTTCTGAATGTGCAGTGCATTAAAACTGGTAACGGGTTTGTATATGCATTGTTTACACGCTGTTTGTATATGCCTTGGACATTGTCGGTTCAGTTATTGAATATACAATGTATACAACGCTGCTTATATTGAATTCATAATGTATACAATGCTGAGAATTGTTGGGGTGTTTTATATCTGCCACCCATTGCCATGACAACAAAAATTTAATCCATTCCACTGAGAATTGTTGCGCCACTCGTTGCCATGAAAACAAAAAAATTTTGTTGAGTATTGTTGCGGATTTCTAGTCTCCGGTTGGAACCGTCCGTGTGCTCAGCGAAAGGAATCTCATAATCTAGCAAGTTAAGGTCTGCGGCTGCTGCTCTTGCCTGTGTAATTTGAGGGATCTTTTCTGTCAAAGGGCCAAGAAAAATGGTGAAAATTGTACTGTTTGAGGTTCGAGCCTGCGGGATTGTGTAGAGGAATATTTTTGCCTCGAGTTTTTCTCGCGATTTTGAGTTTGATCTTTTTTCTCGGGCTGAAGTTTTGTAGTCTTTGACCGATTCCAGTCCTTTGCGTTCATTTATTTCAGCGACCCTTTGTCTATACTTAGAGCGCAAGGCTCTTAACCTTTTGGTCGTGGGTTAGTGCCCCACGGTGGGCGTTTAAGTTGATTTTGATATTTTAGTAAAAACATATTCAGCCATCGCATGAATTTCGGTGTTTTGAGTAAAACTGGTAGCGAACTCCCCAAGTCTCTTCAGTAATTACATGTGGACCAGTCATGTGGTTTCTTGTGTTGGCAATCTGAATTTAATCAACCATAGCGACGTGATATATATGTGGTGATATATGTAGCAGCATTTGTTTCAATAGGTCTCATTCATGTGTTTATGATTTAAGATCTAGCCCACAAGGTATCCGGGCTTTTCATTTCCCGCACGGGTATTGTAGCAAAGAAAACAAAAGTGGGTTCCCATAGAAAAGATCAATCTCATCTGCTCCTCTAATAACTTGTTCAAAAACCACTCTTTTCATTTGGTGTCAATTCATCAGTTTTGAATTCCTGTGGTGTTTCTTTTATAAATGGTTTGATGCAACAGCAAAAATAAGGAAGGATCGAGTCCCAGGCTTGCCAGGCTTGCTCCAAGTATTCTCTACTGAATCAAAAACTCCATAATCCCCATTACATTCTAACCACAGCAATTTGTACCGAACTGAAGCTTTTTTGAGAACCATGCCTACAGCAACTTGAGATGGCACTCTCACAGTTGATGGCAGTTCCCGGAAAGACATCATAAGCAGATTACATATAAAAAATTTGTGATGCAATATATCAATGAAATAGACAAGACCTCCTGTTGATGCAACGTGATATGATATGATGGTTTTAGGAGAAGGAGATGGCAGTGATAAATGATACCACTTGTTCATTGATGGATCATAGATTGCACCATTAGATATGTTTCTGTGTGTTATGGTGTAAAACCAAGGGGATTGAGGACGAACCTCTGCAAACTGTTGAAGAAATTTGTGGGATCTTAGCAAAGAATTCCAACTACGGCAAACTAATTGGCAGCGAAAAATAGATGGAATAGGTAACCGTGCAATCACTTTTTCGAGAAGGTCCCCAGGGAGCTCTTTCCAGATATTTTCCTCCATAACTACAGCAACTTCCCTACAAACTCTGTTTTTTGCTCCTGTCTCTGCGAGGCCTTTTATAGGGAGGGGGCTTCTCTTCACCCATCCTTAAAATAAGTGATTTACCTGCATTGACAATACTATGCACGTCATTTCTGGTGGTGGTGTCCAGGTTGGAAAGGTAGTTTCTTTTTGTGATGATTATTGCCCTTAATATGTGCACTGTATGTGCTGGACATTAAGTCTCTATTGCAGAGAAAGAAATCAGTTTTGTATATCGCTTATTGATTTATTTGTGTGTTGACCTGGAGCTGTATTGAATGCATCAAAAACTGTGATTAAAGTTGCCTGAATACGTTATGATGCTGCCTGAAATACGTTGAAGCTGCTATTTTAAATAAGTTCGTGTGAGGCCTGAATGGTATACGATCCAATGGTATAGTGATTGGTTTCAAATACACTTTGAATAGTTCGAATTCCATTTGCAACCGAGATTTTGTGCTTCTCTTCCTATAATTGGATCCGATTTGATTGCTGGTGCCATTCATATGTTTAATGCTTTGCTGAGGTTGACCACTGTAAATTACAGTTCAAAGAATGCCCATGACATGGTGTTAAAAATTATTGAAGTTTTGATAACCATCATTTCTGAAGGAGTACTTGAAGGATCCAAACAAGTTTGCAGTTGCTGCTGCCCCAATTGTGGCATTGTATTTAAAACTCATTATAGTGCATTGATTCCTTGATTCCACTGCTGCATAAAGAGTTTGGTGAGCTGATTGTAATCCTTTATATTTCACACTAATCATTTGCTGACATTTATAAAGGATATTTCTGTGTACTGTGAGTAGATATTACTTTTCTACATTGAGTAGTAGTTGTGATCAGTTTTTTAAGGTGTAAATCAGACATTGAAGAAAAAATGGCCAGAACCAGTGAAGTATTACAGTTCCTTAAAACTCTGATATTATCTACTGTTGATGACACATTACAAATCAGCAAAGGATCTCTCTCAGAAATTCAGACATGTCTACAAAATGCACAGGAAAAGATCGATTTTTTGCAGCTTGAATCACAGCTACAGCAAGAAGAGCTACATCAAAATAGACACCATTCTGAACCTGTTTTTGTTCAGAACATTGAGACAACCACCCATCAGCAACATGTTAATAATGTTACAGTTCATTCAAATAAAGCAGTAGTTGTATATGCAGATGCAGAAACTCAGTCTGCACTTCCCAAGCCCATCATCAGACCTTGGGAACAGCTTATCCACAACAAGCACATAACTGGTCTTGGATATGACAAGGACTTGTCCTTTCATATTCCAGACTATGCCAAGCCCATTCAGTTTCAAAGTGCTGGATTTATTCATGACAGTTCACCTGCTCCTCATGACAGTTCACCTCCAGCTGTTCCAGATTCTGCCCCTCTTCCACAGCAACAACAACAACAACAGATCATAAAATGCCAACACTGTGACCGAGTTGGCCATTTGAAAGATCACTGTTTTGATCTTCATCCATGTAAGCACTGTCATAAAACCAGCCATTCTTCACACAGATGCTTCAGAAATAAACGTCCTGCAAGAACAAAGATTCATCTTGGATGGATCGCTTCTTGGCAATGGGCATCAACAGCCAAGAAGATATTCCAAACACATGTCAGAACTTGTTCCAGAGTATTGAACAGTCTTGCAGCTGAGTTTTCTCCATCATCTCACCTTGTATCTGACAGGGGGGGAAATGATGGTCATCTACAAGCTTCAAAGTCACATCAAGCGAGCCTGAGCCATAACCTGCCACACCAGTTTCAGAGTTGTAGCTAGAGACAAAGATGCCCCTGAGCATGCCTTCAGTTGGCAATCTGGGACACTTCCTCTAGCAGAAGACTTCAGTTTCTTGCCAGTTTCGGAAGCATTCCAGGAACACAATTGAGAACACTTCCTCTAGCAGAAGACTCCAGCTTCTTGCCAGTTTTGGAAGAGTTCCAGGAATTGCATTAAGCATTCCAGAGTTGTTGGTTATCCTTAAACCATCACAGGTTGAGACTTCCCTTTTCAGGTTGAAGTTTTACCTTTTATGCGAGGTGAGACCTCCCTTTTATGGTTGAAGGTTTCCCTCTTTAAAACAATAGGATCACTTCCTCTAGCAAAAAACTTCAGTTTCTTGCCAGTGTTGGAAGAGTTCTGGGAACTGCACTAAGCGTTCCAGTGTTGGTGGTCATCCTTAAACCACTGCCCTTTATACCAACATTTCATAGAGCACATTCAGCCTAGTGCTGCCATGCATTTTTTCCACATTTCGTATTACAGCTCTCTTCTTGGACTCATACATAACCCTTCGGATTAAGGGGGGGAATGTTGGACACCTAATCCTAAATGGGTTAGTGTGGAAGCGGAATAGACCAAAGCAGTCCAAGAGACCTTGGGATCTAAAACCCAAGAGTCACATAATGTACTATAAATGTATATCTCCTATTAATAAAAAGAACTCACATGATTTATCTTTCCTAGTCTATGTTTCCCATGTGTGTTTAACAAATTAAGCTAAAAAATATCACTTTAAAAGGCCAAAATACCTTTAAAAATTAAGCTAAAAATTCTCACTTAAAAAATTCAGCACAAAAGACTTACTTTAAAAATTAAGCTAAAAAAATCCACTTTAAAAATTCAGCCCAAGAGACTTACTTTAAAAAATAAACTAAAAAATATCACTGTAAACATTCAACCCAAAAGGTTTACTTTAAAAATAAAGCTAAAAAATTTCGCTTTAAAATTTCAGCCCAAAAGACGTACTTTAAAAATAAAACTAAAAAAATCTCACTTTAAAAATTGAGCCCAAAATACTTACTTTAAAAATTAAGTCCAAAAAAATTCCTTTAAAAATTCAACCTAGAAGATTTAACTTAAAAGTTCACTCCAAATGAGGAAAGAATGTGAAAATAATGTTTCAGCTCCATTTATTTATATCATTCAACCGAAATGTTTTTTTCAGAGGGTTGCATCATTCTATTTTTTCGGCTGATGGAAAATATCAATACATTTTCAGCTGAACTGCTACAAAAAATTCGCCCTAACTTTTAAAGTACTTTGGCCGAATTACTTTTCCATTTATTTTAACAGGCATCGACGACAGACACAAGTTTGGCCAAATGTGGTTTTAGTTTAACTGAACTATTTTAACCTGCAATTCTGCAACAAATCGACTTTAGCCACTTTTTTCCAACTTCAAAATGCTTAAAATCCATCAAATTTGGTCAATTTACCGTCGAAACCAATACAAGCATTTCCAAAATTAAATCTACTTTCAATAAATATAAATTTTATGGAATTTCATAGAGATTTGTTAATTTTAATTAATTCTCTAAAAAAATGTGTGCAAAATTTTCCTAAAGGTCAATATGATTCAGTGAAATAAAAAATTTGTATCTTCCAAAATACACTATAAAAAATATGAAAAATTATGGTTCATTACATTGGTCCGTATTTTGTAATGGGTAGCTTTTAGATTTTTAGTTTATAACTAATATGTTGAGAAACTTGACGCTCTGCTAAACATCTTCAAAATCTGCAGTTTTTCATATTGGTTCAATTCAAAAAAATTCTAGTAATTATAATGTACATCAGTTGGTTTCGTAAATATAACAATATCGAAGTAGAGACTCTCTAAATTGTTGCAATAGATTTTTTTTTCAAAATTTTCGAGTTAACAAAGAATACACTAGTGCTAAAAAACATGATGTGTTATGAATCCCTTGATTTTTAAAAACGACACAGTCAAACAATTGCTAATTTGACATATCAAAATGTGAATAAAAAAATTCCGAAAAATAAAAAATAGAAAACTAATAAAATTTCTGACAAGTTTTCTTTTTATTGTAAAATGAAATTTTAAACATACGATTTTCTTTGGCTCGTCAAAAGTTGATGAACTTCTAAAAAATATATTTTTTTCTCAAAAAAGAAAAAATTGTAACCCAACTTCACATTTTTACTATAAAATATATATGCTAAAAGTGATTACATATTTATATAAAACTTGCAGAAACAAATTTGTAAAAAAAAGGTATAAAATATACATAAATTAAATTAATTCTGGACGATCAAGTGACAAAAAAATCAATAGAAATATGTATATAAATCTATAAATATAAATATACAAGCACCCCATGGCTAACTCAACTCCTTACGTGGTGTTCTTACCAATGACTCCCTTGCCTCCATGGCCCATGAGTGGCACGACCTCGAGTCAACCATATACCCATGGTGCAAAATGGCACAGGGGCCTCCATACACCCACACACCCTCCATAAAACTAATAAATATAAAATATAATATAAATAAATATATCCTTTGGTTGATCAATGTCCCTCAATTAGCAACAAAATGTGGTGGTGAATATTTATGGTAGACCCCTTCCCAAAAATGATGGATGTGACCAAGCCGATTGAACAATCCTATTACAATTAGAACCAAGCTTCCACTGTCCAATTAGAGTAGAATGGCTTTGTGCTCTAATGGGAATGTCATTGTCACCATGAAATCTCAACAGACCTAATGGATCCATGTTCCACCTCCCATCAAGATTCCACTTCGCGACTATTATCAGGCTCTTCTCTTGGTGCTTTCGTTATGAGGCTAGTCTTCGAACTATACCTTCGGGGTTAATAAACAATATAAATATGAAAATATAAGCACATTTTATGACTGTTGTTTAATATACCAATTTTGTCATGGTCGTACAATTCTCAACACTCGACTTTCGAACATTCAACAGGGTAAAAAAGAGTTATGCTACAAAATGTTTTATATATATCGTTATATACACCCAAAAAAAAATCAATATTTTATTTATTACTATTTTTATTTGGTATATAATAATAAAATATGATATATATACATATACATATAGGCAGGAAGCTTGTAAAACAAATATATAAACAAATATGACTTTAAGATATATATATATATATATATATATATATATATATATATATATATATATATATATATATATATATATAAGTATACATGAAGGGTTTAAGAGATATAAAACTTTTTATTTATAACATCAATGTTTGATATCATATAATTCTATATATATATATATATATATATTCCTATTGCATAAAGGGTAATCCCTTGCAAGTAAATTTAGCCTTCTAAGGCTAAAATTGATGAGACTTTCCTCATACTTTTTTACTCTATTCACAATAATTTTACCTTCTAAATCATATTTAGGCACAAATGATATTTTCTAGGAAAATTCTAACCATTTTCACCGCTTCAAAATTTTGTCAAATAGTTGGTGAACAACCACTAGTGTTACTTTCATTAAATAGTTAGTGAACAACCTGCAACTTTTCTTTTAATTGTGGCTTAACCAAGCCCAATGTTGTAAATTGAGCTTTGGTACCACTTTATGATGTCCCCAACATCTTGTTGGGCAATGTTAACAAAACCACAATACTTAACACACGATTTCTCCGTGAATGTGAAAACCCTAACCTATCATAATGTAAAATTTACGCATATCTCATAATTACAATATGCACAGGGGAAATTGCACTTAATGGTCGTTATCATCACCTTAACTAGAAATATTTGGTTTGAACCATAAATCCATGAGTACATGAAAGAGGAATTGAAAGACATAACATTAAATAATCATGGCACATAACATTAAACAAGTCTTATATTATTGAGGACATCTGATTGGCTATGGGCTCTCCAAATTCCACCTTACCATGGACCACATGGTTCAAGTTTTTTTTTACAAGGGTCACCCCCAACCTGAGGTTGCAACTTCACAGGTAACAGTGAACCATAAACAGCGATACCTCCACAAATAAGGTGCCAACCCAACAATGATGCTTCTCTAGGCCTCTAGGCACCGTTTAGGCTACATCAACTACCTAGGTGCCAAACGAATAGACATGATCCTGCAAGGCTATTCAGGAACCCTCCAAACCATAAACCAAAATAACTTCCAACTAGTGTTAGAAGACATGCTCAGGGATCACTGGCCACTTGCTCAGAACCAAAGCCCAAAATCATCCTAGGAACAATAATTAAGATCATAGTAGTCATCATAATAATAATCCATATCATATTCATAATCATAATGCCTGCATCTCTTTTCCGAGAAAATATATGCTACATAGTCTCTCTCTATCATGTGGCATACACTTAAGCCATGTGTACCCTAGGTTCTCTTTGTAACCAACATCTATCATAAAAAGACCCTATTTCCTGTCATCATGGAGTTTCTTGCCCCTCTATACTCTTTACTATGGAGTGAGGCCAATAGCCAACCTGTTTTAATTTATATTATCATAAAAGAAATATGTACATCAGTGACATAATATTTACCAAATTATCCCTCTAGACATTTAACCAAACATGACATATATGCATGGAAATGCTTGCCTCAAGGACATATAACATAAATACATAAGCCTGCAGGCCCACAAAGTAACTTTGGCTCACCAACCTAGTATCAAGGTACACATATGTTTACATCAGAAACTGGTAGAGATATTACATTGTTGATTTCAACGTCGACATGATTCACAAATGTCACAACAATTTTAAATAGTCATCCTTAAGGAAAAAAATTCTAAAGCATGAAATCCCATTAAGGAAGCACTCTTCACAAAAAAAAAAAAAAAAAGAACTCCATTTCAAGGAACATAACCTCCTATTCCGAATTTATTTTCGGTATAATTATTGTTGCCACACTTACCCAACAAGCTTTATCTTTGTCCAATTCATTTATGTGGTATATGTTTGGCCCATCGAGGCCTACTATTTAAACCATGGTTATGATACCAACATGTAGCACAAATGCCAAGGACACATTATGGAGGTGGGATATGAAAATTTCTCTTCCTAGAACTATCTCCAAACTATTTTATGAAATTTCCATTTTCCTTTTCTCATCAAAATAACTCCAATTATATAAATTTTGTGTTATTCTGAGCTCTAGGGACAAAGTTATGGCCCTTAAAATATTTTCCACTTTATTCCATGTTAGAATCCGTACCACTGACACATGGAAAAAACATGGAAACCTTATCAACATGTCACTCCATGTCTTACCATGTCATTTTGATAGATGGCTATCATTTGGTGTAAATGCACCCATGTGTTTCCAATGTATTGTGTCTCATATCAATTCTAGTATGTCAGCTGTTGTCTCACATATAGATATGGATTTTTCATTTATCATACATTTCCTATTCTTTCATATTCCTATATGAATATATTTTCTACATGTACCCAATTCGAGGAGAGGCTTCTCAGTCAATCTATTCAAACATCCAAATATCTAGATACGAAAATTTCCAAAAGTGTTAATTTCTTACAAAGCTATATTTTGGAAGTTTATCTATCTAGGTCTTCCACTAACCCACATCATCTCCTTGTAGGATACCACCTATCCTCAACCTCTACGTTTACGTGACTCAAATGATGTCAACATGTCACCATACCATCCTACATCAACATGGGACAAACTCCCACTTACCTGAATGTCTAGAAAATCTAATATATTGGACATGTAGATATGGAAAGAGTGTAAAACACCATTTATCCCAAGTTTATGTTGACGGTGCTGGATTCTGACAACGGGGAAGGGGGTATCACCATTTTGAAGTCCCAACTAGACCCCACACCATTTGGAGTGAGAGCCTCAACCAGAATATGATTGGTTTCCAAATTGGCGGTCTTAAAGATGTTCCTTGGGTGCAACGAACACATAAGATGAGATACAAATAGATTTGGTGACAAAAAGTGTGCGAAATTTCTGAGATATGAATTGTAATGCATAAGGGGTTCTTACAAACAAAATGGGAAAGAGTGAGCCCCTTGATGATTTGAAAACTCCAATGGATATTCCACTGGAGAGTTCCTTACAAAACATCTAATAATATTATACTAAATATTCTGAATTTCTACACTATTACAGTCTTTCTAAACCTCCAAATATGTAAATTTAATTATAATTAGTGCATGCATGCAAAAAAAATTATGCGAAAAATTAGAGAACGAAAAAATAAGCTCACGCACACACATAAGACATAAGATATGCTCTAGGAAACCATTTCGGGAGAAAACCCTGTTGGAAAGTGAGGCCACTTCGCTCTCTTTCTCTGTCTCGAAAATAAGGATACAGGTAAACAGAGTAATTTTTGTGGCTCGTGGGCTTCTATAGTGCATATTTACTCTTTGTGTTCTCTGCCTCATATATCTCCTCAATGTATTTTCTTATATATGGAACACAAATATCTCGAAAGAAGGGAATGCATCTTCCTCCTAGTTTCCCAGTTATAACACAACCTAATAGCCTACTAGTGGTTAAGTTTGACTATATCAGCTCTTAACTACAGTTACAAAATAAAATATTCTAGAGTTTTATACATCATAAACATGTGTCTTGCACATTTTCCATGAACAATGGGGGCCTACATGTCATGCTCCAAAAACATGGTGGTGCAAAATAGGAAGGTCAACTTCTGAGTGGCATAACTATTGCATACAGACTTTGACTAACACCCTTCTTACACAGTTGGAAAGATCTTTGTGTGTAGAATAACATCAGAATAGGTGGAACTAGAGTAGAAATGTTTTACCCCAGAAAATGTCATTCGATGCCTCCAAATGATCCCAGATGGTTTCTGGCCCTCTTTTTCCAAATTGGATCTCGCCAGTAGAAATGGTCCCCTATGTTGATTCCTCCCCTTTTTCCACTCTTAATGCATTGAAACGGATAAAAAAACATAATGATCCAATTTGTATCACACCTCCCTAGTTTGGATGGCTTTTTGTCCCCAAAATCTTTTATTGAATGAGGTGAGTAAATGATTCCTCTACCTTCTCTCTGGTGTACCATTTAACTTTGCTTGGACGTTTTTCCTTCAACCCAATCTGCCAAATGTCATGCTGCCCCTGTCTTGTAGTTATGGACCTCTTCTACAAAATTGTGTCTTTTGTCAACTCTGCCTAAGAATCTATTGCCAAATCCTCCATTGAATGTAGGACCTCTTCCTCTTCATAATATAGCGTGGAAGGCTGATAGAGTTTCAAATTATCTACATTAACAACTGAGTAAACGCACATATATGGTTGTAACTGAGTCAATAGACGTTATCTCCCACCTTCTATAGTATCTCAAATGGACCATACCTTAAAGTCTTGATTTTATTTCTAGACCCCTACAACCTTTCCTGATTCAACTGTATCCATACTTAGTCTCCCACCTTCAAACATTTCTCTATTCTATGTTGATCATGCTTGGCCTTATACTTCTTCTGTGACTTCTGTAATGTTTCCTTTACATGTAGATAGATTTTCCTAGTCTTATCTATAAAGTTTTCAGCCTTGAAAGCATATCTTGTAAGATCTTCCCTCACCCCTTGTTACCCATATGAAATATCCAAAGGTGAATGTGGAAAATATGCAAAACAAGTTTCAATTGGGGACTATCCTATAGAAGTGTGGATTGCTTTGTTATGAGAATGTTGTATATATACCAAATTTTTGTCCCATGTCTTCAGATTCTTCTAGTTGTATCCCCTGATAAGACGCACCAAAGTCTTGTTGGATACTTTTATCTTCCCTTTTGTCTGTGGATGGAATTCTATAGATCTCTTCAACTTCATGTCCATATTCTCCCACAATGTAGTCCAAATTGCACTGAGAAATCTTGTATCCTTGTATGAAATGATTCTCCTTGCCATCCAAAAGTTCACCCAGACCTATCCAAAGAACAAGTTTGTTTCCTCTTACCCGCCAATGGTCTTTTCACAAAGCATTAGAACACAATTTTTGTTGAACCCTTCAGCTACCATGAATAGATAGTCATGTCGCTTCCTCATTGTTTTAGACCTCCCTCAAAGTCCATGGAAATGCTTTCACGAGGATGAGTAGTTATAGGTAAGGGATTATATAGACCCTGTTTCCTGTTTCTAGGCTTGATGGTACAACAAAGCATGAATCCTCTTATGAATGTAGCTACTTGCTCTTGCATCTTGGGCTAATACACATACCTCAGCAAGTTATCCATGGTCTTCCCTACACCAAAGTTCTCTACAAATTTTGAGGTGTATCATCAATGGCATAGTAAGAGTCATGTGCACAATGGTGACAACACCATTGACTACCATCTCTAGGAAGGGTTACTTGAACTCCTCATCCTCTAAATATGCCTGTCTATATGCATCATGGGTGAATGGCTAGATGTGCATAAGAGTTCCCAAGGATGTGATCTTTGATGTGGGTGGCCTTAAAATAATGTTAGCCATCTCGTTTGTGCTACCCTTCTTATATTTAATCACCAAATGAAACTTTTGTAAAAAATTCCATCCACTTGTAATGTCTGATTTGTTGTAGCTTACTTTGGGCTTAAAAGTAAAATAACAATTGGTGATCTATGTTGATTGCTATTTCATTTCTCATCAGATAATGCTTCCATTTCTTCACAACTTGCACCATGGCATAGAAATCCTTGTCATAGGTTAGGTAGCTAAGAATTTCCCCATGAAATACTTTAGAATGGTAGCATACATGCCTTCCTTCTTGCATCAAGACAACTCCCATAGCATAACCACTCACATATGTATCACTTCAAAGGGTCACTGCAAGTTTGGTAATGCAAGAATTGGTGCTTCACTGATCTTCTTCTTTAGCTCCTAAAATTCCTTTTTCTAACCTTTTCCACATTGGAAACTCTTGCCACTTGTTGTTATGGCATGGAGTGGTGATGCTTCCATTAAAAATGAGGATATGAATTTCCTCAGGTATTGTGCCATCACAATGAAACTCATAACCTCAAAAACATTAGTAGGAACCAACCATTTTATGATGGCCTCCATTTTCGAAGGATCTATCTTCATCTATCTTCTACCGATCACATACCCCAAATACACCAAATATTGTTGCAAAAAATCACACTTCTTGAGATTTGCTAGCAGTTGGTGCTTCTTCAATTTTTCTAGAACCTGCATCAATTTTGAAATATGCTCCTCCTAGGTAGTACTATATACCAATATATCATCAAAATAGACAATAACAAATGAATCTATAAAAGGGAATAGTACATCATTCATTAATCTCATAAATGTAGTTGGTCCATTACGTAGACCAAATGGCATGAGTTACCACTTATACAAAAATTTCTTGGTTTTGAAGGCAGTCTTCAAGGTATCTTCTTCTTTGACTTGAACCTAGGGGATATCAAGACTTCAAGTCTAGCTTGGTGAAGTATTTTTCATGTTGCAACTAATCCAACATATCATCTATCTTCGGCAAGGGGCATCTCTTCTTGAGCATGATTTTGTTTAATGCCCTGTAATCTATACACATTCACCAAGTCCCATCCTTCTTCGTCATAATGATGATGGCTGACCCACATAGTGATTTATTGGGTCAACGTATACCCTTTTCGAGCAGTTTCTACAACTATTTCTTCACCTCACTTGATTATATAACAGATTTCATGTGCAACCCAATATTTGGCATTTCAGAGTTCGAGAATAACTAGATCTCATGCCCCACTTCTCTCTTAGGTGGTAACCCTTTAGGGTCTCGGAACACATCATTTTATTCTTGTAAAAACTCCTGAAATTGTTTCTTTTTTTTTCTAGTACACCCCTCTAGGGATGGCTTTCCTCTTATTGATTCCTCTACAGACTGACTTTCTCTTAAAAACAATAAAACATAGTTCTATCTAGAACAAATCAATTTCTTAGCTTGGTTGGCACTTACCAATGAAACTTTTTCCTTTCCTTTGTGTGCATTGATGATGAATGATTTTCCATCCTTGACGAGCCAATATTAATTGGATCTCCTCATGAATATTACATCTCGCATGTACATGTATGGGCTCCCAACATGAATCCACATACATCAAGGGAACCACATATAGATCTAATTCATCAATATAATCAACACTAATAGAAAGTCTAATTTTTTACTATTTTGATATCTTAAGCTCTACATCCGTATTTACCCATCCCAGTGGATATGGGTTTTGATGATCACAAATTTCCAGCCCAAACTTCTTGACTAGTTCCGCTGCAATGAGATTCTCCTGCAATCCTGAGTCCAACAAAGCGTCAATCTATGTTTTATTGACCTGTATTTTTATATGGAAGAGTTTTATTTATTTCTCTTCGTATTGTTGAAGGATACTCAAATTCACCTCCTTCTGCACTGACATACATACAACCTTGTCATCCACGTTTGATCTACTTTCAACTTGGTTGCCCAAATCTATGGCCATTAGATTCTTCTTCTTATTATCTTTCTTATCGTTCTTTAGGTTTAGCTCTAGATGTAACTTCCAACACTTCTCCTTTGTGTGGCCGTCAATGTTGCAGTGGTTGTAGTGGTTTCTAGGATATTTGCATTGGTGTATTATGGATGTTGTATTTTTGTCTTTTCCCCCTTTTTACTTCTTATTCCCTTCATTAAAAGCAACAGATTTCTCCTTTTGATTTGATCCACTTGATTATACCCTCTCTAGGCCTACATTCTTTAGTTATTATGCCTGTACACAAGCCACGTCTGTAAATTTAGGGTTGAACAACATCACTTGCTCCTGCAGATGGTGGTGAAGGCTCCCAAAATATTTGAGTACATTTGGGTTCTTTGGAGAGATACCCAAAATTATAGCCATCTTTTCAAATTTTGTGGTGTACTCTTGCATGCTTTGGCTTGGACTTTGCTTGAAGCAATTCCACCGGATCCACTCATCCTCCACGTACCCAATGCGATAAAACTATAACTTAATGAGGGTTTTCAACTCTTCCCACTTAGTCACTGGAGGTTCTCCCTCAAACTTAAGTGTTTCCATGTGGCTCTGCCACCAAGTTAGTGCATGGCCCTCCAATTTCAACCACACAAATGAGATTTTTGTTCCTTATTCAATATCATGGATGCTGAAATAAAATTCTAGTTGTTTGATATCAAGCCATACCATGGAGAGGTCAACATTCTGAAGTTGAACCATTTTAAATAGGGACTCTAATTGGTTGACAACACTTAACTTGGGTTTATCTTTTTCAGGTTCTTTCTTCAACTGGTTCTCCATCTCTCCCCTATCTACTAAATCCTATTTCGATTTATCCTTTGCATTCGAACCCCCACCTTCTCCAAATATACCTAGCTTATTATTCATTGTTTCCATGAGGAGGTTTACATTGTGGTTTATATCTGCAACTTGTTGTTCCAACCGCGTAAACCTCACCTCTGAAGGATCACAAGGGTCATTTACAGATTCATCAACCATGATTAGGGTTTTAAAAATTTCCGCAAAGAAACTTGGCTCTGATACTAATATGATTTGTAAACTATTGTGGATATTCCACTGGACAGTTCATCACAAAAAATCTGATAATATTATACTAAAAGTTTCATCTACATTATTAAAGTTTTATTAAACCTCTAGATCTATAAATTTAAATGTAATTAGTGAATGCATGTGAATGGAAATTATACATTAAAGTATATAACAACAAAATAAGCTCACACGCACATATAAGACACAATGTATGCTCCAAGAAACCCTTTAGGGAGAAAAATCGGCTAGAAGGTGAGGCCACTTTGCTGTCTTTCTCTTTCTAGAAAATAAGGTTGCAGGTACAAATAAGTAATGTAGTGGCTCATGGATTGCTACAATACACAAATCCTCTATGTGTTTTCTAACTCCTATCTCTCTTGGCTATATTTTCTCATTTATGGAACAAAATTCTCTCAAAAAACAGAATTCCTCTTCCTCCTAATGGATCGGTTATAACACAACCCAATAACCTACTAGTCGTTAAGCTTGAGTACATCAAGTCTTAACTAGAGTTAAAACATGAAAATTCTAGAATCCTTTACATACAAAACATGTGTCTAGGCCATTTTTCACGAATAATGGGGGTGGACACAACATCCTCATGAACCATGGTGGTGAAAACAAGAAGGTCAACTTCTGAGTGGCATAAGTTTTGCATACAAGCTCTAATTCACGCACTTCTTGTGCTCTGGGAAAGATATATATGTGTAGAAAAACATGAAAAGGTGTCGCAGTAAAATGGAAAATTTTATCACCAAAAGAGACCATGTTTTTCCAAACAGGGTCCTGCTAGTAAAAACAGCCCCATGAGCTAATACCTCCACTTTTTCTACTCTTAATTAAATGAGATGGATGAAACAAAATATAATGATCCAATTCAGAACACGCCTCCCCATTTTGGGAGGATTTTGGTCCCAAAAATCATTTATTGAATGAGGTTCTATAATCTTTCCTTTTCCTTCCTTCTGGTGTACCATTTATCTTTGCCTGGAATTTGTCCCTTCAATCCAATTGACCAAATGTCATGTGTTGTATGTCTTGTAGTTTTGGAACTCTTCTAAAAAAGAGTGTATTATGTCAACTCTTCCTGAGCATCTACTACGAAATATTCCATAGAAAGCAAGACATGTTCCTCTTAATAATCTAGCATGGAAGGCTCATAGAGTTTCAAATTTTCTACATTCACAACTGATTAAATGTGCATATGTTGTGGTAAAATGATTTGATAGTCATTATCACCCACACTTTCTAGTATCTCAAAGGGATCACACCTAAAAGACTTGATTTTTTTTCTAGACCCCTATAGCCTTTCCTTGTTCAACTATAGCAATCCTCTGTCTCCCACCTTAAAAAACTTCTTTCTTCTAGGTTGATCATGTCTATCCTTATACTTCTCCTATGAATTCTACAATGCTTCATGTACCTATAGATGGATCTACCTGATATTCTCAATAAATTTTTCAGCCTTGAAATCATCTCCTATAAGATCTTCCCTCACCCATCCTTGCCTCCCATATGCAATATCCAAAGGTTAAGGTGGAAAATATCCAAAACAAGTTTCAAATGGGGACTTTCTAGTAGAAGTATACACTGCTCTGTTGTAAGAATGTTGTATATTTACAATATTTTGGTCCCAGGTCTTCAGATGATTCTGGTTGTATCCCCTGAGAAGCCACACCAAATTCTTGTTGACTACTTCTAGCTGACCATCTATATGTCGATGGAATGTTGTAGATATCTTGAACTTCATGTCCATCTTCTCCCACAATGTACTCCAAATTACACTAAGAAAGCACCCAACATGTCTAAAGAACAAGTTTTTTTCTTCTTGCCCTCTGATGGTATCTTTATAGGGAATCAAAACACACATCTTGCTGAACCTATCAATTACCATGAACAGTTAGTATATTCCCTTCCTTGTTGTTGGTAAACCTCCCACAAAGTCCTTATAAATTATTTCCCAATGACGATTAGGTACATGTAAAGGATGATATAAAACCTGTTTCTTGTTTCTAGGCTTGATGGTATAACAAAGCATGGATCCCGTTATCGATGTAGCTACCTTCTCTTGCATCATGGGCCAATACACATGGCTATGCAAGTTAGCCATTGTCTTCCCTACATGAAATTTCCATGCAAGCTTGGAGGTGTATCATCAGTTGTAGAGTCAGTGTCATGTGCACGATGGAGGTAACACCATTGACTATTGTCTCTAAGATGGGCTACTTGAACTTCTCATCCTCTGAATATGCCTCTTTTTAGGTATCATGGGTTAATCGATCCATGTGCATAAGAGTCCCCAAAGTTTTGATCTTTGATGTGGGTTGCATTGAAAGCATGTTGGCCAACTTGTTTATGTTTCCCTTTTTATATTTGATCACCAAATGAAACTACTAGAAAATCTCCATTCACTTGTAATTCCTGGTATGTTGTAGCTTAATCTTAGCCTACAAGTACTGTAATGACTAGTGAAATTTATGGATTATTTTTTCCTTTCCCATCAGATAGTGCTTCCACGTCTTCACAACTTGCACCATGATAAACAACTCCTTGTCATAGGTATGGTAGTTAAGAACTACCCCATGAAATAATTCATAATGGTAGCATACAAGCCTTCCTTCTTGAATCAAGACAACTCCTATATCATACCCACTCACATCTGTCTCCACTTGAAAGGGTCACTACAAGTATGGTAATTCTAGAATTGGTGCTTGACTGATCTTGTTATTTAGCACCTCGAAAGACTTTTGTTGACATTTTCTCGACTTGAAACTCTTGCCACTTCCTATTATGGCGTGGAGTGGTGCTGCTACTGCTGAAAATGAGGCTATGAATTTCCTCAGGTACTATGTTACCCCAATGAAACTCTTGATCTCATAAACATTAGTAGGAACTAGCCATTTCATGATGGCCTCCATATTGGAAGGATCTATCTTCAACTCTCCTCTACCAATGACATACCCTAGATACACCAATGACTGTTGCACAAACTCATACTTCCTGCAATTTGTGAGCAGCTGGTGCTTCTTCAATGTTTCCAACACCCACGCTAAATGTGAAATATGCTCCTCCCAGGTAGCACTATATACTAGTATATCATCCAAATAGACAATAACAAATGCATATATAAAATGGCACAGTACATCATTCATTAATCTCATAAATGTAGCTGATGCATTACATATTCCAAATGGCATTATTAACCACTCATACAAACCTTACCTAGTTTTGAAGGTGGTATTCTAGGTATATTATTCTTTAACTCAAAAATGATGATATCTAGAACTCAAGTCCAACTTGTTGAATAATTTTGATTGCTACAACTAATCCAACATATAATCTATCATGGGAAAGGGGTATCTATTCTTGAGTATGATTTCTTTCAGTGCCCTGTATTCTATACACATCCGCCAATTCCCATCCTTCTTTGGCACAATGATGATGGGTGACCCACATGATGATGTACTCAGTAGAGTGACACCCTATTCTAATAGTTGTTGCAACTATTTCTTCATCTCACCTGCTTCTATACAAACTTCCTATACAACCCAATATTTAGCAATGGGGAGTCTGAAAATAGCTGGATCGCGTGCTCCACTTATCTCTTAGGTGATAACCCTTCAATCTTTCAAAACAAATCTCTATATGCATGTAACAAATCCTCTAATTGTTGTTGTTGTTTCCTACTACACCCCTTTAGGGATGCCTTGCCTCTTATTGACTCGTTTACAAAAATAATTTCTCTTAAAAATAATAAAACATACTTCTTGCTAAATCTAATCAATTTCTTGGATTGGTTGACACTTACCAATGAACTTTTTGAATTTTCTTTATGTGGGTTGATGATGAATGGTTTTCAATCCTTGATGAGCCAATATTGATCAACTCTCATGATGCATATTGCATCTTGCATGTACATGTATGGACTCCCAAACATGACTTCACATACATCAACAAGAACCACATCTAGATATACTTCATCAATATAATCGACATTGTTAGAATTTGTTTTTTTCACTATTTTGTTACCTTTAGATCTACAACCTTATTTAACCATCCCACTGGATATGGGTTTGGATGATCACAAACTTCCATATAAAACTTCTTGACCAACTCTATTGCAATGAGATTCGTCTACAATCCTAAGTTAAACAGAGCATCAAAATTTTTATTTTTGACATGTATCATTATATTGAAGAGTTTGGTCATTTCTTTCTCTTATTGTTGTTAAAGGCTACTTAGATGCACCTCCTTCTGCACTGACATACAAACTATCTTCTCATCCATGTCTGAGCTTCTTTCAACTTGGTTACTTGAATCCATGACCCTGAGATTATTCTTCTTGTTCTTTAGGTTTAACTCTGGATACAACTTCCACACCTCTCCTCCATATGGTTATCAATGTTGCAGTGGCTACTAGGATCTTTGTACTCGTGTGTTGTGGCTACCATATTTTTATCTTTTCCCGCTTTTTTCTTCTTTTTACCCTCCTTAAAATCATATTGTTCCTCCTTCTACTTCGAATGAATTGATTGTGCTCTCTTGAGGCATATCTTCTCTAGGTACTGTGCATGTACACAAGCCTTGTCCACCTATTTTAGCTTGAACAATGTCACTTGCTCATGTAAATGGTGGTGCAAAACCCCCAAATACTTGAGGAGTATATATTGGTTCTTTGAAGAGATACCCAACATTATAGCCACCTTTCTGAATTTCGTGGTGTACTCCTACATGCTTTAGCCTGGCTTTTTTCTAAAGTAATGCCATCACATCCACTATTCCTCCATGTACCCAATGGGATAAAAAATGTGACTTAATGAGGATTTAGAAATCTTCCCACTTAGTCACTAGAGGTTCTCCCTCTAACCTTAGGGTTTCTATGTGGCTCTCCCACAAATTCAATGCATGGCCCTCCAATTTGAACCATATAAAAGATATTTTTTGCCATTCTTGAATATGATGGAGGCTAGAATAGACTTCTAGTTTCTAAAACCAATAGTTCAAATTTAGATAATCGATCTCGTCATGGTATGTCTTGATATCGAATTTTTCTTCCATTTTAAATAGGGTTTGTGATTGGTTCACAACACTCAAACTGAGTTGATCTTTTTTGGGTTCTTTCTTCGACTAGTTCTCCATTTATCCCAGATCTTTTGATACTTATTCTGATTTATCCTCTACATTCAAACCCCCGTCTTCTCGAAATTGTAAAATAAACAAGTAGTGTGAGTGAATATGCTTTCCTGATAATATTTGAAACCATATGGTAAATCAATTTCCCTATATGTAATATTGGTATCTCCACTATGTTGAGATTCTTTGACCAATGAACATACACAATACCATGATAACCTACCATAATGAGCTTGTTTTCATAGTTCAATCCACACCTTCATCCAATCTTTATTATTCAAAACATATAAATGTATTTCATCCCACTCCCCACCGACTATATTAAAATAAAACAATTCACATATATTATATTAGTTACCATGTTATACCTTCATAATAATGGATTATGCAGGAAGACTAAAAGTTAAATAAGTATGATACAAATAAATAAATAAAGTCAAATGTGCTATAAATATACACTTTATACTTACATCTCACTTTTCTCATTGTATCATTCCCCAATAGGTGCTCCCCTTCAAAATCATCCATGGTGTTGACATCTGAAATGCGATCCAATAGATTAATATATCTTTTTGTTATTTCATCACTATATTGATTAATATAAGTCATGGTTTGATATACCATATATCCCTCTACCATAGAATGCTCAGGACGTGCTCCTTTTCTGACCAAAGCCTTCAGTGATTTCAAGTGGCTCTTAACCATCCACATGATATTGTGTGTAAAGGTCCACACATTTCAATCTCCTTGATTAGTTGTATGAGGTAGTGTTCTTGTGCATTGAAAAATGTTGAAGGTAGATAGTTTTTCATTTCACACATTAGACAAGGAATTTTTTTTTTCCAATACTTTATATCTTCTTTATAAATTTGTTTAGATGACAACCATCTACAAATTAAAGAAAGAAAATAACAGGTTTCAACAAAAAAAGAATAATGTAGTACATGATGACAAGAAAAACACATGCAATGAAAAATATGTGACACAACAACTTATTGAAGAAATTGCACTTTTCATAGAAATCTTCACTTACCTCATGTATTTTCCAAGATCATAAATAACTTGTTTGACATTGTTGTCAAATTTCTCTGGGAGAGACAAAGGTAGAACATACTATAACAAAAATAATGATTGATCATTATTTTTTCCCAAATTACTAGGAAAAAAACACTAATTAACAAGAGGTTTCACCAATCTATAAAATATATACAAACCAAAATAATTACCTTAATGAACATATGCCAATCATGATTTTTCACCCCACCTAATTCACCTTTCTTTGTTAGGATATTTTTATATTTGAAGAAAATCTAGTTGGAAATTTAGTTTTTTCAATAACATATTTAACATGCTTGCTTTTGTTGCTCTGTTAATAACCATGGAAGGGTGATTATATTTTATCCTTCTCAGTCGCTATTTGAATGAATTGCACTTTGCAATGCATGGTCAGCCTCCTTAATGTCATTACAATCTTAACAATTTTTTCTTTATCACCCCTTCCATCTAAGATTCACCATAAGGTCTTTGTTACATTCTTCCTTATGTGCATTGTATAAAAAAAATGAACAATTTACAGGTGTTCATAGTAGGGGAGTCTATTGAATTTATAGGGATAAATTTTTAGTCCTCATGGAAGATCCATGTTATTAATTCCTTCACGACTTACAATGTGAATGATAGATAAATATGTTATAACAAAAATATAACCTGTCAATTAGTACAATGAAGAAATTCCCATAAAAAGATAAAATAATCCAAACAGATAATGTATATTGATACAAAGAAAATTCGTTCTATACCTTGAGAGACTATTATATTGAAAATTCCATGCACGAGGTCTCATTCTCCGTGGTATTACTCCAACCTCTTATTTCCCATTGAAAAAATGTTTTTCAGTACTTCGGTACTCATGGTTCTTAGAAAGGAATTGTCTATACTCATCAAACACCTCCTTTCCTAGATTTCTTGAATGTCAAGATTTAAAATTACGACCACCAACTAGACAAACAAACTTACCCTTTGTTTGAACACCTACAAGAGATGGAATAATTTTTATATCAATTATTTTAAGTATGTATAATGAAGGTCAAACTATTTAAAAAAATTAACATTATTAAAGTGAAGGGTAGCATTATAACATACCATATAAATGTGTTAGCCCTGGGGCATCTTGAATTGTCCATACAAGCATTGCATGGAATTCAAATTCCCTTTGTACAACTACCATTTTAGGGATATCATATATAGTGGCATCATTCCATAACTCCACTAACTTATCGACAAGAGGCTGGATAGATACATTCATATCTCTGAACTAGTATTTACCTAATTGATTGAACATACAATACATAATTACTACACATATGAGTAAATAAAAATAATTATAAGTCATAATTTAACATATATGAGTAAATTAACAAAAACGTATAGGACACAATTATGAAACAAACAAGAAAAATAAGAGGTTATTGTGCTAAAAAAAATTATTCTAAACGAATTAATATGTGGAACCATCATTGTCAACATTATGTGCTCCCTCTTTATTGACTTCCATGGAGGAATGTTATTGTTGATAAAAAAAAACAGGCCACACCAAGTAAGTAGATATGGCGTTTCTAAATGGATTGACATCGTTAGTTGCTAATGAAATCCTAAGATTATGAGGTTCTCTTTTAAACTATAGGAATGTTTCCTCTATATTCCCAAATACAGATCCATCTGTAGGAATTCAAATAACACCATGTTCACCTCTATTCCTTACACGGTAATCCATAATTTTAGCTACGCTTTTGCAGCTAAACAATTGTTGCAAACATGGAATTATGGGAATATATTGAAGAACATTGCAAGGCACCTTTTTTGTTACTTTATCAGTTTGATATCTACTCTCATCACATTTTGGGAATTTTTCTTTTAATCCATGTTCTTTAGAATAGAGAATATCATCATTAGGGCATGCATGAATAGATTGATACTCCATTCTAGTATCTTTCATAAATACATGTAAATCTTAGTATGTACGATGTAAAACATTTTACGGTGGTAACAAAAATTCACCTAATAATCTAACAAAATAAAAATAAAAAATAAATAAAATAAATAAATAAATAAAATTAGTATTTCTTAATGTACTAAACAATATTAGTCATAAATATGGCATCAAAATGTTACAAATTAATGAAATGATGTAGATCAAAGTACTGCCATTAAAAACAATAAAATAATAATTGCTTTATCATGTATATAGTACTAAATGTTGCAAAATATATTACATACCTTAGGATGTGTGTCACGGATGTGTTTGACAAACCATTCACCACCTTTAAGTTTACCAACAACAATACAACAGAGAGAAGAGGTGTTTTTGAGCATTCATAAATAGGTTCAATATCCCTCTCAAGTACAGGTAAATCAAAAGCATGATCATCATATTGGTTGTCATCATCATCCATTCCAACATTATTAAATGTGTCCTGAATCAATCTATTTTCCCCATCTTCTTTAACTATGTTAGCAACATCATTATCTTCTTCCATAGGATCATTAGCTTGATCCTCAATATTAATATCTTCATGGTATTTAATAGGCGCTTGTAATACAACCACCTCTTCCCCATTGGGGAATGCTCGAGGTGGGCGATACTATACAATTACAATCAATAGAGTAATATTAGTATATATAGCAAATATTTAAATTTCGATGCAACAACAACTTACAAATATAATATATAAGGGAAATAAAGACAACAAAGATAAAGAGAAAGATAACTTAGGTGAGAACAAGAAACAAAGACAACAAATCAATGAGGATTCTTGTGCAATTTATCAAGATACTTAACAATATGTTGAAAAAGAATAAGAAAGATGTCAATTTTATTGACATGTAGGAAGTGAGACACTTTCTTAGATGCAGTCGCAACCATAATAAAATACATATTGATCTTATTTTGTGTTCATTTTTTAATGTCATATTCTTTCTTTCATGAGCAGCTTTAGCATGTCCACGGTCTCTACAATGGCTTTTAGCTAATTTTATAAGAATTCTGCTTGGCCTCAATCCCTTGCAGTTTCTACAAGGGAAATAACATTTTCCATCCTCATAAGCCCTTGATGCCTATCCCATATATCCTTGCTCTCCTTGAGGAATGTTATGTGACATTTTTTGTCGCCGAACTTTCATTGATGATTTTGTTCGAAAATTAACCTCAAAATAAGCCTACAACCTTTCAAAACAATCACAACTATATATCAACTATGTCAAAATTATATGATGTTAGGGCCTCCACACACACACACACATATATTATAAGTATAATATCTATATATACATACATACATACATACATACATACATACATATATATATATATATATATATATATATATATATATATATATATATATATATATATATATATATATATATATATATATATATATATATATATCGTAATAATATTATATTTAATTATAATACTAGTGTTATATTTATTTTAATTAGTCAAGTTGATCAAAAGTGGCGCAAAAAGCCATTAATGGTAAAATTGAACATTAAATGGTTGTTTACTTTTTGTAGGAAATTGAACAACACATTTTCAAATTGGATATCACATCGAATATTCGACAGTAAAAGGAAAGCATTCGTTATTTAACAACATGAGAGATTATAGTAGAACAACTGATAATCAACGAGATAGTACATTCCATCAAATATTCAATTGACAAAGAAATTTCATTGGATATTATATGGTAGTTAGGATTTTAAGAAAAGAACAGAAAAGTCATTTAAATTCTAACATTTTTTCCAATTTAAGCCATTCCATCAGATTCTTCTGTTAGAATTTCCACCGAAATGCAATAGTGTCTCTACTAAGCAATGCAGTAATATCATCTCCCAAAACTGAGATTTTTTTCTTTTCTTTCTGATTTGATCTCAAAGTAAGTGGAAGATATTTTACACATGCATGGCCCATGGAAAGGATTCCTCCACACAACAAAAGTAGGTGGATAAGGTTGTGGAAGAATACAAGGAAATCTTCTTCTCACACAGAGCAATACCTTTGCACTATCACATCAAGCATTCGATTGATCTTACTCGCAGATCACCCCAACCCAATGGGATGACATACCACCTCTCCATTCTATAAAATGAACAGATAAAGAGGAAAATCTAGGAGTTACTACAAAAAGGGCACATCTGACCAAGTTACTCACTTAGTGGGAGCCTGATTGTACTTGTATACTAGAAGGATGGGACCTCAATGCTCTACATTGATTATCGGGCACTAAACAAAATCACTGTCAGTAATAAGTATCCAATCCCATGATTGAAGACCTTCTGGACTAGATCAAGGGTGCCAAGTATTTTAGAAAGATTGATCTAAAGTCTCGTTATCACCGGGTTTGGATAGAGCCCACAAATATATGGAAGACCAACTTCAAATCCAAGGAAGGCCTTTTTGAATGGTTGTTCATGTCCTTTGCGTTGAAAATTCCCCTGCTACATTTATGAGGTTCATGGATGACATCTTGTGCCACTTCACCAACTTCTTTGTCGTTGTTTATTTAGACAACATCCTCATATTCAGCAAGTGTTTGGAAGAGAATTTTCAACACATTTGGAAAGTCCTTCAAACCCCAGGACATCACAAACTGTGTGTCATGTTGGAGAAATGAACCATTGACATGAGCTAGATCTAATATCTAGTTTACATAATAGATGAGCAATATGTGCATGTAGATCCAGCTAAGATTAGAGTCATTACAGATTTCCCATCCCTGACCAGTCTAACATAACTTCATAGCTTTTTGTGCCTCACAATTTTTTATCCAAGTTTCATGTTGGGATTCTCCCATATCACTTGCCCTTTGGGTCATATTACCAAGGGCAAAGGGAAATAAATGTTTTCCTGATCTGGATCCCAACATAAGGCATTCATTGAGCTGAAGCACTGCCTGCTTTGGACCTGTACTGACATTGCCAGACTTGCATCAACCATTTGAAATTGAGATAAACACCTCCAACTATGCTATTAGCATACTCCTCACCCAATACATCCATCTTGTGGCTTATCATAGTGAGACACTTTCTGATATAATTCAAAAGTACCCAACGTATGATAAAGAGATGTATTATATCATGCATGCTTACTGACAATGGAAACGATACATTATTTGGAAGGAGACGATTATCGACATTGATCACGAACCTCTTCAGTTTATAGAGGCACAAGGGAAGTTGCAGAACAATAACCATGATAAGTGGCATACATATCTACAACAATTCCTTTTTAACATTAAATACAGTAACAGAAACACATATAATGTTGCAGATTGCCTCAGCAGGCTTTCTAGATGGTCGTAAATATACAAAATTGATCTAGAGGTTGCCACCAGATAGTAGATCTTATTCGATGGATAGAAAGTTCCCGATTTCCACCTAAAAGGCACATTATTATGCTACCTCAACCACATTTCTGTTCCTTCAAGCGAGTGTGCTAAGCTAATTTTGGAGGCACACTATAGTCGTGGCACAAAACACTTTGGTGTGGAGAAAACTATGGTCATACTACAGAACAAAATTTGTCGGCCAAAACTCTGACAAGATGTTAGAAAATATATTAGATAATGCACTACCTATTCCATCGCCAAGCCAACCATCAAGAAGAAATCCATGTACACTCTTCTGCGTACTCCGAGCCAACGCTGGAAATCCATCTCCATGGATTATCTGTCTGGCCTCCCTTCTACCAAGCATGATAATGAATGTGTATTTTTGGTGGTGGAATTTCTTTCTAAGATGGATATATTGGAGGCTTGAAAGAAGAGTATCACAGTAGAGGACACTACCAAACTATTATTTGAATAAGCATGGGTAGATTTTGGGATCCCACTAACCATTAGATCATATCAGGACAGCAAGTTCCTAAGCACATTTTGCTCAATCCTCTAGACAACATTGGACACCAAGATCACCAAGTCGACTGCATTATATCCCTAGACCGATGGCCAACAAGAGTTATTCAATAGGATGATAATACGTATACTCTTCATGTACAACTCCTAGGATCCATGAACCTAGGATGACAACCTTCCCTATGTGCATCGCAACTATAAAAAATCTTTTCGTAGCTCAACTAGTCACATTCCATTTCCAGTGGGTCTAGAATTTTAACCATTGTGTTTGATTGATGTCGCCATACCTCATGCGACTAGGAAGACAAAATATGCACACGTACAGTTTGAGGATGATAAAAATACCAAGTTTATTAAACATATATAGCTCATCTGCCATCAATTTCACAAAATCTTGGACAAGTCCAATGCCAAGTACTAGTACCGACATCGGTTGCCACAAAAGTTTTAGGTGGGTGACAAAGTTTGGTTCCATTTGCAAAAATAATGCCTTACCAAATCCCATCGGAATGAAAAATCACTATCATATGGGTGCTACACAATAACCAAGGTTGTGGGAGATAATTATTTTAAGCTCAACATACTTCCATTCCTTGGCCTACACCCAATGTTCAATGTGGACCACCTATGACCATATTTTCCACCATTACTGGACACATCAAACATTGTTGAACAACTCACACAAACAAATCTAAACCAAAAATGCATGGAACAGGCCATAAATAATTGGATCATGGACATGCAGATAAAGAACACCCACTAGCAGAAGATCCAACTGTATTGGGTTGTCAAAGTTGACCAACTCATGCACCAAGGAAAGTGGCTCACTAGGGACCAAGTTCAGCAAAAGTTTCCCCATCTCATAGAGGCACTCAATGTAATAGGGACCATTAATTCCTAAGTGTGGAGGATTGATCTAGGTGGATATTGGTGGCCACCCACCTATTCCACTTAGCCCCCCGCCATTATTTCTTTCAGTTTCCTTAATTGTAGCAAAATTTACTATTTTGGGAGTTATTCGGGTCCTAAAATTCTAGGGCCGTTTTGAGGCCCTAAACGATGTTTTCTTGGAAAATGGAGAAACCTATGGAAAATGCCACAAGTTTGCAGTTGAAAGTTGTAGTCCATAAATATATATTCCTAATGAGGTATCATACGCATCAAACAAATATCGTATGCCAAGGTTACGACCTGAGAAGTTAATGTACCAATTAACCACAATGGGACCACAGACTTTTGGTGCTTCATCTCTAAGGATTAGGTTTTTGGATTTTTAGGGTTGTTTCTAAATAATAAATAGGCCTTAAAGCGTCATTAGGACACAGTTTAGAAGGCATGTAGCTGCCACATCTCTTATCAGAGATAAGCTACCCTCACCTAAGCTAGTTTATTTCCATTGCACATGTAAACAATTTTCAGTACATTTTTATTAATGAATTTGAATTCTATTTTCACCGTATATCTATGTTTCTATTAATATATGTATTTAATTTTGTTACTTCATAAATTTTGACCATCCCAACTCTCTTTCTCTGCCTATAAATATGGACGAATGTACAAATAAATATGGTCTGCAACCCGTGGGCTCCTACAATGCATAAATCTTGTCTGTGTTCTCTACCTCCCATCCCTCTTAGCTATTTCTTCTCATCTATGGAACAAATGCACTTAAAATAATGAAATGCATCTTCCTCCTAATGGCCCGGCTATAACACAAACTGATAGTCTACATTGCTTAAGTTTAAATACCTCAAATATTAACAAGAATTACAATCTAGAAACTTCTTCAGTATTTTACATAAAAATCACACCATTATCCCCTCTTCTATGAATAATGGGGGCTTCTCTGGCATCCTCTTGAACCATCATGGGAAGGTCAACTTCTAAGTGGCATAACTTTGTCATACAAACTCTGATTATTACCTTGCTTGCACCATTCGAAGGATAATTTTGTGTAGAATAACATGAAATGGTGTTCTGCTACATAAATAAATTTTTACCCCAAAACAACATCATTTGATGCCTGAAAATTCTCTTGAAGGTTTCCAAACCTATTTTTCAAAACTAGGTCCCATTGGTAGAAATGGTCTAGAGAAATTATCCCTCCACTTTATCCACTCTTAATGCATCAGTATGGATGAAAATTAATATAGTGATCCAATCCAGATGGCATTTCCCAATTTTGGAATGGTTTTGGTCCCAAAAAGATTCTACTAAAAGGCGTCAGGAAAGTTTTCCTCCACTCTCTCTCTAGTGTACCATTTAGGTTTTCCTAGAGGTTGTCCTTTAACACAATATGCCAAAGGTCATGCTTCCCCTATCTTGGAGTTTTGAACCTCTTCTAAAAAATTGTATCTTCTTTCAACTGTACTTGAGCATCCGGTACCAAATCCTCCATAGAAAGTAGGATCTATTCCTCTTTATGATCTAGCATGGAAGACTCATAGAGTTTCAAATTATTTGCATTCATAATTGAGTAAATATCCATATTGTAACACCCCCTCCTAGGTATACCCAAAGTAACCATGACAACTAGGGTAAACTAGAGGAGAGATGCTACTACAATCATATTCTACATCCTATGTCACCTTAAGGAAGTGGAATCAATGGAACATGACATACCATCATCCAAAAACATCAACAGACCCCTCAGGAGACAAGTCTACCACTTAAACAGCCTGTCCCTGGGACCCATTACCATTTTGCAGCTCTTAGGCCTCAGTCACTCTCATGCTACGGGAAAGGGAGAAACCAACAACCTAAAGTCACTCTCACATGCCTGATTGTTGGTGACTGTGGTCGATAATCTCCAGTTCTGTGCCAGCGACCCATGGATTTGAGACACTTTTCTAGCTCAGAAACCTGGTCTCTACCCAAATCCTGTTGTAACTTTCATAAATCATTAAAAACATGATAACCATGTTGATCAATGAAAAATCACCATTAGGACTAGGCCTTATCATCCCTAACCAGGATTGACATTTTGTCAAACACTTGGCATCAATGCAACATACAGGTCCAGGATATAAGACAAAGTATAAATGACTGAAACAAGTTATGAAACATAACCAGAAGGATCACCTCCCTCTCCATCAAACTACTACATCATCAAGTAGGTCTTGCATCCATCGATTTAATAGTTACAGGTACATATATGAAATAACCATCACATAGAACAGTCATTCAACCATGCTTATAACCAGCATGAAACCATATACATATCAGATATATGACGTCCATTAAATCCACATATAAACCAGTGAAAAAGTAAGAGAACTTAGTTTTTATTAATCATAGGAAAATCTGACTAAGTTTGGGACTTCCACGTACCAACCGACCATAGACATGGTTGAACCAAATCTCTCTTTCAGCTAGTCACCCTCGTGCCATATTCCAAGCATGAATGTGGGATCTCATAGAATAACCAATCTAAGAACAACCAAGGGAATCCAGAGGTTAAACCACCTCAACCCTCATCAAACCATGATCACACCAAAATCAGTGCTCTGATCACAACCAAACCGAAATTGGAATTTCATCTAGAATCCATCATTATCACTGAGGAATTTTCCATCTAATTGCCTCTTATAATTTACCGCAATCAAAAGAGGATTACTAGGCCCTAATCTAACACCACTCTCTTAGGCTTTACCACAATCCAAACTGGGATCACTAAGCCCTAAACTAATACTTCTCCCTTAGGCCTTACCGTGTATCCTACCAAAACCAGTCATGAGATGCCTAGACCTTTGGGAATAGAACTTGAGACCACCTTCGCCCCGAATTCCAAAAGCCTTCCGACAAACCAAAGCTCAAAAACTGAAATAAACATTCCAACACTATGGCATCTAGAAAAAGAAAGGCTAGGCTAAAAACCACTATCATAACTGAGAAAAACCATTCCATTAACAACAAGAGAACCATACACCAACATTCAAAGCCATGCATGTCCAAACCAACTAGGAAATCACAATTGCAAAAGGTTACGTGCAAGTATTCCTACTGAAGCTTCCTAATATTTATTTCCTTTCCATGATCCTTACTTGCATTCCTCTCCCTTTTCATTCTTTTCATTCCTTGGTCGAAAGTTAGAGTGCTCCAAGAAAACTCTAAGTGACCAAGAGTGAGAGAGAGAGAGAATATGAGAGATCTCCAAATGTGCACTGACCAAGCCTAACACTGACTGAGAAACTTGCCAACTAATCCTCAGAAGCCTTTTTATCAATGAGGCCTCTAATTTCTTCAATTTCAATTATTTTGTTTTAATTTCCCCCTCAAATGCAACCTGTGACCTTTCACCTTAATTTTCTCCTAATTTCCTTTTCTTTCATAAATAAATGTGCCAAAATGTTTTTTTTCCTTGTAATGAATTTTAACGCCTTTGTATTATCCTTTTCCAATTTTCCTTAGCCAAAACACACATCCAGTCATGCCCGCTAGGATATCTTTGCCCAACATTCAGCTTGGAATGCATGTACCTTCCTTGTGGTCTTATTTTTTCCTTTATTTACATTATTACATAGAATTTTCTCCAAGGTTGTTATAGAACCCTCCCCCTTGCAGAACACCATCCTTGGTGTTAAACCACACCAAGACTTCAAAAAAACTACTAAAAAAAAAACATACTGCCCAGGGAGCTTTATAACTTAGCTCATTGCAGTATTTACAATGACCATCTACTAAAACATAACAACATGACTAGATAAAAACCATACTGCATATTGGAGCTTTATAACACAACCCATCATAATATTTTACAATAACCACATATACACATATGCACATTTTCTAAACCAACAAATAAAAGGATACAATGCCCATATCAATGAACAAGGGAGTCCATAGTCTAATACTGCCACCCTCAAAATAAAACTACGATTCACCTGCTTCCCAAGAAGTCCAGAATCCACTTCCATGATCAAAGTTGCATCCAATATCTATCACTACAATCCCGTGCTACATTTCCCCTTAGCAGATAGTTACCTGCTCATTGTTCCAGGGCACACTGGCAATGTGCATCTGATTCCATTTGGTAATGATAATGACAAAAACAAATACATTTGTGACCTTCCCTTCTCTGATACACAGTCCCTTAGGAAATACGGTCACCCCTTCGATGGTGTCCCTCACCTTCCGAGTTTCGTTGGCACCCCCATCTCAAGTAGTTCATCCCTTGGTGAGGCTTCCTTGTATTGGAAGATACAAAAAGCAAGGCATATACCTGCCTCAAAACCATCATACCAGTTATAGAATGCTCATGGCAATCAATGGACACTATTGTGTACCAGTGTCCCACAATGGCCCTACTCTTGAAATATTTTACCAACATAGTACTGAATTTATAATCCTTTTGTCGATGTTTCCGATTCTCACATTCGATTTCAACCACCCAACGAGGCATGGTCATGCATTCCTATTCCAAGCACATAATTTCTTTTATATCCAAATAAATTGAAATAATCTCAAATCATACCTCATTGGTAGCTCGTCAATAAGGTACACTTGCAATTATGTTCGCTTCCTATCATAACAAGTTAAACTAATTGTTTGATCAAAACATCATGTATAAACATATCACTTATGGTTAGCTAAAAACAAAACCATCATAGATCAACATCATAAATCAAATGTAACCATCATAAACTAGAATCATAGATCACATATAATAATCATATACCACAGTCATAAGTCACATGCATAATAAAATTGAAATAAAATATTGATACTTATCCATTCATAAATCCCTAGTTTCTACCTTTGTCCTTATTCCATATGCACATTGGATCGGTTTCCAAACCCGACACACACCTAGTGCCTTCTCCTCAACCATGTGCACATACACATAGTGTTCACCACACACATACAACTACACATGTCATACAATACCATGTAATACATGCATCTACACAAGTACCATATGTACCACTTGTACACTGCGACCACCTGAACATGTGCACATCATCACATGTACATGACACCACCTATACAATGTGTACACAATGCCACATGTACACTACACCACTGTACAACGTGTACACAATACCAAATGTACATAACATCACATGCAAAACATGTGTACGAAACCACATTTACATAGCATCAAATGCAAAGCATGTACACAACACCACATGCACATAGCACCAAATGTACAACATGTACGCGACACCACATGCTCACAACACCACTTGTAAAATCATGCACACAACACTATATGTACATAGCACCATTGTACAACATGCATAGAACACCATATGTAAATAGCACTGCATATCCAACATGTACATAGCATAATTTGTACACAACAATGCATATCCAACATGTGCACAACACCATATGCACACAACACAGCATATCCATCATGTACATAGCATCACCTATACCCAACACTGCATATGCAATATTCGCACAACACTATCAGTATGATCCTGTACAAAACATTACATAAATAACGTGTACACATGCTATGTATACACAACACCACATGTACACAACATCATGGATGCGACATGTACGACACATACAACATATGCACAATAGAAGTACCTCACGTCCAAACACACACTATCTCTACCAACAAACCTTGCTTCGAGTGTCTTATATATGCTTGTCCCAGCATGTCGTAGACCACACTGCTTTCATTTCGTTGATGTATGCTTCCATATTACATGTCATAAAACAATGTAAACTTTGAAATGGGAACTGATATAGTTACCTATTTCGTTGAGGTAGCAAAGAAGTCAACCGATTTTGAAAAGTGGTGATGCAAAATAAACTTTTTTTTTGGAGCATATTTTTGACACTTTAAATTTTCTTATGTATCAAATATAAAAATTTGTTTTCAATTGTTAGTGATTTTCATGCTGATTTTGAAACGTTTTGATGCAACATCAACCCTATTTTTTATAGGGCTTATCTTTGACACTTTAAATTTTCCAATGTATTAAGTGTGGATATTTTTTTTTAAATGTTACATTTTTGACACTTTAAAGATTTTTATGTCCATTTTCTTTGAAATCATGATTACTTAACAAATTTTCTACTTGTCTTATTTCTCTTTTTCTAAAGATTACTTAAAAAACCAAATATAAAAATATATATAAAAAAAGACAAAAAAAAAACATTAAAAATGTAAAAAAATAAATAAAAAATAATAATAATAATAATAACTTGTAAACCATAAAAAGTTGAAAAAAAATAATTTTTTTTAAAACTATGAAAAAAAAAGTAAATAAAAATAGAAAAGATTAAAAAACCATTAACAAAAAACTAAAAATATAATTTTTTTTAACAAACTAGATTAAAAAAAAAAAACTAGGAAATTAACAAAAAAAACAAAAAAAATATTAAAAACTACTAAAATTAGATTAAAAACATTTAAAAGAAAACTAAAAATACTCAAACTAAAAAAAAAAAAAAAAACAAAATAACCATTAAAAATTATATATATATATATATATATATATATATATATATATATATATATATATATATATATATATATATATATATATATATAAGTTTTAAAAAATAAAAAATAAATTATGCTCGGCGACCTGTGGGGGCGCAACCCTAGGCGGCGTAGCTCCACCGCCCAGGGTCGCGCCCCCACGGGTGGACAAAGTCCAATTCTGAGCTGCTCAGGGTTACGCCTCCACAGGCGGTAGGGCGATCGAAGTCTGATTCTGAGCTGCTCAGGGTCGCGCCCCCACAGGCGGCAAGGTGGCCGAAGTCCAATTCTGAGCCACCCAAGGCTGCACTGCCATGAGCAGTCGAAGTCTGATTCTAAGCCGCTTAGGGCCGGTCCCCCACTGGCGGCATGGTAGCCAAAGTCCAATTCTTAGAATCGGATTTCGGCTGCCCTGCCCCCTATGGGGGGGGGATTTTTTTTCTATAAGCTTGAATATATATATATATCTATATATATATATATATATATATATATATATATATATATATATATATATATATATATATATATTAATGATTTTTTTTGTTTTTTTTAGGTTTTTTTGAATGCTTTTAATCTCATTTTAATAGTGTTTTGTTAAATTGGAAACTAGGGCCAAAACTCCATGTGCGTCAACTTATTTATGGCAACTAATATTTTTATTGGATCCCTCTCGTCGAGAGGTGTAGGATTGATCTAAAGATCATCCGATTCCGATAAGTATTTATGGAGATATGAATTTATTTTGACGTTGTAATTATTATCAAGCCGACCTGTGACTTATGTAGGCTCAAGAAGCCCAAACGTCATGTCTATTCATCCTTACGTTTTAGTATAAATTGGCAAGGACTTGAAGTCATTTCACACACATATTCTTGAGGTGATCTCCTCTCCATGTCTTGGGTTTTTGGAGAAGGAGAGAACAGAGAATACGCTGGCCTAGTTGATGCCCTAGCTCACACTCAGATGATGCCCTAAATTACAGTATGATGAATTTCTATACGTTGTTTAGGAAGTGAAACCCTATGCCGTAGGTGGAAACATATATGCTGTCATACACAACAACTTCATGATAAGGATTATACGCATGCTTGGAGACATGTATACACTGTTATGTATCTTTGTAATATGCAGGCCCTAATATGCATAGCCACTATCATGTATCACTGTAATTCACAAGCACTAGATACGCTGGTCACTGATGACACTTATACACAGAATCATACACACTATACATACATGCTATCATGGCATATATATACATATCATTATATACGCTGGAATATACACTGGGAAAATACACAGGCATAGAACACCGTCTATGATGACTCAGTCCTAGCTGCAGGACATAATGAAGAATCAGTGACGCTGAGCATTTCATGGTTATATATATATATATATATATATATATATATATATATATATATATATATATGCTGGTAATATGTCGCACACTGCGCAGTTAGGCTAGAACCGAAATGAAAGAGGTGCAGCACGTCGGGCAGTCACGCTTGAGCCGCAGTGATGAAGAAGTGTCACATGCTGGGTAGTCACGCTGGAGCCACAGTGATGAAGAGGTGCCGCAATACAACGTAGTCTACACGCTGTTCATGATCAGGATTCAACACAGTCAATGAAGACTCCTTCATCACAGCAATAGCTACATATACGCAGGCTACGATATATGAATATATATATGCACAGTATTCTTGGATATATATACACGCAGGTGGAAATATATAAATTGTCATACGCAGCAAATGTATGTGGTTGATAGAATGGATATATATAATCACAGGTGGAAACATATAAATTGTCATATGTAACAACTTCACGATACGCTGTTATAGGAGGAGACCTGTTAACGCAGAAAGAACCAGTTTAAGAAGTCCGCCGAATAGGATCTATAGCCTAGTTGCTTTGCTAGGCTGCAAGCCACAGCAAGCAGCTAAGGCTGATATCAACAAAATAAAATTGATACAGCATGATGAAGCAACGAGATGGCAGAGGCAACAGCATGATGGGTAGCACTAGGAGATCATGTGCATGGGCAGTACCATGATACATGGAGCAGAGGCAGCATCATGATGATGATGCACATTATTTTGAGCAGCATGATGATGGATAAGATCATGGACATGGGCAACATGATGATAATCATGATTAGTGCAGTATGCAGTGGTGTAGCTAGAGGACTAGATGCAACACGATGATAGGTGAAGGAGTCACCTTGGAGAATCAGTTGACGCATAATGTCTTCAGCTGATCTCATCATTATAGGAGATGATCTATGCTCATATCTAGATAAGTCAAAGTGTTGAATTCGGTTGTAAATGTACTATCTCTCTCTCTCTCTCTCTCTTTCTCTGCTAATCTTTGAAGATAAAAGAAGATTTGATCAAAGGGTTTCCCCACACATTGTGGGGTTTGTCCCTGGCTCGTGCCACATCTTGTGTCCTCTTGTCTTCTGCGATTTATATTTATGTTCTATCTGCAGTTTACTTTATGCTGATGTGATTGCTAAGATGGAAAAGAAATTAAATAAATTGCTCTAGCATAGAACATACCCAAATCTTAACATGGTATCAGAGCTGAGGTGAAGACAATGCCCAAGCAAGAGTGAAAGAGAAATCACCAAATATAGTTGCGACAAGACAAAAGGATCAATGGGTTCTTCACAATTCACTTAGGGTGAAGTCGAAGTAGAGCATATTATCAAAATGGTGCAGCAGAACCTCTGATGGCATACCTAAAGATGACTTCATTGGGAAGTTCGGATCTAAGGGTTGAAGGAAAGGCAGATGTCTTGGTTATGAGTTCGGCCCTTATGCGAAGGAGTGTCTGAATGATAGAGGTGCAGGTCATCAAAGACATGGCCGACTCTTCAAGGAAGCAAGGAACCCCAGGTAAGAAGAATCAAATATTGTTTCTGATAAAGAAGTGTTATCTTGTATTAGCCCTCTCCTTCAGATTCTCTGGGAATCTAGCATATTGATTGTAGTGCTTCAAGGAACTTCATCAGGTAGAAGGGTGCACTCTCTAATTTGGTAGAGATGCAAACAATCGTGGGATTACACTCGGAGCCGATGCCACCTATCCCGAAAAGGGAATGGAAGTCAAAGGTTTATGGTGGCATTCGTCCATGGAAAGGTACGTGTTTGAAAATAGAATTTTCTAAAGATGCTTTTGAGTTCAGGGTTGTATTGAGTTACAGGAAGTCCACGAGTAGGACCATGTCCATTGACACATAGCACCGGAGGTTTGTGAGTTATATGGTGATAGGGAAGCCTGAATTCAAAAGGAGCATGAAAGTACATGTCTGAGATGTACCGAAAGAAAAATATTAAAAGGGGACCATTCCCCTCATGTAGTTAGTCCACAGGTTTGAAACAACCCGTGGAGCTTGAGATTCATAAATGGGAATCCCATATATACAGGTGGAAGAAAGCCCTCTATGGCTTGAAGCAAATCACCCCAGGCATAGTATGAGAGGACCGATAGCTGTTTGATGAAGCTGAGATTCACTAAGGAGTGAAACCGATCCAAACCATTATCCGAAGGTTGTGGATGATAGACCTCTCATACCAGCACCTTATGCGAACAAACTATTTTTGACAGTGGTAGACCCTCTCATTTGCAGAAGTAATAGGGAGTTGGATTCCAGACATATGTTTTGCAGTTAGCATAGGGAGCTCATATTTGGTTGAGCCTCAATGGATTGGTGCCAAGAATCTTCTAAGATGTCTTAAGGGTACAATCTCTCATGGATTGAGATACACTGCTGGAAATATGAAACTGCATGATTACTCAAATACTGATTGGACAAGCAATATGGAGGATCATTGAAGCACTTCTTAGTGTTGTTCCTCTTTGGATTCTGCTTCTAAGCAGGAAGCAGAAGTCGGTTGTTATAAGCATCGTCAAGATCGGATACATATCTATGAGTATGAACTTGTATGAAGTTGTAGGGTTGGGGTAGCTCTTCAGTGAGCTGTTTGTACACATGATGAATACCACTGAGATTCTTTGTAACAACCAAAGGTGGGATTCGATTATTGAGGAATCTCGTATTCGACAATTGCTCTAGTAGATGGACATCAAATACTACCTTATCTAGTATACGGTAAGTCGATGAGCAAGGAGACTCCATCGCACTGTGATGATGTACAAGTCACTAAAGCCCCAAGGGAAAGATCAAATCAATGATTTTCCCAAACAACTTGGAGTCGTCAAGAGACCCTTGTACAAGGGTCCTGCATATTTCATACATTGAGCTCCGGGAGCTCTGGGGCTTGCAGTCCTTACTGGAGAAACGTACGACCAAAGGGTGACTCACCCTCCCTTGGTGGTGCGCACTGGGACAAGATGATTCACTTTCTTGTGAGACAAGATGATTCGCTCTCTTCTGGAACAGGATGATTCGCTCTCCTCTATAGCAGGATGATTAGTTCTCCTGTGAGGCCTGGATTGATGTTTTCTCCATGACGATCATAGCAGGATTGATGTGTTCTCTTCTGAGGCCTGGATTGATGTGTTCTCCATGGCGATTGTAGCATGATTGATGTGTTCTCCTGTGAGGCCTGGATTGATGTGTTCTCCTATGAGACCTGGATTGATGTGTTCTCCATGGCGATTGTAATAGGATTACTGTGTTCTCCTGTGAGGATAGGATTGATTAAGTTCTCCTGTTGAGGCATCCTACCCATGCAGTCTGGGACTCATGGGAAGTACCTCTCATCTGATCAATGAGCAGGGAAATGAAGTTAGGGACCATAGTAGTACCGATGGATGCATTGTTGTATCTACCATACTCCCTACACTAGGATGACCTCCATTGATCTGGGATCAATGATACTGGTCTAGGAACAGTGGTAGCAGTTATACCATACTATAACGCTAACTTCGGGTCGGTTGAGACTGGTTTGGGACTAGTGGTACATAATTTGAGACTGACTTCGTGTCAGTGCGGTACTAGTCTAGGACTAGTGAGAGTGGTACATACTATGACGTTGACTTCGGGTCGGCTGAGACTGGTCTGGGACTAGTTGTACACTCTCTAAGACTAAGATACTGGTCTAGGACCAGTGGTAGGAGTTGTACCATACTATGATGTTGACTTTGGGTCAGTTGAGACTGGTCTGGGACCAGTGTTACATACTCTGAGATTGACTTTGTGTCAGTGCAATACAAGTCTGGGACTAGTGAGAGTGGTACATACTATGACGCTGACTTCGGGTCGGCTGAGACTAGTCTGGGACCAGTGGTACACTCTCTGAGACTGTGATACTGGTCTGGGACCAGCGGTAGGAGTGGTACACACTATGATGATAACTTTGGGTCGGTTGAGACTGGTCTGGGACTAGTCTGGGACTAGTGGTACGCACTCTGAGACTAACTTCGGGTCAATGGAGAATGGTATGAGACATTCTCGATCAATTCTTCTTCTTCATAGTTCAACAGAGCAGAGTAGAGCCAACAGAGTTGAGCTGAGTTGAGCAAAGCTAGTTGAGACAGCAGAGTTGAGCAGAGCAGAGCCAGCAGAGTTGGGCAGAGCAGTTCAGGGCACTGATGGCAGAGATAGTACATTCGGACTTATGGATCAGTAGATGGAGTTCTCCCTAGTTGAGAGGGAGTGTTAAATTGGTAACTAGGGCAAAAATTCCATGTGGGTCAGCTTATTTATGGCAACTGATATTTTTATTGGATCCCTCTCATCGAGAGGTGTAGGATTGATCTAAAGATCATCGATTCCGATAAGTATTTATGGAGATATGAATTTATTTTGATGTTGTAATTATTATCAAGCCGACCTGTGAATTATGTAGGCTCAAGAAGCCCAAACGTCATGTCTACTCATCGTTACGTTTTAGTATAAATTGGCAAGGACTTAAAGTCATTTCACACACATATTCTTGAGGTGATCTCCTCTCCACGTCTTGGGTTTTTGAAGGAGAGAACAGAGAATACGCTGGCCTAGTTGATGCCCTAGCTCACACTCAGATGATGCCCTAAATTACAGTATGATGAATTTCTATACGTTGTTCAGGAAGTGAAACCCTATGCCGCAGGTGGAAACATATATGCTGTCATACGCAACGACTTCATGATAAGGATTATACGCAGACTTGGAGACATGTATACGCTGTTATGTATCTCTGTAATACGCATAGCAGCTGTCATGTATCACTGTAATTCGCAGGCACTAGATACGCTGGTCACTGATGACGCTTATACGCAGAATCATACATGCTTTACATACATGCTATCATTGCATATATATACATATCATTATATACGCAAGAATATACGCTGGGTTAATACACAGGCATAGAACACCATCTATGATGACTTGGACCTAGCCGCAGGACATAATGAAGAATCAGTCACGCTGGACATATTCATGGTTTTATATATATATATATATATATATATGCTGGTAATATGTCGCACACTGGGTAGTCAGGCTAGAGCCACAGTGATGAAGAGGTGCAGCACGTTGGGCGGTCACACTTGAGCCGTAGTGCTAAAGAAGTGTCACATGCTGGGCAGTGATGCTGGAGCCACGGTGATGAAGAGGTGTCGCAGTACAACGCAATCTACACACTATGCATGATCAGGATTCAACGCAGTCAACGAAGACTCCTTCATCACAACAATAGCAACATATACATAGGCTATGATATATGAATATATATACGCATAGTATTCTTGGATATATATAAAAACAGGTGGAAATATGTAAATTGTCATACGTAGCAAATGTATGTGGTTGATAGAATGGATATATATGCTCGCAGGTGGAAACATATAAATTGTCATATGCAACAACTTCATGATAAAGCGTCTAATAGCTGTCATGGTAACAACATGATACATTGGTTCATGGAGAAACCCTATACTCTATTATAGGAGGAGACCTGTTAATGCAGAAAGAACTAGTTTAAGAAGTCTGCCGAATAGGATCTATAGCCTAGTTGCTTTGCTAGGCTGCAAGCCATAGCAAGCAGCTAAGGCTGATATCAACAAAAGAAAATTGATACAGCATGATGAAGCAACGAGAAGGCAGAGGCAGCAGCATGATGGGCAGCACTATGAGATCATGTGCATGGGCAGCACCATGATACATGGAGCAGAGGCAGCAGCATGATGATGATGCACATTATTTTGAGCAGCATGATGATGGATAAGATCATGGACATGGGCAGCATGATGATAATCATGATTAGCGCAGCATGGTGCAGTATGCAGTGGTGCAGCTAGAGGACCAGATGCAACACGATGATAGGTGAATGAGTCACCTTGGAGAATTAGTTGAAGCAGAATGTCTTCAACTAATCTCATCGTTATAGGAGATGATCTATGCTCAGATCTAGATAAGTCAAAGTGTTGACTTTTGTTGTAAATGTACTATCTCTCTCTCTCTCTTTCTATGTTGAACTTTGAAGATAAAAGAAGATTTGATCAAAGGGTTTCCCCACACATTGTGGGGTTTGTCCCTAGCTTGTGCCACATCTTGTGTCCTCTTGTCTTGTCTTGTCTTCTGTGATTTATATTTATGTTATATCTGCAGTTTATTTTATGTTGATGTGATTGCTAATATGGAAAAGAAATTAAATAAATTGCTCTAGCATAGAACGTACCCAAATCTTAACATGTTTTAATTTTGTTTTGGTTTCTTTTGTTAATTGTCTAGTTTTTTTTTTTATTCTAGTTTGTTTTTAATTTTTCTTTTATATTTTTAGTTTGTTAATGGTTTTTTAATCTTTGTATTTTTATCTACTTAATTTTATAGTTAAAAAACAAAAAACAAAAAACTTTTTTTTTCCATTTTTTTTGTTGTTGTTTACGAGAACATTTTTATTTTTTTTACATTTTTTATGTTTTTTTTTTTTAATATGTTTTTGTTATTTATTTCTTTATATTTTTTTATTTTTTTTTTAGTTTTTTAATTCTTATCTTTTATAGGTTAATTTTGTTTTTTTTAACATTTTTATGATTGATTTTTTTTTTGGTTAATTTTTTTTGTTTTTTATTTTATTTTTATGTTTGATTTTTTTTGTCTTTTTTATATATTTGATTTTTATTTTTTTTAAATATATATTTTTATTTATATTTTGTTGTATTTTTTTAACTTTTTTGTTTTTTGTTTTTTTTTCATTGTTTTAATTTTTGTTTTTATTTTTAATTTTATGTTTTCATTATTCTTTTGAAATTTTAATGTTTTTCAGAGTCATGATAAAATCTTTTATGCCATTATTTCAAAATTTTGAAAATTTATCCTGAAAAAAAAAACAGACGTTATTTCATCAACACATGTTGAAAATTTACCCTAGAAAAAAAAATTGTTATTCCAGCATCAACACTTTTCGTTTTCAAGGTGTTTTTTGCACAATTTTTGCACAAAAAATTGATTTTCACTACCATTTTTAAATTACCCTAGAAAAAAAGTGTTATTCCAGCATAAACACTTTCCATTTTTAGCGTTGTTTTTCATGTTGTTTTGGGGTTTTTATGCTAGAGTTCCTGTTTCAAAGTTTGCATTGTTATATACATAGGCATAATACAAGTATACAATATCAATTCATATCCATAAGATACTGGCCTCATATGTTTGTCATGACTACTCTTCCCACTTGATTCCTCATGAACCAGGAATCTCTTCATGTCATTCACTTGCTTAGGAAATCATTCCTTCACAAGAACAATCCCTGACAACTCTGTCAGATAGTGAGAACATATATACATACATATATAATCATTAGTATAAAACAATCATGGTCCTGTTAGACAACGACATACGTAGAAACTTATATATACATATAAATGTTAACGTTAATAATCATGATCTATGACGACCTTGTCAAATACGACATAGATACAGACCGACATGTATATATATAAACATTAGCATAATCATGATCATAACATAATTACTAGATATCAAGGTCAAGGTTAAGATAACTTCCTTTATTTATGCACAACATGCATGACGTTGAGAACAATGGTTCCCAGCATAGCTAGGGAATCCAACACGTCAGATCCCTTTACTTTACCTTTTCTGGTTACCTTTCTCATGTTTGTACTGCCACTGTCCATTTACCGCCATGGACCCAACCAGTCTAATCAAATTTCTTAGTCTTACCTTTCCTTGTGCTTACTCATGCACTAAGCTTCATATGTATCTCACATTACCTATTGGGTACCATACGACTCTCCCCAAGCTCCACTAACTTTCCTCTTTCCTAACCAATTCCCAAGACTCAAAACATAAAAGGAAACCCAATAAACAAGCAAGAAGAAGATCATGAAAACCAATAACAAGAATACGACACCACAACAAAGTGTCATAGCTACGCAAAAGACATCAAAAATCACAAATCAAACGCAACAATCGCAAAATACCAAAAGAAAAAGACTAAAAATAGACACCATCACTCAATCCCCATGGTTCCCAATGCTTCCAAAGGAAATCCCAACCTAAGCCTTCCTCAATATTCATGGCAATCTCTCTTTCCATGCAACTCCCTGCATTATACTACCATAAACACATAATGTCAATGCATAAATGAACATAACAATACATTAGTTACCTTATCTTGTGATGCCAAGCTTGCTACCTTGCAACTGAGCAAATCCATGCCATCTCTCAATGGACTCCAATTATCTTGACAGATCCACCTATAACTAGAGACTAGCTACTAGACCTGTCAAGTACATGTTCATGAATCTAGCACATATCGACATAATGTCACCAAAATCAAGGTTAAGAGGCTCCTTGTATGAAAAGCACTTATTTATTTGTAATTAGGGTTTCCAAACCTAGCCAAAGAAATTATTGCCCAATTCCTTTCTTTTATTATTTTCCTTGCTACAATCGAGGCTTACTATGTATTGCTGCATCACCCAACTGTTAGTTATATAAACATATCAACTATTACCTTGTCAAGCTAATACCAAGCATGTTTCCTGCAACTCCTCACACATGTCAACCACATGTTCCACATACCAAGATAATCATATCTATCAATTCGAAATCAACCTTTACGATGACTAACAATCATGTCATAATCCATAGTCAACTCATAGTCATCAGTCATAATACATAATGCTACAACTATCACCTATCATACTCAAGTACATGTCAACTATCTCAACTCATATGTATTAGCACAATCATCTTAAAACAAGATCATTTGAACACATACTCATATTATGAAATTCATGAAACATTCAATGTACTTGCAACATACCATGTTAAATAAATCAACTAGATGACATAATGAAAAAATCAAGCACCAAATTTACAACATAAGAAAACTCGTACCTTACTGTGTCTCAGTGGAGGCTATCTTGTCTACATAATCAATCTAGTTAGCACGATATAACTTCACACCATATCAACTCAAACATAAATAAGATCATGATATCCAAAATAGTTACTTGCTAACATGTTTATATCATAACTCATACACAATTATCATTCACACATATGCAAAGTCAATATAGATTAGTACAACATCATATCACAAATATGTCGGCTCATTCCTGAATATCGTAACCATAACCATCTACATAGGCCAATACAATTTTGCGTAATACATATAACGTCAAGGTATAAATTTTATAACCCTAATCATTAATCTAACTATCATTCTCATCAAAAAAAAATAACCTAATCGTCAAGCTAACTGTCATATAACAACAACAAGTTAACCTATAACATACTCATTAGCAACATATAACATAATCATCATGTTATCTAATATAAAACAACAATACCAATGTATACAACTAAAAGTTACTATCATTCTTGACTAGCCGACACATGTGCATATAACTACACTAATCAACTAACATCTATCATGAATGTATGCCTAACATCAAAAGACATGTATATAACCCTAATGTATATAAACATAATGCATATAACAATCATTGACCTACATACCTGCTTGCCAAACATACAATACCTACATGATGATCTTCTCTTAGCCCAAATTCCAATCCTGCAACCTCATTATGATGTTATGCATCGCCTACTCTATCTTAGCCAACACATTAGCATCATAACATACCAATATCACCCTGATGACCTAAATTGCATACCATGAATTCACAAGGCATGTTGGACCTACTATTCATGCATAACTATAACCAAGACCATACATGCATGACAACAACCATTACTCCCTTGTACACATTGCCTCATGGAAATATTAACCTGCATAAGTAATGCATAATCAACTACACATAAGCATAACCGCATGTAGTCGATCATAAGCGATCAAGTCTTGTAATCAACCTACAAGACTGATGCATGTATCAAATAACCAAGAATTCAACCCAACATACAACGATGTAATCAAGCTACATATTCTCATGTGACTAGTCATATACTCCTGATGATGCATTCAATAAAATCAACATCAAGTTGGTCATGATAACCTTACTACCATCATGACCAACATTATGTAATGCAACAAGCACACAAACTGTAAGTGTAAGAGACACACATGCAACTGACATTCATTCATGACCAACACTTCCACCCAAGGAGAGCACAATCACGCTCTGGTACCACTATGTGGTATACGTTATGACCCAAAGAAAGTGAAACCCACTCTGGTACCAATCTGTGGTATCAGATATGACCCAAAGAGAGCGCAACTCACTCTGATACCAATCTTTAACATCCCCTCACATGTCTACCCAAAGTAACCATGCCAAGCGGGGTAAACATGAGGAGAGATAATAATACAACTAGATTTGACCTCCTATGTCACCTTAAGGACGTGGAATTGAGGGAACATCACATAAAATCATCCAACATCATCAACAAACCTTGAACGAGACAAGTCAGCCACTCAGACAACCTATCCCTGGGCCCCAATGCCATTTTGCAGCTCTTAGGTCTGAATCATTTTCATGCTATGGGTAAGGGAGAAACCAACAACCTAAATTCGTTCTCACATGCCTGCCCACCAACAAATGTTGTCAAGGATTGCCAGTTTTGTGCCAACAACCCTAAGATTTAAGCCACTTTTTTAGCCCAAGATCCTAGCCTCTACCCAAAACTTGTTGTAACTTTCAGAAATCATTAAAAGGATGATAACCATGATAATCAATCAAAAATCACCCTCAGAACTACACCTGAGCATCCCCAACTGGGACTGAAATTATGTCAAACACTTGGCATCAATGCAACCTACAAGCCTAGGACACAAGACAGAGCATAAACATCTGAAACAACTTATTAAACATAACTAGAAGGATCACCTCCTTCTCCATTGAAATACTACATCATCAATTAGTTCTTGCATCGATCCATTTAACAGTTCCCAGTAAATATATGAAATAATGATGACATAGACCAGTCGTTCAACCATGCTTATAACCAACATAAAACCATATCAATATCAAAGATATGAAAACCATTAAATCCACATATAAACCAGTGAAAAAGTAAGAGAACTTATATTTTATTAGTCATAGGAAAACCTGACGAGGTTCGAGACTTCTGCATACCACCTGACCATAGACATCGTTGTACCAAATCTCTCTTTCAGCTAGTCAGTCCCGTGTCATATTCCAAACACTAATGTGGGATATCTTAGAAGAACCAATCCAAGAACAACCATGAGAATCGGGATATTAAACCACCTCCACCCTCATGAAAATGTGATCACACCAAAATCCATGCTCTGATCACAACCAAACCAAAATTGGAAGGCCATCCGAAATCCATCACTGTCCTTGATGAATTTTCCATATCCCTATCTCTCAGGATTTACCACAATCCAAATATGATCACTAGGCCCTAAACTAAGACCAGTCTCTCAGGCTTTACCACAATCCAAACCCATATCACTAGGCCCTAAATTGAGACTTGTCCCTTAGGATTTACCGTGTATCCCGCCAAAATCAATTAAGGGATTACGAGGCCTTTGGGAATGGAAATTGAGACCACCTCTGCCCCAGATTCTGAAATCCATCCTTCCAACCAAAGCTCAAAAACCAAAATAAACATCCTAACACCATCACATCAAGAGAAAGGAAAGGCTAGGCTGAAAATTACTGTCACAACTTGGCAAAATCATGCCATCGATAGCAAGAGAACCATACACCCACATGTAAAGTCATGCATGTCCAAAACATCTAGGAAACTACACATGCAAAATGTTACCTGCAAGTATTCCTGCTAAATCTACCTAATCCTGCTTTCCTTTCCTTGATCCTTGATTTCCTTCCTCTCCCTTTTCTTTCTTTTCCTTCCTGGGTCTGAAGTTAGAGTGCTCCAAGAAAACTCTAAGTTACCAAGAGGGAGAGAGAGAGAGAGAAAGAATAGGGGAGAGCTACAAACATGCACTGACCAAGCCTAACACTAACTAAGAAACTTTCCAATTGATCCTTAGAAGCCATTTTATGAATGAGGCCTCTAATTTCTTCAATTTCCATTATTTTCCTTCAATTTGCTGCTCACATGCAACATGTGACCTTTGACCTTACTTTTCTCCTAATTTCCTTTGTTTTCATAAATAAATGTGTTAGAAATTCCTTTTTGCCTTTTAATGCCTTAGACTTTTCCAATTTTCATTAGCCAAAACACACATCCAGTTATGCCCACTAAGATATCTTTACACAACATTCAACTTGCAATATGTGTCCCTTACTCGTATTTTTTCCTTTATCTACATTATTACATAGAATTTTCACCAAGGTTGTTATACATATATGGTGGTAAACTATGTTAATAGTCCTTATAACCCACCTTTTTCAATATTTCAAAGGGGCCATATCTCGAAGCCTATATTTTCTTACTAGGCCCCTCTAACCTCTCCTTGTTCCACTATAGCCATACTTTGTCTCGCACCTTTAATATTTCTTTTTTCTAACCTGATCATTCCTAGCCTTATACTTCTCATGCAACTTCTACAATGTTTCTTGTACTTGTAGATGGATTTTCCTGATCCTCTCTATCAATTTTTCTACCCTCAAAGCATATCCTCTAAGATTTTCCCTCATTCCTCCTTGCTGCCCATATGTAATATCCAAAGGTGAAGGTGGAAAATATCCAAAACAAGTTTCAAATTGGGGCTTTCCTATATAAGGGTGGACTTCTCTGTATTAATAATGTTGTATATATACCATATTTTCATCCCAAGTCTTGGAATGCTTCTGGTTGTGTCCCCTAAGGAGCTACACCAAATTAATATCGACTACTTATGTTTGTTCATCTGTCTGTGGATATATTGTTGTACATATCTTCAACTTGATGTCCATATTATCCCACAATGTATTCCAAAATGCACTAAGAAATCTTATATCCCTGTATGAAATGATCCTCCTTGGTATCCCAAAGTGCACCTAGACCCATCCAAAGAACAATTTTGCTACTTCATTCCCACTAATGGTCTTTTTATAGGGCAACATAATGCACATCTTACTAAACCTAACATCTACAATCAACAAGTTGTTATATACTTTCTCGGTTATTGGTAAACCTTCCACAAAGTCCATGGAAATGTTTTCCCAAGGAATGTAGGTATAGGTAAGGGATGGTATAGACCCTATTTCTTATTGCTATGATTGTTCATACAAAAAATAATTAATCCTGTTATGAACCTAGATACTGTGTTTTGCATCTTGGGCCAATAAATGTACATCTACAAGTTAGTGACAGTATTCCCTACACTAATGTTCTCGGCAACGTTGGAGGTGTGAACCTCTCTGATCAACTAGAATCGTTCACATTTAGGAACACATATCTTATCCATCCTCTAGAGTAACCCATCATGTAGAGTAACCCATCCTGGAGATGGTAGTCAATGATGTTTTCATCATCATGCGCATGAATCTGACTCTACAACTACGGATACACGTCCTTGAAATCCTCATCGTCTAAATATGCCTCTCTGTATGCATCATGTGTGAATGGATGCATGTGAAGAAGAGTCTCCAAAGCTATGATATTTGATGTGGATCACCTTGAAAGGATGTTGGCCTACTTGTTTGTACTTCCTTTCTTATACTTGATCACCAAATGAGACTGCTGTAAAAAAGCCATCCACTTGTAATGCCTAGTCTAGTCTATTTTACTTTGGGCCTACAAGTACCGTAATGGTTGGTGATCTATGTGGATCACTGTCTCCTTTCCCATCAAATAGTTCTTCCAATTCTTGAAAACTTCCACCATGGCAGTTCCATGTCATACGTAGGGTAGTTAAGAATTACCTGATGAAATACTTCAGAATGATAACATACATGCCTTCCTCCTTGCGCCAAGGAAACTCCCATAGCATGCCCATTCACATTTGTCTCCACTTCCAAAAATCATTGTAGTTTTGGTAATTTTAAAATTTGTGCCTAAATGATCTTCTTCTTTATCTCCTTGAAAGACTTCTGCTAGCCTTTTTCCCACTAGAAACTCTTTCCACATGTTGTTATGGTCTGGAGCGGTGCTGCTACCATTGAAAAATGAGACTATGAATTTCCTCAAGTATTTTGCTACCCCAACAAGATTCTTGATCTTAGCAACATTAGTAGGAACTAGCTATTTCATGATGACATCCATCTTTGAAGGATCTATCTTCAGCACTCGTCCACTATTCACATACCCCATATACACCAAAGGTTGATAAAAAAACTCACACTTCTTGAGATTTTCTAGAAATTAGTGCTTCTTCAATGTTTCCAACACCCACATGAAAAAAGAAATGTGCTCTTCCTAGGTAATAATATATATCAGTATATTATCCAAAGACAATAACAAATGAATCTATAAAATGTCATAGTGCATCATTCATTAATCTCATAAACAAAGTTGTAGCATTACATAGGCCAAATGGGATGACTAACCACTCATACAAACCTTTCCTAATTTTGAAGGTGATCTTCCATATATCTTCTTCTTTGGCCTCAACCTAGTGATATCCAAACTTCAAGTCCATCTTGCTAAAGTATTTTTCTTGCCACAACGGATCCAATAGATTACTTATCTTAGGAAGGGGGCATCTATTCTTGAGCATGCTTTTGTTTAATTCCCTATAATCTATACACATCCACCAAGTCCCGTCCTTCTTTGGAACAATAATGATGGGTGACCCACATGGTGATGTACACAGTTGAATGACACATGTTCTAGTAGCTATTGTAGCTCTTTCTTCACCTCACTTACTTCTATAAAAGACTATATGTACAACCCAATATTTGCAAATGGGGAGTCTGGAAATAGTTGTATCTCTTGTTCCACTTCTCTCTTAGGTGGTAACCCTTTAGGATCTCAGAACAAATGCATATATTACTATAACAAATCATCCAATTTTTGTTTGCATTTCTTAGTACACCCCTCCAGGGATGCCTTGCCTCTTATTGACTCCTCCATACACTTAAGTTCTCTTAAAAAATAAAACATACTTCTTCTAGGAACTAATCAATTTCTTGGTTTTCTTGGAACTTACCAATGAACATTTTAACTTGCCTTTGTGCCTATTGATGAAGAATGATTTTCCATGCTTGATGGGTCGATACTAGTTAGGTCTCCTCATGAATATTAGAACTCCCATGTGCATGTATGGACTCAAAAACATGAATCCACATATATCAAGGGGAACTAGATCTAATCTACTTCATCAATAAAATTAGCACTGATAGAAAATATAATTGTTCACTAGTTTAATACCTTCAACACTACATCCTTATTTACCCATCTCGGAGGATATGTGTTTGGATGATCACAAAATTCCAACCCCAACTTCTTGATCATCTTTGTTGCACTTAGATTGACATATGATGGTAATTCAAAAGGAGCCTCAATCATTGTATTCTTGACCTATATCTTTATATCAAAGAGTTTGGTCATTTATTTTTCTTCTTGTTACTAAAGGCTACACAAATTCACATTCTTCTACACTGACATATAGACGATCTTCTCATCGACATACAAGCTAATTTCAACTTTTTTACTCGAATCAATGGCCATGCAATTCTTCTTTGCATTATCAGTCTTCTTGTTCCTCAACTTTAGCTCTAGATGTAACCTCCAATACTTCTTCCTTATATGGCCATCATTGTTCTAGTGGTTGCTAGGATCTTTTCATTGGTGTTTTTTGGTTGTCATATTTTTATATTTTCCCCCATTTTGATTCTTCTTTCCCTCCTTAGAAGCATGTTATTTATCCTTCTACTTCAATCCACTTGATTCTGCTCTCTTCGGGTCTCTGCTCTCTAGGTATTGTGCCTAAACAGAGGCCTCGTCCACTGATTTGGGCTTGAACAACATCATTTTCTCACACAGATGGAGGTGTAGAGACCCCAAAAACTTGAGGATTACATCTAGGTTATTTGGATTGGTACCCAACATTATAGCTATATTTATGAACTCTGTAGCGTACTCCTGCACACTTTGGCCTGACTTTTACCTGAAGTACTACCACCAGATCCACTAGTCCTCTGCATACCCAATGGAACAAAAAAAATGAATTAATGAGGGTTTCTAAGTCCTCCCACTTAGTCACTATAGGTACTCCCTCAAACCTCAAGGTTGCTTTGTGGATTCCCCACCAATTCTTTGCATGGCCCTCGAATTTAAATTGTTCATATGATATATTTTGTCCTTCGTCAATTTCATCGATGCTCAAATAAAATTTCATTTGTTACAAATAGTGATTTAGCTTTAGAGCATCAATCTTGTTGTGTTATGACTTTATATCAACTTTTTATTCCATTTTTAGTAGGTACTATGATTGATCACTACACTCAAATTGGGTTTATCTTTTCCAAATTCCTTCTTTGATTGGTTATCCATTTCTTCCTTCCTTCCCAATCCCCCTTCTGATTCGTCCTCTTCATTTGAACCCCCATCTTCTCCAAATATCCCTAGCTTATTTATTAGGGCCACCATGAGGAGGTTTATATTGCTATTTATATCTATGAATTGTTCCTACATCTACGAAAATCTCACCTATATAGGATCACTAAGGTCATTTACAGATTCATCGTCCATGATTAGGGTTTTACAATTTTTGTTACTAACGATCTAGATTCCCTGTAAATCTCACAGAAATACCCAAAGAAACCTAATATCATACCAATATAACCCGAAAACTACCATGGATATTCCACTGGATATTTTTTCATAAAGGATCTAATAATATTATATTAAAAACTTGAAATTCTACACTATTACAGTTTTATTAAATTTCTGGATCTGTAGATTTTACTTTAATTAGTGCATGCATGTGAATGGATATTATGAATGTAATAGGGAATGATAAAATAAAACCTTGCACACACATATAAGACACAAAATTTTGTAGGAAACCCTTTCGAGAGAAAAGCCAATTAGAAGGTGAGGTTTCTCCACTCTCTTTCTCTATCCGAAAATATGGTTTCAAGTACAAAGAAGTATGGCATGTGGCTCGTGGGTTAATACCATGCACAAATCCTCTTTATATGATCTACCTCCTATCCATATTGTTTATTTTTTCTCAGCTATGGAACAAATGAACTCGAAACAATGGAATACCTCTTCCTCCTAGTGGCTCGGTTATAACACAGTCTGATAACTTACTAGTGGAAACGTTTGACTACCTCAACTCTTAACCAAAGTTACAATATAGACTTTTATAGTGTTTTCTACAACACAGTCACATGGATATCCCCATTTCCATGAATAATAGGGGCTTACGTGGCATCCTCTTCAACCATGGTGGTGAAAACAGGTAGGTCAACTTTTGAGTGGCATAACTTTTGCCTATGGACTTCGATTGGTGTTCTCCTAATGTCGTTGGAAACATTTATGTGTTTATAATAACATGAAAATGTGTTATGTGAAAGTGGCGAAGCTTTACCCCCAAAAAATGTCATTTTATGCCTCAAAATTTCTTCTAGAGGGTTTCAAACCTCGTTTTTCCAAACTGGGTCACGTCAGTAAAAATGGTCCTGCGAGCCTATTCCTCAACTATTTCCATTCTAAATGAGTCACGATGGATGAAAAAAATACAATGATACAATCTAAATCACAAGCACATCAAGGATATAAACTAAAGTAAAGAAATGTAAATTAAATCAAAGGAATAAGTATTTCATGATTTGTTTCCACATAGTCACATAGTCTTCCCAAAATAAATGAAGCAGTGAGAATAAATGAACTTGGTAAAATGAAGTGAGGAGGGGGAAGATGTGACACTTTTTTTGTGAAATATAACCATAATCCAACTAGTGACCTATTGTATGTGAACCTTAGTAGAAGAGATCATATGGTGTTTGAGGGTAACTAATCTTCATCAATATATTCAAGTATTAATAACAACAATGATAGCAATCCTCCATTGTGGATAAGCATGGGGACCTTCTTACACACAAGATTTGATGGAACCAGATTTGTCTTGTGGGGTCTTAAGCCTTCCTTCACTACCTCAAACTTTATTCCCTTCTCCCTTAGAGTGAGGATGAAAATATTTACAAAAGGACTCACACATAATGGCTTGATATCTTCCAGTTCTAGTTCCATATTCCCCTCTAACCTCCTTTTCTTCCCATTCTATATCCACACATATGCAAATAAACATGTGTAGTGATTTCCCTTTTTCCAAGTTAAAAATTCTTCTTTTATGCATTTTTTATATTTATCCAAGAAATTTGATTTGTTTAATGAAATTAGATTATATGTGATTTTATCTTTAGTGGAGTGATTTGAATGAGAAAAAATGTATGTAAATGAAAACCATTTAAATGAATTAGCAGAGAATTGTTTCTTAGCCAATACAAGTGATATTGGAGTGTCTTTAAACATTCTCTCTCTCTCTCTCTCTCTCTCTCTCTCTCTCTCTCTCTCTCTCTCTCTCTCTCTCTCTCACACACACACACACACACACACACACACACACACTCAAAGAGAGATAACTTACAAAGTTTAAAATACATATTTTGTTAATGTATAGACATCATTGAAAGTGGATTACCTTAAACTAGATTATACTCTTAAGGAAAGATACATTATTACTTAAGAACCTTCCCCTTGATGAAAATAATTTTGTGCTCAAGGAAGAGTTTGCCAACTTTTTCTTGGGTTACCCTTACTAAGAATACTATGCTAAAATCAAGGAAAGAAATCACTGGAGGAAATAACACTAATTGAGAATCTATGTGTTGAGGAGGTAACCATCCAAATCTAGAAAAAATACCCCAAATATGTTGGATATTTTACATGTTAATGAGTAATTCAACTAATACCAATAATTATATCCCAACATCTATGCTACCAACCATAAACATGACAAGAATAATAACAAATGCTTTTAAAAACTAACCAAAGTTTCTATAATAATTCACATATTGTATACTTGAAAAAGAAAAGAACTCGTGGATAAAGAACGACAATGATAACACATTAAAGAGAAATGGATATCATAGAAGATATACTAACTAAAATTAAATAAAAACACATTCATATCATAAAACATGGAATTATTGAATATAGATAAATAATCATTAAAACATCTATATGTCACAAAATTAAAAGAAATTACAAATGATGATATTCAATAAATTTAAAACCTCTTATTTCAATTAATTATATTGCTATGATAGGTAAGAATATATACATATGCAAAAATACAAATCCATATCATAGAACATATACAAACTAAAATTAAATAAACATAGATTTGTATAATGAAAGATGTAACATGCACTTATTGTTGGATATAGATAGATAACAGTTTAAAATATCTATATATCACAAAATTAAAGAAATGTACAAATGAAAAAGTAAACCATGATATTCAATAAGCTTGAAACCCCTTATTAGTCCCTATCTCATTAGGTACTATAGCATTCACTTCACCCTCAAGTTTTATTGACTATGCATTATTTGGCCTCATTTTTGTAATTTTAACCAAAGTTTCTGGAAAATGCCTAATATTTATATTTTTGCATAAATTCGAAAATAATTATTGAATTTTCTGAAGCTCTGATGGGACATAATTCCCCTAGTGGAGAGTATTTTATTTTCGGGTTTTTGCAATGCCTGACAATTTATTTTAAAATAAAAATAAAAACAATTTGGTGAAGGGCCATTGCATCGGTCACTGCTCTAATAGTGCCACTATTATGTTATCTCTCCACTCAATGATTTGAGAATTGATGTGGTTGCCACTCGTTTGCATATGCTTGGGGGGTGGAGTGTGAAAAAATGCATGTGGAAGAGATATGGGGTTTTTGCATATTTAATGATGTGATACCGATGGAAAATGCAGTAATTGGTATGGTTTTGTAGTGTGGAAGAGTATATGTGGGAGAGCTAGGGTATTTTGCATTGTCTAAAGAATGTACGAAAGGCTTTGCATTTTTAAACTATTTTTTAGGAACATTTTTACCAAGTATGTAAATAGTTGTATGGAGGTGGTTATGCGAACTTAGTTACTGATATAGTTGCAAGGCACTATTATGTTAATGCTAATGTGAGAATTCATTTGGTTGTAGGTTGCTTGCTTAGGTCTCTGAGGTTGGGGAGTAGGTTTGAACAAATGTCGAACTAATATTCTTATGTTTACTTGTGTGTAGTACAAACTATGTGTGGGAGAGATAAGGTCCTTTGCATAGTGAGTATCATGGTCATTGTGCATAAGGTTTACTATATGGAGGATGGAGTATGTGCAGGAGATTCGAGGTCTTTTGTGTAGATGGGGGTGCTAAAAAACTTTAATTTTCAATTCCTATCAAGAATAAGTGTTGTGCGATAAAAAGAATGTCGAGAAGTATTTTTCTTTTTTGATTATTATTTAACAATGTTTTCCATAAGTACGAAAGTAGTTGTACAAAGGTGGTTCGCGAAGTATCTATTCAACACTATTGTGCATGGAGTTTCGAATGTCAATTAAGGGCAATATTGAGTGTGGAAGTAGCTATGCAGACGCACTTGTGTGGAGGTTGTTATGCATGTGTAGATGTAATGTTCAATTTTTGTTAAAAGTTTATTAATATAATAAATATGCACATATTATTTTTTAATTGTTATTTAGGAACATATTTCACAACATATAATCATTAATTAATATTAGTTTCAAAGCTAGTTCTTTCCGACGTTTCGGGTGTCGAATTTCGAATGTCAATTAAGAGTGTTATTGAGTGTGGAAGTATTTGTGCAGATGAAGTTGTGCGGAGGTTGTTTTGCATGTGCAAATATTATGCGAAGGTTTTCTACAAAATTTACTAAGATAATAAATATACAAATATTTTTCTTAATTCTTATTTGGATATGTATTTTGAGTACACACTTCCTTTCTTGATGTCTTAGTAGGTAGGTACATATTTCTACGTTTCTACTTCCATACATCCATCCCTTTCACATGTTCCTCACATTGTATATTCGCACAAGAGATGCTCTATTTTTCACATATATGCATTTGTGTTATGTTCAAAGTGTATGAAAATCATGTTTCTAGATTTGATATTTTCGTGCTTGTGGTTTTCTGAATGCATGATCAAGTGTGTACTCGATGAATTTAATGTTGAGATGACTTGCAATTATCTGTAACTCTATTTTCTATTAATTAGAGGATATACATCGAGAAGATGTAAAAGTAGATGGAATTTTTATCTTTGTATCATCTTTCAGACACAAAATAGTGGCAAGTGTTGATTTCTATGGCAATAACACTGTAAATATTTGAAATAACTAGTAGAGTAAGGGGAAAAACACTATTTGCAGTGATAGATAAAACAATGGGGTGTTTAGTGTTTTCTCTTGGAAAATTGCCTTTAAGAGCCTATATTATTATCCCAGCTTTTGTTGCCTTATATAAACTGTTATCTCTAAATTTGAGCTTGGACGATAGCAATAGTCTAGGGATACATAAATTGTACAATATTGTAAACTTCTATAGCGATTTTCCAGTTTTATTTTAGAAAGGGCGTGAGTTTTTGGTTCTTCAAGATTCTCTCTATAATAATCTGCAATATTCTATAAAATTTGGTTTCATTTACGATAGTGTGAGAAATGAGTTTTTCAAGTTATTCGTAAATCAAATTTGGTTCAGTTTTACAAAGTAGTGGGGAGTAGATGTGAATTTGATTCATTATATAAGGTAATTTTGCCATTTTTTGGTATTATTGATAGTTTTACAAGTTTTAACTTTCAGTAATTATATTATTTTCACAATTTAAAAAAAGCAAAAGTTTAAAATTAAATGTGCCTATGTAGAATAAGGTATGCACTACATCATAAATGCATGTAAAATTTTTCAAAAAATCGATGTGTCAGGTTATTTGTAAATCAAATTTGGTTCAGTTTTACAAGCAATGGGACCAGTTGTCAAGTCGATTTGCCATAGAGAGTAGAAGAATATAGGTTACAAATTGGCTCAAAGAGTTATTTTTCATCAAAATATGGAGATTTGATTCAACACCATAAAAAACTCTCTCGATACCCAAAATATTGAAGTCTAATAGTTGTAACCAGATTTCCCAAAATTTGTGCTAGATTTTAGTAAAATCATGACAAAATTTCCATTATTTTTTGGGTGAATTTGTGGTCTCTTTTGACTACTCTACACAGATAAGAAAATTTTGTATGGGATTCGGTGGAAAGAATTTGGCGAAATTGAATGTTGAGAGTGTTTGAATTGTTTTTTTTTTTTTTTGAATCTTGACTGTTGTTACTAGAATCTTTAAAAAAAAAACCAGTTAGAGTGTAACGTTATCAACAAATTTTTGGGTCTTCAAAATTGACCCAAAAAAGGACATTCAGGCATGTTGCTAAAAAACTATAGCTTTGAATTTTTGTAATTCGAGGTTACAACTACCAATTCTTATAATCTTGGGTGTCAATCGAATATGTTAACAAAAATCACAACGTAAAAAATAAAATGAAATAAATAGTTTGCAGTGATTTTTAGTGATCTTGGCAAATTTGTCGATGGGGTTTTTTATGGCACTTAATCCTTTTCCAATATTACAAAAGATGATCGAGTTATATGGTAATTTTTGGTCATGTAGAGGAACTTACCATTTATCCCCAACTTATATTTCATAGGGTGCATATATCAATGATCTTAAAGCTAGAGAAAAGTGCTTAGTAAATGCACAGGATGATTTTGGAATTTCAATTTTTTTCCTCACTATCCATAAAAAATTGTTTATTTATATTTAATTTCTATTTACTCAAAGAATCATCTGTAGTTGTTTTTCACACAATTAATAGTAAGAGTTAGTGTTTGTGGAGAAAACGGGGAATTGTATACTCGAGTGAGATTTGAATACGATATTCATTGACAACATTTTTTTCATCAACTGTAGAGGAATAATAGAGGTTATTTGTAGTGATATGGTTAACTCACTTAATAATATTGATGATAGATTTGAGTTATCAAGAACTTATGATCTACATGTGAATCTTTCAACGAAATAAAAAATAGATGACAAGATTTAGAGTATCGGATTGGTGAATGTTGGGTGTGTTCTGGGGGTATTTAATTTTAGAGAAATTGTTTATCTTTGTGCAAATAATTTAAATCTAAGAAAAGGGAAATTAAGCTAGGAGAGATAAAGGTTTCTCTAAATCCCAATGTATTCATATTGTTATTCAAGTTATTGGAACTGAAGAAGCTTTTAGAATTGTTCGTTGCAGATAGTTTCCTAGGCACAGAATGGCGCAAAATTGACATTGTGTAGGAATTCATTTCTTCAAGTTCTAAGGTTCCTTCTCATATTTCTCTTATAGATATTTATTTGTTTAGGAATCTATTTAGGAAATTATATTTCCTATTTTCCCATGTAGCAGGGCTAAAAAATACATCACATGTTATGAAATGCATTTTCTATGTACTTTATGAAACATACACAGGTAATTGTATGTTCGATTGGACTCGTGCCATTTTGAATGAATTATATTTTTAGTGGCATAGATTACCCAAGAAAAATAGGTTCTTTATGATCTCATATCTGATAACCCTTCTCATGTCAAGGCATGTGTTTGATGGGTTGCCATGTAATCCTATATTAAACTTACCTAAGGACCAGATCCAGTTTTCGTGTCCTATATTGTTGAACCAAAAAAATTCTCGAAAATTTTGCTTAATTTAGGATGTGTTTGTAAGACAAGTATATGCCATGGTAACTAGACAAGAGCCTCCTCGAATATCTACAGAGGGTGAGGATTTCTTACTTCACAAGGGGGAATTTGAGGAAAGAGAAATCAATACAATTATATGAATTTATGGTTTCAAAGATAGGCCATTTATTTTTCCAATATTTTTCTAGATAGGTATTTTTTTGCTAAAGTATGTAGGCAATATCGTGGTTGGATATCTATATTTGAACATAAAAAGAAGAGAAAAATTATTTCTTTTCCATTTACAGTTAGAAAAGTGACTATGAAGAATACAACCCATGCTCTTGTTGTTGCAAAGTATTTGGATGCTTTCAACTTAAGTGAAACTGAAGATATTATAGGCTTTGATAGAGGAATAATTTTCACGGATCACGTTGAGTGTATGAGAAATGGGAACTTGTTTCCGAGAAGTAGAGAGAAGGGTAAGAAAAGTCACAGTTTTGATAAAAAAACACTAGTAGATGTTGCATAAGTTACTAAAAAAGAGATTATCATGATGGGAGAAAGACCTAAGAATAGAAGCACAAATTGTGCCGGGAAATCTTAGTGTTGCGCACATAGTAGTATTGCAACTTCATCTACTAGAAAAAAGAAGAAAAAGAAGTAATAGAAGCAGAGAAAATGATGTCGATAGGCTATTAGCTGGCGATGTTGATGAAGGGTGTCCTCGTAGATTAACTCTAGAAAGAGCACATATTGTGGAACAATTTGGATCTAAGATTTCGCCTACAGAAGAGAGTATTGAAGAAACGATGGACATGGATGTTGATAACATTGTATTATTTGATTCGCTTAATGCTTCTTTGCAAGAAAATCAGAGAATAATGGAGGAAATGTTTGAAGAGGAAATTAGTTTTAATGAGCACTTTGTCACATTGTAAGATGCAAATTATGACAGGGGTGGTAAGAGATTCAAGATTGAAATAGTATAGGCTTCCAGCAGAAAGGTTGTTGATCGAACAAAATTGAATGTTGATCTATCTTTGGATAAAATGCTTAGGTTGATGAAATTGCATCAAGATGGTGATGAAGCGTTTGCAGATTATATTGGTCAGCTAAAAGCAAAAAATAAAAATCTAAAGGAAAAAATAAAAGAAGTATAAAATGATCTGAGCATGGTTCCTTTGCTTAAGAATCCAATGGCAATACCTAGTGGATCTAATAGGTTTAAGAAACCTATCAAGATTCTTAGTGCAATGAGAACGTATATCATTAGTAACATATTTGAAAGATTATGTATCATTAAATCTTCATGGCAAGTTTCTTTTGATCTTCGACATTTAAAGAAGAGAATGAGGTCTTTTTTTGAATTGGTCAAAAGTGAGCTAGAGGGAGATAGGAAATTTGCAGATAGTGACCAATTAAATTTTGATCAAAACCCTGATTTGTTGTCCAAACTAGAAAGAGATAAACAAGGATTTATTGATGCTAATTGGATGAGGCGGATCAAGTATGCGTGGTTTGGGAAAATCAAAACATTGGAAGAGATAATTTTTAGTGCAGAAACATAGAAAATTGAAAATTAGATGCATATGTCAAGGCAATAGCGAATATTCATAATTTAGGAAGTCCATATATGACATATGAATATAGGTTAATTACAAAGGAGAAGCTGATGGCTGATTTGGAGAGGTTGAAAAAATCGTAGGCTACAAAGTTTAATGATATAACATATATTAGTCGAAAGGAAATTAGCAAGTGGCTAATTACCTTTTCTACTATTAATGAAGAGTTCTCTGCCTCGATTTTGTAGTTACAACAAGAAGAAAATTAAATTGATGAGGAGATATTAATTGAATGTTTTAAGGACATTATCATTGCTCTAATGAAATAATTCATTCAATCTAAAGTGAAGGAATTCATTGCAAGAAGCCTAATTATGAGAGATAGTTGAGAACTGTAGAATATCAAACTCTGGTTTTGCATGTAAGTGTTTTAATGCGTTGGAAAATTTGCTTTTGATGTAAAATCATTTTACTATTTAGATATTACATATGCATTATGATGGAATATTATAATTCCTAAATGCAATTCTTTGTTATTTGTTGCATATCAATTTTGGAGATTCCAGTTGAAAGGATTGCAATCACAACTGCCATTAAGATGCCTTTGTAATTGAACTATTGACATTTTCATAAGTACTTTATGCAACATAGCCTATTTTCTAGAGCATGCCTTTTTTCTCATAACTTATTTGAATTCTTATTACAATTTTTTCAATGTTTGCTAATTATGTAGACAATTGTGAGATAGTGTGTGACATGGGATGTTGTATTGACCCACGTCCTCAAGCATTATAGATAAAAATATAACTGAAAGAACTATTTACCATTATCTTCTTTGCACTTTTATTATTATGCAGTGTTTTGTAATGAATAATAATTAAAATGTATTTATGCTTACTCTGTTCTAATACTCAAACTTTTTACAAATTATTTCAATAATTCTTAGATTATGTTTTACATGTGAAGTTGTATCTATTGCATCTGTTGTCACTAGCATTTGAATATGAATATAATTCACTATATTAATAATTATTGAGGTTTGTTGGGTTAGAAAAAATTACTATTCTATTGCAATCGTCTTTATATATGAATGCACGTAGAAAAGCGAAAATGAGACACATCGGTGTTTCATGGTACACATTTTTCATTTTTCCAGAATTAGGATAAGAGTTTCCATAATGCAGGGGAAACCCCTTGGTGTGAAAGCTCTTCCTAGTAACATATGATCACAATAATAAATAATAATAACTGTACATTGAACTATGAGATCTTCATTTCGCAGTGGTCAATTGTAAACTAGTTTCTATAAGTGATTTTTTATAATCATATAAAATTTGTTTTCTTAAAGAAAATAAGTTTTTAAATAAGACCTAATAAACATAATAACCTCTTTTATTATGGGAAGCATTTTTTTGTGTGAACCCCATTTTAAAGCTTATGTTGCAAGGCATAAAAGTTACAGTAGGAAATTGTAAATGAATATTTGTTAAACGTTACTAGATACAGAGTAGCTATGTGGAAGTGGTTGTGCACGTGAAAATTCATTGCAAGAAACAAATCCATCTCCTAAATTAAGTATTTATATAACTCAATATATATATAAAAACCCATTTCACAATGATATTTATTAATTAAATGGAATTATTTTATAATAAATTTTACCAATGGCAAAAGAAATAATAAATAATAATAATGATATAGCTTAATTTTTGTTTGTAATTGTAATCAATGCGGGAGGCATATATTGCATATGGAAAAGAGGCATAATTACAAAATTTAATTATGTTGAATTGGAAGAAAGGAGAAGAACAAGAAAAAAATAAAACACTTTCATTGTGCGCAGTGCAGTTTTTCCAATTTCGTAGATGGTATAATGACATTAACAGTTTGGTACCCATTTTTTGAAATGGACAAATCAACACTTAATCTGAAACATAAATTCTATTACCTCTACACTAATATCAATATAGTAGTGGATGTGATTTTTAATAGCCTATAAACGAGTTGTCATTATTAAAAATGATTGACATTTAATTTGTTTTGTACATCGAGTAACTAATTTTCGAATTTCAAGATATTTTCTTTACCTATTTGCGTTATTTCAAAAAAATGTTTGTTTTGATTTTCTTTAATTGATATTTATTTTGGAAAACAAATTTCACATGCAGAATAGTAACATGTATCAGAAATATAAAAATGCAAAGAATTTAGCACTATTAGAAATTAATATGGTAGAAAAAAATCCTACAGTTTGACAACTATAATCCAATTTCCAAAAAATAAGTTGTGCCCAGTTTTCTAAAAATCGTGTCAAAATTTCTACTATTTTCTAGCCAGAATTGTGGCAGGTTTAAGTTATGTGATTTATTTATGCTATTTTTCGTAAATACGGTTTTTCTATACTGAGTTCTTATATATTGGAAATGTCATGTAGAAGTGATTTCACAGACATAGTAGTAACTAGCAGTTCTTTTTTACAATATATTTGATCTAAAACTATGATGCATTGAAATTGTTACTTGTTGAAAAAAAAAGTTCAAATTTTGTGGTGGAAATGGCTTCAAGGGGAAGGAAATAAGCTATTTGCATTTATAAAATAAAATCACCTATGTCTATCGATCATAGCATTCAGTGGTCAATTACATATGAGTGCTATGTGAATTTTTATTTGTAGGAGAAGAACAATGATAAGATCTGCTCTACCAGAATAAAGAATGTCACATTCATTCCAGAGGTATTTGATTTTAGTGAAATGGTTTATTTATGCATAGATAAGTTTTATTTGGATGCAAAAACAATTAGACTATCAGTCAAAGATATTGGTATTTCCTTGAGTGCGAAGACATTTAAGTGGATATCGAAGCTATCGGTTCCCAATATGTGGTTATTTTTAAAATGAAAATAGATTTCTAGTATCAGAAGAAAATGGCTTGGACTTGGAAATCTTATAGGATTTCGATTTTCCATATTTTTGGGTTCCTTTTGATCTTTCCTCTCTAGATATCACTTTATTTACAGAACCATTCAGACATTTTGTTGGTTGTATGCATGTTTAATGGGTCTAGAAAGTACTACCATTGTGCCAAGTTTCATTCTCTATGTGATATATTACTCATAACCAAAAAAATTCATATTCGACTTCGCTAATCTTATTTCAAATGAACTACGTTTTCAGTTAGAACATTTGTATAAGACCATTAGATTTTTCATGAATGTGTATCTCATAGCAACCCTCGTTTTGAACCACAGTTTTGATGAGTTTATAATCCTAATTTCATTGTTGATAAGGAACAAATGTAGTTCTGCTATCCCGTATTGTGGAAGCAACAAACTAATTCAAATTTATTTTTAATTCAAGAATTTTTTGTAGAACAAGTTATTTTCATGATAACTGGAGGGAAACCTCATCGAATATCTGGCAAAGAAAACATTTTCCTTTGGGGGAACAACATACATGAAGAAAGAGAAATAATATGATTATTCAAGTTTATGGGTTTTGAGGTAAAAAAATATTGCTTCCAAAAATTATTATGGAGAGGTATTTTGTTGCCGGTCTATAGACAATTTCACGATTGGCAGGTTATATTTGAACAGAAAAGTAAGAAATAGTTTATTTCTTTTCCATTTACCATTCGCTAAGTAACCGTGAAGAATGGAAGTTAGCTTGCAGATTTTGCAATGTATTTTCATTCTTTTAATTTAAAATATGTTAAAGGATCATGAGATGTTGATCCAAAAGGTCTATTTGTTGGACATCTAGGTATGACCAAATGCGAGAGCTTGTTGGCAAAGTTTGCAAGTCAAAGTGAAAAGAGTAAAGGTATTGCAAGAAATAATGAAGAAGAATCAATGAATATTAGATAAATTGCTAAAGAAGCAAGTATTAACTGTTAAACAAGGCATAAACAAAGAAGTGGAAAAGTTGCACAATCTATTGTTTGCATACTCGAAATTGTTTTTTCTTCGTATTCAAGTGAAAGAAAACAAAAAGGTACCAAAGATGTGTTGGTGTTCATATATGAATAATATAATTCACCCTATCCCACATTAATTGTCAACCCGAGACTCGACTGGTTATTACAAGGCTATCATGCAAGGTATATGCAGGCCATATTTTTCCTACCTAGTATTGAACATTCAATCATAAACATAACAATGTGTAACAAGTAAAAAATGTAACAACAATCAAAGTAATATCAAGTTGAGACTCAAAGCAACACACTTGATAAATTATTACAACAACAAGGAAATAATGTAACATAAATAAACCTATGCACACCACTAATTTAACATCACCTGGTGAGGAGAGTGGGCCTAACTCACTGATCAGGGATGTGGCAAGATCAAGAACTATAGAATGCTCAAAAGATCAGAAATTTCATTAATCAAAATGAAATTACAAAGGTTTTTTTTTACAAGGTCAGAATTCTTGTATATATCCTAGATGTGGCTTTCCCAACCCCATAACATTACCTGTACATTTCAATTGACAACTCATAATTCCAAAGGTTATAACAGTTGTCTTCCCACAAATACACATCAATTCTCAAAATACAGCAAAATACAAAGATATTGATTGTGTTGGTAAATAAGTTGAACCACCGTTGTAGCTAATATCTAAAGATAGCACTGATAGTTCCATAGTAACCATACACTGAAATCATGGTCTTAATCATCATTCCTTCGAATCTGCAAGGAAACTTAAGTTAGCAAGTCACTTTAGGAAATAATCCCCTATGACTATGCTTCATCGATTAATAATTCACAAAGACATGACAATAGGTATACCTTTTCTATTTAGAATACAAATTGACCCTGCAAGGACATGAAATAGCTAGAGGAAAGGGATAAAAATGCGGGTAAAAAGTAGGAAAATTTAGCAACCAACATCTCCCGCCCAATAGCTTTTCTGCATGTCCTCATGAAACTCGTCTTTTGGGTAGATCTAGGTTGAAGCTCTTGTGGTCAGCATGAAGTTGTGCAAGGTTATATCTCGCAACCATTTCTATTCCAAGAATTTTAAATCCATCTGTTTGAAGTACATCCTTCCACCAATCCTAGTCTGCCACATGAGCTGGTGTGTATTGCTCAACTGGCATCAAGATAATGGGAAATTAAAATCTCAGACCTATCCATTGGGTCCCACAATTCTGAATACATGTGATATATCATGGTTTTCTTTCCAAAGCTGAAACAAAATTAGGGGTCCTGAAAGGTTCATGTACCCTCACTTTTGATGATGACAACATCCATCGTTTCCGATAGTCGTCCTGGGTCTCCTCCTAACAAGTAGAAATATGTTTTATACACATGTCAATGCACCACTTCTATGTTGTCAGGATCTGACCCTTCTGTCCTTCTATTTCCAACAAGGTATAATGTTTTTTAAAAATATCCACAACTTGACAATCCTCCATTCTAATTACAACTGGTTTGTTCGCTTGATTCTCTTCGAACATATCGAAGTCTTTCTTCCATTTAACCTGGTTAATCATGAAGGAGGTGAAGGCTCTCAGCTGAACATCCCCCACATATGGCATTGGATTGAGCGATTGATCATTCCCCAAAAGATAATCATGCATGCAGACCTCGCAGGTTAAGTGTTGGTTTAGGATATTATGAGCCCTCGGGATCCACATAAATTGTATAGGATTGTTCATTTCATGGCTTATTTCCTGATCGATGCTCTGCAGATAGAAGAACATGTATTGTTCATGGAGGCACAAAGAATAACTATTAACAAGAGGTCGTTATGCCATCACCTGCTACGCCAAGTAAATAATTTCATCTTTGTCAGGCTTCAGTAGCTGCACTTGCTCTTTTCATTCCTCAATCCCTCTCTATTGCTTCTCCTGTTTCTGCTTTTCTTTCTCTATCTGGGTCATATAATCATCTACCACTCTTGCAGCTTGTTCCTGAATTCCTCTCACTCCTTCTTGGTAGGCTTCCAAAGTGATAAACCCCCGCTAAAGGCGAGATGCAGTAGTTTTCCATTTCTGAATTTTTGCGGAGAACAGGAATTCCTGCAACTCAAACATATGAAAAAATGACTCAGTCTGTGCGGTTTCTGAAGTCATAGGCCTATCTTCAGTCTACACTACTACTGAAGTGGTTTTTGCTCTATGATTCATGACAGCTCGACCGAAAATCCTCTTTTGCTTCCTCACCTGTCTCTATAAGCACAAAACTTGCTTCCTTAGCCTAATAACTTCCATTTTTAATTGCATGTTCTCCTTAAAGTACAACCGATACCTGTCCTGGATGGGGGAACTTCTCCTTGCACACTATTCAATGATTTCCTATTTAATAACGACCTCCTCCATTGGTCTCACGGCCGGTGTTGGATTTGGCAGATTGACATCAGTGAACTTGTCAACTGGCTACTGTTTCACCCTTATTTCTTCTGTTTTCTCCACAATTTGGGGGGCTTCTCCAACATATTCTTCCATAGGTATTGGAACCTCCATATATTCCATGAATGGCTCTAGAGCCATTGTAGGCTCCTATAGAGTAACATATTGAACATATTTTTCCTGTGGCTTCTCTGTTTCCGGGTCATCTCCTTCCATTGGCTCAGAGATTGGTTTTGGACCTTGTGGGTCGGTACCAATAGCGATGTTTTCTTCCAACAACTCTGTGGGTACAGTATCAACCATTATTTATTCAACTTGCCTTTCGGTCAAAAATGGTTCTTGTGTGGTAGTGTTGACCAACAATCTTCAATTTGCCCAATTTTCCCACCAGTCGACACTAGTTCTTATGTGACAGTGTCGACGATGGTTCCTATAACTTCCCCTACAAATCTTAATATTGGGGCAGAGATCTTTTCTCTTACCGAGTGAGTAGGGGAGAAAAATTTTCTTTCCCATCTTGGCAGGGAAGCAGGAAGCAAAGAACAATGGATATTGTCCTCAATATCCATCCTTTCGAAGCCTACTGCCTCAAGTCCTTTAATTCTATCTCATTCCCCTTTATCTACTGGTTATTTTGTGCTCTCCTTCTGTGTTCTTTCTTGTGCTTATTCTGCCACCTATTCTTCTATCAGGCCTACTTGTTTGGTAGGCCACGTTGGTTCTTGTGTAATAGTGTCGCCTGCAATCCCTTCCACTTCCACTTCTTCTACTTCCAAGTTAGTAGTCAACATTGGTTCTTATGTAACAACATCATCTACTCTCCCATTCTCTACCAATGATTCAGACATTTCTTCTTACACTGGGTCAGCAGTCGACATTGGTTCTTGTGTAGCATCATCGTCTACAGTCCCTTCCTCTGTTGGCGATTATTTTTTTTCATGCTCCGTCGCCAATTCCCCCAATAGTTCGGAACCTGATGTTGGTTCTTCTGTAACAGCATCTTCTGCAGCTACTTTTTCTACCACTAACTCTTCTTCCTCTCTTTCCGAAATCATGGCCGCAATTTCTTCTTCTTCTAATTCGGTGAATTGTGGCCAAGCCATGGAAGTTTTTAACAAGGCATGCACCACCACCGTCCTGAGAATCCTATAGTTTGTGAGGACTTCCAAAACTTGATGTGGCCAACTAGAAGACCATGCCATTAACCAAAGGTTCTTCCATAAGAAAAATGACATATCCAGAGAATGCACATGCGGGAACCGAAGGCATGCAAGAATTTTAAAATGATATTTGAACAATGTAGAGAGACAAACTTCGCAAGTAATGTATCACATAATGAAGTATGTGACCTCGACCCATGGATGCAACAATAATTTCTGATCGTATCCCCTTCCCTTCTGAATGACTGTTTCTCCTACCTACAAGAATAATTTCAAAATTTCTGGTAAGGACGATTTCCAGACGAGCCATTTTTGTCCTCCTTTCAGAAATTCACAGATAGTTGAAATGATTTATTGAGTGATGGGAATGTCGAGCCCACAGACTCTAGAATAATTCCTATCCAAATTCAATGAAAATTTGACTATAATGGCTTCATCAAATCCCTACAACCTCTCAAAATAGGTGTGTCATCCTGCATCTTTAAAAATCTGCCATACATTCGTATGGTGCCGAACCTACGTTGTATCTTCCAGTTCATGCCTAATAGCATGCCCACCCATTCCACTAGTTTCTCTGTAGCAGTACTTGGAGTAGTAGAAAGATTGTTGAGGAGATTGTTAGTCAGTAAAGTTGTGATGACAAGGATTGTGCTGGAAAAGGATGCGGTGATAGGGAAATCTGGAAAAAGGTTATGGGGAAAATCCATGGTAGATCGTGATAATTATGGAAATTATTCCAACACATTGGAAAAGACCATAATTCAATTCTATCGTACATGATTCAAGTTCCAATGCATATGGATAAATGTGCAAAGTGTGTTGGGGATTAGAGTAATGATCGTGGGATGTATGAGTTGGTGTAAGGTTCAACAACAATGATGATACATCATTATTTCTATTAAATACAACATCTTTAGCATTGAATGTGATACCTCCCCCAACTAAGCAATGATCATCCATGGTTGTGTCTAATCATGTCATAGGTCAAATATCAATCAAATCCCCAAAGTGGGTCAGGGATATACCTAGCAACTTACCCTGACGGAGTAATAGCATCGGAGGAGTAACAACACTAGTGAAGTACTTCGACAAAATCAACATCCGTGGAGTAAAAGAACTGGATAACAACACTAGTGGATTAACAAAATTAGTGAAGTGCCTGCAAGAAAAATATTGATAGAGTAGTAACATCATTATAATAATATCTATATATATATATATATATATATATATATATATATATATATATATTGAATTAAACAAGAGGTGCAAAGAAAGAGTTATTTGCACTAACAACTTCAAAACTAGAGTTATTAGAGAAATGTTTAATAAAGGAGTCTTTTTAAGTCAGACGGTGATACAATCTGAGGCAATGTCCATTTATAATTAGGGGAGTATGTGTCTCATCGATTGTTACAAGTCTAACAATCATGTTATCAAACACCATGTCAAATTCATACGGTCCCATCCATCTAGAGAAAAGTTTTCCCTTAAAATATTTGAACCAAGAGTCATAGAGAAACACCAAATCTCCTCTTTGAAAACCTTTTTCTTGATGAATTTTTCATTCCATTTAGTTTGTTGATGTTGAATCATAGCATTTCTATAAACAACTATCAAACTAATTTCATCCAGCTCATTTAACTGTTCAAGTTGGTGTTTCTAGGCTTTTGAAAGATCTATATCTACTTCAAGGGTTATCATGAGCATCATAATTTCAAATTCTACCAGAAACAAAGGAGATTTACCATAAACAAGCTTGTATGGTAAAAATCCTATTGTGTTCTTCCATGTTGTTCTGTAAGCCCAAAGTGCCTCAAGAGATTTTTGGCCCAATTTCGGCAATGGTTTGCTACAATCTTCATAAGGATATTCTATAGCTCCTTATTTCATACTCTCAATTTAACCATTCACCTAAGGATGATATGAAAACATCACCTTGTGCTTGATTCCATACTTCTTCATAAGTCCTACTATTAGAAGTGATGTGAACTGTGCCCCTCCATCTGAAACTATATCTTTAGGTGCTCCGTACCGAGTGGATTTTTTCGAATAAGAAGTCTGAGACTACCTGTTCTATTGCTTTTGCAATAGCTTCGGCCTCTACCCACTTTGTCACATAATCCATGCATACCAGAATGTGAAATTTATCATGTGAAGGTCAATTTAATGACCCAATGAAATCGATAACCCATTTCTCAAAGGGCTCAAGAGCTAGTTGAGGTTATAACAACATCTCATCTAATTGTCTAGGCTAACCCATCTGCAGGCAATTATCGTGCCCTCGAACATATTTCCTTGCATCATGAAAAATAAAGGGCCAATAGTACCCCATCTGTAACACCTTATGACGTGTTTGCTTATTCTCAAAATTCCCTCCATAGGGGCCATCGTGGGCAGTGTTTAGAACGTCATAGATTTCATCTTCACCTACGCAGCACTAGATCTGATTATGTCCTGTATAAAAGAGGTATCCCTCTATCAACGAATAATAGGCACTACAATGGATAATATTTCATTTCTCTTTGTATATCAAGTGTTGAGTTACTTTTCTTGTGGCAATATAGTTAACAATATCTGCATAGCACGGAGTGTGGGTAGAAATTGCAAATAGATGTTCATTTGGAAAAATATCCTCTACAGGTGTACCTTCATCACTAGTATCTATCCTAGACAAGAAATCTACAACTACATTATCTTTCCCTGGCTTATCTACAATGATAATATCAAATTCTTGAATTAACAATAACCATCTTGTAATACAACCAAGAGTTATCGGTTTATTCATCAGATACGCTATGGTTGTATGATCATTGTGCACAAAAGTGGGATACCCTGTAATGTAATGGTGTAACATATTAATAGCATAAATAACAGCCAAAAACTCCTTTTCAATTACCCTATAGTTTAGCTCAGCAGGAGTTAGGTTCTTGCCGACATAATAGATCATGCGTGGTTTCTTGTCCTCCTGTTGTCCCAAGAATTCCCCTACTACTGTGTGAGAAGCATCTTTAGAGATATTAAATGGGATCTTCCACTCACGACCACGTATATTAGATATTTGCAAGCTAGTTCTTTGATTTCCACGAACGCTTCTTCACATTCATCCATCCACACAAATTTTGCATCCTTATGTAATAATTGAAAAAGTGGGAATGTTATATTAGATTTTTTTTTCTATAAAACGTCTATAATAGCTAGCATAATTGATAAAACTACACACCTGCATTGGTGTCTTATGTGTAGGAAAATTTAATACTACCTCTACCTTGGCAGGATCAACCTGACTTCCTACAACTGAAAACAAGTGTCCCATAACTATTCCTTCTTCCATCATCATGTGGCATTTCATTGTACTAAGTGAAACATGTGTTTCTTACATGTTTTAAGTAATCTCTCTAAGTTTTCTAGACTTTCTTAAAAATAATCCCCATATGGGGTGAAGTCATCCATGTATATTTCAACACTATCATTGACTAGATCAGAAAAAATTCCTAATATTTCCCATTGAAAGATAGTGGGTGCATTACAGAGACCAAATGGGAGGAATCAATATGTGAAGGCTCCCTAAGGGCATTTGAAGGTAGTTTTATCTTGATCCTCGGGAGCTATTTGGATCTATTTGTATCTGCTAAATCCATTCGCAAAGGAGAAGAACTTCTTTCCAACTAATGTATGAAGGACCTGGTCAAAATAAAGGGTAAGTGAAAATGATCTTTTTAATTTGACTTATTTAATTCCCTGTAATCAACACAAATCCACCACTCTTCATCCTTCTTTAGAAAAAAGACTAGTGGGGACATCCATTGACTGTCCGAGATTGGGAAAATAAATACCACATCTAATAGCTTTTGTAGTTTGTCTTTTACATGTTCTTTAAGGAAGGATTCATTCTTCTTTGTGGTTGCCTAATAGATCAATATTTTTCTTTAATGTATATGTGATGGGTGCATAAGTCAGTAGGGATTCCTTTCATGTTTTTATATTCCCAAGCGAAGGCTTCTTTTTGTTCCTAAAGGACCTTCAAAAACCATTCCGATGGGGAAGGTGAAAGGTTAGGATTAATGTTCAGCAGTGTCCCTGGTTCAATTTCTATAGGAACACTATTATGGGGTACAATTACAGGAATGTTTTCAACTTTAGTATCTGGTTCAATGGTTTCTTGAACATTGCAACTCATAATAGATTCTAATAGTTGGCAGGTTGAATCAGAAACAGAGTTGGGACTGCTGATAAAGGTACTAATAACATCATCCTCTATTTCATCCTTAAAATAGAGGGCCTCACCAATGGTAAGAATTGGTCTAATTTCTTCATTTTCAGGTTCAGGCCCCTTCATAGGTAGAGATTTTTGTATTAAGGTAAATGCTGGTTTATTTGATGAACTCGATTCTGCAGGGGGATAAAGGATAAGATTGTTTTTTACTTCCCCATAACATATTACCATATTCCCTTACCAATACCCAATGTAAGCGTTTGTGGTTGCAAGCCATGATCTTCCTAAAATAAAACGGTGCCCACCAGCTGGGGATTGGGTATGAAATACCAAAAGATCAATAGGGTATTTCCACGAATCCACAAAAATGGTTATATCTTCCCTACCGGTATTATAATACACCAATCTACCTATTCTAGGATGGTGGGGGTTGGTTTAAGGTTTCGTAGGCCCAAGGTAATCCCAGTTGCAGAAGTTATTACATTAATTGCGACCCCACAATCTATAAGCACATTTAGGATATCAATCCCATTAATCCATATTGTAAGAATGAGGTTCCTTGAATCCCTGTATTTAGCAGGTGTAGGCTTCCCCAACATTATGTCTGATAATTTTCCCATAACGTGAATTGTGAGAGAATCCTTTGGCTTCCTTCCTAGTTTCTTAGAGCAATATTCTTTGAACATTTTGGCATAAATTGGTACATCGCCCATAGCCTGAAATAAAGGGATTTTGACAAATAACTTTTGGAATTCCCCTAAAAATTCAAATTCGGGACGAGGATTATGTTTGCTCAATGATAATATATTAGAATAGGGTGGAGCACTCTGACATCCTAGAGTAACAATTATTTGAGAAGGGGGTTGTTGTTCGATAGGAGTTTTCCTTGACTCATTCCCAGTTGTTCTAATAGAATTCCTAAGTTCTAGTTCTGAGACTTCATCATCGGCATGTTCAAGAGTTATTGGTGAAGTCTGAGTATTTACCCCCCATCCAGACTAGATATTTAATTCATTAAACTCCGCAGTGACAATACTATATGCAGGAAGTTTGAGTGTATCAACCTATTGAGCCCCCCTCTTGTTTGGATTTGGATTGGATTGAATAAGAAGTTGTGGACGAAGAGGATCATTACTGGTGAAGGCATTAGAAGGCAGTTGTAACTGCTATTGTGGCATAGGCTAGGAGAACTGTCTTAAAGGAGGAGGAGGTCCACGCCAATTCTGGGAGCATGAAGGGGTTGGACCAGATTAAGGTAACCATGGTTTCCAAGGCATTGGATACTGATAGGACTACGACCATGAAGTTGAAAAAGGTACAGAATGAGGCCAAATATTCAAATTTTTGAAATAATGAGAGGGGTCTTGAGCCATACCTTGATTCATGTTGTGTGGTCGTGGTTTCCATGGTTCCCTTGATCCCATGAAGTACAACTAATCTACCTCTAAATTTTCTCCCTGAAAAACTATCTTCAGCCCAGGGAGAGATGGACACCTGCTAGTGGAATGACTTTTCTCACATATTTTATAGGTCTTGACAATATTTAGTGGGCATTCCTTCAATAGGTGCTTATTCCTTCATTCAAGGCAAAAAATGGCCATAGCCTTCTCTGCTTCCATCTGTTTTTGTTTCACCTGTAAAATGTCTAGCTGTGAGGACAATATGCTCAAGATATCGATCCTTAAGTTGTCCAACAAGTTTCTAATTTCTGCTTTTGTAACTCGATCGCTGGATGTCTTGAGGGTTCAGATCCCCTGCATATGCCTCACAACTCCATGTGAACACTTGATGCACAATTCAGAGATGGTGTCGAAATCTTATTTTGGTGTATATCCCTTTCCTAATACGTTTAGGGGTTCCAAAGATTCCTCTCTTAGTGCCCGAAGAAAGATTATCTTCATGATGTCTTTATCCATATCACTATGGCCTGATCTCTACAAACTGTATTTGAAACATTCCACAAATTCCTCCATGTTCTGATCCTATTTCTACATAATATTAAAGATTTCTTCCTTAACATCTCCAGATTTGTAGTAGTCTTGATATTTTTCAAGGAAAATTGTCTTCATATCATCCCATGATGTAATAGATTTCCCCCCAAGCCCATGAACCATCTCAAATTTGTTCCCTTCAAAGTGGCAGGGAATATCTTCAATTTCTGAGCATCAGAAATATAGTCATACCCCTGACAGACAACCTTAAATTCAAAAAGGAATGTGTTTGGATATTTAGAAGAAAGGCCATGGAAGTTAGGTAATGCTATCAAAGGAATAGGCTTCATAGGCACATCACCCCTAACATCCCCAGTTGGGAACTTGATCAAAGAAGTTGTAGGAGCCATGAATATCTTCCAATATTCACTTGGAACCTCAATAGGTTCTAGTTGTTCTATAATATGCAGTTGAGTTTGTTTAACAACACTTCCTAGATCAAATGGTGTAGTGAATTCCCTTAAGTATTCTTCTTCTTCTGAACTCACAATGTTCAATTCCTCTGATCCTCTACTTGCTACTTCTTCTTCCGTGAATTTTGCTTTTGTTATTAGGAAGTGTTGAGTCGTGTAATAGGTATGTATTTACTCTTGATTATTATCCTTTTCCTCCTTTCTTATCCATCTTGTTCCATGATATAATAACAAAGTGATAGGATTTTGTTAAGGAATGAATAAAACTTCTCTTGATACAATTTGACTAACCAAACAAACTCTCATTACTTTCTATGTAGAAAAATAGCAGAAGGAACAATTGTTGTTCCCAAGCAAGAACAACAAAAGCTAATCAAGGAAAATGAGACATGTCGGGTGTGGTCGAACCAAGGAACAAGTCAAGGAGATCAGCACGAGATAGAAGAATTGTTTGAAGATAGCATTTAGTTGTGAATCCCTCAGGATATCCTGATCCTGAGGGATCACATTTATATTTTCCTTTTGACTATAAAAGAGAACACTGAAGAGGGATCTCTCATCTTTTACTTGGATTGTAATTTTAATTTACAGAAGGGTGATTCTGAGAAGCAAGATCATGTTGTAATGATAAGTGACATTGATGATTAATATACAACTTACGTTGCTTTCATTCGGATATTCTGAAATCGTTAAGAAGTGTTTGTTGATGGCTAGGGCCCGGTCTCTGGTGGAACTTACTGTTGTTCCCTGTTTTATGCATCTTCCATTTCCTACAAGTTATTCTGATTTATAGCTTTTCAGTTGATGTATTTTCATTGAATCTAATTTCTGGTATTCATTTCATTAATGCACAGTCATAATTGGTTTAATTTAATTCATGTCGTGGGTTGAATTAGTTATCAGTTAAAGAGTCATTTCCGGTTAATTGCATAATAGAGCGTGATTGATTAAATGATTTCTTTTTACCCAATAGTTTAAGTACAGTAGAAAGAGCTCATTTAATACTACGGTGCTCTCAGTTGATTTTCATTTGAATTTGGTTGATTAAGATTGAATTACGGTATTGTTTGAGATAGAGTCATGATGCTTAGATGAGTTATTTTCTTTAGATTTACAAGCTTGAGATTCATGATTACATCTGTTTACTCTTGTATTGAATTTCATAGCTTAGTATAAAGTATTACTCTATGGATTTATAGCTTGCACATATTGTGTACACTCTTGGAATAAAAGGACTTACCCAGGTTGATAATTAATGTGAGGCAATTAGGAGTTTTAAAAGACACCTTTTAGCACCAAACATTTTGGCACCATTTCCAGGGAGAGTGTTGCCATTTTACAAAGAGTGATGTCTCTCTACTGAGAGAGAATTGGATATTAAAAACGGGAGGTAAGAACTTGCATACCGAGTGAGTAAAATGCTTTCTCCTCTGCCTACTTTCCAGCAGCATTGTGTAGGAATTTAAGATAGAAATGAATGTTTTTATTTTTGTATGAATGACTAAGAAGAAAAGACCATAAAAATATATAATTCCTCCCCCAAAACTTGAATAATCCAATGGACCAGTGACTCTTGGACGATCAACCTTCATTGACGAAATCATAAGAAAGTTGAGTCTCAGTCATCAGTAGGACCCCGAACTATTGCTACCAGATACCCTACTGTTTCCATTCAGTCCATAGGATCACTACTGTAGCTAATGCTGAGATTCACAATAAGACTAAAGGGTCTGAACAGAGTTTTCAAGATATTGAAAATTCACAACCACGCCCTTCACAAGAAGGGAATTCTTGCAACCTCCATGAAGGAGAAGGAGAAATAGGTAATCCTGAAATTAAATCATCAGAACCTAGATCTCCTGAAGTAGTGATTGAACAGAGGACACCCAGTGTTCTGGATCAAGGTAGCGCTATTAAAATCATTCCAACCTCTTCTGGACATCCTAGGAACAACTCTCCAGCTCCAGAGATCCCTGAAGAATATTGGCATATTTTTTACCAAATGGCCAATAATCAGTGATAACCCAGACATCTACTTTACAATACCCTATTGTAGACACAGCTGTCAATGCCCCCATGAAAGCTATTCCATTACAAAATATTCCTACCTTTCATGGGCTAACTTCAGAAGACCCTAATGCATTCCTTTTCGAATTCGATGTCCTATGTAGGGGTTATGATTACACCACTAACCCCCAAAAGCTGAAACTGTTCCCCTCTACTCTGAAGGGAGCAGCCCTGCATTGGTTTATGGGACTTGGTGGAGGTACCATCAATGATTGGGAACAGATGAAAACATCCTTCCTTAAAAAATACCAAGATTATTGCCAAACTAGAGAACTAAAAGATGAAATCTTTCAAATGGTAGCTAAGCCTAATGAGACTCTGGAAGAATATGTGGAGCATTTCCAATATAATCTACAAAGATCTCCTTATGCAAATCTGCCTGATAATGTTCTAAAAACCACAATGATTAAAGGTATGAAAGACCAATGGGTAGAAACATTGAATATAATGGGTAAGGGCGATATTTATCAGGAATATTATGACAATATTATAGACTTGTGCATTAGGTGCTCCATGGGTAGTACAAGGTTGAAACCAGCTAGACGTGATGCAATCACCAGAGAAAACAAAGCCTCAAGAGGAAGCATTACAAGAGTTGAAATCGGAAATCTATTGGAGGATTTCAAGACTGATATCCTGGGGACCCTGACGACACAATTGGATATCATGCAAGCTAAATGAAATCAGGCTGAAGCAGAATAGAACTTGGCTATTTTCTATGCCCGTTGGAAAAAAAAAACACAGTCATAAAGAATGCTCGCTAGATACGATACATGCATGTTCCATATGTACTAAGGAGCATGCCATGGAAAGTTGCCCATTGCTCCCAGGATTAAAAGTAGTCTTCAAGGAAGCAGAAGAGGTGGAACCAGTATATCTATTGAGCCAGCATCGCCAATGGAAAGCATGTCAGATAGGTATACCTACTGATTCATCTTCATTCTTTCCTCCCTTGCAATATAATTCTCAGCAATATTCAGGGGAAGCATGGCAGAACCAACCACCTTTTTCTACTTGGCCACCTCAAACATTTTCTATGCCACCATGGCCCAACTACTGAAATCCAAACAATAATTGGTCAAATCCCTCTTACCCTCCACCATTTTGGCAGAAAAATCCCTATCCATCCTAATGGTACCCTTCCACCTCACAAAATCAGAACTGGTAATCAAACTGGCAAAGATCCACGAACCAGCCTATGGGGACAATTCCTTTGTCTCAACCTACTTTACCGGCACCTTATACATTGCAGCAGAATCCTCAATCTAATATACGACCATAACTCCCAACCCAAATCCCAACAACAAACCAATCCAGTCGATACAAATCATTGAACTTCTGGACCCTAAATCAGAGTTCAGAGAGTGTAATGAACTCAAGATAAGATCTGGATGCATAATCACTCCAGATGAGGATAAAAACCTGAAACCTAAAGAACCACACCCAAATAAGCCTTTTATTGTAAACGATCAACAAGGGGAAGATATAGTCAAGCAAAAAACTCCCAAATAGATCATAACTACTCCCCCACCATTCCCAAAAAGACTGATAATACCATGCCCAATTGAACATCCTGACTTTGATCTTCTAGGTGAACTCAAGAATATCTGTATAAAAATACCCCTCCTCCAGGCTATTCAAAACATTCCAATATATGCCAAACTATTAAAGAATTGTGTAAAAACAAGTCTGTGAGGCAATGAAAAATAACCCCAACTGTCCATGTTGTCAGGACTTTGTCTGATTTATTACTAGGCAAAGAGACACCTGTAAAATATGAAGACCCGGGAAACCCCATTGTCACAGTACATATAAATGGTCACTCTTTTCCCAACGCTTTAGTTGATTTAGGGGCAGCCATTAACATTCTCACAACAACAACTTGCGAAATACTTGGAATCACAGCCTTGGAACCAACAACTACCTTGTTGGAACTTGCTGACCACTCAGTCATTAGGCCAGAAGGAACATTACCAGATGTGATGGTTTCTGTAGACACTTGGGAATATCCAGCATATTTTTTTATTATTAACCCTAGGAACCGGCTAGATGGACATCCTTTAATTTTAGGAAGGCCTTGGTTAGCAACTGCTGATGGTTATATTAGCTGTTGGACAGGCAGTATAACCATAACCAGAGGGAATGATGTGAAGAATATGGCCTTGTACCCTCCTGCTCAACCAACCCTAACCATTGTAAAAAATATGAAGCAACCTGTAACATATTTAACAAAAAATATTCGGTCACCATTGATTGTGGCAGATGCCCTTGAATTTAAAAACCAAATAGAAGACTATGTCATTAATACCTTTATCAATCATCCTACTATAATATCTAGTTTGAAATATCCCATGATTAAAGCAGTCCTTGATAATGAAATTGAAGAAGATTCCCTGAGATATATCAATGACCAACCAATACCAACAACCACTGTCTATAATAGAAAACCTATTGACATTGAGCTAGGGAAGATCTTGAATATTAACAGTAATCTGAGTGATGACTAGCAATAGAAACTTATTCAAGTCCTTAGGAAATATAAAGGAGCTTTTGTTTGGGATTACCCAGACATTAAAGGAATTGACCCTCAGCTATGTATGCACCACATTTACACTGAAAAGGATGCAAGACCCATTCGAAAACCTTAGCGAAGATTAAATCCTCACCTAAAGGATATTGTTAAAGAAGAACTTCAAAAACTATTAGATGTGAATTTTATCTATCCTATATCTGACAGTAAATGGGTTTCTCCATTAGTAGTGGTCCCTAAAAAGAATGGGAAGTGGCGGATATGTGTTGACTACAAAGAACTCAATAAAGCAACGCAAAAATACCATTTTCCCCTTCCATTCATTGATCAGGTCTTAGACACGCTGGCAGGGAAGAAATTCTTCTCTTTCCTGGATGGCTTCAGTGGCTACAACCAAATTTAGATTGCCCCTGAAGACCAGGATAAAACTACTTTTACCTGCCTGTGGGGAACATTTTCTTATAGGGTATTACCTTTTGGATTGTGCAACACACCTGCCACATTCCAAAGAGCCATACTCAGTATTTTTGTAGACTTGATAAATGAAGGATTGGAGGTATACATGGACAATTTCACACCCTATGGAGATGACTTTGAACAGGCATTATAGACATTGGAGAAAGTCCTGGAACGGTGTATCACTACTAGGTTATGCTTAAGCCACGAGAAGTACCATATGATGATGACAGAGGGCCTGATCCTGGGTCATTTCATTTCAGCAACTGTAATTCAGGTAGATCCAGCAAAGATACAGGTAATCCTCTTATTAGCTACTCCCTGCACTCAAATAGAAGTACTTAGCTTTATGGAATTTGCAGGATATTATCATAGATTTATGAATAACTTCTCACAGATTGCTGCACCATTATATACCCTAACATGAAATGTTGATTTTATATGGACTGAAAAATGTGACATTGCCTTTACAAAGTTGAAATGGCTACTATCAACAACACCAATATTACGAGGGCCGAATTGGGATATACCATTCTAGATTTCATCAAACACATTAGATTCAGCTGTTGGTGTAGTTCTTGGCCAAGAAGACAACAAGAAACCCTATGTTATATATTACATTTGCAAAAATTTAACTCCTGCTGAGTTGAACTATACAGTATAGAGAAAGAGTTTTTAGCTGTTATTTATGCTATTAACAAATTCAGACACTATATAACTGGATACCCTATAGTTCTGTATACTGGTCACTCTACTATTAAATATTTAGGTAATAAACCCATCACGAATGGGACATGACACGTTGGTTACTATGTTTGTAGGAATTTGACATAACTATAAAGGATCGTGTTGGGTCCCTATAATACTAGTGATTACCCCATTACTATTGTAGTTATACCCCTTATTTATATTGTTGTGCCCCTTTTACCCACATATTGTTATTTCTGTGCCCCATAGAATCCCTCTATTGTTATTTTTGTGGCTTTATATTATTATTGTTAGGTCGGCTGGATTATATTGTGACTCCTTAGACTCCTATATATAGAAAGGAGGTTTTGTCATTTGTATCATCCAAGAATTGTTCATTTATGTAATGTAAAGGAGGTTTCCCCCTCGAAGAGGCTGAATTCTAAGGCGTTGATCTTCTTTTCTATCTTTTCTTGAGCTGGTTTCATAACATTTGGTATCAGAGCTTTGGATTCTAGGGTTTCGCTGCTCCAAACAGGTCATCGTGGCATTTTCGCTATAACTTTTTTTCTGTGACGTTTTAGAAGTCGCAAAAAAACCCATTTGAGAAGAAATTGCGCTGAACCTTGGGTCCGAATTTCAGAGTTTTTCGCGTGATATTTTCGGAGATATGATCTGAGGAAGTTGGTCTTTTTGCAGACTCCTGAATTACATTCAAAACAGGTGACCTGGGGAAAATCGTCATAACTTTCTCTCTGAGCATCGGATTGAAATTTCGTAAGAAGGTACAGAAAGAGGACGGACTGTAGTTTTCTTTTATATATTTTTCAGAGTCAAAGGTTGAAACAGTGACACGTGGCACGTCGTACAAGTTCACTCTACTGAACTAGTCTATAATCAAGTCACTGTGGGAGATTTCGCATAACTCTTCCTTGGAGAATCCAATTTGGGTCAGACTTGTGGCATTGGAAAGAGGACACAAAGGGCTACTACAGGTCACAAATTCAGAACTAGATGATTAGAAAGTACAGAGATACATCAGAGTCAATATCGAGCTCCTACAAAGTGAAAAAAGGTGTGTAGATTTTCTTAAATTTTTGCTTAAGCTTGGTTTGAAAATTTATTTTGAAGGAATTCAAAGGGCATAGTAGAGCATTATTATCGGTAACTGATGCCCCGAGGAAAGAAAATGCAAACACCTAGTAAGGAACCTGAAAGCTCTAGCATGACTCATGAAGAAGAGGAAGAAATGCTACATGATATATCAAAATTACAAGAACAAGTGCAACAAATGTCACTTGCACAAAAAGCAACAGAATCTAAAATGGATGGTTTAAGGAAAGATGTAGAAGCTAAGATGGATGGTTTAAAGAAAGGTGTAGAAGCTAAGATGAATGGCATGGAAGCTAAGGTGAATGGCATGGACGCTAAAATTGATGGCATGGATGATAAGATGGATAAGTTGCTACAAGAAATAGTCACTAATGGTGAAAGAGTACTAAAGGAAACTCATGATGAGAACAAAAGAAATGTTAATCATGATTCCATAGACTCTAATGTTGGATCGAAGACTCACCATGTTCCAAAAATCGATATGAGGAAGTTTGATGGCAAGGATCCCGCCACATGGATATTACAGATGGAGCAATTCTTCGATCTCAATAATGTGCAAAACACACAAAAGGTACGTATGGCAACTTTATATTTGGAACCAAATCAGTTTGTATGGTATCAATGGCTTTGTTCTCGTAAACAATTTATCACTTGGGCAATTTTTACGGAAGAATTGATAGCACATTATGAGGATACAAAAAGCAACACTTTTTTTAGCCAATTGATAAGTCTCAAACAAAAGGGTTCAATAATGGAGCACATTGAGGAGTTCCAAAAATTGAACATAAGGGTAAAAGATATTCCAGAGGAGCATAGGATTGATGTGTTCATAGGGTCTTTAAAGGATAATATCCAACATGATGTGCGCCTTTGGGAACCTGATTCATTAGAGAAGGCATTCAGGTTAGCAAGAAAAATGGAAAGCAAAATTATGGCAACTAGGAAGCATACCATTCACAACTATAAAGACGGAAGTGTTGTTGCCCATAGTCTTCCACAACCTACAAGGTTGACACCACAACAATTGGAAGAAAAAAGAGCAAAAGGGCTTTGTTACAATTGTGATAGCAAATACACAAAAGGTCATAAGTGTGCTGAGAAGAAATTATTCTACATAGATTGTGAAGAGGAAGAAGAAAAGGAGCAAGAAAGGTCAAAAGAAGAGGATATATTCCAGGAACAAAGCCTAGATGAAGAAAAAATAAATCCGACCATATCTTGTAATGCATTGGCGGGAATTACCACTCCTCAAACCATCAAGATAGAAGGACAAATCAAGAAGAAAAAGGTAATAGTGTTGATTGATTCAGGAAGCACCCACAATTTTATTCATTGTAGGGTAGCAAAAGAATTGAATTGCTTCCTATATCCAGCACCAGAGTGTCAAGTGATGATTGCAAATGGAGGAACAATAAATTGTTCTGGAAAGTGCCATAATATCAAGCTATCCATGGGAGAATATGTATTGACTAGCCCAATGCTTTCCATTCCAATGGGAGGTGCTGATGTTGTACTAGGAGTCCAATGGCTACAATCCTTGGGTACAATAGCTTTTAATTTTCAAGAACTTTTCATGAAATTTTCTGTGGAAGGAAAGGAAGTTGAATTAAGGGGTATTGCAGGGAAACCAGGAAAGATAATCAGCTCTAATGGCATGACAAAGCTTCTAAAAAAGGAGCAAAGAGGTGTAATTGCACAATTATGTTCGCTAGATGTTTCCACATTGGAATCATCTATTTCTCCAGATCTCCAAAAAGTCCTGGACAATCATTCCAAGGTATTTGAGACTCCCAAAGGTCTCCCACCTATGCGTGATCATGATCATGCTATTCATCTGATTCCAGGAAGTGTTCCTCCAAACATCAGGCCGTACAGATATCCCTATGTCCAAAAAAGTGAAATTGAACGTATGGTTGCAGAAATGCTAGAGGCTGGTATAATTCAACCGAGTCAAAGTTCTTTCTCAGCTCCAGTAGTATTGGTGCACAAGAAGGATGGATCATGGCGCATGTGTCCAGATTATAGGGAGCTCAACAAGCTCACTATTAAAGATAAGTTCCCCATTCCTGTCATTGATGAATTACTGGATGAATTGCATGGATCAATTTACTTCACCAAGTTGGATCTTCGTTCGGGATATCATCAAATCAGAATGAAGATTGAAGACATTCCGAAAACGGCATTTAGAACTCATGAGGGTCATTATGAATTTTTGGTCATGCCTTTTGGCCTTACCAATGCACCTTCAACATTTCAAGGTTTGATGAATTCAATTTTCAAACCATTCCTTAGAAAATTTGTGTTAGTATTTTTTGATGATATACTAATCTACAGCAAGTCTTGGAAGGATCATGTTGAACATGTTGACAAGGTGCTACAACTATTGGAGGAGAAACAATTATATGCAAAAAGATCCAAATGTTTCTTTGGAGTCCAGGAGGTGGAATATTTGGGTCATATTGTATCTCATGAAGGAGTTAAGGTAGACCCTAGCAAAATTAAAGCCATTAAGGAATGGAAAATCCCCACATCCATAAAGCATCTGCGAGGATTTCTTGGGTTGACAGGGTATTATCGCAAGTTTGTTAAGAATTATGGGAGAATAGCAGCACCTCTAACAACATTATTGAAGAAAGATTCATTTTCATGGACTCCGGAAGCAACAAAGGCCTTTGAACATCTTAAAGAGGCAATGTGCCAAGCACCGGTCTTAGCTACACCGGACTTCACAAAAACCTTTATTGTGGAATGTGATGCTTCAGGAAATGGAATTGGTGTTGTTCTAATGCAAGATGAAAGACCCATTGCTTTTGAAAGTCGTCCAATCAAGGGAAAGTTTTTAAGCAAAGCTATTTATGAGAAGGAAATGTTGGCAATACTCCATGCACTTAAGAAATGGCGACCCTACCTAATGGGAAGACACTTCAAGGTAAAAACGGATCATGATAGCCTTAAATACTTTTTAGAACAAAGATTATCCTCTGAAGAGCAACAAAAGTGGGTCACAAAGATGTTGGGTTATGACTTTGAAATCATCTACAAAAAAGGGAAGCAAAATGTGGTGGCAGATGCACTCTCAAGAAAGGATGAGGATGTGGAAGCATTGTTGTGTGCCATTTCTATTATCCAACCAGATTGGATAAACGAAGCAAGGGAGGAATGGAAGAATGACGAAGAAGTGTGGGCACTTATTCGAAAGCTACAACAAGATTCCAGTACTTCTGATACATTTAGCTGGCAAAATGATTCGTTATGGTACAAAGATCGCTTATACCTCTGTAAGAATTCCCAGCTAAAACAAAAGATTCTTATGGAATTGCACACTTCTCCCTTAGGAGGGCACTCAGGATTTTTAAAAACTTACCACAGGGTTAAGAAGGAATTTTTTTGGGATGGCCTTAAATCAGATATTCAAAAGTTTGTGGCGGAATGTTTGGTTTGCCAACAAAATAAAGTTGAAACAATTAAGACACCGGGTCTATTACAACCTTTATCCATTCCAAGCCAACGTTGGGAGGAGGTTTCAATGGATTTTATCACAGGTTTACCCAAGTCTGAGGGAAAGAGTGTCATCATGGTGGTAGTTGACAGACTTACCAAGTATGCACACTTTTGTGCATTATCACATCCATTTAAAGCCAGTACAGTTTCTACTGCATTTATGGAAACAGTTCAAAAGCTACATGGAAACCCAAAGATTATTGTAAGTGACAGAGATCCCATTTTCACTGGAAATTTTTGGACAGAATTATTTTCTTGTCTTGGTACTCAGTTAGCTCATAGCTCATCTTATCATCCTCAATCTGATGGGCAAACTGAGATAGTAAACAAATGTTTGGAAGGATATCTTCGTTGCTTTGTATCTGATAAACAGACACAATGGGTCAAATGGTTGCCTCTGGCTGAATGGTGGTATAACACTTCCTTCCATACAGCAACAAAAATGACCCCATTTATGGCACTTTATGGGTATCAACCACCATCCATCACATCATATTTAAGAGAAAATTCTAAGGTTCAGGCAGTGGAACATCACATCGAACATCAACAACAAGTCCTCCAACTCTTAAAGGATAACCTCGTGTTGGCACAAAATAGAATGAAACAACAGGCAGATCAACATCGCAGTGAAAGAAGTTTTGATGTAGGTGATTGGGTATTCCTACGGCTACAACCATATAAGCAAATGTCCCTAAAGCAAGCTAAGAAGGATAATAAATTATCACCAAAGTATTATGGTCCGTACAAGGTGTTGCAAAAGATTGGTACTATGGCATACAAATTGGAGCTTCCTGCAGCTTCTCGATTGCACCCAGTTTTCCATGTTTCATGTTTAAAGAAGGTTATAGGCGACAAGCTCCCAGTTCAAACAATATTGCCAGAACTTGACGAGGAAGGAAAAATTATATTGGAACCGGAAGCAGTCACAGAAACAAGAACTCGACAGCTACGAAATCGATCAATTTCAGAGTATCTTATCAAGTGGAAGAACTTATCCGCTGAAGATTCCACATGGGAGGATGAGAATTTTATGCAGAAGTATCCAGAACTACTCAAGCGTTGAGGACAACACTTTTTTGAAGGAGAGGGGCATGTTGGGTCCCTATAATACTAGTGATTACCCCATTACTATTGTAGTTATACCCCTTATTTATATTGTTGTGCCCCTATTACCCCCATATTGTTATTTCTGTGCCCCATAGAATCCCTCTATTGTTATTTTTGTGGCTTTATATTATTATTGTTAGGTCAGCTAGATTATATTGTGACTCCTTAGACTCCTATATATAGAAAGGAGGTTTTGTCATTTGTATCATCCAAGAATTGTTCATTTCTGTAATGTAAAGGAGGTTGCCCCTTCGAAGAGGCTGAATTCTAAGGCGTTGATCTTTCTTTTCTATCTTTTCTTGAGCTGGTTTCATAACAGATCGACCGGGGAGGGAAAACCTTGTGGTAGATTTCCTCTCCCAAGTGCCAAGAACGAACGATGCAATGGCGGTAGAAGACCAGTTTCTAGATGAACACCTATTTGTCGTGTCCATAAAAACACCATGGTACACAGATGTGGAAAATTATTTAACAGTAGGAAAACTTCCCAAACATCTGACACATGAAGAAAGGAAATTAATAGTGCAGCACAACACTCGGTTCTCCTAGAACGAAGGATACCTTTTTCACACAGGGACCGATATGCACATCTGTAATTGTATCAGGGAAGACGAAATTTATGATATCTTAAAAGCCTGCCACGATGGACCTTGCGGTGGACATTTTGCAGACCACAGAACTGGACATAAAATTTTTCAAATGGGCTACTACTGGCCCATGATTTTTAAGGATGCTAAGAAATTTTTCCATGCATGTGATAGTTTCCAAAGGAGGGGCTGCCCTGGCCAATCTGATGAGATGCCCCTGCATCCACAGCTGGTGATAGAACCATTTAAGCAATGGGCGTTAGGTTTCGTTGGGCCGATCAACCCACCGTCCAATGAGAAATCATATATATTGGTTGCAACAAAATACGTGACTAAATGGGTGGAGGCAGTAGCATTACCAAGAGAAACAAAGGAAACAATAATTGATTTTCTTTCCAAAAATTTTGTGTGATATGGCTTACCCAGAGAAGTAATTACTGATGGGGGAGCACAATTTGTAGGCCACAAGATTGCTGCTACACTGAAGAATCATCACATTATTCACAGAATTACCTCTCTCTATCACCTGCAGGCAAACGGGCAGGTGGAGAGTACCAAAAAAGTAATTGAAGCTATTCTAATGAAGACAATCTCATCACACAGATGGGACTGGGTGACTCAACTGCCAGAGGCCTTGTGGGCATATCGCACGACTTGGAGGAACACAACTGGATGCTCTCCATATCAACTGGTATTTGGTAAGGAGCCCATTTTCCCCATAGAACTTGAGATCAAGACACTAAGGATAGCCCAGGAAGTGGGACTAGATTTAATTTAAACCCAGATTAACAAACTACACCAAATAAACGAATTAGATGAAATTCAGGTATTGGCTATATAGCATACTCCACTCATTCAACAACAAAGAGCCAAGGGTCATGATTCCCTGATTAAGAAGAAGACGTTTCATGAGGGCGACTGGGCTCTTCTTTACGATTCTAGGTTTCAAGACTTCCCTAGTAAACTGCAAACTAGATGGTTAGGCCCCTATGAAATAAAGAAAGTACATGACAATGGAACTATTACATCGACCACCATTGATGGGTTTAGTTTTTCTTTCAAAGAAAATGGGCTTCCGGTACGCCTCTACCAGAAACCACTCACAAGAGAATCCTTTTACCAACTGATACGCGAAGTCTCCACGATGCAAATCCTAGCTGCAGAAGGAAATCCTTCAATAGCTTCATTATTGTAAAAGGTTATTCCTTTTTGTAAAAACTTTAAATATGATTGCTGATCTAATTTTCTGTCTTTATTCGTTTTCTTCTATTCCCACTTTGGAAGAGCACGTTTTATTTTTGTTGTTCCCACTTCGGAACAACACATTTGATTTTTGTTGTTCGCTCTTCAGAACGACACGTTTTGTTTTTGTTGTTCCTACTTTGGAACAACACTTTTGATTTTTTTTTTCCCACTTCAGAACAACACTTTTGATTTTTGTTGTTCCCACTTCGAAACAACATGTTTGATTTTTGTTGTTCCCACTTCGGAACGGAATATTTGTTTTTTTCTGTTCCCTCTTCAGAACAGCACGTTTGATTTTTGTTGTTCCCACTTCGGAACAACACATTTGATTTTTGTTGTTCCCACTTTGGAACAGCACATTTGATTTTTGTTGTTCCCTCTTCGGAACAACACGTTTGATTTTTGTTGTTCCCACTTCGGAACAACACGTTTGATTTTTGTTGTTCCCACTTCGGAACAGCACATTTGATTTTTGTTGTTCCCTCTTTGGAACAACACGTTTGATTTTTTGTTGTTCCCACTTCGGAACAGCACTTTTGATTTTTTTTGTTCCCACTTCAGTATAGCATGTTTGATTTTTGTTGTACCCACTTCGAAACAACACTTTTGATTTTTGTTGTTCCCACTTCAAAACAGCACATTTGGTTTTTGTTGTTCCCACTTCGGAACAACACATTTGATTTTTTTCGTTCCCTCTTCGGAAAAACACATTTGATTTTTGTTGTTCCATCTTTAGAACAACACTATTGTTTTTGTTGTTCCCACTTCGGAACAACACTTCTGTTTTTAATGTTCCCTCTTCGGAACAACACTTTTGTTTTTTTTGTTCCCACTTTGGAACAAAACTTTTGGTTTTGTTGTTCCCACTTCGAAATAGCACTTCTGTTTTTGTTGTTCCATCTTCAGAACAACACTTTTGTTTTTGTTGTTCCCACTTCGGAACAACATTTTTGTTTTTGTTGTTCCCACTTCGGAACAACACTTTTGTTTTTGTTGTTCCCACTTCAGAACAACACTTTTGTTTTTGTTGTTCCCACTTCAGAACAACATTTTTGTTTTTTCTATTCCCACTTCGGAACAACACTTTTGTTTTTGTTGTTCCCACTTCGAAACAACACTTTTTTTTATTGTTCCCACATCAGAGCAGCACTTTTGTTTTTGTTGTTCCCAATTCAGAACAACACTTTTGTTTTTGTTGTTCCCACTTTAGAACAACACTTTTGTTTTTGTTGTTCCCACTTCAGAACAACACTTTTTGTTGTTTGTTGTTCAAATACTACCTTTTTTTTAGAATTTGTTGTTGTTCCTTCTTTGGACCGGAATTTTTGCATCTTGAAGTCATGTTTTTTTTTTAACATCCTTTTTCCTTTCATTTTTGTAATGTTGAACAACACTCCAAGACTATTCCTAGCTAATCTTAGCCCCATTTTTCTGATTCCCTTTCATGGCATGAAGTACAATTCTTTTATAAGGATGAGAATTATGGATTCTATTAAAGCAGGTGAATATCCTTAACATTATGATCTTTAAAAAGACAACTTCTTGATGATAGATTTCTTAAAAAAATGGGGAAGGAAACAATTATTTATATATTACTTTACTCTATTGATTTCTATTGTATATAATATCGATTGATCATCTTTACCATGCTAGTTCCACCCCTCCTAGTTATAATCCTCTCTATCCATTATAAGTGAGATTATGGGTATGTTTTCTTTTCTATTGATATGTTCAACTTCTTCCACCATCCCTACTCTTAAGGAGTACTGAGCCTCCCTCTATTTATTATAAAAATGTGTAATAACAACAAATTTTTCCTACAGATAGAGGATAGGGGGTCTCATTAAGATCCAGCCTACCATGTTCATAAGGATGTAGCAATATGACACTCCCACTATGGCCACCACACCAGGGCTATGATCCAAAGGATGGCTAAAATATCCTTGGAACAGGAGGTCTCATCATGAGCCGACCTGATCACGTTTGCTACTTCCCAGTGAATGGCAGTGTGGTCATCTGATTACCATGCCAGCACACTGATCTCTTCTGTAGAAACAACAATGGAATTCTCCAACTATAAATTGAGGATCCTAGCTCATATGGGTTAAAAATCAACTCTGTCGAGGCTATGGATGCCTACTGGCAACAGAAGCTCTGCTTATGGTATTGAAGTTCCATTTTCAACATTAATAATTATTATAATACCCTCTTCTTACTTTTATTTTTATCAGAATAATTATTTCCTTAAGTTCTTCCTACCTTGAACCTTTATGCATGAGTTAATGTTTTTAATCAATCATATCATTTGCAACCGGAATATCATCAGCAAAGCATCTTTCTTGCATATTTTCGTCCTCTTTCCTTACTGCATAACCTATCATCAACCAAAGCATCTTGTCTCTTATCAATAACCATCATTACACACCTCGCTTTCATAATATCCATACCTTTTATAGTCCTCTCATTAATATACATACTCTGTCCCATATTAATGTTGTATCTTTCACCCTTGTACATTGTCGTCAGAATAGCATTCACCCGTCCATTCGGTCGTAGGTGACCTCTCATCTTGAAGGAGGGAGGGGACCTTCATCACACTCGTGCATGTGGTATAACTGTTTTATTGGATTTCATAGGTTGATATGGTACTCTATGATCACGTGGCATGTGGGAAAATAATAGTCCTCTAATTAATGAATTTTCATAGAAATATCGTTTAAAATTTGAAAAAATAGTTGTTACAACTTACTTGCTATTCTATCTCTCTGTTGATGTATGTTGTTGTGTTTTCTCCACTACACTAATCCTTTGGAATAGTAGGAAGAAATCAAGCATTATGGGTGGTAAGTCGGTGCGTTGAGAACCTTTAGTGCTAAAAATCTCCAATAGAGCCAGAGAAATTCTAGTCTACGCAAGGTGGATATCATACTTCACAAGATTTCAACTCCCTAGTGAGGAAATCGCTATTGAATTTCTACAGCATCTACAGAATGGGCAATCCCTGGTGAGAGGTAGAAGAATTACAGTGTCAAATTCTCTAACAAATGAAGTATCTGGGCTGCCGACGAAAGGAACTACATGGCCAAAGAAACACATAATGTTACCAGACGTGGTGGGCATTTTCAGAGACGTAGGCGAGGAATTAATCAAGAAAGGCAAGGGCATACAACCATCTTCTCTCATAGAACCATCGCGTGAGTTAGAAAATGTTGTCCGGAAGTACATTACCTATGATGGATGACTAGACGTGGTAAGACCACAACAACTCAAACTTTTAGCTATTTTGAAAGAAAAGATCACTGTTAATCTGCCATCTTTCTTGAATTTATTGCTATGTGATACCGCTGATAGAATAAGATGGGCTAGGCACCCAAAAACTGCAGTTAGCCACCATGGATTGATAATACTAATTGTTACCCATAACCTCGTTCAACAAAACTTAACTTGGGATGGTCTCATAGTGCCCCTGGACATTAGCCAAAATCTTGTAATTCAAAGTCCTCAAAAGGAAAAGGTATACCCTCTCAAACATTGAACCCCACAAGCGCAAGTGGTCTACAAGGTTATATCTAGTCCAGAGAATGTCTGTAGATATCACTGAATAGCCTGTAGAACCATCTAGACCAATTAGTATACATGACTCTGAGTCAGAACTAGAGGAAGAACTTGAACAAGGGGAAGGATGTCATCCAGAATCAGAACTCGGGGAAGAGCCCAATTCAGGACAAGAACCTGAGGAAGAGGATAGACCGGACTCAAAACAAGAAAGGGCATAGCACCTTGATGATGAACTAGAAAATGAAGAAGAACCTCCTCAAGCATCAACCATGAGTCCCCAAAATGATATTTTGCACAATTTTGAGACAAGGATGGCTGAGGTCCTGGAAAATATAAATGCATACATGTAGCCTGGAGGATCACTTGATCCTAACCTAATGGAAGCTCAATCCCCAGAAGACTCTAGGCATATAGAAATTCTACCCTCTGACCAGGAAAAAGAAGCAGACACAGAAGTTATCCATGAATCAGACAACCAGTCTGGTGACACAGTTCTATTGGAACACAACCATGATAAACAACAGGAATATTTAGATGCAGAAGCTATTGACAAGCCTGTTAGTCGAGAAGATGTTCCTTGGAAGAGGTGAGTAGCCGGAGCAAAACTAAAGAAGCTGAGACACAAATATCGAAAGCTTAAAATAATTGCAGCAACACCCAGAACACTACTCCTGAGGTAGGTCAACAAAGACCCAACAGGAAGCTTAAAAGAATTGCAAACAGCAACACCCAGAACACTACTCCTAAGGTAGGTCAACAAAGACCAAAACCGAACTCATTCCTACTCGAAAAATAGCCACCCAGGTAAATTTGCATGCAGAATTAGTGGATGCAGCCATTCAGATGGAGGGTTGGTCCTCCCACAATAAGGAAGTATAGACTAAGGAAATATCCTCTCGTAGCACAGGCACTCAGACAAAAGAACAAGCCAAGGATATCCTGTCAAGCAAAGACCCTATTCTCCTAAAGCTACAGGAAGAACTGATGCAAGCCCAGCTTGCTCTAGAATGATGTGAACAAGAGACAGTCCCTTTGCAAAAATATCAAGAGTTGCAGAAACAGTTAAGGGAATTAACCATAACTGAAAATGGGACTTTTGAAAAATTTAGTCAGGAAGAAGAAAAGTTGAAGAAGGTAAAGACCAAGCTGGATAGAGCCATGAATCAGATAGACACCATTTGCTTGCTATATTCAAATGTCTTGACATGTAGGTCTCTGGCCACAAATTATGCCCTGTTCTTATTAGAACGATACTTATTGTTAAAGGTTAAAGCCATAAGAGCTGGCATGCCAATCGAGTTAAAGACAAATGAGGAATTTATAAGCTGCTGCAAGGAACATGGGGAAAAATTCCAAAGGCTTCTTTGCGAATTTTATCTGCATAATTTCATATTAGAAGGAGAATTTGATAAGAACCCTAGCCCTTTTGTTGGAGATATTCAATTCCAGGCTTTTATATCTTTTGCAGTTAATCAACTTAAGTGTTTTAAGGCATATAATTCATTCCAAATACAAGAACATGGGTTGGATCTATGGGTAAGAAGTGAGCCTACTCACCCTTTGCAAATGTTTGCTAGACATAAAAGGCTGATGACACAAGAAGGCGTGATTTAAATTTTAGGGCCCATACATAAGGAAATTGTACAGAAAGGAACGTCATGTTTCCTCTCTATCCATGAAAGGTCCCTAACTGCATCCAAAATGAGATAGACGGTCTCAACTAACAGTGTTAAGGAAAGAGAACCATTTAATTATGGTAACTTCAAAGCTACTACAAGTCGGTTAATCACATATAGAAATCTTATTTTGAGGGAAGGGCCTTATTGGTTGGGATGTCAATTTAGATGTCACATTATTTGGTATCCTCTTGAAGGGTATCAGTTTGACTATGAGTTACCTGAAGGACACGAACATACGTCCTTTGCTAATTTGGCACAATATCACGGTTTCATGTTTGATAAAGAAACCTTTTTTCTAGCCTACTCCTTAACTACATTGCATAGGAACTATTTATTTGTCATGAGGACATGAAAAAAGGTAAGCAGGGGAGTATTTTGAGCCATGCAATAGGTATGTATTTACTCTTGATTATTATCATTTTCCTCCTTTCTTATCCATCTTGTGCCATGATATAATAACAAATTGATAGGATTTTGATAAGGAATGAACAAAACTGCTCTTGATATGATTTGAACGACCAAACTAACTCTCATTACTTTTTATGTAGAAAAATAGCAGAAGGAACAGATTTTGTTCCCAAGTCGGAACAACAAAAGCTAATCAAGGAAAATGAGATGCGTTGGGTGCGGTCGAACCAAGGAACAAGTCAAGGAGATCAACACGAGATAGAAGAATTGTCTGAAGATAGCATTTAGTTGTGAATCCCTCAGGATCTCCTGATCCTGAGGGATCACATTTATCTTTTCCTTTTGACTATAAAAGAGAAGAATGAAGAGGGAACTCTCATCTTTTACTTGGATTGTAATTTTAATTTACAGAAGGGTGATTCTGAGAAACAAGATCATGTTGTAATGATAAGTGACTTTTATGATTAATATATAACTTGCATTGCTTTTCATTCAGATATTCTGAAATCGTTAAGCAGTGTTCGTTGGTGGCTAGGGCCCGGTCTTTGGTCGAACTTACTATTGTTCCCTATTTTATGCATCTTCCGTTTCCTGCAAGTTATTCTGCTTTATAGCTTTTCAATTGATGTATTTTCATTGAATCGGATTTCTGGTATTCATTTCATTAATGCGCAGTCATAGTTGGTTTTATTTAATTCATGTTGTGGATTGAATTAGTTATCAGTTAAAGACTCATTTCTGGTTAATTGCAGAATAGAGCATGATTGATTAAATGATTTCCTTTTACCTAATAGTTTAAGTACAACTGAAAGATCTTAGTAAATACTACGGTGCTCTCAGTTGATTGTCATTTGAATTTGGTTGATTAAGATTGAATTACGGTATTGTTTGAGATATAGTCATGATGCTTAGATGAGTTATTTCCTTTAGAGTTACAGGCTTGATATTTATGATTGCATCCATTTACTCTTGTATTGAATTTCATAGCTTAGTTTAAATCATTACTCTCTGGATTTATAGCTTGCACATATTGTGTACACTCTTGGAATAAAAAGACTTACCCAGGTTGATAATTAATGTGAGGCAATTAGGAATTTTAAAAGACACCTTTTAGCACCCAATAGGAAGGTTCTAGTTGTGAAACTGACTACCCTCCAAATATCAAATGAGATTTCACCCTAATAGCAGCTTGCGATGATGCCCTGACTGAAATTTTGAAATGATTTCTTAGATGTAGGTAAATCTGCCTAGATCTCTCCTTCCTCTTTTTGTGGGTCTTCCTCTGCCCCTTGTATTCATATCTTTGTTAATGCAATCAGAAAGTAAAGGGAAAATGTTGGGTGTGGAGCCTAATTATCTTCTCTATTTAGAGGTATCTCTGCATTAGACCCCAGTTCATAATGTGTCCCGGAGGGTCTAGGGTCATTCATTAGGTAGAAATATGATGGTAGAAGTTATGTTTAATTTATGGTTTTTTTCCCTATAATGCAACCCCTCGCTATATATGAGGGAATTGTATTGTGGCTATGTAGATGTGTATTCTAAGTGAGAAGACAGAGGAGATTGTGTGAGAGATGAGGTAATTACAACAGATCTGTTATAGGTTGTATCTCTTCATTTTACTGGATAATATAAAAGGAAGGACTGGATGTTTCTCTGTGGATGTAGCCCAATGTAGGTGAACCACATATATCTGTGTCTCTCTTGTTTTATGTGTTTTCTATGTTTATACTTCTATAATATATTTTATGTGTTCCATTTCTCTGTAATATATTATTTTCAAACATCTAGTATTAGAGTCGAAGGTCTCTTTGGCTGATAAAATTGTAGGAGAGAAGGGTTCCTAGTTCGAGTGGGAGAAATGGCAAAAGCTGGTATGTTTAGGGTCAAAAATTTTTATGGCCAAAACTACTAGCTATGGAAGATGCAGATGGAAGATTACTTGTATAAAAAATATATGTACCTACCATTGAGTGGAAAGACAAAGAAGACAACGAGTATCACACACATAGAATGGGATATTCTCGACAAAAAGGAACTTGGAACAATACAGCTATGCCTAGCAATGTCGGTAGCCTTTAATATTTCGAAGGAAAGGACAATAGAGGGTTTAATGTCATCATTGGCCAAATTATATGAAAAACCATTGGCTTCAAATAAGGTATTTCTTATGAAGCATTTATTTAATATGAAGATGTCAGAAGGTGGATCTATTACTGATCATTTAAATGAATTTAATACAATTACAAGTCAGTTAAGTTTTATAGGGGTAACTTTTGAGGATGAAGTTAGGGCTCTATTATTTCTATGCTCATTGCCAGAAAATTGGAATGGTTTAGTTATGGCCATTAGTAAATCTGTCTCTAGATCTATTACTTTAAATTTTGATGATGTTTTCAGTGCAATACTTCACGAGGAAATGCAACAAAAAAGCTCCGATGAGACATCAGGTAATGCTTTGACTGCAGAGACTAGGGGAAGAAAAATGGAAAGAGGAAAGAGCCCATGATATCACAGTAAGTCAAGGAAAGGAAGATACAAGTCCAGATCGGGGATAGTGTGCTGGAAATGTGGGAAGAAAGACTGCAAGTCTTGGAAGGGAAAAGAAAGAGACACTATGGTGAAGTAAAATTATAAGTGTGGACACAAACACGTTCCTCTAGCCCGATAATGGGTCTAGCCACAACAGATACATTCTATGGAATATTTCCTTAGGTTAGAACTAATTAAGAGGGCCTACCTCTTAGTATGCTTATCTAATTTGATGATGTCCTTGCTTTCTCACTCTAGCTATCTCTTGCTTCATTCTTCAAACACCTGAAACAAGGAAACAACAACAAACAACAACCGTGATAATAGACAAATTGTAATTCAACCTACTTAACAATTCAAGAAACATTAAGCCATGAATATTAAAAAACATGTAGGAAATCAATCGATAGTTGCATATATATTGATATCAAAGTGAGATTACAACCATTGTCTTGACATTGCAGTTCTCCTCTTACAAGACTAGGTTCCCACACACTTCTGATATCATTCCATGATGGCCTTGATCAACAATAGCTTTAAGGCTCTCTCCTTTAGGCTTCACTCCAAACGAAATCACACTTCTCACTCACATAGCTAGATAGCTACAACTTAGAATAGCTTGTTGTTTACTCCAAACCAAAATAGCACTAGCACACCAATATTAACACTAGCATGTGCTTGGGAAGAAGGGAGGTTTATATAGGATGAATGGATGGGATATGGATCCTCTTCTCATGGGAGAAGGGCTTATCCCTTGAGGTGGTTCGATCATTATAGGGGAAAGGATCCCAAACTGACATCCTCAACCCCATCCGGCCAAACCATTTACCAAACTTTCGTTACGAAGCTTCTAGAGCTGGAAGCTTCAACTCCTAATTTAAAAACAGTCCATAATGGTACCGACGCAACTAGAACACAGCTCAGTCTCTTTGGTTGGCACTAGGGATAGTGCTAATCTCTACACATTGGCACGGGGGAGAAAAATATCATTAACACCGGTCTTGTAAACTAGGCAAAATAGAAGTTTCAGGGGAAATGGTGAAAACGGGAATTGATCTTCTCATGAAGAGGGACATAATGGGAGTTTCTTCATGAAGGGAAAGCATATGGGGTTCACTGTAGAGGTCCTCCAGGATCAAGGAATGAGGAGTATAGTGACAATGACAAAATTTTGTGTAATAGATGCCCCCTAAAGCATGAAGGATGAACTAGAGTGAGGGATGAATGCTTTATGAATTAGTGCGAGGAACCATAGTCTTCTATCAGAAAACCTATAAGAAAGTACATATACATATACATAACTATGAAATCTATCAAATGATACATAATCATGGCATGGATGTATCCATTCAGAGAATGATTATGTAAATGGATCTAGGTATGGGCACGACGATCCGTAAAAGAAGATCATAATGAAACCAAGGCATGGCACAACCATCCAACAATGAGAAGGATCATATATGACAACTCATGGTATGGTCACAGCCATCCATCTGAAAGAGACATTCATATCAACATAATCATGTCACATCACTTCACAACCTGGACTTTTGTGATCTGAGCCCAGGGTCTTGCACTCCAAAATGAACCGATCAAAGTATAAATTCTAACATGTGAATAGATGTGTTTGCATCGAACATGCTAGAAATTCGCTTGATTACTAGTTAATGAAGTAAATTGTTAACAAGCGTGAGAGAAACCACCAATAATGACAATGGTCCTCAAGGTACTATCAGCACAATCCATGGAATTTGAATGGAGGAACTGAAGTCAAAGATCCGTGAAATCAATCGATCGAAAGCCAATGATGTGAACTCATCGTCGAGTGTGAAGAACTTGCCATTAGGGCATGCAAGCTCTAAGGTACTGGAAGGGAGTCTCTCAGTCAACTTCTCAGATAATGAGTTGAAGTTGATGGAAAGAGATCGTGTTGAAGGAGGGCCATAATGTTTCCCACATCATCGACATGAGACGAAAGGATGCAAAATGATTTTGGATGATACAAAGAATCAGAGGCAAATGTAACTACAGAAGGACAACTCTTGAACATATCGGTGACACATCTTGGAAGTTTGGCAGCTTTTGGATCCATAGCATCGGTGGTCATGATGACATGGCAGAGATCAAATGGAAGGAAAAAGTGAACGGCCCAACGCAGGAAGGTCAACGAAACAAAGAGAGGATATCCCGACCCAATGCGAAGCAGAAAGTTTCATGTTCAAGAGTGAGCTACCGACACAACTAATAGATTTCCAAATTTTCCCCCAGCATTCCTAGCAAGTACCCCAATTATTTTTTAATCGAAAACTTGAAGGAGATAACATATGCTTGCACTATAATTTCATCCTCTATATGAATACGACCTAGTAAGTTTAACGATCCCTAGGAAGGAGAAGCTCATGTTCGTCATGACAATGAATCCGATGTCATTTAATATTTTAACAAGTCTCACAAAGGTGTAACTCGGTATCCTTTTCATGTTTAGAGAGTTTGAAAAAGACACGTAAAAGAAAAATCCACATGGTCCCTTTTCGTATGTTTGTGCCTCTTAAGCCCAAAAAGGTAGAAAACGATACTTGAGAGAACCGCTTGACCATTTCAATCAAGGAGTACCTTTATCGTAAATAGCGCCTCCCAGCTCGAGAAAAGGGGTAAAATTATATTGGGCACACGAAGTTTTGCATCTATTAATGAGTTCAAAACGACGAGGGCTCAGCCATGTTTTCACTTTTAAAGGGTCGGAAAAGAGCTTGAAAGCGGACCCCCCATTTTATTTTTTACGAGTCAAAAATGAAAAACACTTGGCAATCTTTTCATATGAGGTTAACGAGTCGAGAAAAGAGCTGAAACATGACTCGTCACCATTGTCTAACATCCATCACCTGTCACTGCACAAGAAGGTAAAGTATATTATCTAGTTCTTGAGGCAAAATAGGTTAAAATATTTATAAAAAACCTGATATTTTCATGAAAAAATGAATAAAAATGAGAAAACTAAATATATTTTTACCATTTACCGTTTTACCTTACTATGAAAACTTTTTACTCACTTTTGCCCTAATTTTTCCGGAGTAGATTGCAGGAGATCCGGGAAGTCAATCGTCGAGCCACTAGTTATAGGTAAAAGCCGAAGCCCTGAGCTCCATTTCCATGTCCTTTATTTCTATTTTTAACCATTTTTTAAGTTTTTGAGGGGGTTTTTGAAAAAAAATTCACCCTCAATCGACGCGACTTCTAGGCACGGGATCACGCTGGCCAAGGGTGATTAACAAAGGTAGTTGCACCGTTCGGTGCAACTATTTTTAAAACAGCCACATCGGCACCGTGAATAGGGAAAAACCCTATTTCTTCAAAAATTCACCGTTTAAACTTCAATTTTATGGGCCAAACATAATTGTTGACTCAAATTAATGGCTTTTGCAGGAAAGAATTGCTCAAAATGGTGGATTGGAAAGAACGGGAACATGAGGATGTTTACACCTAGGCAATGAATGACCCAAATTACCTCGAAGCTTTGAGGGCTTGTGGGCTCCTCAAATTCTTTCTCACACCAGGGATGCGGGCCCAACCCGAGTTTCTTTGGTACCTAATTAGTCTTTAGGACATTAATCAGGAGATAGTTATCATTGGTGACCAAGAGCTAGAGTTGGAAACTTCAAATATATACATCATCATTGGAATGTCCTGTCGAGCAGAACCAGTGAACTTGTATGGGTCACGATCAATTGGGGCAAGCATATGTTCATTGCTTGTTGAACACCGCACTGAGGCCCTAAAATCAAAAAGTGGGAAGATAGAGATTTCTAGTGTTTGGGATTTGACATTGAGAGTGATTTTGTTACCCATCACCAGAGTAGCAGGGTCCCAGGCGGAACATGAGACTAACAAGTCGAATTTCCTTTATGCTATTGACTGTACAGCTCCTACGATCTTCAACTGGGTCGAGGCTATGAAGATCAATATCAAGCGCTAGCTGTCCAAAGCCAAGGCGGGGAATCTGAAGCAATTTTGCTTCGAATCAGTGCTTGTGACCTTCTTCTTGGAATGGGTACCATTGTTCCGGTATTAGCTGAGTGAGGTAGATTCTCCTATGCCACGCGATCTACATATGGCTCGTTGGAGTCGTTAATGCCTAGTATCACTGGGGGCCAGTACATGTCATACCGACTTGCATCCTTTTCATGGCTACAATGACAAAAAACGTCGTGGAGGACTGGCCATATAGTGGCACCCCAATAGTCAGGTGCATCCCCCATCCTATTGATGTTGTTGCTTTTTATCAAGAAGGTAGTGACAACGAGGAGGAGATCGCGAGGAATCTTGAGGGGTTGACTCGTGGCATCCCGGAGTATGCTCGGGTAGGAGACATTCCTCGTCAATACTAGAGACACGTGGTGGGAGTCTCGTATCGAATCCGTCGATTGATGACTTGTGTTGCACGAGCCATATCATTCTACCACAATCACCATGCTGATTAGTTCCTAGGTCTAACATTTACATTTTTTGAGGCCTGCGTGCCACGAATATATGAGGCATGTGAGCCACCAATGTTATTTTTGACACACATAAGGGTTCTGATGTATCAAACATTATCACCATATATATATATATATATATATATATATATATATATATATATATATATATAGATAGATAGATAGATAGATAGATAAATTGTTAGGCCCCTATACTGCTAGTGTAACCCCTTATTCTTATTAGTATAACCCACTTATTATATTGATGTACCCATCTAGTGCCCATATTGTTACTATTGTGCCCCATAGAAGCCCACTATTATTATTATTGTGCCCTTACATTATTATTGTTATGTCGGCTCTGATTATGTTATAACCCCTTAGACTCCTATATATAGAAAGGAAGTCTTTTCATTTGTATCATCCAAGAATTGTTCATTTATGTAATGTAAAGGAGGTTGCCCCCTCGAAGAGGCTGAATTCTAAGGCGTTGATCTATCTTTTCTATCTTTTCTTGAGCTGGTTTCATAACATTTGGTATCAAAGCTTTGGATTCTAGGGTTTCGCTGCTCCAAACAGGTCATCGTGGCATTTTCGCTATCTTTTTTTCTGTGACATTTCAGAAGTCGCAAAAAAACCCATTTGAGAAGAAAATGCGCTGAACCTTGGGTCCGAATTTCAGATCTTTTCACGCAATATTTTCGGATATATGATTTGAGGAAGTTGGTCTTTTTGCAAACTCTTGAATTACATTCAAAACATGTGACCTGGGGAAAATTGTCATAACTTTCTCTCTGGGGATCAGATTGAAATTTCGTAAGAAGGTATAGAAAGAGGACGGACTTTAGTTTCTTGTATGCATTTTTCAGATCCAAAGGTTCAAACAGTGACACGTGGCACTTTATACAATTTTGCTCTTCTGGAAAGGTCTATAATCAGGTCATCCTGGGAGATTTTGCATAACCCTTTCTTAGAGAATCCAATTTCGATCAGACTGGTGGCATTGGAAAGAGGACACAGAGGGATACTATAGTTCACAATTTCAGAACTTGAGGATCTAAAAGTACAGAGTTACAGTCGTTGCAAGGTCGAGCTCCTAAACTCAAGAAAAAGTAAGATGAGGAAGTTTGATGGCAAGGATCCGGTAAATTGGATACTTCAGATGCAGCAATATTTTGATCTACATGGTGTACAACTGTTACAAAAGGTATGTATTTCATCTTCATAATTAGAACCAGATCAATTTTTATGGTATGAAGGGCTTTGTTCTCGTAAAAAACTTGTTACGTGGTCAATTTTCACGGAGGAAATGATAGCACATTATGAGGATACAAAAGAGCAACACCTTCTTTAGAGCAACACCACATCAGTTGGAAAGAGTAAAAGGGCTTTGTGACATAATGGAAAGCAAAATTATGGAAACCAGGAAGCATACCCCTCACAACTATAAATATGGAAGTATTGTTTCTCCCAGCCTTCCACAACCTACAAGAGTTACACCACAACAATTGGAAGAAAAAAGAGAACAAGGGATTTGTTACAATTGTGATAGAAAATGCACTAAAGGTCATAGGTGTGCTGAGAAGAAATTATTTTACATAGAATATGAAGAGGAGGAAGAAAAGGATCAAGAAACATCAAAAGAAGAGGATATACGCCAAGACACCACCCCAGAGAAAGAAGAAATGAATCAGACCATATCTTGTAAAGCATTGGCAAGAATTACCACTCCTCAAACTCTCAAGATAGAAGGACATATCAAGAAGAAAAAGGTGCAAAAAGTGAAAGATCACATCGAGAAAGAAGAAATGAATCAAACCATATCTTGTAATTCAATGGACGAAATTACCACTCCTCAAACTATCGAGATAGAAGGACACATCAAGAAGAAAAATGTTCAAGAAGTGAAAGATCACATCGAGCATCAAGAAATGAATCCGACCATATCTTGTAAAGGACTAGAAGAAATTACCACTCTTCAGAAGATAGAAGGACATATCAAGAAGAAAAAGGTTCAAGCAGAGAAAGATCACATCGAGCATCAACAGCAAATTCTCCAACTTTTAAAGGATAACGCCACTTCGGTGCAAAATCAAACGAAACAACAGGTAGATCAACATCGTAGTGAAAAATGTTTTGATGTAGGTGATTGGGTATTTTTACTGCTACATCTCAAGCAAACTATTTATGAGAAGGAAATGTTGGCAATACTACATGCACTTAAAAAATGGCGACCTTACCGAATGGGAAGACTCTTCAAGGATGAGGATGTGGAAGCATTGTTTTGTGCTATTTATATCATCCAACCAAATTGGGTAAACGAGGCAAGGGATGAATGGAAGAAGGACGAAGAAGTATGGCCACTTATTCAAAAGTTGCAAAAGATCCCAATTCAAGCAATATTGCCAGAAATTGAAGAGGAAGGAAAAATCATATTGGAACCTGGAGCAGTCACGGAAACAAGAACCCGACAGCTACGAAATCGATCAATTTCAGAGTATCTCATAAAGTGGAAGAACTTACCCGCTGAATATTCCACATGGGAGGACAAGAATTTTATACAGAAGCATCAATAACTACTCAAGCGTTGAGGACAACGCTTTTTGAAGGAGAGGGGCATGTTAGGCCCTTATACTACTAGTGTAACCCCTTATTCTTATTAGTATAACCCACTTATTATATTGGTGTACCCATGTAGTGCCCATATTGTTACTATTGTGCCCCATAGAAGCCCACTATTGTTATTATTGTGCCCTTACATTATTATTGTTATGTCGGCTCTGATTATGTTATAACCCCTTAGACTCCTATATATAGAAAGGAGGTCTTTTCATTTGTATCATCCAAGAATTGTTCATTTATGTAATGTAAAGAAGGTTGCCCCCTCGAAGAGGCTGAATTCTAAGGCGTTGATCTATCTTTTCTATCTTTTCTTGAGCTGGTTTCTGTTGGAAATAATACTGAGAGGGGGGGGTGAATCAGTATTATCAGATTAATCAAACTTTTCAAATGCCCAGAAACATATACGCTACTTCAGTTAAGTGAACCAGCGTGTACACGCTACTGTGACGAAGTAAAACAGCGTATAAGCAGAAAACTCACAATTTAGTTAGCTTATTCTTCAATTAAGTGCATCAGGACATTATTCATCATATTAACAGTAAACATGTGCAGTATAACAGAACAGATAAAAGGCCACACACATGAACACCAAGATATAAGGTGGAAACCCAATGTGGGTGAAAACCACCTGCTGCAAGTTGTCTCTATCTTTCTTAATATGAAACTTCAGTTTACAATCTTTTGTACTGGTGCAGCCTTATACCAGTACGCAGGCTACAACCTGCAGAAGGCTTCAACCTTCTCTCGTTCTCCAAACTTCCTTGGAAGGGAGCTCCAACCCCCTTTGCTCTTGTACTAGCCAAGATACTAGTACGTAGGTGCTGACCTACAATCTTCTTTCTTCCAGGTATCACTTTTCATACATTTTCAGACTTGGATATTCCTGAAGCACAACATTACAATCTGAAGACCACAATTCATTCAATTTCCACAACAGATCATTGAAGCATAAAACAACCAAACTTTGAATCACTGAACCACTGAACCCTGTCAATCACCAGTTACCAGAACACAGAGCAGACTACAGAACTCTGCAATAACAGTCAGACCCCACTGTAAACCCAAATCAAGCTTCAAAAGATATACGCTACTTTAATGAGCCGAACCCGCGTATACACGCTCTTTTACCAAAGCCAACCTGCGTACAGATCTAAAAATAAACTTTCTCAATTTGCAGCTGTACCAGACATTAGTTAGACTCAGAACGTAACATTGCGACAATATGCAGATCTAGAAATACGCATAATCAACCATATCATGATAGTGCATTTCAAACCATTAGATCCCGATCTATCCTTAGATCTAGTCTTCCATCAACCGATGTGATCTCTCCTTGGCTTAGATCAAGCAACTCAGAACCTGCATATCAGATCTCTTTCTCTCTTAGATATTCATGCCTTGTCGAAAGATGATTTTGCCTAATGATCTTCTTCTCCTTATATAGCCTTAGGCCTTTCTCAATACCAAGAGCCAAAACCATAGTAACACAATACCATCAACTTTAAAACTAGGGATCGACACGCCCGTCGAGACATAATGGTCCGAAATCATAGGCACAACTTCCAAGGACTAACCACCATGAACCAAAGGAACCTTTCCACATACACGCGCTTTTTCTGAATCGAACTAGCGTGTACACGCGACTTGGGCTTAACGAAACGGCGTGTATGAGCTTCCTTGGCATGCTGTACTGAGATCTGTCTTCTGATTAAGTTGCCATCACCTGTACCAACCTCTGAGCACCTGTACCATCCTCTGAGTGAGTTGCCATCAAGGACAACACTTGAATCATAATGCCAACAATCTCCCCCTTTGGACTTGATGGCAACCACCACACCAAGTCACTCTCCCCCTTTGACATCAAGGGCAAAGGGCTATGCTCCCCCTGAGGACATGCTGATACCTCTGCTTGGCTGTGCTGACTCGTGCTCCCCCTGACAGTAGGCCAGATCTGCAAAAGATGTTCTTCAACAAGAACCAAGACTTATACACCATAAGGGACCTTTCTATCACCAAAGGACTCAATACATACAACCATAACATATCAGAAACAACCAATTATATTACAGCATTCATCCCAGGCATAGTGGGGAAACCAACAAAGGCCGTTACATGACCTTGACACCATAAAAGAGACAAGAGAGATACATGACATAGAGACAACAGATCTAGACCAAGACTTAGGAAAGACATCAGCAGCATCTGATAAACATCTTGTTAGATCAGCAACTAGAATTTCTTTCTGAGCTCCTTCTCCTGAAACCAACAACCAAAACATCTGAATGCCAACAATGCTTTATGAGACTTTTGAGCTGCTCCCCCTGAACCTGTGCCTGTTGCACTCCCTGAAACTGTGCCTGAATAATTCTGACATTCCTATTGCTGTTCAGAACTTCAGAGTTTTCCCTTGCTGTTCAGAACTTCATATACGCGTTTTATCCTGTATAAAACAGCGTATGTACGCGGATATTCTTTCTGCAACAAGCGTCCAGCATACACGCGACTTACCCACCATGAATCCGCGTGTATACGCTCATATCCCTTCCGTAACCTGCGTATACCAACTTTTCTGTAGAACAAACAAATTTCAACAACAGGATGAAGCATCAACTACTCCCAGCTTTTGTCTGAGATATTCAAAAGTTTCCCTGGGCAGTGGTTTTGTGAGAATATCAGCAACTTGCTCCTTAGAAGGAACATACTCCAACTTGACCTTCTGCTCAAGCACTTGTTCCCGAAGAAAATGGTACTTGATTGGTATGTGCTTGGTCTTTGAGTGCATGACTGGATTCTTTGAAATGCTGATTGCACTTGTATTATCACATAAGATAGAGACAGGTGGAGTGCAAGTGATTTGAAAGTCCTGCAAGGTCTGCATCATCCAAAGAAGTTGTGTGCAACAAGATGCTGCAGCCACATATTCTGCTTCAGCTGTAGATAAGGCAATCGAACTTTGTTTCTTGCTGAACCAAGATACTAATCTGGAACCCATGAAGAAAGCACCTCCACTTGTGCTTTTCCTATCATCCACACTTCCAGCCCAATCTGCATCTGTGTAAGCATGAAGAGTGAGATCTGTATTTCTAGGATACCATAAGCCATAGTTTTGGGTCCCTTGAAGATATTTGAAGATTCTTTTGACTGCCTGAAGATGAGTTTCCTTTGGGTTGGCTTGAAATCTTCCAACCATTCCTACTGCATGTGTAATATCTGGTCGAGTACCTGTCAAATAAAGCAAACTCCCAATCATGGATCTATAAGTGGGTTGGTGAACTGCTGCTGATTCATCATTTGCACTGAGGCTGCATCCTGTAACCATGGGTGTACATACTGGTTTTGACTCTTCCATGCCATACTTCTTCAAGATCTGCTTGAGGTATTTGGTTTGAGACAAGAAGATACCTCCTTCATTTTGTTGGATTTGCAATCCAAGAAAATATGTCAATTCTCCAAGAAGTGACATTTCGAATTCTTTCTGCATAACCAAGGCAAAGTTTTGACTCATAGTCTCTTCATTGCTGCCAAAAATAATATCATCTACATAAACAACAAGAATTAGCAATTTGTTATTTTCAACTTTTATATAGAGATTGCTATCTGCTGATCCTTTTGAAAAGCCTTGTTGGTGAAGATATTTGTCCAACCGATAGTACCAAGCCCTTGGAGCTTGTTTGAGCCCATAGAGAGCCTTTTTCAATCTGCATACAAGGTTTGGATCATTCCCAAGAATGAACCCATCTGGCTGCTCAATATATACTTCTTCTTCTAAGTCTCCATTCAGGAAGGCTGATTTCACGTCCATTTGAAATACCTTGAAGTTTTGAAAGCTTGAGAGAGCAAGGAACATTCGGATGGCCTCTAGTCTTGCCACAGGAGCAAAGGTCTCTTCAAAATCTATTCCTTCTTGCTGTGCATACCCTTTACAAACAAGTCTGGCCTTGTTTCTAATTACTTCTCCATTTTCATTTAACTTATTCTTGAAGACCCATTTTGTTCCTATTACATTCTTATCTTTTGGTCTAGGAACTAATTCCCAAGTGTTGTTCCTTTCGATTTGCTCAAGTTCTTCATCCATTGCTTTGACCCAACATTCATCTTTGCATGCTTCTTTCACATTTTGTGGTTCAATGGAGGAGAGTAGAGCCAAGTAGCTTGAAGCTTCTGCAAGTGTCCTTCTTGTTTGTACTCCTGCTTCTTTCTGCCCCACAATCTGAGTTTCTGGATGATTCTTTTGGACATATCTGGATGGAGTCTTCTCTTCTATTCTTGTCTGCTCCTCTGGTTCTTCTTGAGATTCTTCTTCTTCTTGAGGTTCTTCTTCTTCATCATTTCGCCTTTGAGAGTAACCTTCATCTTCTTCATGATGAACTTGCCTAGGAATATATCCCTTCTCATCAACCACTATATCAATACTGTCAACAATTCTGCCAAGTCTTTTATTGTAGCACTTGTATGCTTTGCTATGTGGAGAATAACCAAGAAGAATGCCCTCATCTGCTCTAGGTTCAAGTTTGCCAAGTTGCTCATCAGTATTCTTAATATAACATTTGCTCCCAAAGATTTTGAAATGCTTCACGGAAGGAGTTTTACCACTCCAAAGCTCATGAGGTGTTTGAGTGCTGTTTACTCGGACATTTGTTTTGTTAAGAATGATAACAGCAGCATGTGCGGCTTCACCCCAGAAGGTTGCAGGAGTACCTGATTCATCGAGCATAGCACGAGCCATTTGTTGGATAGTTCTGTTCATTCTTTCCACAACCCCATTTTGCTGAGGAGTTCTAGCTGTAGAGAATTCTCTTCTTATCCCATGTTCATCGCAGAAATCAAAAAATTCATTTGATGTGAACTCCCCACCTCTGTCAGATCTGAGGCACTTGATTTTGTGTCCTGATTCATTTTCAGCCAATGCTTTGAAGGATTTGAATTTTTCGAATGCTTCATCTTTGTGCTTCATAAGCCCTAACCAAACAAACCTTGAGAAATCATCAATGAATAATATCAGATATTCTTCTCCTCGAGGTGTCCTTTTCCTAAATGGACCACATACATCTGTATGGACTAGCTCAAGAGGCAAGCTAGCTGATCCTTCCTTCTCTGGAAAGTTAGTTCTGGTTTGCTTTCCAAACTGACAAGATTTGCATATGGTGTTGTCTGGAATTTTGATATCTGGAAGATCGCGAACTGCCTGATATTTGCATGCTTTCCTTATTTGTGAGAAGCTTAGATGTCCCAACCTTCGATGCCATAACCAGTGCTCTTCATCCTTGCTAAGATAGCATTGTTGTTGTCCTTCTTCAAATATGTACAGATTATTTGGAGTTCTTTTGCCTTTGAGAACTGTTTTACCTGTATCAAGATCACGAACAAGACATCCATTCGATCTGAAAATAACCTCTGTTTTTTGATCACACATCTGGCTGACACTTAGAAGATTATGCTTCAATCCATCAACATACAAAACATTTCCAGCCTTGACCTTTTCTTTCAAAGGAGCAATACCTTTTCCTTTTATAGTTGCAGGAGTATCATTTCCAAAAGAAACTTTCTTTCCCTTTTCTAAAGTAGAATAAGATTCAAGTTTTTCTTTATCACCTGTCATATGTTTCGAACATCCACTGTCAATGTACCATAGATTTTCCTGTCCTTCTGCATAAAATGCTATCCCACATCTTTCTGTTTGAGGTTCCTTTATTCTCCATGTTTTGGTGCTTGTGGCTTGTTCCTTTTTCTCCTGAAACCTGCTCCTGCATTCAGAGTCTTTATGACCAAAATTATTGCAAATAGAACATTCAACTTCATTTTCAAGCACCGAAAAGTTGTTATAGGTCCTTTTTGTAATCCCTGTCATACTTCTTTGTTTTTGAGCTTCCCTAGTCATGATTGTTTTATATGCAACACATTGAGCTGCTTTGTGACCAAAGTTGTGGCAAGAAAAGCATTGTCCATTGAAGAAGCTTCTGCGGTTATTGAATCTACCAGCCAACTGATTGTAATTTCTATTTTCATCTATTCTTGAGCCAAACTGAGAAGATTTTACCTGTGGTTGGTTGTAGCTTTTGTTCATCCTTAAGGAGGATTGTCCCTGATAGTTTCTGTTTGTAATTCGTCCCTGCTTTACCTGATTATCTTCATTGTTCTTCCGCTCATTTCCTCTTGCTGCATCAAGATAACTTTTTGAGGTGGATGCTTGAGAGGTTTCTCCATTATAGCCCAAACCTGTCTTGTTTAGAGGAGACCGCTGCACACTGATAATCTCATCCAAAGTTTCAGATCCTTTGACAAATTTAAGATTAATAGCTTTTGTTTTCTCAATTTCTTTTCTGAGACCAACAATTTCACCTTCTAGTTTTTCAAGATGTTTTTCCTTTTCATCAATTTGAAATTGCAAAGTATCAATGATCACATTCTTTTCTTCTATGCCTCTCTTGAGTCTAGTGATTTCATTATAGAGATTATCCACATCTATAGCATCCTCATAATCATCATCTTCAAATGCCATTAACAGCTTATATTTATTACCTTGTTCATCTTCATCACTGTTTGATAAGCCATCACTATCTTCATGGGTGTAGTAGCTTTTCCTATTTGCACTTTGTTTCTTGTTCCATCTAGCAGGTTCTTTTCCTTTATCCTTATAAGGACATTTTGCAGCATAATGACCTACTTTCCACAAGCAAAGCATTTGAAAGGTAGCTTACCTCTGAACCTTCCAGAACCCCTTTGAAGATTTCTGACAAAATTTGATTCTTCTTCCTCTTCTTCTGGAACATGGCTTGCTTCATAGTAATCTTCTTTTCCTGATGCCTTAAAAGCAGCTTCCCTTCTGTCAGATGGACCTCCCTTTCTCATTTCATAAGCGGTTAGAATTCCATGTAGCTGAGACATAGTGAGAACACGGAGATTTTCTTTTTCTTCTATTGCAGATACTTTAGATTCAAACTTGGGGGATAAGATCTTAGAATCTTTTGAACTACTATAGTTTCTCTTATTTCTTCACCCAAATTTTTCATACAATTAACAATCTCATCTACCCGAAGAAAATAATTAGCCACACTTTCATCATTATACATCTTGAGAGTCTCATATTGAATCCTGAGTGTTTGAAGTTTAGCTTGCTTTACCTGTTCATCTCCTTCATAGCTAGTGATCATTTTGTCCCATATTTCTTTTGCTGATTTGAAGTGCATGACCTTCATGAATTCTGTTTGAGATATACTTCCTAATAGAGTACTGACTGCTTTTGCATTTGTTTCATATGCCTTTTTCTCAGCTGGATCTGTAGGAGTAGCTGAAGGAAAAGCATAGCCTGTTTCTACAATGTCCCAAACTTCTGTACCAAGAGATTGAAGATATGCAGTAACTCTTACCTTCCAATAATTGAAATTTGTTCCATCAAAAACCGGTGGCCTGATTGATGCTTCTTTCTCGTAGTTGCTCATGATGAATGATCTTCCTTCAAGCGATCAAGCTTCTCTGAAGGACCTGCTCTGATACCAATTGTTGGAAATAATACTGAGAGGGGGGGTGAATCAGTATTATCAGATTAATCAAACTTTTTAAATGCCCAGAAACATATACGCTACTTCAGTTAAGTGAACCAGCGTGTACACGCTACTGTGACGAAGTAAAACAGCGTATAAGCAGAAAACTCACAATTTAGTTAGCTTATTCTTCAATTAAGTGCATCAGGACATTATTCATCATATTAACAGTAAACATGTGCAGTATAACAGAACAGATAAAAAGCCACACACATGAACACCAAGATATAAGGTGGAAACCCAATGTGGGTGAAAACCACCTGCTGCAAGTTGTCTCTATCTTTCTTAATATGAAACTTCAGTTTACAATCTTTTGTACTGGTGCAGCCTTATACCAGTACGCAGGCTACAACCTGCAGAAGGCTTCAACCTTCTCTCGTTCTCCAAACTTCCTTGGAAGGGAGCTCCAACCCCCTTTGCTCTTGTACTAGCCAAGATACTAGTACGTAGGTGCTGACCTACAATCTTCTTTCTTCCAGGTATCACTTTTCATACATTTTCAGACTTGGATATTCCTGAAGCACAACATTACAATCTGAAGACCACAATTCATTCAATTTCCACAACAGATCATTGAAGCATAAAACAACCAAAATTTGAATCACTGAACCACTGAACCCTGTCAATCACCAGTTACCAGAACACAGAGCAGACTACAGAACTCTGCAATAACAGTCAGACCCCACTGTAAACCCAAATCAAGCTTCAAAAGATATACGCTACTTTAATGAGCCGAACCCGCGTATACACGCTCTTTTACCGAAGCCAACCTGCGTACAGATCTAAAAATAAACTTTCTTAATTTGCAGCTGTACCAGACATTAGTTAGACTCAGAACGTAACATTGCGACAATATGCAGATCTAGAAATACGCATAATCAACCATATCATGATAGTGCATTTCAAACCATTAGATCCCGATCTATCCTTAGATCTAGTCTTCCATTAACCGATGTGATCTCTCCTTGGCTTAGATCATGCAACTCAGAACCTGCATATCAGATCTCTTTCACTCTTAGATATTCATGCCTTGTCGAAAGATAATTTTGCCTAATGATCTTCTTCTCCTTATATAGCCTTAGGCCTTTCTCAATACCAAGAGCCAAAACCATAGTAACACAATACCATCAACTTTAAAACTAGGGATCGACACGCCCGTCGAGACATAATGGTCCGAAATCATAGGCACAACTTCCAAGGACTAACCACCATGAACCAAAGGAACCTTTCCACATACACGCGCTTTTTCTGAATCGAAATAGCGTGTACACGCGACTTGGGCTTAACGAAACGGCGTGTATGAGCTTCCTTGGCATGCTGTACTGAGATCTGTCTTCTGATTAAGTTGCCATCACCTGTACCAACCTCTGAGCACCTGTACCATCCTCTGAGTGAGTTGCCATCAAGGACAACACTTGAATCATAATGCCAACAGTTTCATAACATAAATGCTATCTTTTCTTGTCTACTATGGTACAAAAGGTTTGTTTTATCTTTTCACATGTTTCGTAAATGTCTATCCAACACATAATTAGATAATGCATCTGTCAATGTATTCACGCATCTAGGAATATGATGATATGTAATTTAATCAGAATGTCTTTCCAATAGACGGAGATAGAGATACATTCTCAATATTTGAGGGTTTTTGACATAATATTGCCTGTTGACTTGAAGGACAACAAGCTGTGAACCTAGGTTGACAACCAACTCTCTAATGTCAAGAGTAATGGCTTCTAACAATAGTTTGATGACCGAATTATATTGAACAATATTGTTATTTGTGTGACCTAGACAGATACCTTGAAGGTCAATCAGCTCATGATTAGGTTTATAAATAGCCCATGCTATGGATGATAGGTTCCGGGTACTACAGCAAGCACCATCAGTGAAACCAATGTGGGGAGTCACAGACATATGAAAAACAAGAAAATCATAGTAAATAGGAAAGTTGTTTGAAAACTACCACACAAAACCACACTGCACAAAAATGAATTACACACTAATATACATAAGTAACCATGAAAGATGACCTAAGCATAGTACTTCTTGAGGTAAAGCTCATTTTGGGGCTTATCAAGAGGATTTCCTTCATAATCAATAAGCTCATAGTCTCCTTTCTGCAAAACGCGGTTCACAATGTAGGGCCCATGCCAAATGGGTTCAAACTTGCCTGCACCCAGCTTATCGTTAGCTTGGTCGTAGAGTAAGACCAAATCACCCTCAGAGAATGCATGAGGGGATACTGACTGGTCGAAATGGGATTTGACCCATTTATTTTGTGCTTTGATGACTAAGACGGCGAAACGACGAGTCTCATCAAATCGTTCTAAATATAAGAGCCGTTTCTCTTGAAGTGACGTTTCGGGGAGGAGTTCAACAGCCAACTTGAGTGAAGGAATCTCACATTCAATCGGAAATGTTGCTTCCAAACCATAGACCAGCTGGAATGATATAAAACCAATTGCATCTTTGGTTGAGGTTCGGTATCCCTACAGAGATGAAAAGAGCATGAGATGCTAATTTGACTTGTGCATCCCAATAGTATGTTGAAGTATTGTGACCAAGACATTGTTCATGGCTTCAACTTGGCCGTTGGCCTGAGGGTAATATGGGGTTGAGCCATCGTGGCGCAAGCCCAATGTAGATGTCAGCTCAGCTATCATGTAATCTCTGAAATGGAAGCCATGGTTTGTGACAATGGCTTAAGGTACGTCGAACCTGGAAATAACATGGTTGAAAAGGATTCAAGGCACCATCTTACCATCTACAAAGTATGTAGGCAACTCTTTGGCCCATTTTTTGAAATAATCCACATCGACAATAATACAACCATGCCCCCAGTCGAATGACGGTTACATGTCATATAATCGATGCCACATTTGGTAAAAGGACCAACAGTAATGACGGGGTGTAGGTGAGCAGGTGGGACACACATCTTGCATTAGCAAATTTGGAATTCCTGACACTTGCAAATAGCAAGCATGTAGTCCTTGAAGATAGACTGCCAAAAATAACCAACGCGAAGAATTTTTTCAGAGGTAACATAACCAGACATATGACCACCACATGCCCCGAAGTGGCAATCATTGAGAACTCTTTCAACTTCCTCGATCGTAAGACATTGGTGAAGAACTGAATCGACATTGACACGGTATAAAGTATCGCCAATAATACGGTAGGGTTGGGAGTGATGCCAAATCCTACAGCAATCATCTTTAGTCAATGCAGACTAGAATGTGGACGTCTGGAGATACACAATGATATATATATATATATATATACATATATATTGTATTTACTTTTAAATTATTGGGTTAACATCCAAACTGGGTTGAACATTGAATTTCACTCAACTCATATATCTCTTTGTCTGTGACATGTATCCTTTGGCAATTTTAAGATGATGTAATTACAATGTTATTGCCTTATTCTATATTCCTACCTAAGCCTAGAGCTAAGGGTTAATGTTATCTATATATTTTTTCTCTTTATGAGATATTATTCCAATCTCATTAAATTATTTCTTGCCACCTATAAAATATAGTTATGGTAAACTAAATATCATTATGTCAAACACAATGCATATATGTATCATGTTCGAGCTTGACTACTAAGTCTATGCATAACATATATATATATATATATATATATATATATATATATACCATCGTATTAAAATCCATAGGCAGACATATTCAATGTTCAATGAAGCTTCTAGAGCTTGAGGGCCTCATGACACATGTGTACACATGGATCTAGTCAGCACTCTGTCCACGTGATCAAAATTACGTGGAAGGGATCCGCGTAGCCTACAAAAACTTAGACATGTGTCTTAATTTAATAGTAAGGATTGTTATGATTTTGGTCGATGATGGAAATTCTCATTGCAAAGTTAGGGTAACTACCACCCTAAGCCTCCCACCACATTGGTCTCATTTACATTTTACATGTTAAGGGAGGACCTCAGAAACCACAAGGAGTTTTGGGTAAAATGAGAAGGGTTTATGTTTGCATTCGAATAGCTTTCCATTGAAGATGAATTTTCTCACTAACATTATGAAGAGAATAAAGGTTACCTACCGAACGTGGTGGTATTTTCACATAAGGTCTTAGAATAAACCTTTTGAATATGTTCACTTACTTGGATATTTTGTATATATATTTATCTTCTATGAACATGGGTTAAAATTAACGTAGATGATATTCACTAATTTTCATTTGTCTTGGTAATGAGTTGTAGGTTAATCCACTAGCTTCTGTTGTAGGTTATGTCACAACATCTCCCCTTCATCAGAACTCAATGATGCTATGCATTACTCATAGTTTCTTCAAAGATAAATCTTCAAAACCAAATTTTAAATTAAAAACCCTAACTCTATTCCTTTCAGAAGGGTTTCTTCATCCAGAAAATTTCCTTCGATGATGTTAAACAAAAATACTCAAAGAGCATGAAAATATCATAAATTCAACATACATGAAGAAGAAACACAAAAATAAGGTAAGATAGATGATGCACCAAGAATTTTTAATGGATTTCACTCACGATGTGTGAGCTACGTCTCTAGGCCCTGCTTCAAGTGGGGAGGCCTCTATATTTTTCCTAGCAAAATAATGTGAAGTACATGGAAAAATAAATGCAAACACCTCACATATGGGAATGACCCATAAATATGTTACTCAAAGTGCAGCATACTCCATACCATCCACTCAACCTCAAAATTATGCAGCTTTAGAGTATAAGCAAGACCACCTTTTGACATGTGAAAAGTTTCCTCAAAGTTCATTCCAAGCCTTTAATGACACATGTGGAATTCTTCCATAAGCCCTTAGATCCACTGTTTAGATCACCATTTCGACTACACCATTGTATAGATTCCTTGTGAAATTATGAGAAAATGAGTATAAACTTCACTAGGTTATATAACATTCACCTTTGGATTCCTAGAGAATCCCCAAGATTCCATAGCATTAGAATATAATAGAATATTCTCACAAAATATTCCTTGAAATATACCACATAGTATTTTGTGGAATATTCTACTAGGAGAACTATGCTTAGTTGTGGTTCCATTGCCTTGTTCCACCAACACACGTGTCACAATCTCCTCACTCTGACTCCCTATAATTGAGAAAACTAATGGTTTAAATATATTATGCCTAGGAGAATGACCCAATAACACCATTGGGAACATTTGTTAGTGTGTATATAAAAATATGTTTCTTTTTAAGTGGGTCTTAGGGTGAAACCTCACGAGCCTCCTTTTTTAAACACAAGTTTGACAAGTTTGACAAAATATAAAACACTTTGTCCATACATTAATAAACCACACCAACCATTTGTATGAGAGAAAATTGGATATTACACACATTCGAGGGCTACTTGGCATAATTTGAGGTTCCACATGACACCATGTGATTAGGGCACATGGCATACTTTCATTGGTCCATAATTACCCAGTCAGCATGCCACATAACTTATAAGTGGGTGACATATGTCGGTGTGTAGTGCTTCCACATCACCCTATTTTCCAACATCACTTATTGTGGGTCTCACCTAGGCTTGTTGATTGGGCTACCACATGGAAACTTGTGGGAGTGCCAAGTGCCACCCTCTAGATCCCACCCACACATCATTTTTATTGTTTGCCATGAACTTCATATTAGAATAACTTTCTAATACAGATTTGGATGGAGGTGTCATTGACACAATTGGAATAAGCTCGCATAGTTGTATGACTTGATGTTGTTTCCATTAACTTTGAGCAGTTTTATTTTTTATTTTTTCCATAGCCACCTAGATCATCCTTCCCCATTAAAGGACTTTCACATCTCAAAATTTAAATAAAACTTTCATACATGTTTTCTCATATTTACAATAGAACCCATGCCCTTTGCTATCTATAATTCAACAAAAGGCCAAACTATCATTATGTTTCATATTCAAGTGATGGTATACACTTCATCACTTTTACAATTAAATTTCCATATATGGGGTCTTCAAAATCCAACATGTGATTTACAATGCTAGTCACACTCAACTACTTAAAATGGCTACCAATTTCTTACCTAACCAAGTTAATGGGCCTTCTTCTTATAGTTGTATTTCTTCATGAATTGGTTCATGAGTTATTTCCTTCACATGTGTTTTCATAAGCTTCTAGTCCTTCTTTAGATGAAACATTGGATGGAGATTCCAATATGTAGTTCTCTGGTGTCCTCTATTATTGCAATAAGTGCAATGGTTTTTCTTCACCCATACTTTCTTCATATTGTTTTCCTTCTAATGTAGAGAGGGATTCTTATGTTGTGGCTTCTTCCTTAAATAGGTGTCTTTGATTTGGCTCTGGTAAGGTGAATTTGACTTCGTTGATCCTCTAAAATGATCACCTCCATTTGGAGAATGCTTTCTTTCATAGTCACTATAATGGTGTGATGTGCCCTCAGAATGCACGAATTCAGACTTTCTTTCTTTGTGGATTTAGAGTGTATTTTGGGGATAATCTCGAGGCTTCTTTATTTGATGTATTTCGATAATGTTCCATCTTCCTCTCTGACATAGCCTAGTCCTACATATCGAGTTAGTTCCACCACTTGGATGGTATTCAAAATTCCCTGGCCATTAATCCTGATGCCCTTTCCTTCATATCCATCTTCATTACCAAATTTGAACCAATTCCTTTAGTTTCTGATTCTAGGGTGGGTGTGGATGCATTGAAAAGCCTCCATTACACTACAACTTTATGAAGACCACCTCTCTAGCTTATAACTGAAGTTGCAATCCATGCTTCTCCTCTTCTACTTCGTGTAGAAATTTCCTCAGCTCAGTATTCTTTGCTTGATTTTTGTATTTGATTTCCTCAAGTTCTTGGAACCATGCATTCTTTGATGTTGTGGTCCAACATTTTCAATTCTAATAGTAGTGAAATTCATCTCATTGCCTGAATCAAAACCTAGGTCATGTTGCACTCTAGCAACAATTTTATCTGTCCATTTTCCACCAAGGCTGCCTTGAAGTTCATTCCACGAATTTAATGGAACATGTGGGCTTCTTCAATAAGCTCTCAGATCACCATTCTGACTAGACGAGTGTATTCTTTGTGAAATTATGAGAAAGGTTAGTATAAAATTGATTAGGTTTTGTAACATTCACCTCTATATTCCATAGAGTCTTTAAGGTTCCATAACATAAGAATATACTAGAATATTCCCTTTAATATAACACAAAATATTCCATGTAATATTCTACCTCAAGAATAGTTCTTCGATGTGGTTTCGCTGCCTTATTCCACCTGTGTACGCATCCCACTCTCCATGATATTTCTGCCCATAAATTGAGCAAATTATTGGTTTATATATATTTTTCGCAGGTAGATATCTCGACAAGATCATCGGGCATATTGGTTGGTGTTCATATAATAAGGGATTGTTTATTAAGGGGGTCCTGGGATTAAACCTTGTGGGCCTCATTTTTAAACATATGTTTCGGAAAATATAAAACAATTTGTCAACATGTCCATATGTAAACGAAATTTGTAATATTTAGTTTGGCCATACATTAACAAACCATACCAGCCATTCATATGATACAAAATTAGAGATTTTGAGCATTCCAAGACCGCTTGGGCTAATTTCAAGTGCCACATGGAACCTTGTGATTGTGTGATGTGGTATGATCTTGTTGGTCCACAATTACCCAGTCACCATGCCACATAACCTTCCAGTGAGTGCCATGTATCAACTTGCAATGCTTTCATGTCACCCTATATTACCACATCACTTGTTGTGGGTCCCAACTTGGTCTATTGAATGGGTTATCATGTGGTGTCCTATGGGAGTTCCATGTGGCACCCTATGGGTCCTACCTTCACATAATTTTTATTATTTTCCATGAACTTTAGATGAGAATAAATTTCCCATACAAATTCTAACTGAAGTGACGTTCATGCCATTGGAATAAGCTCGATGAGATCTACTACTTGATGTTGTTTCCATCAACTTTTGAGCACTTCAATTTGTGAGGTTTTCCATACCCTCCTGGATCATTTCATCTCATAAATATAATGTTATAATTGCATCTTTTAAATGTAGTAGGGAATATGAGGTGGAGATTTTACTTATTCTCCACCACTCGCCAAGGTGAGATACAAGTTCCCATATAATTATTTTATGATATTATTATAAGGAATTTCTAGGAAATACAAGACCAACTAATGGTTCCTTTCTCTATTTACAAGCTAGTCCTTGACGATAACTAGGGTTTCTAACAATAATAATTATCAAGGTTTATTTACATACAAATTGCCTTGTTTCAACTTCATCCCTTAAGCTACTGATGTTTTCCTTCTTATTATAGGCCCTTGGAGGTATCATCCACTCAAGCGCAGTTCACCCCCAAGCTCTGCTCCCCCCAATAGGGAAACAACTTAGGATTCTTCCTCAGCTTCACCTCCTTAATCCCCAGCAACGACTTGCAAATTTCGAGGTTTAAGCTAGGTCTTTCTCTCATATTGGCGTTTTCTTTAAATTTAAATACATTTATCTCCTGCAATCTTCTCAAACAACTAACATCCATGACATTTAACTGTAGTCATGTGTTTCTTGGTAGTCTTCTCAACCAACATTCCAGCTATCTTTGACAAAAAGAATGATTCTTCTTTCTTTGTTCCTACCCCATTCTTGGGCATAACTGATACCAACTATATTCCTAGAATTTAGGATTCAAATATCACACATGATGTCCTTTAATATATCTCCAAGAGTAATAATACACAAATTACTTTCATTTTTGTTACACAAAATAAATATTTAAATTATCACATGATATCACATGTACCCGTTGACTTTTTCAGTCACATCTCCAATATAGATGTCATAAATACAAATTTAGCAGGGGTATAAAATATTCCTCACTAGAATTTCTATCCCTTTATTCCTTTGTAGCATGAATCTCTATGGGACAATTGATGTTTCCCTCGTAGAATTCAAAGTGAATCATAGTCCTCCTATCTAGGCCACCCCATCTGCCCTTAATGGTATCTTTTCTCTCAATTGGTCTATGAATTTTGTAACAGAATCAGATGTTATGCTTACCACTTGTAGTGAAGGTTCCTCCCACAACTTACCTAATATATGATGTACATCCAAATCCATTAGTAGAGGAGGGACACAGGAGGGTTTGCGCAATGCCCATGAATGCATTGGTAGATCATTAGATATTATCACTGAGGCATAACTAAAAAATCTAAATCCCAGCGTAGGATGCATCCCACAGGTGGTTCACTCTAGTGTCGACTACATCTCTGAGGTGGCATCTTGATATTTATTTTATCCCTCACCAATTGTACTATAAATCCTTGTATTCCTCAACAATTTCTTCATAAACTCATTCCTAGCTTTTAGGATTCAGTAGAAGAAATTAATGTGGGTCTTCTTCTGATGGACTACACACCCACAATCTATTTAGAGCCTAAGTACACTCCCTGGGCTTTCCTACCTTCCATATTTCATGGCCTTGGGCCCCCAACTTATCTGTAGACTTGTACAAGTCCCTTTCCACCCCACACACACCTCTTCCTGCACCATCTTGACATGTTTTTATGACTCTTAGCATCCCATGTCTCTCTCCCCAACAATTCAGTATTAGATACATGTTGCATTTGCACTCACTATAGCTTATCCTGATCACTCACCACCCCTCTCCCATGGGACCTATCTCACTAGATTAGCTTTACACTACCTCTAATACCCCATTAGTCTGATATTATGCTTTGCAAAATAATGTTTGGGCTCCTCGAGCTGTCACATAGGCGAAGTCCAAGCTCATCTCAGAGCCTTCTCAGTTGTTAGATAATTCAAATCCCTCACTCCAAAACCAACTGAAATTATCTTAAATAAAAATCCATCTACTGTAATGGAAAAATTGATCAAGTTCACTAATTCAGAGATTTTGGCCTCGATTGTTGAGTGTGTCCCAGATCCATGGCATGGTCAAGATTGACAAAAGCAAGATCTTTTCACGATATAACTCTATTGGCATATAAAATATTTACTTGAACAGTTGTTAACAGAAAATCATTAGCTACATTGTGATATCCTCATATAGCTCAATGATCTCATCACACAGCATAGAGACCAATCCCTAGAGCACCAAGACTTAGCTATGCATTTGCGAAAAATTAAACGAATCCTCCACTGAGGCAAGGGGCCTTCCTCCTCTGGCACTCTAAAATCCCTAATCGATGTTTCTACACTGACCTGATTTATAGCTTATTGGAATCTTGAGTTATTAATTGTCCATGTTTTTGGACTATCTCTTATTTCTCCATGTTTTCGAACTATCTTTTGTTTATGTTGTAGGGTTGCATGCATGTTACATCTAGATTTTTTTTGTTGTTGTGGATGTCATGTATTTTAAAACAAATCTTCTATTTGGATATCTCAATACATATATAATAATTTTTTGAATATAAAATCATCTTCTCTCGTCAATTACCCAGTTTCCCAAGTTGCATACCAGTGCCCACAAAAAAAGAATAGGTCACTATGGATGTAACTTTGAAGCTTTCATAAATGATCAATAATAATTTAAATTTACTATATATATACATATACATATACATATACATATACATATATAATGCTTCATTCTATGGATACTACAACATCACTCCCATATTCAGTAGAAATTTAAAAGTTTACACTCATTTACAAGCACTACAATATCTCCCCTATATTGAACTATAAAACACCTCTTAACATGATTAAAAATAACAAAAAATTAAATTTAATGTTAAGAAAAAACTATATTATTAAATAATCAATCTTTTTCACTTAAACTTGTTTTATCATACTAATAAATAAATAATTGATATCTACGTAGAATCCAAATAAGTACCATTTTTTTTATTTATCTAAATTCCTTAGATTGATTAGTGCAATTATTTGATACTAGGTCTTGTTAAATAATTTATATCTTTTTCTTCATCTCGCAATTATTTCCCTTTATTAAAGAACTAAGTGATACTAAGTCTTGATTATAAATAACTTTTACCTATTGCTTCATCCATCGTGTAAGGACCTGCGATCCAAAGGCATTACCGCCGCGAAGTGCAACTCGTTTGGGTGAACGAGCGAAGTGGAGAACATAACAGTGCGAAGTCCTATGACCAAAGTGCGTGTGAAGAACATGGTTATAATGCACATGAGAAGTGGAGGGCGAACATAATTATATGGTGGATAGTGTGGGCATTCACTTGTAAATCCGACGGTGAAGAATAGTTGCGTTTGAGGTGTTGGCAATGGGCCGACCGAATGATAAGCAAGTAAAGGGCGTCGGTTTGGAGTAAACAAGAGTCGGCCAAGCAATGGCACGACCAAACAGCATAGCATATATATACAACGATGCGTGGAGGCATTGGAGACATTCGAACATTACTCAAGGTACTCAAGCAAAGGAGAAGTGCGTAGTTCAATAGTGTAGCCACAGCAAAGGAAGGTGAGGCGCAGTTCTATGCACCTAGCCTTGGGCGAGGTCGCACGGAGGTGAAAACGCACAGTCTTAAGTCTTGGGTGAAGGCGCGGGTAGGAGGTCACCCGGCGTATTGGTTAAGGCACGGGTGAAGCTGCCCGGTGTTCGGGTGAAGTCGTGGGTGGAGACTCGGGTGAGTCGCCCGCCCATCGTGTAGGAGTAAACGGTGCGGTAGAACTCGGGTGAAGGTGCCGGTTGTTGGGCGCGGGTGGCGACTCGTGTGAGGGCACGCCCGCCCATCGTTCAAAGGTGTTCTTGGGTGAGGTCGCCCACCGGTTGTGCGAAGGCAGCTCGTGTGAGGGCGTGTCGGCCCGACTTGGGTAGGGGATCTTGGTTATCACACAAAGGTGTGACGAAGTTGTAAAATTGGCTAAGTATGAAACTTGGGGTTTCCAAGTATACTTGTAAAGCATTGTAAGTTTGTAAAAGACTGTATAATATATTATTCGGGCAGACTCATTGTTCAGGGAGTTGCCCCTCCCTTTATACTGTGTAATTGTGTTCTCTTTTATAATTGTTGATGATAATGAATGTGTATGGGTGTTCATTGGTATAAAGGAAACAGTAATAATACTTGGTTGCGAAACACAAACTAAGTAGGACACATGGTTAGGCATAGTCCATGAACATAAGTATTGGTGAAAAGAAAGTGTTCGGTGGTGTTGCACCTCACCAAGAGTGGTTGAAAGACTACCACCAGCCTAGGGGCGTGACAGGTGGTATCAGAGCTAGTTTGAAGACTTGGAGAAGTCTTGCAGGAAGTTGGGTGAAGCAAGTGTGTAAGTACTTGACAGTTTATGATAGTGGAAGCAGGTACTTGCAGGTGAAGGAAGTTGGTTTCACATACAAGTGGAACAAGGGCTAGTTCATGGTTGCAGGCAACTTGGTGAAGAATCAAGAAGGATGTCTATCTTGTAGGCAATGGGTTTTGCAACCTTCAAGGAATTTGAAGGAAGTCTACTTGAACAATCAACGAAGGTTGAACAAAGATTTGTAGAATGGGGCAAAGGCTTGTTCAAAGCAAAGGATGCTTTTTGTGCTTTGGTCAAGGAAGGGATTTTTGACGGGAATAGGGATGAAGCCTATCGACTTGCAAAGGAATTGGACTTGTTTGATGTAGAACTCAAGGAATTGAAGATAAGGCAGGACTTGATTCGAGAGAAGTGGAAATGGCTAACTCTTGAGAACAAGAATTTCATAGCTTTGACTCATAAGGAGGAAGCCGCAGAATGCAATGATAAGGAAGAGGAAGCTGTGGTGATTGAGGATGTTGCAGATGTGAGAACAATGGAAGATGAACTTGAGATTGATCAAGTTGGACCAGGATCATGTAGTTTGCAGACATGGATGAATGAGGATACTCACATGGAGGAGCCTCATGATGATGATGTAAGTACTATTGATACTTGTGTTTCATTTTAGCATTTGGTAGATGGATTGTATGCAAGGAAGGGAAAAATTAGTTTGTCGATGCTAAGGAGGATCTTACCATGGATGTCTACAATTAGACCTTTTATGGAGAAGCAAGGATTGTTGACTGTTGCAGGACTTGTTGCGGTTGTTTTTGACCTTATGGTAGAAGGTACAAAGGCCTGTGACAAGGGAGGAACATGATGATCATTGTGGAGGATTGGGTCATGCTTTAGCCACATGGAGAATTGGCTAAGTGCCCGACATGACTCATGAACATATTGGAAGAGGGCACACACTTGAGGAATGATGATACTTGGGTGGACTTCTCATGGCCAAGACCAAGAACAAGTCTTGGTGTAACCTTTAGTGGGGGAGGTATGATGGAAGGGACTCGTGATGGTGATGATATCGTTGGGTGACCGAGTTCACTAGATCGAAGATTGTAGACTTGGATGAGGATGACCGATTGTTGTGATGAGTCTACTTGGTTAGACTACATGGGCAACTTAGTCATCGACATCAGGCTGGAGACATGGAGCATGGCAGTCTTATGTAGGGACATGATGCAGGAGCACTTGTAGAGGTGTCATTTATGGACATCTAATGAGGAGTGCCAAGGCAGGGATGTTGTGCAGGTGGATTTGTTGGTGTGACATGGAGATGTTTTATGGAGAGGTTGTGCACTCTTGTACAACAAGGCCATGGAATTGGATGGAGTTGTGAGCAGACTATGGAGCATTCCTACTACATGGAGAGCTGAGGCATCTTGCAGAAACCTTTGGGCCGAGACTTGTATGCTTGCTAGAGTGTTGGTTGGGGATGGCATATGGAGCTCATGATGACATGAGGTTGTGACTTTTGGAGACTTCATATATGGTGGACATGGAGGATCAGATGCATTGAGGAGCTGAGGTCAGAGACTTTGATGCAGGATGGGGTACATACTTTCGAGTACATGTATGGGTGTGGCTTGGAAGAGTGACTTGATGTGGAGGACCGATATGAGACACTTTGGAGTGATGGGGTTACAATGATGATGATGCCTTGGTGGCAACACTTGGGCATGGGTTGAGCCGAGGCTTAACCACTTTTGACACATCGGAGCTGATTGGTCTATGATCATGGGCAGCACATGGATAGAGGAGACAGTTGTATACCTATTTCTATGGCAGACTTGAGGGATGGAACATACAGATATGATGGAGGTGACTTCATGGACCTGGATGTGGCACATCAAGAGTCAGAGTTTGAGGAGATGATCTCTTCACTTTGAGTAGATGGATGTTTTGCAGATGGATGATGTTGGGATAGATGCGGCTAATTTCATGCAACACATTGACACCAAACGTCATGGACAACATGTTGTAGATGAGATGAGGACTACTTCATGGACCTAAGCATGGCTTACTTATATGAAGATCGATTCTTGATCAAGTTGGGGATGTGACGAGATGTTATGAGAAACGACTGATGATGGCATGATGATGTGCATTCTCATGGTTTGAGCGTGATAGTTGGACTAGCTACCCAACTAGTTCAAACATGAGGGAGCTCAATGTATAGAGATGTGTTAGCATTGTGTTGGAGTATCATGGCAGCAGTTCACACAAGGACGACACATGATGAGGTCGACACGAGAGGTTGTAGGAAGCATGTAGCTTGAGATGGAGGGACCAGCCTTCCACGATGGGGAGCAGCATGTGGAGATTGTGACGAGATGGTCGATGGTCATGGATTGAGATGATTTCTGGTGTATGACATACCAATGAGGTGTATACCTTGGTATGGTGATATTGGTGACAGATGGTTGCCGGGATGAGATATTGTCGAGGACGACAATGATTTCAAGTGGGGGAGGATGTAAGGACCTGCGGTCCAAAGGCATTACCGCCGTGAAGTGCAACTCGTTTGGGTGAACGAGCGAAGTGGAGAACATAACAGTGTGAAGTCCTATGACCAAAGTGCGCGTGAAGAACATGGTTATAATGCGCGTGAGAAGTGGAGGGTGAACATAATTATATGTTGGATAGTGTGGGCATTCACTTGTAAAGCCGATGGTGAAGAATAGTTGCGTTTGAGGTGTTGGCAATGGGCCGACCGAATGATAAGCAAGTAAAGGGCGTTGGTTTGGAGTAAACAAGAGTCGGCCAAGCAATGGCATGACCAAACAACATAGCATATATATACAACAATGCGTGGAGGCATTGGAGCACATTCAAACATCGCTCAAGGTACTCAAGCAAAGGAGAAGTGCGCAGTTCAATAGTGTAGCCACAACAAAGGAAGGTGAGGCGCAGTTCTATGCGCCCAGCCTTGGGCGAGGTCGCACAGAGGTGAAAACGCACAATCTTAAGTCTTGGGTGAAGGCGTGGGTAGGAGGTCGTCGGCGTATCGGTTAAGGCACGGGTGAAGCTGCCTGGTGTTCGAGTGAAATCGTGGGTGGAGACTCAGGTCAGTCACCCGCCCATTGTGTAGGAGTAAACGGTGCGGTAGAACTCAAGTGAAGGCACCGGTTGTTGGGAATGGGTGGCAACTCATGTGAGGGCATGCCCACCCATCGTTCAAAGGTGTTCTTGGGTGAGGTCACCCGCCATTTTTGCGAAGGCATGCACGGGTGACTCGGGTGAGGTCACCCGCCCATCATGCAGTGATCCAGGTGGATATTGGTGGCCACCCGCTAATTCCACTTGGATCCCCTCTAGTGCTTCTTACAGTTTTTTTTCAGTTTCCTTAATTATAGCACAGTTTACTATTTTTAGCAGTTTTTCGAGTCCTAAACTTCCGGAGCCGTTTTGAGGCCATAAAGGATGTTTTTTGGGAAATCTACCGCCAACAAATTTTTTGTCTAAAAATTGTCTTTTCCGTCGTAGTCCTCGAAGAGATCTTTCCAATGGGCTATCATGCACGTCAAATGGAGATAGTACGACCAATTCGTGACCCTGGGAAGTTGATGTACCAACTTACCCAAAAACGGGGCCCACAACTTGGCGTTTCATCTTCTAGGGTTATGTTTTGGAATGTGAAGGGTTTTCCATTGTTTCTCAACAATAAATAGGCCTTCGAGCCTCATTGTAAGACAGTTCAGAGGCATGTAGCCACCACATCTCTTCTTAGAGATAAGCTACCATCACCCTAGCTGGTTTATTTCCATTTCTGTTTGTATGCATATTTCAGTATTTTACAGTAATGAAATGAGGTATTATTTCCGCTGCATATCTGTCTTTATGGTTATCTCTGTATTTTATTGCATTCCTGTTTAAATCCGGATCAGTGGTATCAAAGCGGTCTGCTTTTCTTCTCTGTTTTTCTTTGCATGTCCCCAACAAGGTCGGGATATAAGGAGTTAGGGCTTGAACTGGTCGAACCTTTGCAAGACCAGCGTCGCAAATCCCGACGGCCTCCCATGGCAGATGAAAAGAAAGACGAGGGGGCAGGAGATCCTATCAAAATCTTGCTCGAAGAAGCCCTCGAGCGACAAAGGAACGCGATGATGGACAACTTTGCCCAAATCCTTCAGCGGCTACCCAGGGGTGACGCATCGGCTTCCAACAGCAACTCTGGAAACGCCACACCATTTAAGGTACAAGTTAATTTTGAAATCCCCATATTCGAGGGTTATATAGATGCAGATGTCGTCGATAAATGGTTAAATGTGCTAGAGGGTTATTTTTCTGTTCATGATTTTTCCAGTCGGGAAAAGATTATTTTCGCTCTTCTCAAAGCAGCCCCCCACGTCAAGGATTGGTGGGAAACCTACTGCGAGCAGAAGGATGAAAGTACAGGCTCACTATTTTCAGTCGCACCGACTTGGGATTCATTCCGAAATGCCATCAAGGAGCAGTACTACCCTGTCGGAAGCTATGAGGATCAATACATAAAGTGGACCACGCTACGGCAGGGAAGGGACCAAGACGTACCGGATTTTACCAATATTTTCCATACCCTTCGCACAAAGTTGGGTATCAAGGATACAGACCAGCATTTGGTACTCAAATACCGTGGCTTCCTGCACAAGTACATCCAAGAAGAAATAGAATTCTTGAACATCTCCTCGCTCGGCACGGCATACCGATATGCCGTCAAGGTCGAGCAAAAGTTTAAACAGAAGAAGCGAGAATTTGGATCTGTGAATCCGAAACAAGGGAAAGGTGCCCCCAAACCGCAGAACAAAGGACAAAGCCAAGGCAGGCAGCCCAAGACAACCCACCAAAGCTGCAAGCAAAGAACAGCGCCGCGAAGCCAAAAAAGGACACGGGAAAGTGGTGTGAGTTCCATAAGAGCTCCACTCACAACACAAGTGAGTGTCAGGCCAAGCAATCACTGGTGGTCGAGCTAAAGGTTTCAGAATCAGATGCATGTTCTGACTCTGAGTCAGAACCCGATAAGGGGAATGACAAAGGGAAGCAGATTATCAATGTGGAGCCCAATGCCACCATTGCCACCACGAAGATCCAGAAGGAGGAACCTGAAGATCCAGAGGAGGAGGAGCGTCTCTTCCACTCCTAGATGTGGGTAAAGGGCTCCCTGCTATAGTTCATTATCAACAGCGGGAGCCAAAAGAACCTCATTTCGGTAGAGGTCGTGAAACGGCTGGGCTTACTGACCACAGCACATCCACAACCATACACCATTGGGTGGCTGCACCAAGGACGGGATCTTCGTGTGAGCCAATAGTGTCGCCTTCCATACAACATCAAGCCCTTAACGGATGAGGTATTGTGTGACATTGCTCCCCTTGAAGTTTGTGATGTGTTATTAGGACAACCATACTTGTGGAAGCGACATGTTGTGTATGAGTCAAGGCCCCGTGCTGTTATTGTTACTTTGCGAAATAAGTTGTACAGGATACCAAAGGTAGCACCGCCTACCACCATCTCTTTGGTTACTGCAAAACAATGCAGTAAGCTCATTTCCAAAACCGGGAAGTTTGTTTTCCTGATGATACGCCCTCAAGAAAAGAAGAAGATGGTGGCCACGACCTCCAGACAAGGCCCCTCCGCACGACAACTACAGATGGAGAAGGTCGTGGAGGAGTATGAGGACATCTTCACCTCCCTCGCAGGGGTTCCTCTGCACTGTCAGGTCAAGCACTCCATTGATCTGACCCCAGGTTCGCCGCTGCCCAATGGACCAATCTATCAGCGCTCTGTTCTGGAGAACGATGAAATCAAGAGGCAGATTCAGGAGCTGCTGCAAAAAGGTCACATCCGTCTGAGTTCATCGCCCTATGGGAGGCCGATCGTGCTGGTACAAAAGAAGGATGGGACTTGGAGACTCTGTATTGACTATCGGGCGCTGAACAAGATCACTGTCCGTAATAGGTACCCAATCCCACGGATTGATGACCTCCTGGACCAACTAAAGGGGGCAAAATATTTCAGCAAGATCGATTTGAAGTCAGGATATCACCAGGTACCAATCGAACCCTCTGATGTGTGGAAGACTGCATTCAAAGCCAAGTAGGGCCTTTTCGAATGGTTGGTTATGCCTTTCGGATTGACGAATGCTCCTGCAACCTTCACGAGGCTAATGGACGACATCTTGCGGCCATTCACCAACTCATTTGTAGTGGTATACTTCGATGACATCTTGATCTTTAGCAAGACTTGGGAAGAGCACCTCCACCACATCCGACAGGTTCTCCAAACAATGCGACAACACAAGTTATGTGCCAATTTGGAGAAATGCACTTTTGGCCTGACCCAGGTTCAGTATCTGGGATACATTATTGATGAACGGGGGCTGCATGTGGATCTAGCCAAGATCCAAATCATTCGGGATTGGCCATATCCAACCACTCTAACAGAGCTTCGCAGCTTTCTAGGCCTTGCCAACTTCTACCGCAGGTTCGTGTTGGGATTTTCTCATATCACTTGGCCCTTGAGTCAAGTCACCAAGGGAGGAGAAAAAGAAAAAAAAATTGGTATGAATCTCAACAGAAGGCATTCATAGAGTTGAAAGATCGACTCTGCACAACACCAGTTCTTGCATTACCAGACTTGCAACAACCATTTGAGGTCGAGACAGATGCCTCTGACTATGCTATTAGGGCAGTCCTTACTCAACACGGGCATCCAGTGGCATATCATAGTGAGACACTTTCAGACACAGTCCGGAAGTATCCCACTTATGAAAAAGAGATGTATTCCATTGTGCAGGCCTGCCGACAATGGAAGCATTACATTTTGGTGAAGGAAACAGTCATCCACACAGACCACCGACCCCTGAAGTTCATACAGACCCAAGGGAAATTGCAGAATGATCGCCATCAGAAGTGGTCCACATACCTGCAACAGTTCCATTTGAATATCAAGTATAAGAAGGGCAGCACCAATAATGTTGCAGATTGCCTCAGTCGACCACCGATCATGGCGTTAACCACCGTGCTCAACTCTTGTGGGCACGAGACTTCTGATTGGCCATTGCTCTACAAAAATGACCCGGAATTCGGCCACACATACCAGACACTCTTGGAGGGTTAGCATGTTCCATATTTTCACCTCCAGGACGACCTGTTATACCACCTGGGTCACCTTTGTGTTCCTTCAAGTGATCGTGCTAAGATGATTTGGGAAGCACACTACAGTAAAGTCGTTGGGCATTTTGGGGTTGAAAAAACGGTGGCAGTACTACAGAAATATTTCTATTTGTCGAATCTTCGACAGGATGTCGAGAAGTACATCAGATCATGCACTGCTTGCGCCATTGCCAAATCGACCATCAAGAAGCAAGGCCTCTATACCCTGCTGCCTACCCCTAGTCGACCTTGGGAATCCACCTCCATGGATTACATGTCAGGCCTCCCTTCCACTAAGCATGGAAATGACTGTGTTTTTGTGGTCGTCGACAAGTTCTCGAAGATGGCCATTACGGTGGCCTGCAAGAAGAATATCACAGTAGAAGCCACTGCTAAACTCTTCTTCGAATGATTATGGGTACACTTTGGGATCCCACAGTCTATCATTTCAGATCGGGACAGCAGGTTCCTCAGTACATTTTGGTATAGCCTCTGGTCGATGCTGGACACCAAACTCACTAAGTCCATAGCCTTCCATCCTCAAACTAATGGCCAGACTGAGGTCGTCAACAGGATGATCGTACACATTCTGCGCATGTACAACTCAAAGCATTCACGCACATGGGACGATAGCCTACCCTATGTTCAGCACAGCTACAACCGGGCTCTCCACAGCTCGACTGGCCACAACCCTTTTCAAGTGGGATTGGGATTCCAGCCACTATGTCCCATCGATGTGGCCATGCCATTTGCACCTACTCACGCATATTCTGCTTATGTACAGTCTGAAACAGATAAGGCAAACAGCTTCATTGAGCACATCCAACATATTCGCCAGTAGGTCCATGACATTCTGGAGAAATCAAATGCCAAGTACAAGCAGCGACATGATCAACATCGGGTGCCACACAAGCTTCAAGTGGGCGACAAAGTCTGGTTGCATTTGCAAAAGGAACGCCTTACCGGAGCCTATCGGAAACTCTGACCACTCCGATATGGCCCTTACACCATTACCAAGGCTATGGGAGATAATGCATTTGAGCTCAGCATTCCCCCATTCCTTGGCCTGCACCCGGTGTTCAATGTCGACCGCCTTCGGCCATACTTTCCACCATTACTAGACACGTCCGACATTGTAGAACAACTCACACCCATAGAGTTAAACCCAGCTTGCATGGAACAAGCTGCAACTGATCAGATCATGGACACACAGATCAAGCACACTCGCCAGTAGAATATCCAATTGTATCGAGTTGTCAAAGCAGGACAACTCCTTCACCAGGGCAAGTGGCTCACCAGGGACCAAGTGCAGCAGAAGTTCCCTCATCTCATGGAGGAACTCAACGCAATGGGGACCATTGCTTCCTAAGGGGGGAGGAATGATCCAGGTGGATATTTGTGGCCACCCGCTAATTCCACTTGGATCCCCTCTAGTGCTTCTTACAGTTTTTTTTTTCAGTTTCCTTAATTATAGCACAGTTTACTATTTTTAGCAGTTTTTCGGGTCCTAAACATCCGGAGCCATTTTGAGGCCCTAAATGACGTTTTTTGGGAAATCTACCACCGCCAATGATTTTTTGTCTAAAAATCATCTTTTTCGTCGTAGTCCTCGGAGAGATCTTTCCAACGGGTTATCATGCACATCAAACGGAGATAGTACGACCAATTCGCGACCCCGGGAAGTTGATGTACCAACTTACCCAAAAACAGGGCCCACAATTTGACGTTTCATCTTCTCGGGTTAGGTTTTGGAATGTGAAGGGTTTTCCATTGTTTCTCAACAATAAATAGGCCTTCGAGCCTCATTGTAAGTCAGTTCAGAGGAATATAGCCACCACATCTCTTCTCAGAGATACGCTACCATCGCCCTAGCTGGTTTATTTCCATTTCTGTTTGTATGCATATTTCAGTATTTTACAGTAATGAAATGAGGTATTATTTCCGCTACATATCTGTCTTTATGGTTATCTCTGTATTTTATTGTGTTCCTATTTAAATCCGGATCATGCAGGAAGAGCAAGGTTCAGTTGTGAAGTGCGGAAGGCAGCTTGTGTGAGGGCGCGCCCACCTGACTTGGGCAAGGGATCTTGGTTATCACACCGAGGTGTGACGAAGTTCTAAAATTGGCTAAGTGTGAAACTTGGGGTTTCCAAGTATACTTGTAAAGCATTGTAACTTTGTAAAAGACTGTATAATATATTATTCGGGCAGACTCATTGTTCAGGGAGTTGCCCCTCCCTTTATACTGTACAATTGTGTTCTCTTGTATAATTGTTGATGATAATGAATGTGTATGGGTGTTCATTGGTATAAAGGAAATAGTAGTAATACTTGGTTGCGAAACACAAACTAAGTAGGACACATGGTCCCCAACGAGGTCGGGATATAAGGAGTTAGGGCTTGAACTGGTCGAACCTTTGCAAGTCCAGCCTCGCAAATCCCGACGGCCTCCCATGGCGGATGAAAAGAAAGACGAGGGGGCAGGAGATCCTATCAAAATCTTGCTCGAAGAAGCCCTCGAGCGACAAAGGTACGAGAAGATGGACAACTTTGCCCAAATCCTTCAGCGGCTACCCAGGGGTGACGCATCGGCTTTCAACAGCAACTCTGGAAACGCCACGCCATTTAAGGTACAAGTTAATTTTGAAATCCGCATATTCGAGGGTCATATAGATGCAGATGTCGTCGATAAATGGTTAAATGTGCTAGAGGGTTATTTTTCTGTTCATGATTTTTCCAGTCGGGAAAAGATTATTTTCGCTCTTCTCAAAGCAGCCCCCCACGTCAAGGATTGGTGGGAAACCTACTGCGAGCAGAAGGATGAAAGTACAGGCTCACTATTTTCAGTCACACCGACTTGGGATTCATTCCGAGATGCCATCAAGGAGCAGTACTACCCTGTCGGAAGCTATGAGGATCAATACATAAAGTGGACCACGCTACGGCAGGGAAGGGACCAAGACGTACCAGAGTTTACCAATATTTTCCATACCCTTCGCACAAAGTTGGGTATCAAGGATACAGAGCAGCATTTGGTACTCAAATACCGTGCCTGTATGCACAAGTACATCCAAGAAGAAATAGAATTCCTGAACATCTCCTCGCTCGGCATGGCATACCGATATGCCGTTAAGGTCGAGCAAAATTTTAAACAGAAGAAGCGAGAATTTGGGTCTGCGAATCTGAAACAAGGGAAAGGTGCCCCCAAACCGCAAAACAAAGGACAAAGCCAAGGCAGGCGGCCCAAGACAACCCGCCAAAGCTGCAAGCAAAGAACAGCGCCGCGAAGCCAAAGAAGGACACCGGAAAGTGGTGTGAGTTCCATAAGAGCTCCACTCACAACACAAGTGAGTGTCGGGCCAAGCAGTCACTGGTGGTCGAGCTAAAGGATTCAAAATCAGATGCATGTTCTGACTCTGAGTCAGAACCCGATAAGGGGAATGACAAAGGGAATCAGATTATCAATGTGGAGCCCAATGCCACCGTTGCCACCACGAAGATCCAGAAGGAGGAACCTGAAGATCCAGAGGAGGAGGAGCGTCTCTTCGACTCTTAGATGTGGGTAAAGGGCTCCCCGCTATAGTTCATTATCGACAGCAGGAGCCAAAAGAACCTCATTTCGGCAAAGGTCGTAAAACGGCTGGGCTTACTGACCACAGCACATCCACAACCATACACCATTGGGTGGCTGCACCAAGGACGGGATCTTCGTGTGAGCCAACAGTGTCGCCTTCCATACAACATCAAGCCCTTCACGGATAAGGTATTGTGTGACATTGCTCCCTTTGAAGTTTGTGATGTGTTATTAGGACAACCATACTTGTGGAAGCGACATGTTGTGTATGAGTCAAGGCCCCGTGCTGTTATTGTTACTCTGGGAAATAAGTTGTACAGGATACCAAAGGTAGCACCGCCTACCACCATCTCTCTGGTTACTGCAAAACAATGCAATAAGCTCATTTCCAAAACCAGGAATTTTGTTTTCCTGATGATACGCCCTCAAGAAAAGAAGAAGATGGTGGCCACTACCTCCAGACAGGACCCCTCCGCACGACAACTACAGATGGATAAGGTCGTGGAGGAGTATGAGGACATCTTCACCTCCCTCGCAGGGGTTCCTCTGCACTGTCAGGTCAAGCACTCCATTGATCTGACCCCAGGTTCGCCGCTGCCCAATGGACCAATCTATCGGCGCTCTGTTCTGGAGAACGATGAAATCAAGAGGAAGATTCAGGAGCTGCTGCAAAAAGGTCACATCCGTCCGAGTTCATCGCCCTATGGGAGCCTGATCGTGTTGGTACAAAAGAAGGATGGGACTTGGAGACTCTGTATTGACTATCGGGTGCTGAACAAGATCACTGTCTGTAATAGGTACCCAATCCCACGGATTGATGACCTCCTGGACCAACTAAAGGGGGAAAAATATTTCAGCAAGATCGATTTGAAGTCAGGATATCACCAGGTACCAATCGAACCCTCTGATGTGTGGAAGACTACCTTCAAAGCCAAGGAGGGCCTTTTCAAATGGTTGGTTATGCCTTTCGGATTGACGAATGCTCCTGCAACCTTCATGAGGCTAATGGACGACATCTTGCGGCCATTCACCAACTCATTTGTAGTGGTATACTTGGATGACATCTTGATCTTTAGCAAGACTTGGGAAGAGCACCTCCACCACATCCGACAGGTTCTCAAAACACTGCGACAACACAAGTTATGTGCCAATTTGGAGAAATGCACTTTTGGCATGACCCAGGTTCAGTATCTGGGATACATTATTGATGAACAGGGGGTGCATGTGGATCTAGCCAAGATCCAAGTCATTCGGGATTGGCCATATCCAACCACTCTGACAGAGCTTCGCAGCTTTCTAGGCCTTGCCAACTTCTACCATAGGTTCGTGTTGGGATATTCTCATATCACTTGGCCCTTGAGTCAAGTCACCAAGGGAGGAGCAAAAGAAAAAAAAAATTGGTCTGAATCGCAACAGAAGGCATTCACAGAGTTGAAAGATCGACTCTGCAAAACACCAGTTCTTGCATTACCAGACTTGCAACAACCATTTGAGGTCGAGACAGATGCCTCTGACTATGCTATTGGGGCAGTCCTTACTCAACACGGGCATCCAGTGGCATATCATAGTGAGACACTTTCAGACACACTCCGAAACTATCTCACTTATGACAAAGAGATGTATTCCATTTTGCAGGCCTGCTGACGAAGCATTACATTTTGGGGAAGGAAACGGTCATCCACACAGACCACCGACCCCTGAAGTTCATATAGACCCAAGGGAAATTGCAGAATGATCGCCATCAGAAGTGGTCCACATACCTGCAACAGTTCCATTTGAATATCAAGTATAAGAAGGGCAGCACCAATAATGTTGCAGATTGCCTCAGTCGACCACTGATCATGGCGTTAACCACCGTGCTCAACTCTTGTGGGCAAGAGACTTCTGATTGGCCACTGCTCTACAAAAACGACCCGGAATTCGGCCACACATACCAGACACTCTTAGAGGGTCAGCATATTCCATATTTTCACCTCTAGGACGACCTGTTATGCCACCGGGTCACCTTTGTGTTCCTTCAAGCGATCGTGCCAAGATCATCTGGGAAGCACACTACAGTAAAGTCGTTGGGCATTTTGGGGTCGAAAAAACGGTGGCAGTACTGCATAAATATTTCTATTTGCCGAATCTTCGACAGGATGTCGAGAAGTACATCAGATCATGCGTTGCTTGCGCCATTGCCAAATCGACCATCAATAAGTAAGGCCTCTATACCCTGCTGCCTACCCCTAGTCGACCTTGGGAATCCATCACCATGGATTACATGTCAGGCCTCCCTTCCACTCGGCATGGAAATGACTGTGTTTTTGTGGTCGTCGACAGGTTCTCGAAGATGGCCATTATGGTGGCCTACAAGAAGAATATCACAGCAGAAGCCACTGCTAAACTCTTCTTTGAATGAGTATGGGTACACTTTGGGATCCCACAGTCTATCATTTGAGATCGGGACAGCAGGTTCCTCAGTACATTTTGGTCTAGCCTCTAGTCGATGCTGGACACCAAACTCACTAAGTCCACAGCCTTCCATCCTCAAACTGATGGCCAGACTGAGGTCGTCAACAGGATGATCGTACACATTCTGCACATGTACAACTCAAAGCATCCACGCACATGGGATGATAGCCTACCCTATGTTTAGCACAGCTACAGCCGGGCTCTCCACAACTCGACTGGCCACAACCCTTTTCAGGTGGGATTGGGATTCCAACCACTATGTCCCATCGATGTGGCCATGCCATTTGCAGCTACTCACGTAGATTCTTCTGATGTCCAGTGCGAAACAGATAAGGCAAACAACTTCATTGAGCACATCCAACATATTCGCCAGCAGGTCCATGACATTCTGGAGAAATCAAATGCCAAGTACAAGCAACGACATGATCAACATCAGGTGCCACACAAGTTTCAAGTGGGCGACAAAGTCTGGTTGCATTTGCAAAAGGAACGCCTTACCGGAGCCTATCGGAAACTCTGACCACTCCGATATAGCCCTTACACCATTACCAAGGCTATGGGAGACAATGCATTTGAGCTCAGCATTCCCCCATTCCTTGGCCTGCAGCCGGTGTTCAATGTCGACCGCCTTCGGCCATACTTTCCACCATTACTAGACACGTCCAACATTGCAGAACAACTCACACCCATAGAGTTAAACCCAGCTTGCATGGAACAAGCTGCAACTGATCGGATCATGGACACAAAGATCAAGCACACTCGCCAGTAGAATATCCAACTATATCGAGTTGTCAAAGCAGGACAACTCCTTCACCAGGGCAAGTGGCTCACCAGGGACCAAGTGCAGCAGAAGTTCCCTCATCTCATGGAGGAACTCAACGCAATGGGGACCATTGCTTCCTAAGGGGGGAGGAATGATCCAGGTGGATATTGGTGGCCACCCGCTAATTCCACTTGGATCCCCTCTAGTGCTTCTTACAGTTTTTTTTTCAGTTTCCTTAATTATAGCACAGTTTACTATTTTTAGCAGTTTTTCGGGTCCTAAACTTCCGGAGCCATTTTGAGGCCCTAAACGATGTTTTTTGGGAAATCTACCGCTAGTGATTTTTTGTCTAAAAATTGTGTTTTCCGTCATATTCCTCGGAGAGATCTTTCCAACGGGTTATCATGCACATCAAACGGAGATAGTACGACCAATTCGCGACCCCGGGAAGTTGATGTACCAACTTACCCAAAAACAGGGCCCACAATTTGACGTTTCATCTTCTAGGGTTAGGTTTTGGAATGTGAAGGGTTTTCCATTATTTCTCAACAGTAAATAGGCCTTCGAGCCTCATTGTAAGTCAGTTCAGAGGCATGTAGCCACCACATCTCTTCTCAGAGATACGCTACCATCGCCCTAGCTGGTTTATTTCCATTTCTGTTTGTATGCATATTTCAGTATTTTACAGTAATGAAATGAGGTATTATTTCCGCTACATATATGTCTTTATGGTTATCTCTGTATTTTATTGCGTTCCTTTTTAAATCCGGATCATGCAGGAAGAGCAAGGTTCAGTTGTGAAGTGCGGAAGGCAGCTCGTGTGAGGGCGCGCCCGCCTGACTTGGGCAAGGGATCTTGGTTATCACACCGAGGTGTGACGAAGTTGTAAAATTGGCTACGTATGAAACTTGGGGTTTGCAAGTATACTTGTAAAGCATTGTAACTTTGTAAAAGACTGTATAATATATTATTCGGGCAAACTCATTGTTCAGGGAGTTGCCCCTCCCTTTATATTGTACAATTGTGTTCTCCTGTATAATTGTTGATGATAATGAATGTGTATGAGTGTTCATTGGTATAAAGGAAACAGTAGTAATACTTGGTTGCGAAACACAAACTAAGTAGGACACATGGTTAGGCATAGTCCATGAACATAAGTATTGCTGAAAAGAAAGTGTTCGATGGTACCGCACCTCGCCAAGAGCGGTTGAAAGACTACCGCCGGCCTGGGGGCGTGACACATCGCATCCTAACATCTCAAGGAAAAACTTCAAGAAAGTCATAAAATTGAAGGAATACATTATTAACTATTTTCACACATAGTAAATAAACTTATGCATTTTTCAAAGAAATGGTGGGTCATTACTTTTTCACATAATCGGAAATTGATAAATTTTGATTATTCCTCCCTGCATAATACTAGTTATAAAGAATATATTATAAAATTAATAAGATTTCTTACCACCATTGTAAAATTGAATCCTCATTGATTTTAATATTTATAAATAAATAAATATTGTCGTTTGATTTTAATATTTATAAATAAATAAATAAATATTGTCATATCCAACACTTGTTAACATTTTAGGGAAGAATACCAAGAAAGGCATGTAGGGATGTTTCAATTGGCCACCTACTTAAATATTTCATATGATGTCGACCAACATGATATATCTAGCAAGGAAATGGGAGGAGGACATTCCTCTGCCCCAACTTTGTTACGATTTAAAGGAGCATAATATTATGGTAGGGAAAAGGAATGATATATCTAGCAAGGAAATGGGAGGAGAACATTCCTCTACCCCAACTTTAGTATGATTTAAAGAAACATATTTAAAGGAGCATAATATTATGGTAGGGAGGAGGACATTCCTTTGCCTCAACTTTGGTATAATTTAAAGGAGTATAATATTATCGTGGGGTAAAATTATTGAAATTTATTATTTAGTTAAATAATAAAAATAGATCATGAAAAAAATAAAAATAAAAGGAAACAATATGTTTTGTTTATGTATATATAAATTATATCAAAATATAAAAAGTTTACAAATATTAATATCTCAGGAAATATAACTAAAAATTAAAATATCATGATAAATAACTACAGGAATTTTTAATAAAATATTAAATATCCGATATGTATTTTACCTAATATGTTTTGTTTTATGTTTTTTATATACTTGAATTAAAATATCATGATAAATAACTACTAAAACTCTTAATGAAATAAAACACTTCGTAATAAACATCAAATTAAAAAAATAAAAACACAATCATAATATATATAATATTCCACGTACAAGATTAAAAGTTAAGGCATGTGTTATGCATGACCATTATGAAATAGCACACACATGTTTACCATTCCACAGAGACTAACAAAAATCTCGATTCACGTTAGTCATTATAAACTTAAACAAACAATAATTTTGATTCGGATTACTCAATACGGATTTCACTTAGCAAAATTTTTAATTCTGCATTACTCAATGTAAACCTCAAAAAAATTCTTAATTTATATTTTTAAAATTAATTCTTCATAAGTGAAAATTCAAATTAGGATATACAGTTTTGATTTAACAAAAATACTAAACTTAAAAATAAAAATTTACATGATAATTAAAAAAAAAATGAATATCTTTATATTCGGTCAACTTCATTGGAAATTTTTAAAAGTATTTCACTATAATATCTCTATATTGGAGAGAGTGCGTGAGAGATGAGAAACAGTTCATCATGTGACTGGATACACCAAGAAGTGGAGGTGAGAAATGTGTAGAATTTGTTGTATAAAATGAATCTGTATTGAGTGATACCCTATCGAGCAGGGCGTTTCATGAAGGAGGTGTGTGGGTTGTGCCAACATTGCAGGTGTAGGTTTTCATGTGTGTCATGATTCGTATGAGACAATCAATCTTAGTTCGTTCATGGAAAGAAACACATGTTTTTTGATAAACAATTCCATGCTTTTTGATAAACACTTTTTTCAAGGAATTAGGTTGAGGTCGATAGATAGGTAAAATATTTTTGGCATTTAATCTATAGATATTTCATTATTTAGAAAAAAAAATTGAGATTTATGTTAATGTGTTTAGTTTATTATTTTTTATAATGGTTATGTAGTTTTACTAACATTTCTTCAGTCTATACATAACAACTATTATGATAGTTTGCATGAGGAAAGAATGTGTGTTTATATGCACAAAAGTAAATAGCTATTGGGCTAGATTTATTTTGGAAAAGAATATGCATTATATTAGCTTTTTTCGGAATGAATTATGTATTTACATGCAAGATTATGTTAGCTTTCTTTTGGAAAGGATTATAATTTTCATTCAAGAATGTATTAGCTTTCTTTTGGAAAATATTATGTATTTGCATGCAAGATTGTGTTAGCTTTATTTTGTAAATGATTATGTATTTGCATGCAAGAATAATAGTTATGATGCTAGATTCCTTTGGAAAAAAATATCTATTTACATTTATCAAGGTAATTGTTGTTACATTAATTTCTTATGGAAAAAGGATATGAATTCACATGCACAACGATGATAGCTAGTGTGCTAGTTTTACTTTAAGAGAATATGGATAGTTGTGATGTCTTGTACAAACAAATGATAGTTAATGTGGTGTTTATGTATTTTACCCTATGCATGTGAGTTATGGATGAACCGACATGTGTCCTAACCATATGTGTGTAAATATAAATAGACATGTTTTGGTAGTTATGTACTTTTAAATAATGTGTGTGCAGAGTTAATAAAGAGGCGTGTGTCAAAACTTTGTATGTGTTTCATTTATGTACATGAAAAAGAGGCTTGAAGCTTAACCAGTAAATATTATTATTTGGATGTGAGAGTTTGTTGACAATAGTAATTGCAAGAAAGGATTGTAACTCATGGGAACAATAGATTATATTTAACATCATGGAAGCAAAAGATTTAGTATTCAATATAGATTAAAGGAATATTAGTCATAGGATAATCCACTCATGAAAACATCCACACCACAAATACATAATATTCGAGGATTTGTGGGTAAATATGGGGTAAATGATATCATAATTAATGTAATAGCTTCTAGCTAGTTATGTTTTACTTAAAATGATATCTATTTGTAATATTTTATGACAATGGTGAAGGGATGGACTTCTTTACAACCATTGAGTGAGGGGGGACCACCCTCATGAAATGTTTAGTAAAATTAAAAGTTTTCTTGTTTTTCCCTACGGGGTTTCTAGGGCATATCAGTGTCTAATGATGTGTTTTCTTATTGTGTCATGATAATGATGTTTCTTTATTACATGATGTTAACATTTAAATTAAATATGTGAATAACTAGCCTAGGTAAAAGAACCATGATAATGATGTAAGTTTACAATAGGAAGATTCTGTTAATTATTGTCTCAATGTTTGTAATGTCATGTGACTTGCTATTCCGTTTTTAAAGTTAATCTATGTAATGATGAATATTTAATCTAATGGACAGTGAGAGAATATGGAATAAGTAATTCAGAATTTTACATGCTAGTAAATTCCATAAAAAAATTGTCTAATCATATGTATTTTTTTCACAAGGATTATCGTGGGATGTTACAAGTGGTACCAGAGCAAAATTTTGTAGCACTAACACCTTTTGGGAATCCGTAAGTGGAAAATGAATAGAGGTATGATGTTAATGAGTATCAATTCAAGTATGAAAATAACAAAATTTCCATGGAAATGTATGCAGTATACTACATTTGACATGAGATGCATGATGGTGTTAATAACCGCATTAAAGAATGATAAGTGTTAGTGTCTACTTCAAAGAATAAGTGTGCTTATGGCATTTGAAGTTTTATGCAAATAAAAGACAATAAGGAATTATATTGTAACGTTTCGAATTAAATTATGAATAATTTTGAATAATCACACTGTGATTAGTGATAGTGTGAGTTAATTATCAACCTTTGCATGTATATTCTTATGACAATATTTAATGGTTCATTTAAAGAAAAAAAATGTTTAGATTTACAATTCATTTCTTATAAGAAAATAATCAATGCATGTATTTGTGTGATAACGAAGGAATGTACAAAAGTGGGGGTTGTCTTTGAAGAGGACAATATGATGTTTTAAAAGAACATTGAAAGAACCCCTTTGGATGTTAAAGATAAACAATGAGTCGAGTGTTATGGTTTTGACTGTAATGACTAATTGACAATTGAGTTTTGTCATGGATTTTGATTGAGTTATGATGGTTAGTAACATTTATTATTTGTTATTTCATTACACCATTGTTTGTGGTCAGTTGACAAACTATATTGGAATATGCATCATTCAATTCTTAATTGAATATTTAAAATGGTAAACAATGTGATCACAATAGATTATTCTATGGTGACAATACATTGTTGAATTTTCGGTTGTTTGGACTATTACATTAATTGTTATCAACACTTACTAATATTTTTTTTTTTGTATAATTAAAGCTTTCATACATTTTTACACATAACAGTGTTATATGCAAGACATTATTGCGAAAGTCGATGCTTATTCAACAAGGAATACCTATGACTACAAGTTCTTGAATGATACAAAAAACTTAGATCATGATACAGTGGTGTCGTTAAAGAGATTAGTTTGATATAAATGTTTTGTTATGTCAGGGATTGTAGCTTTGCATATGAACATGCAAAAATAACAATTACGAGGATGAGAGAAACTAAGATTATTTATTAGTAGGATAATATATTGAAATGCATGAAATGGATTATGTATGTTTGACCAATTTAATATAGAAATAATGGTAATTAGATGTTGATGATTAGTTTGTTTTTCAAACTTCATAAACCTACAAGTTGATGACTTAATGATGATACAAGTTGGTATATTTAGTTGAGGCTTCTGTGATCAATATCAATGTTGAGAAGATTTTTCGACGAAATCACATCATGACAAATATATCATGATGTGATTTCGTCGAAAAATCTTCTCAAAGTTTGTATGTGTTTTACATTTAGGAAATATGTTAACTTCACCATTTAAAAATATTCATCAAGTGCATGTGAATATTGTGGTGACATTACTTATGAAATCTAATAAGTTAATTTCATTATGTTGTCGAGATGTCATGTCTCTGTTGTCATCACTAAAAAAAGATATGGATCGAATTTTGAATATATTAACATTACTGATTTATTTAGTTTAGTAAAGTTTGTGTGATTGACTTGAATTTGGTAATGTTGCATAATGAGTGTTGATTAGATACATATGCGTAAATGAAGTATCATTTTACATGAATTAGTGACTACATTACTTTTCAAGGTCTTTTTCCCTTAAACGTTGTTGGAAAACTAACTTCATGGAAACTTTGTCCTAAAGTTCCTTAGATGTAGCCTTATTTGTTATACATCTAAATGGTTTATGAAATATTGATAGGACCAATACCCTTCTACATTCTTGAAATATTAAGAGCACTGATTCCTATGAAAGTAAAATGCATCCTGAATGTATTTGACAAAATGTTTTGTGCATACCAATATTTTGTAGAAAGTGTGGTTTTAACAAAATTAGTTGTGACTAATTTTTCTAGTGTGACTAAGCAGGGAAGGCTCAATGGAAGCATAGTGATGTCACTAAGATTCTAGTAACATGGAACAAAAGAACCTGCAAAAGGTAAAATACTGCAATGTTATTTGCAATTGCAAATGAGAAGGTATCATGTCATGATATGCAATATATGGTAATGTTTTTGTAAATTGCGTGATGATTATATGTGGAAAATTTGTAATGAATACCACCTATATGACATGTGATGTTAGTCATGAGTTCCTATCAATTTAATTTTACAAACTATGGGATACATGCTGAGGGTCAAGTATGAAGGCATGTTGTACATAAATGTTCCTTCTTCTTCAATGTGAATGTGCATATGTTCAGTTATATAAATTACAGTTGGAAAAAGGTGTTAAAAGATAATTTCACATCTCAAACAGTTATAGGATAGTTGTGAAGGGTAAATGAAGCCTTAGGCTGAGGTTTCCTCTCCCTCAAGATAGATGATCTCATTAACAAAAAAAGGTTGGCCAAGATGGTGAGATGGGAAAATCCCTATGCAACCTTGTTGATTTCGGAGCATGTTGGTGGAGGCCCAAAGAGTGAGTTTTTGAGCTGTAAACTCCTTAAGACCTGACGTTGTCAGAGGAATAGGTAGGACCCTTCTAAGAGGAATCTTGTGTTAGACCAAGTGTTTTCATTTTCATGGAAATATATTTGATGTGAAATTGGCTCAATCTAGTTGTGGAAACTAGTTCCCATTGGTTGGAAGGAGCATTATTTTACCCACTGTGGTTTCTGTGGTAAACCAAGTTAACTAATATGATAAGTTATGTGATTTTTTTGTATTATTATGTAAAAAATTTATGTACATCTTGACTGGAAAGGAACCTAGTGTTCATAAAGGAATTACTGGAAGTGTAGTTACTTTATTATGCTACCAATATTGTGGATTCCTCTTGCGAAGGCTAAGACAATATGCACTTGGTGTAGTTATTGGTCATTTTGATGATTAGAGAGTAAGGTTCTCTCTAAGTACTTGTAGAAGTACTGTGAATAAAATATCATCTGACATTGCATAAATAATTAATGATTGAAAATGTTGCAATTAATTTAATTATGTTGGATTTGTTGGTCTTATGCTACAACGTAATTGCCATGGAGGTTGTGAACCACCCTAGGTGCTTGTTGTTGGGTTGTCAAACCACTCTTGGAGTGCTTACCACAACTGATACTGATAAACCCCCTGTAGTTCAAATTATTGTGTAAAGTGACCATGATTTCCAAGATTAATTGGCAAGTAACAATAAGTCGGTATAGAGACATTATTTTGACTTCTATGTTGAATAAGGTTTAAGTGATTGGAATAAAAATTGAAAATATTTGTACGTATAAATGTTTATGATTATCGCTAAATAAGATTGATTTTAGTTATTGAACATACAAATCCTTCATTTTCAAAGGGAAAAACAGCTTTTGATGGTTCTAGATGGATGTCATGTGTGAAAGTTAGTGATGAAACATTGAGGATGTTGTTGTGTTTAGGCGGGGGGATTATATAATATCCATATATTTATAAAACACGATATTTATTCATTTTTACAATTCAATAAAACAAAGAGCTTAGAACAATTAGCATCCAGATTCAGTTATGGTTTTATAATAACCACCCAACCGACTTCAAAAGAAAAAAGAAAAGGGTTCATGACGTGTCTCCTAAAAAGATGATGTTTATGAATTGGTGTCAAGTAGAGCTTTATTGGAGGGTATCAAGGGTGCCATGAGAGAGCACATGAAAGATGAGAAACATTTCCTTATGTTCATGTGTGCACCAAGAAGTGGAGATGAAAAATGTGTAAAAAATTGCTGTATAAAAGTGAATCCACATTGAGTGCTACCCTGTCAAGAAGATTTTTTCATGAAGGAGCTATGTGGACTCCATCCACACCATAGGTGCAGGTTTTGATGTGCATCATGGATTCACTTGAGACAATCAATCAACTATATGGGTTTTGTACAATGTGACCTGTAAGGGAATTGCACATGTGTGCTTTATGATTTTGGATGATGAATGGGAACCTAGTGGTATATCGAGGGCTTGTTCCACTAAATTTTTATTTTCTTTTCTCTACCAAGTAAGTTTCATACTCATTTGCAGGCACCATTCATAAAGATGGGGCCCACGGCTAAGTGTATTAGTCCCTCCCTTTATTGTTTTCTCTAGACGAATGTGGTTGTTACTGTATGATCAATGTTAAAGCTTGTTATTTTTACTATCGGTGGTGACCTTCTTGGAAGACTTCCATGGATTCTCATGCGCAGAGAAATAAGTTGTGGTAGTTTTCTTTTAATATTTATAATTATAATTTACATAAAAGTTGTAATATTACAATTATGGACATTGAATAAAAATTCTCTCACTTAGTTTCTTTGTAGAAAATGACACATACCTTTTGATAAACACTTCATTCAATAAATTATACTGAGGTCCATAGATTAGTAGAATCTTCTCGGCCTTTAATATATGTATATTTCATTATTTAGATTTTGTTTTGAGCTTGATGGTAAATTTGTTTAGTTTCTTATTCTTTCTAAAGGGCATGTAGTTTGATTAACCTTTTCTTAGCCCATAGACAACAACTACTATGATAGTTTCCATGAGGAAAGAACTTATGCTTATATGCACAAAGATAATTAAGTATTAGGCTAGACTTATTTTGGAAAAAAATATACATTATGTTAGTTCCTTTTGGAAAAGGTTATGTATTTGCATTCAAGATTATGTTATCTTTACTTTTGAAAAGATTATATATTTGCATGCAAGAATGTGTTAGCTTTCTTTCGAAGAAGATTGTGTATTTGCATGCAAGATTGTGTTAATGTTTCTAGAAAAGATTATGTATTTGCATGCAGGAATAATATCTATGGTGTTAGCTTCCTTTGGAAAAGAATATGTGATAACATGTATCAAGATAATAGTTGTTAGGTTAATTTCTTGTGGAAAAAGAATATGAATTCACATGCACAAAGGTCATAGCTAATGTGCTAGTTTTAATTGAAAATAATATGGATAGTTGTGATGGTTTTCTGTAGGAAAATAATGTGTCTTTTGGAAAGAAATGATAGTAAAATGTAGTGCTTATGTACTTTATCCTATGCATTTGAGTTATGGATGGACCGACATGTTTCATAACCATACATGTGTAAAGATAAATAGACATGTTTTGATAGTTCTATACTTTAATTCATGCATGTATATAGTTAATAAAGAGGTATGTATCAATATTTTATATGCGTCTTATGTACATGAAAAGATGCTTGAAGCTTCACCAATAAATATTTTGTATTTGCAGGAAATGATTGTAACGCATGTGAAGGACAAATTATATTTAACATTATGGCAATGAAAGAACTAGTGGTCAACGTAGATTGAAGGAATGTTCACTACAGGATAATTGACTTATGAAAACAACCATGCTACAAAGTCAAAATGTTTGAGGATTCATAGGTAAATGATATAATGATTAATGTGATTACTTCTACCAAGTTATGTTGTATTTAAAATTATGTTTCTTTGTAATATTTTATGACAATGCTCAAGAGATGGACTCCCTTACAGCCATTGAGTAAGGGATGAACATGCTCACGATATGTTTAATAATATTAAACGTTTGATGACTTTTCCCTACATGGTTTCCAAATTATATTAGTGTCCAATAGTGTATTTCCGTATTGTGGCATGCTAATGATGTTTCTTCCTTAGATGATGTAACATTTACATTATTAAATATGTGGATAACTAGCATAAGTAAAATATCCATGATAATGATGTGACTTTACAACAAAAATCTTATGTAATTTACTCCCACAATAGTTTTAATGTCATGTGACTTGCTATTCCATTTCTAAAGTTACTCAATGTAATGATTCAAATTTAATCTAATGAATAGTGAGAAAATATAGAATAAATAACTAAAAATGTTACATGCTAGTAAATTCTATAAAAAAAATTATAATCTTATATATTATTTTTATGAAGATATTAAATTACAAAAATTTAAAAAATCAATAAACTTTTCTTGAGGAAAAAGAAAATTAAAAAATATATATATATATATTTATGGAAAGTAAAAATAATAATATCTTCAATATTTGGTATTGAAATAAATAAAATGTTTTAAAAAGATATAAGAAGAAAAAAATCAAATAATATGTTCAAAATGATGATCATCTTACTTAAATGGAACGAATTAAAACATTAATTTGATAATAAATAATATAAAAAATGTAAATTTAAAATTTTTCTATTTTAAAACTTCCAATTTCATTGTTTTATTTTGTTTGGTAAGGTATATGTTCTATAAATAAGCTTTTTATAATATAAACGCATTATATTTTTTATCATATAAACGAACTATATTAAAAATAATGATGAATGTAAAAACAAGGATTACAAATTTTGATATTAAAATTATAATTATATTAAATTATTTAAGAAAAATATTAATCTTCACTTTCAATTTTTTTAGGATTTTTTTTAAATATATATTTAAAAAAAATATTTATAATTCATAAATATTTAAAAAAAATTATAATTTATAAATTTTTTGAAAGTTATTTTTTCAAGTTTAAACAAGATTACAATCATTGTAACTAACCACATTAAATAATAACCATTATATCTAACCACTTAAAATAATGTCAATTAACTAATAGTTTTTTTATATTTATTATTATATACTAGTATGGTATTTTTTTTATATTTATTATTATATTTACTATAGGTATGGTAATACCATACCTGTATTACTGGTATTTATTTTGGGTTGATTGTGTATTAAATTTATAAAGCGTATTTATAATTCAACATTAGGAATTTGATTTTTTTATTATTATTTAAATTTATTTATTTGTAAGGTGACTGATTGACATCTTATAATGGGTTTTTAGTAACTCCCATTTCTATTAGTTACTAACTTTTTGTTTTTAATTTTATTTCTTTTATTTTTATTTTTTATTATTTCTATTTTCATCAATTATAATTTTTTTGGTCCATATTTTCAATTTAATATGACTTAGTATTATATTAAAAATATATTTTAATAGATTTAATTATACAAATTTATATATATATATATATATATATATATATATATATATATTAAAAGGTATATATGTAATATTAGTTCGGTAACCTCTTAAGATTGAGAGCGAAAGAGCGAAAAACCAAGACTGAGGGTTTCTGCGCAGGATTTTTGCCATGGACGAGGGCAGAGGAGGGAGCTCCACTCCCTCCTATAGTGAGGTAGTGGTTAACAAGAGCAAGGCCCCTCCAGAATCAGGCAGAGGTAAAACGATGGAAGGAGGAAAAAATAGGGAAGAGGAAATAGAAAGTAACAAGGAGAAGGAGAATGTTGGCACAAAAGACAAAGAGGAAAATGACAAAAAACAGGGAACAAAAGACAGGAAACAAAAGGGACCATGCAAGCCCAAAGCTGAAGTCACTCCCAGAGTAATCTTAAATAACCCTGAGCTACAGGCCCACAGGGAGCACATGCAGACTTATGCAATCATATGCAAATTCATGGGACTATGGCCCACCGAAAAGGCTTTACAAACATGGATCAGATACCACTGGAAGCCTAAAGGAAGCATTGATCTTCATCTAGGATCCAAGGGTTTTTTCACTGTGGTGTTTGCAAACATTGAGGACAAAGACAGAGTGTTTGAAGGTGGGCCCTACTTCTATGCAACAGTAGGGCTCTACATGTGGCCATCGATGATTAACTTCGTGCCGGAGCAGGAAACCTTTACCTCAGTCCCAGTTTGGGTAAGACTCTATTCGCTACCTCTGGATTATTGGCAAATAGAATCACTAACAACCATAATAAATTAGGAAGGTATGTTAAAACTTTTGAAGCCACAAGAAGGGGAAAATACACCTCCTTTGCTAGGATTTGTGTAGAAATGGGCCTATCTGGAGCACTTTCGAATGAGGTCATACTGGAGGTTTATGATGAGGAATGGGTGCAGACGGTTGACTACGAGCATATTCCATTTAGATGTCGAGAATGTCATGAACACAAACACCTTCTGAGAGATTGTCCTCTCAGTAAGGCAGAGAACAAAAGCAAACCTAACATAATGAAAGAAACATATGGCTTTCACAAAGTAGCTCACAAAGGTAAAAACGGCAAAAAAGGGCCAAAACAGCACCAAAGTGGAGACCAAAAAGTGAGGCCAAATTAGTTCCAGGTTCTTGAAGAGGAGGAAGACGCAGCAGTTGAAAATCAAGTTATGAAGGATGAAGATGATAAACAGGAAAAGGAAGAAGAACAAGTTCAAGAACAGGTAAAGGAAAAATAGAAAGAGATCATGATGAGTGAACCAGAGATGGATATGGATCAGGAAATGACCCAGAGCGAGATGGAAATGGAAGACAATGAGTTACAAGAGATTCTCGACAGAGAAAACCTAGATCTAGAAGGGTTCTTGAGTAAGGGAACAACAAGTGGAGTAGAATCTCTACCACAAGAAGAATGCAATCGAATAAAGCAGCTATTCTTATGGAAAACTCAGACAAAGGGCTTGGGAGAAGATCACAACAGTGAAAGACAGGGTAAGCAGGGAGTGAAAGCAGTAAAATCAACTCCAGGATTAGCTCCAAGAAACTCGGGGAAAAAAAGGGGCAGAAAAAAGTAGAACGAGCTATTAATGGAATGTGGAAAGCTCATGATAGACTCAGGTAAGATGAAAGACCTAACCAGTTACTCCTTTACCAATCTATAATTATGAAGTTTACAACTTGGAACATCAAAGGTCTAGGAAGTAAAAGAAAACAAAGAATGTTGAATAATAGAATGAAACAGGTAGCTCTGGATATAATTTTTGTCCAAGAAATGAAAAGCTTTGTCCAAAAGATAAGACAAATCCATAGTAAGTGGCTCAACAGATATGAGTTTATAGAAGTCAAAGCAGAAAATACAGCAGGGGTATCCTCATCCTATGGAATCCCAAAAAATAGGTATTGTTGATGTGGAAGCATCAAGGAATTATT